>OZ024855.1:21219524-21232024 GCA_964017155.1 Oasisia sp. SBJ-2009
TGAAGTGTTTTAGGTGGTTTTAGATACTTAATTATGCATACATACATAGCAGTTTTGTCTAGTGCATATTACTTCATAACTTTGTAAAAAATACAGTTTAACATAATTTACAAATCCCTGTGTACTATGTGACATAAGTTTTTCTTTCACTATTTCAGGAAGGTTATTTAATAACAGTGGCAAATTATGTCTGAGACATTTCTTTGCAAATTCATGTTTAATTTTATAAGTGTATATTTTATTTTTGTATCTTGTGTCATGACCATGTACCTCACATTTAAACACAAACCTCCAATTTTGTAAATAGCGAGGTAGGTCATTGTGTAGATATTTATAGTAGAATTTTAATTGTTGTAATTTAAAAATGTCATCTACTTTTAATAAGCTAAGTTGTTTGTACAGTGGTTCAGTGTGGGAAATGTAGTTACTCAAAGTAATAATTCTCAGGGCTTTTTTTGTAATTTTATTATTCTATTTGATTCAAAGCCCCATGCCATGATGCAGTAATTAATGTGTGGCACTATTAATGAATTATATAATATTTTTTTAATATCTAGAGGTAAGATATGTTTCAGTTTGTTTAAGATTCCAATTTTCTTAGAACATGCATTTGATATTTTTTCAGCGTGCTTTTTCCAGTTTAAATTTGTATCTATAATTAAACCCAAGAAATTAAATTCCTTAACTTGATCAATGTTTACATTGTCTATCTTCAGGTTTAATATCTGTATATTTTTCTTTTTCTTTTGAAATATCATAAATTTTGATTTTACTACATTTAGTGATAATTTATTGATTTTGAGCCAATCATTTATCTTAACAAGTTCTTCGTTTATTAAAGATTCAAAATTGTGGTCATGTGTGTTATCACTGAACACATTTAGTGTACTTGACAAAGTTGTGTCGTCTGCATAAATGAGAAAGTTAAACATTTTACTTGCTTGTGCAAAATCATTTATGTATATGATGAATAATAGTGGTCCTAAAATTGAACCTTGTGGTACACCTGTTGTTATTTGTAACATATTTGATTTGATATTGTCAATTTCCGTGTATTGTTTACGATTTTCTAGGTAGCTGCTGAATAAGTTGAGATTAGTTCCATGTACACCGTAATATTTTAATTTATCAATTAATATTATATGATCAATGGTATCAAAAGCCTTGGAGAGATCTAAATATATATTAATTGGTATTTCATCTTTATCCAGTTGTGTTATTATTCTATCTATTAATTCTAATGCCGCATATTCTGTTGAATGTTTCGGTCTGAAACCGTATTGATGATCAAACAAAAGCCTAGAGTCTCTTAAATAAGATGATAATTGTTCAAATATATTTTTTTCAAGTATTTTTGAAATAGCTGGTAGAAGTGATATAGGCCTATAATTACTGAAAACTGTTTTTTCACCTTTTTTATAAACAGGAATTACCTTTGCAATTTTTAGTTTATCGGGGAATATTCCTGTTGTTAATATTTGATTTATTAATAATGTTAAAGATTTGGTTAGTGCTGGTTCAAGAATTTTTAGTAATTTAGTGGAGAGACCATCATATCCACAGCTACTTTTGTTAGGTAAATTTATTATTGTCCGCTTTATAATATCTTCTTCAACGTAGCTAAATGTAAAGTTTCTGTCTACTATTTTATTTAGATAATATGTATGTTCACGAGTGCCTTTATATTTTATATTACTTGCCAGATTACTACCAATATTAGTGAAAAAATCATTAAATTTGTTTACAATTTCTGATTTATCTCTCACAATAGAATCAGAGTCTTTAAAATATTTGGGAAAGGATTTGTTAGTTTTATTTTTAGAAATGATTTCATTTATAGTTTTCCATGTGTTTTTTATATCAAATTTAAAATTATTAAAACATTTATCATAGTAGAGTTGTTTTGCTTTACGAAAACTTGTTTTTAAAATGCTATTGTACGTTTTTAAATTGACCAATAATATGGCATATTTGGAAGATTCAGGATTAGTGAGTTTTATTTGTTTGTAAAGTTTATCTCTGTATCTTATTGAGGTTAGCAGTCCTTGAGTTATCCACGTAGACTTCTTATGCTTGTATTTGTTAAATTTAACTAATTTGCTAGTCATATATTTATCTTTAGCTTGGTTTATTTCATCTATGATAATATTATAATTATAGTTTGGATCAGTATTTGGGTTGGTGTCTAATTTTGTGTATATATCAGAGGAGTGAAGTTCATTTTTTACCTTTAACATAGCCTCTTTATTTTGTACATTAACTTGTATAAATTTTGTAGTATGATCCTCTTTAAGAGTGGTATTCACAAACATAAAGTATGGCTGATGATCAGAAAATTTCTTAATTAGTATTCCTGCTGTACTTTGTAAAATACGTTTTGTTAAATTACAGAAGAAGTTGTCAATAAGAGTACCAGCCCTTGTTGTGAACCTTGTAGGAAGTGTAATTTGGGGGAAGAGACTAAATGAAGTCAACATATCAAAGAAAGTGCTACAGTGTTCTTGCTCATTTATTTGTAACATATTTATGTTGTAATCCCCTGCAAGGATAACACTGTTGTTTTGGTGACATCGCAAAGTTGATAAGACAGTTGAAAATTCATTTATGAATTTGTTATAATTTTCCGTTGAGGGCCTTGGAGGACGGTAAATGTTTCCTATAATGACGGGTTGCGATAATCCTCCTCCAGTTATTTGTATTATTTGACCCTCCCAATGCTCATACGTATTCAAATTCTTCTTAACTTCATAATCAAAACGTTTATCTATATATATTAACAATCCACCTTTACTACTGCAGCTTTTCCCTTGTGAAATGCAGTCATATCCAGTTAACTGGATTAATGACAAGTCATCATTTTCAGATAACCAACTCTCCTGAAGGCATATTATGCTGAATTTAAAGTTTGACGAGGATACGTCATTTACATATGCCTCAAGTTCACTAAACTTTGCATTTATGGACTGTATATTTGAACTTAAAATACTTAATTGTTTTCCTTGTTTTTTGGCTAATGAACTAAATGTATCAAAGTCATAATATGATGATCGGCGTATTATTGGCAATTCGTTATTTTCGTCAATAGCATTGCCAATGCTTAAAATATTATTCAGACAACTATTCGAAATACCACCTGTAAACTGGAGAAACGTTTCGTCAGTTACCATTTGTCTGTAATTTAACTTTTTCTAAAATCAACACATTATCATTGTGCAATAACACTTTGTTTACAGTGTGACAGCAAACCAAAAGAAGAACAAAAAAGCCAACGAGGCTTATAGTAAAAAACATCATGAAATATACTCTACCACCAACAATACAACACAAAAAATCACCATTATATGGTAAAGCATATATAAGAATAATATATAAAACAAAAAAGTGTAGGGAGCACATATAGAAAGTATAGCCAACTGGCTGGGCTTTCACTTGGTATAACATAATAATTCTCGCATATAGATGATACCATAACGTTTGGCAACGTGCGAGTAATAACAGTAACAATAGATCAAGCATTACGTATATGTCATTAGAAAAAGGAAATACATGTATTTTACCAGTCATCATTTTACGATAAATTAAAGAGCAAAATAATAAAAGAACAAAAAGCATGTGTCCATTTATAGTTTCGCATATTGTCCAGATTGTCTGATTTGTACCTGCGATGTTCTTTAGGCAACGAAGGGACTAAGATCCTCTTCTGCTGTTATCTCTATGGGCGACCCAGAATACATAGTGCACACTCAGAAATGTTTATGTAGCATTAATTTATGTTGGCACTATGTTTATTAGTGCTTGTCCATAAATTGTTTACGACCTTGCTATATTATGTATGTTTATATGTCCTGCACCCTGCTAAATCATGACAAACGTTTTGAGGTTCCAATGAGTTTTTTGGGAGCAGAACAGTGAGAGATTGCTACAAAGAGTTTGTTTGGAATACAAGTCTTCACTGAAGTCAGTGCCTAGAACAAGGTGATTCTGGAACACGTGTATACACGGAGACATGGAATAGGTGCTGCGAAGACAAACGGTGACTCTAGAACACGTGGACCCTATTAGTGTTGAACTGTCAATGAGATCATTGTTGTGAGCAGACAATTCATATCACACACAGATTGCATTCTCTGCGTTGAAACTAAGTGTTTTGCCAACTGTTTGGCCAAAATATATACTTTGGTTTTACGTGTTTTGTCTTGGCAAATAAAATATTCTATGAAACTAAACGCCGCTACATTTCAAAAATACCTGCATAGTTTGCATAGAATAGGCAGAAATTATAGTAGTACTTTCATGGCATAATTTCAAAAAGTCTCGTATATTTATTTTATTTCAGGCACACTTTGAAACCAACCAATTCGAATTACAGAGAACCTTGACCACACCGGGGAGAACCGTGATAAACCGGCACCAAACCGGGGCGGCACCGTGGCACATCCTTGAGACTGCGGGAGTCCGGGGTGATACCGTGTGACACCGTGGCTACATCGGGATGATCCGGGGTTCAAACCGTGGCGACACCGGCAATACCACCGTATATATGGGACAGAAATATACAAATGAGCCAAATCTTCACGGATCACTCCGGAGCACTGGGACATTTTCACCGGGGTACACCGTGGCCAGAACCGGGACAGTTGGATTTAGGCTTTAGACTAACCTCATATCCCATTGCATTTGAATGTCTTTACTCGCTGTAGTTTTCAATTGTTCATAGGTTGTTTGGCAGGGTATGGATATGCTATAATTGATTCTTGCTCAAGTTACGAAGAACAAAAACGTAAAATCTTCCTCCAAGAACCACTATCATCCAATTACGTTAGGTAGTGTGTTTGGCAAATTAATCGAAATCGCTATGTTAGACATAACATACTGAAATAACACAAATACTTAATTTGCAACAATTTAAGAAAAGACTCGAGCCTTTCTTACTTTCTTAGTACTTATGAACATGCAATGTTAACAAACAATTACTGTTACTTTGTACTCTATCTTATAGAGCTTATTACAGTTACTAGATAACCTATGTGTTTCCATTTGAATAGTAACATGACGTCTGCTATGTCCATTCAACAGAAGAAGTTACTTCCAAACAATGAAATTGTATTATACTGTATTATCTTTACAACACTGCTTCACTAAGCAACACTATTACTATGATGTTGTTGTTGATAAAAGTGTAATTAATTCATTCTGACACTACCATTCATTCCGTACTAGACATTACATTTTGGAATACACAGCGATACATTATCCTGGTCCTGGTTCTTGCCAAAATACCTAATTACATTTCTATGGATTTTCGTATAGTGCGTGCGTCAAAGGCAGTTTATTCAAGCAACTTCGGCCAGTAACGAAATAAAATGAAGATAGCTTACGTTTCCAAAACGTTATAACTCATCATGCATAATGCATGCAGATTCACATCCGTTTTTGGTGTACTTTCCGATAATAAAGACTTCACGGCAAATGGTGGCGCCTCACCAGCGTCACGAAATGGCAACACCATCCTCGCAAACCACCCGTGGCAAATCCACTACGCGAAGTACGGAAGTTAGCGGGGTCCATCTTCGCACGCCAGGGGTCGCTGCTGCTGATTACGTCAGCAACAGGCAACCGTTCCCTGGCACACACCTGTGCAAAACTCAGCCAATTAAAACGCTCACGAGGAGAATGTCGGCCTCCGGGCATAGGGGTATCATGGTGGACGATTTCAATCACACGCTGCTTCGTGTCACATGCAATGTCTGGGATGTAGAAGCAAATATTCAAATGCACAAACCCGTTCAGTTGCTCGTGCAATTGGGAGATGGGTCGTTATGCTGGTATTCCCAAAACATGTTTACCCGTTTCCCATGCAAACTAACACTGGCAAATCCCCTACGAGAAGTGCTTGTATTAGCCGAGTCGAACTAGTTTATTGGTCTCGTCAATCGTCACTCTTCACCCATGAGAACACCTCTAATACCCACACAAATTTGAAGACATACCGAATCGAATTTTTCTGGGAATTCAGGTATATCAACACATTCGCTTAATCGCACGAGCAGCTGATACGTTTTGTGTATTCTATTCTTTGCTTCTACGTTCCAAACACTACATGCATCGTATGGCTGAAATCACACACAATTATATCACGGTTGTCTACAACTCTCTTCATGCGCGATTTAATTGACCGAGCTGAAAGCACGTATTTTGCAAAGGAATGTGATAGTGGTAACTGCTGGCTGCTTCTGACGTAATCAGTACCAGACATCGTTGGCGTGCGAAGGTTGACCCAGCTATCTTCCCCATTTCGTGTACGGAATCTGCCAAGCCTAGTTTTGCATATCAAACAGCCCTGGCATACAGACATCCTATGCAATGCATGAGATTTAGCTGCATCGGAACACGATTATGCGACACGTAAGAACAAACTAAATACACCCGCGCCTCATAAATCTAAAACAAAGGCCGATTCAAAGAAATCAAGATGCAATTTTCCATTCGATCTTTCTCACAAGTAAATTAAAAACGCAAAACTCACCTGCGCAGTGCCTACCCACGTAATTACCTGTGCAATTGCACAAATAATCTCTTTCTCCAGATTTGATACATGTTGCCCCGTGCATGCATGGTTTTATCTTGCAGGCGTCGTATTCTACAAGTAGCATATCGTAGTTGTGAACAATTATTTATCTGACATATTTGTTTATAACTAAACTAAACCATAACATTTCACTGTTGGGTTTTGGCTCTTCACAGGTCACATGCAACAAAATAAAAACATTCTAGATCAGCACAATCAATGTAACCTCTTTTCCACAGTGTAGGTATGACAGTTGACTATGCCATCATGACAGATATCCTAGGAACTTCGCAAGACTACAGAGAGACTGACGCCAAGAGCGAGAGGACGAAATACACAGCGTAAAACCCAGTAGGCCTACAACTTATATACAAACATGTATTTGTGCGCACAGAAAACGCGACTGGCAAGCTTTTTATACCCTGAAATCTTACTAATGATTAAACCAGACTTATGTGGAATTTGTCAACCCTTCCCTGGACATACATAGTATGATATTTGGCTCAACCGCTTGTTCATTTTCTTCATAATTCACCGGAAAGCGACTACGCCACATGTAAAAACATGGAAATAATAGACGCACCACCGCCACATATTATCATATAAATAAGACAAGCGGTAATTATATGAAATCACGATGTGACAATTCATTCGACCTTTCTCAAAGGTAAATTAAATTTGCAAGTATTCAATGTAAAACTCACCAGCGCAGAGGCTTCCCGTGTAATTACCAGTACAGTTGCAAAAATAATCCTTTTCTCCAGATGTATTGCATGTAGCCCCGTTCTGGCACGGACTGGACTTGCAGGCGTCGTATTCTACAACACGTAATATACCGTAAGTTATTTGACATAACAAATAATTATGTTTATATGAATATATGTCATCCCATGCATGTATGGTTTTATCTGCATGCGTCGTAATATATAAAAAGTAATGTTGTGTAATTTATTTGGCATACCTAAAACATTTATATATACATAAGTGTTTTCGGACAAAGTCTTCATACAAATTAAAGGGATTCTCAGAAAGCTTATCATATTATCATCTGTATGTATACATTCCAGATGTACTGAATCAAAATTTAATAATGCATCACAAGTACATTTTCTGGATGGAAAATCATTGCTACTGCCAACTGCTGTTATCATAAACATTGATGTTGACACTGTTGCTCTCCTTGTTTCGCCCTTCTGCAGCCGAGCGCTGCTCAAACACACGGTCGTGTGGGGTGGACAATATTGAAACGAGCTGACAATTGCAATAAAACATGCTTAAATGCAGTACTTAGTGTAGCAGGCTACCGGCGGTAGATGGATGACACGTAGAAGTAGAGCAGACTTACTGCTTGTTGAAAGAAACTAATTCGACAGCCATGTATGCAGATTTTTCTCTACTGCGTATGCTCCGAATGTATGGAAAATCGTAATTATTACATTCTAGATGCTTGACTTATATCACACGAAGCCGTGACGCAGTTTCACTTATACATATGAAGGCGTGTGAAATTGACCACCAACGGTGGCGTGTGTCTAGCGTGGCATTTGGTCATGTCACACATGAGTAGTTTTCAACCGATTTTTTAGGCTTAGGGCACAAATGTTCAATTTCAATCAACCTTATACCGATGTTGCCAATGTCCTGTTAAGGTATACATGCTCCTGGACATCTACATTACATTGCGTGAAAAAGCGAACGTGTCTTTTTGACGACGTTCATAACATTGCATAGCCATACTTATATACACATATGGCGCTACGCCAACGGATAATGTGAACAGCTACTTCAGGGACTATATATAACGGACCTTTTCTAGCAAAGCAGCCCTAAATCTGATACTGTATAATAATTTATGGTCTCTCATACTTAAGACAGTTGTTAAATTAATCCATGCGCTTGCTTTAAACAATTCGCCCAGATATTAGTCACGTGCGTATAACATATATTTCTTTCCGAACATATGTTCCTAAGACAATACTTGCCATTGCAGTTCTTGCCGACGAAACTACCGGAGCATTTGCATATATAATCTCTACTTCTTTTTTTGCTGCTGCAAGTGGCGTCATGTTGACATGGGTCGGACTTGCATGCGTCGTATTCTAAATAATGTCATAGATCCAAAATTACAACCAGCTGCCATTTGCAAAACATATACAGTTCTTTCTATTATGTCAAAAGCATTATCTTTTACAATAACAAAGTAGTGTAGTAATAAAAGGTAATACTGAAGAGGTTTCGTTGTTACAACTACGGATTGTATTCAGTATCACTATGCTTCAGATACGGTCGGTAGCCTTTTTAAAGAATTTAAATCGCAAAATTCAGTTCCTGATGCAGAAAACGAAATGTGAGTGATAATGGTATCCGAACAGCCCAAGGCGTTTGTGTACCTCATTGTGGCTACCTGTCCAATCGAACACCATATTTGCTTCTCTGATAAGTATTCATCCACGAATTAATTACTCCCATGTAAGTCCGATTCAAACTCAAAGTCGCTCGACGGTGAGTGCAACGCTCTAACAGTTACGCCAACGAAGGCTACCGTCGGTAACTGAAACACGTAAGTAAGTCAAATAAACTAGTTGTAATGCTAGGTGTCGCATTTATTCTCGCAACCCGGTGGCCGTATTCTCCAATGGAGAACACATCTATAAGATATGTCCACGTGTCACGTGCTGAACACACCTTACGCAAAGTAATGTCTGACCAGCATGTGTAATCAAGCCACCGCATCGCAATTACATTTCACAACAGGCTATTTCACAAGTCTGCCATCAAAAGCGTACAGGCTCCAAATGCCTTGTAGACGAGGAAGCTATGTTTGACTTATCCGGAGACTTGCCGTTGCAGTCCTAGCCGAAGCAGAAACCAACGCATTCGCAGGCGTAATCTGTAGCCCCGCTTCTGGAGCAAGTAGCGTTGTTTTTACAAGGCCCAGACTTGCAAGCGTCATAATCTAGTTAACACAAGACAATCTTCAAACTTAGACATTACCACTGAGTCCACGGATGTGAACTATTTTTAAGAGCATCGCAATGTCATCGTGTGGTAACTCAGCGACGAAGCTATGTGCCAAAAAAATTCACTTACCTACGCAATTACGTCGAAAGTATGCACTGCAACATTTGCAACTTTATCCCCGAATATATTGCAAGTGGTGCCGTTTTTACAAGGGTCGGACTTACATGCATTGTAATCTAAATGACAAGACAGTATACCGAATCACGTAGTAACATCGCCCATTTCATGGTGCGTCGGGTTGAATTTTCAAGTGCACATTGCGGTGACGATAATAACCACAATCGTTTTCCAACTATAGCTTTTGTAACTTTGTTCACAGTATATTAACTACTACAGTGTCCATTTCTATCCATTTTAATGCAGTCACTGAACATTACAATGGGCTATATACAGTGGTTGATGGGTGTGTGCGAATAGTCTTCCCCTAGCGTGGCTGAACAGTTCACAGAGAAGACGAGATGGTGTTCGAATGAACACCTGTGCCAAATTAAACGACAGCACCAAGGACTAGCTACAGCGGTATAAATGGCGTTTACCTTTTACTATGCTACACACACACACACACACACACACACACACACACACACACACACACACACACACACACACACACACACACACACACACACACACACACACTTTCTTTACCACCGATAGAGGTATAACAACTTTGACCATATATAATATATATAATAATACGGCAATCCCAACTCGTGGTAGCTAGCTGCATACAAAAGTACGCACTGTTCACGCGAAGCGCCGAACTAACTCTCTGACGCTACGCATTGTCATTTTAGTGCTCCATAGCTCCAAAAGATTAAATGGCGCTGTCTTCCAATTAGTCTCGAAACGCTGTCAATTAAACAACTGTTTTCGAGCTGCACTAGGTTTACCCCACTGCAGCACACGTTGCATTAATTAAGAACTTGCCTGTCTATATAATGCTTCGTCACATATGCATAACCAAATGTACCATACATTATGATAATATCACTGTAGTGCACATGCAAACAAAAAAAGTAAACATACTATAATCAACTCTGTCGAAAGAAAGTTTAAAACAGACAGAAAGTAGATGTCCTATATCAGACGTAGTTTCTTTTATCCGGCATGAGGCTTCTCAAACGATCCGTTGTGAATTTTGATATGTATCGGTCCAATCGTCGCCAGTCGCCTCTCTAAGTATAAAAAGTGATGTTTGAAATACTCTCTATGCCTGTCTGCCTGTCTGCCTGTCTGCCTGTCTGCCTGTCTGCCTGTCTGCCTGTCTGCCTGTCTGCCTGTCTGCCTGTCTGCCTGTCTGCCTGTCTGCCTCTCTGCCTCTCTGCCTCTCTGCCTCTCTGCCTCTCTGCCTCTCTGCCTCTCTGCCTCTCTGCCTCTCTGCCTCTCTGCCTCTCTGCCTCTCTGCCTCTCTGCCTCTCTGCCTCTCTGCCTCTCTGCCTCTCTGCCTCTCTGCCTCTCTGCCTCTCTGCCTCTCTGCCTCTCTGCCTCTCTGCCTCTCACCTTCTCTGTCTCTCTGTGTCTGTGTGTGTGTCTCTCTCAGTCTCCCTCCCGCTGTTTCTTTGTGTGTGTGTGTGTGTGTGTGTGTGTGTGTGTGTGTGTGTGTGTGTGTCTCGCCCCCCCCCCCTCTCTCTCTCTCTCTCTGTCTCTGTCTCTTTCTCTCTGTCACTCTCACTCTCTTCTCTCTCCGACGTGCCTGAGATGATCCTTATACATTGGCATAACGACATTCCTTCGTTTGTCGTCCCAGTATAGAGCATACGTAGTGACACCCACCGTGGGTGACCTTGCACGTTCGGCTTGTTGGCTGGCAACTCCTCTTGAAATCGTCCCACACGAAACGGCGCGGACGACAAGGCTGATTGTCGTGTAGCTGTCGGTGGATACACATCACGTACACGTCGCACGCAAGGCATGATTGATAACTGCCGTCGACGAGTTCACTGCATGAAGACACGCATCTGGGACCAGTCGTCCCCTCTCCGTGCCGTACCTCTGAAAGAGCGAGGATGAAGTATAAATAACTACATGCATCTTCAACCCACGAAACTGCCTTTTCTGTAGACTATGTAACTTCATATAGAATTGAAGTTAAAGAAATGTTATAGAAAGTGTGTATACAATTCTATAAAAATCCAAGACCATTACCACCGAACCCACGTCATCTAGAGCCTGTTCTAAACATATTTGCTCTATAGAAACTGTTCGAAATAATTAGTTTTATACAAAATGGTTGACGAACAGTTATTTTCGATGAGAAGCATTTAGTAACTATTCTCATGGTTGTTCGCAAATGGTGGAGTGGTGTACTGTAAATGACTAGTACAATAAAAAAAAAACATCCACCTTGGCACGTTATTCCCGCGAATCCGGTTTCGCACTTGCAATTGTAGCCTTCCCCTCTAAGTGTGCAATGGCCGCCATTCGTACACGGTCTCGAAAAACACGGATCGAGGCGGACTACAACGGAATATCAACAACTGGTGTCCGCATGCTTAAACATCCTGTGCCATAACTGTGGTCGTGTTTAAAAAACTACTACAATACTCGAGAAAATGTCATGTAACAACGTTTCTTTGACGAATTTATGTCGTATTTGTTGCTTGCACGCAACACAATCACTCATTCAATGGTGTGAGTAGGTGTATTGACATCGATGCTAAGAGAGTGCAATGTATTAGTATGCACGAGTTCACACAGCATGTCGAGGTACCACCCGATACATCTCGTCACTTTCTAGATTTTAATTATCTCTAACCGCTCTAACATTCTAACATGTAGACCTAGTATTGCTTATTATTTGCATGTTTTATTTGCATAAACGTACCTTTTTAAGACAATACAACACTAGCTGTTATCAAAAATAACGTCTACATCAAAACAGTGAATATAATAATTATAAGGTTTTGTT
>OZ024855.1:21237024-21257024 GCA_964017155.1 Oasisia sp. SBJ-2009
TGTGTGTGTGTGTGTGTGTGTGTGTGTGTGTGTGTGTGTGTGTGCGTGCGTGCGTGCGTGCGTGTGTGTGTGCGTGCGTGTGTGTGTGTTTTTGTGTGTGTGTGGTATATATATATATATATATATATATATATATATATATATATATATATATATATATATATATATACATACATGCATACATGCATGCATACATACATACATACATACATACATACATACATACATACATACATACATACATACATACATACATACATACATACAGGCAGAGAGTAAATAATTTATAGATGCGAGCGCACGTGGTTCTGACAGTAAATGGTGGTAACATCCATGTCAGTGTTATGTGATTGACACCTATCGATATAATTATAGATATGTATTTACAGCAGTGGTAGTTTGGTTAATAAAATGATATGCCATGTCGGGTCAAGGCCTTGAGTCTGAGGCTTTTTGTCAAGCCTCAGGCCCAAGGCAAAGCGGCTTTGGAAAGGCCCAAATATGTTTTCGTTGTGCACTTGCTGGGGAAAAAAAATCAATATGATGTATTAATTCCTCCTGTTATACCCCAGTCACTCATAGGCAAAGACTAGTTCGCGACCACCTAGCGACGAAATTGTCGGCGACCACTGAAGACCACTAACGATCGTCGGCGGAAAAATGGCTAGCAGTCACACATATTTGTGGTCGGCGACCACTATAGGACCGATCGTACGACCGGTGGGCGACAAGCGCCAGAAATTGAACCAATCGGCAAAGATTTGTCGCCGTATGGTCGCCGTAAGGTCGGCGATGGTTGGCGACGGTCGGAGATCACCGCACGGTGGTCGGCGACAGTCGCTGGGAGATCGCCTGATAAACGCAGACCTGTCGCCGAGCATTAAAGACCATACGGCGGTAGTCTCACGGCGATCCCCGAAGGGTTGCAGACCTCGTAAAGACTAGTTGGTCGCGGGTATATAATATATATATGCCGATCGGCGGGGACATTTCAGTGTATTGCCAGCTGTCGAGGAGGACACATCTCCAGGTGTTCCAGATGTTCCAGATGTATCTGTGATCTGTATCCAGCTGAAGGGCCAAGCCAGGCCAGGCCAGGCCAGGCCAGGCCAGGCCAGGCCAGGCCAGGCCAGGCCAGGCCAGGCCAGGCCAGGCCAGGCCAGGCCAGGCCAGGCCAGGCCAGGCCAGGCCAGGACATATCTGAAGATCGATCGGCGGAAATCAGATAATTTTGGGCGGTCGCCGACTGGTCTTTAGGTGGTCTTTAGCAGTCGGCGACCATGGTATTTCAACCAAGTAAGTGTAATTAAACAATTTTATTTCTCATTCTAGACTCCAGAAGGCGTAGAAAATAGCATACAGTAAACCATACGAGATAGTCGATCTGATACACAAGTTGGAGTCGACGGAAAAGGGGCTATGCCTATGACACGTATTTTACAGAAACACCTGCCCAGTTGTATTGGGAAAGGACAGCCACATGCTCAAAGACAAAGTCAAGTCAAGCCGCGACAGAAAGAAGAATTATAGCTCCTGCAAATCTGATGAAATATAATCCGTATGGAAAGGACATAACGAGATTGGTTGACCCGTTCAATCCCGTTGATAGATGGCATGTTTATTTCTGATTTATGTTTAATATCTGCACTTTGTTGTATCGTTTTATGTAGCCGTTTAATATAATTGAAAACTGAACTGAATGCTAGCAAGTGGCTCCATGTCACCTTACAAAGTATGCTTCCACAAGCCAAAACAATCATACGTTGCATTTTGAATGCATTCTGATCGTAATCCTAATCTGATCCTAATATGAATGGAATTGAGTTTCCTAAACGCTAAGGTGATACGAATTGATCCAGCGATTGTTGGGAATAGCTACAGACATGTGCTATGCCATTTTGGAAAGCCCAGAGAAAGCCTCGAATACGCGAAATCGTCGATGTTTGATTTTCGTCCCTCAACTCGAGTTTTCGATGTTTCAAACTTTCGACTTTCGCTGTGTTCAAACGTTAGCGACAGCAGCGCCAGATTGTCGTGGTGGCGTAGTGTGGCGCCACCATTTTATATCATGCTTTATATTGTAAATTATTTATCTGGGTGTTTGCTTTCATTGCAATCCTTTGATAAAGCTAAAAGTTTTTTTGGAAAGCACATAGCAAGCCTAGAATACGCAAAATCGCAGAGCGGTAATAGTTGCCAATGGTCACGACGCCGCAACTAGCCAGAAGGTGAGCACATATTTGTTCGCATAGCATCATTTCGGGCCTACGAAATGATGCGATTGCAATGACAAATTAGATCAAACAAGTGCCTGACACTGACATTATTTCAGGTCATGCAGCAACTATTGCATGTACAGATGTTGGCTTCGCGGGTAAAGGAATAAAACTAGTGGGTAAATGCTTCAAGGATGAAGCAGGACTGGGGTAATATGAATGGGAGTGGGACTACTACAGGGTAAATGCTTCGCAGCTAAAACACGTATGAGACACGAGTTAAAGTAAGGAGACAAGTGCCCCCTCCCGCCCGCCCCCGCCCACTGGGGACGGTCGGAAGGAGGTGGGCGGGGGGACGGGGTAGGGGGCGGGGGCAGGGGGACTTGTCTCCTTACTTTAGCTCGTGTCTTAAAAGAGAGGTGGGGCGGGGGTGGGCGGGAGGGGGGGGGGGGCTTGTCTCCTTACTTTAACTCGTGTCTCATACGTGCTTTAGCTGCGAATCATTTACCCTGTAGTAGTCCCACTCCAATTCATAATACCCCAGTCCTGCTTCATCCTTGAAACATTTACCCACTAGTAGTTTTAATGAATGCAACATAGTCATAGATAAGCTTGTCGTATCAAAATGTATAAAGACTGCTGATCTTATATTCATGAATAAAAATTAACCTTTCAGTGAAATAATAGTGTGGTATGTTTGTCAGTGGGAGTTTTGTAAATACATACAATGATATAACATAATTCGACAATACATGCATTTATTTGGTAACTACACATATTCACAATCACTTTTCTCTCATTAAATATTTGAACATGTAAGTGTAGTTCAGTTTCTCCGGGATATTTACAAAAGTGTTTACCCACCTGCAAAGTGCAGGTGAAGTAATCTTAGAACGTGTGCCATTCACATAAATCTGCACACTGTATATAGCACTCATGTCCGGGCCAATGACATACTGTGAAAATCCATTTGACATAAGACATTTCACCCTGAAACATACAGCATACACATTAACAGAACACAATTGTAAATGTATAGCTATAATGTATATAACAGGTTTTTAAGTAACTGTAATATAAAAGGTCAGATTCACTCTTTGTATCCAGCCGTGATTAAAATAGTATGATGCTTACTTGCTTAACATCATTAAATATGTGTTTATGAAAAGCAATTAAGTGTAACATAATTGTTCTGTAGCCAAACCTATAATTATACCTAACACATTTTTAAGTTATAGCCCCCTTTAAGACCCCATTTATGCACAATTGTTGGAGAGAGACATGTAGACAGGAAACCTTTTTTTATAATAGACACCTTCCTTAGTTACCTTATCAACTGACTTGCTTTTGACTCTGATTTGGAGCACACTCTCGTACGATGATCTTCTGGAAAATTGTCCTCCACCTCTGGTATGTCTAGTATTGCATATTTTCATATTTTACGTCTCCCTCGAATTTTGCGAAAATGTCCATGATTCCTGGTTATAACAGTATGTAAATATTTGGTAAAACACGCATAGCCATAGGCAGGCAGACACGCCACATCTTTGGGATGGCAATCCGTATTTTTGACCTAAAAATCTGTAAGAATCCGTATCAATCTGTATCACTAATCAGATCTTCCAGTTAACGTTTTTTTCGACGTTTTTTTTCGATGTGTGTGTATTTAGAATGTCATTTCGCATCACTCCCGCTAAAAAGAAGTAAGATATTATTTTTTATTGGGTTTACATCAATTTAATGGCGTCGAGTCGACGTAAAAAAGCGGATGTCACATGGCGCGAGCAGTTAGCGCATCGGGTCCTCAAACGCAGACGCATCAGGGCCTCAAACCCAAATCCCTTAAAAGGTGACGTTGACTCGCTTCAAAATTACTGGTGATACCGCTGATTCCAGCAGAATATGTACCAGAACCTGATATAGACTTGAGCCACTTCATAGCTGCCTCTTCTATTGTTTTATCAGTGTGGCAGCGGATACTGCGATCTGGCAACACTGATAGCCCCAGCACGCAGCAGTTTCTCTGAACCAGGGTGCGTTTTCTCAATGTGTTCCAGAAAGTGGCCGTAATATGTGAGAAATCAAGCATAATTCTGCTGATTTACACAGGCATGTTTTGATTGCGTTGTTCAATGACAAGACGAGCCAGATGCAAACCAAATATTCGAGACAGAAGCGCCCAGTTTCTCCCAGTTCTCCATTTCTCGCTGAACGGACCATGTTACATACACATCTGAAACCAACTGATCGGAATTGTCCCAATCACTATGGAAAACTACTCCTTCGGGTTGCCTCTTCACCACATCAGAATTGCTAATCACTGAAGCACTTGAACTATATAGCGTAATTCCGTGGTCGCTAATTTGGCAGATATAGCGGGGGGGGGGGGGGGGGGCAGTATTACATTCAGGGGCCTTTACGACCAGGGTATCCTGCTTGATTGTATGACGAGACAAAGTCTAGAATCGACATCTACATGTGCAGTGCTTCAGAACGAGGTACTACATGCCACATGGTTAAGCACAGCTTGATTTCTGCGCCCAAACAGTCCATGCGTTGGGGTAAAATTAATTGATCTTGAACCTTTATCGTTCACTTTGACCTTATATAGAATTCAGATATGCACAGTAAACTTGAACAACACTAATAAACATGAGATCAACTTAAAGATCAAGGTTATTGTCCAAAAATTAAAGATGGTAGCACATTAGAAGACCCGAAATCCGATAACTGAAATTTCAGTCATTTAGGGGGTACGTTAGGCTTTTCACCCACAGCGTGCACATTGTTCAAGCTAGAGAGGTCGTCGTTATACCAAATAGAAGCTTATGGCCTTGGGAAATGTTCTATTTGGAAAAGAGTCCATGTTGTTCATAATGAAAGGCTTGTAAATATTAATTTCTGACATGAACGTGTCAGGCGGAGGACTAGTTTTCATCATTTTGGGACGCAATGGCTCAAATTATGGAATTGCTTTGTGGAAAGCCCCTAAGTCATATATGGTAGCCTTCCCTGCTATCTAATGATGCTTTTTGCCAAATATGGTCTTTCTATGTCTATTTCTGACGTCACACTGACACAATATTTGAATATATCTAATTGTAGACCCGAAAAGGGGTTTAGGCCCCCTGAGGGCAAAAGGCCCCGAGTTGGGAGTGGTCATTACAAACTTGTGATGGCCCATGGTATAGGTTAACAGGAAATGGCAGTGAAAAAAACTTAGCAGAAAACATCCTGAGACCTGGACCTGCATGGCTCCCGGCCTAAACGGTGTTACAACTTGCCCCGAGATGAATGTTACAGCTTGCCCCGACCCGTCTTTTTCATAAAATACGATATTGCATAAAATATTCTTCAAATCCTGTTTAAAGGTTTATGTCAGAGTTACAATAATATACTCGTAAATACATCCATCAATGAAAAAGCAGAAAATATGAATTATGGATACACATACACTTAACTTGCAAATATTGAAAAAATCAGAACAGTATGTGTTTTCTTTAAAAACGGCATTAATTAATGGCGTGTCGACGGATTCATGTGATATCACACACGACATGCTCAAATCTATTGATGCACATGCTGTCTTCTTGCAGAATAATTTGCATTAGTAGTTTTGTCTGCAAGCCCTCTGTTACAACTTACCCCTGTTACAACTAGCCCCGGTCTCCCCTACAGATGTTGTATAGTCTAGAATACATGATACTACCGGAAAGAAACCATAGCAAATCACCGGAGCTGTTACAAGTGATGTTCTTCTGTTTTAATGTGACATGTTCAGTTCGCAATATATTTCATATGTTAACATTTTAGATATTTAACGTTATTAACACACAATTATATACTGTGTGTGCGTGCGTGCGTGCGTGCGTGCGTGTGTGCGTGCGTGCGTGCGTGTGTGTGGATGTGTGTGGTGTGGAGTGCGTGTGCCTGTGAAAATGAGAGTGTGTGTATATGTATGTATGTATGTATGTATGTATGTATGTATGTATGTATGTATGTATGTATGTATGTATGTATGTATGTATGTATGTATGTATGTGTTGTTAGTATGTGTGTGTGTCGGTGTGTTTGTGTGTGTGCTTGCGTGCGTGCGTGCGTGCGTGCGTGTGTGAGTGCGTGCGGGCGGGCGTGCGTGTGTATGTAATATTGACTGAACTATTATTAAAGTGTGATTGAAAAGATCATTTTTATTTAAGCAGCTGCGACAATATCTTTGACGTATTGCAATAAAAACACTTAGCATACTATCTTCAATCCTGTACGTATGCGGTATACATGAGATTGTCTTGATATACACATCACGTTTTTATTTCCAAATCACACAAATACACCTTTATAACGTACGTTTCGCGAGACCCTGGTCCATGTTCGTCCGATAAGCATCGGTAAGCAGGGATTCAACTGGTAGTCAGAGTGCCCCAATATCTCATAAGATTTAATAACATTCTAGAAGCTGATCTAATGAGTTCTGCAAATGGCTGATATAGTATACAACACTATTCGACATACAAGGCGAGAGAGACGTTGATCACCACTTGTGGTCCCGTACTCTGTTCACACATCAAGGACCTGCAAGCAGTAAACGGTATTTTATTAACGCATTCAAAACCATTTTAAATAGCCCGACGTATCCACTTCTAGAGCGGGTAGTTGGCTTTAAACATCGACACGTCACACAACATCAAAACGCCCCAAGACCACGAGTCACGTGACAGTGCTGCCAGTACCGGCTAAGAAGAACGTTTCACCAAATACGGCGGAGAAACATTGTCGTAGGGAACGAAGGGATAAGTAAAGTAAGTAAGATAGGAGCTACTCAAACCGGAAGCTTTGGCAAATGCATAACAAACGATGGCCTTGTGCATTATAGCGAGTGAATTCCCTGGGCAATGCATTGTGGATATTTTGTACTCGTCACATTTTTTGTGCCTTCGTTATCCCATGTTAAAGGCTTGAGTTTTTGGGTGTCTCGCAAGTTCTGCTGTATCACAAACTAGCTATAATTATAATAAGAAAAGGAAGTGATTACAATTTTTCGGCACATAATCAAAGTGTGTGAATCCGTCATCAAAGAGCGTCCCAACTTATGTTATTACTGGGTGTGCCATATAGTATTTGACAGCAAGATTCTCGTTGAAATCAACTACTCATTGTGTACATAATGCACACTATAACATAAGCAGTGGCATTTAATGTACCATTTGAGCTTGAACCTTTAACATCCACGGTAAGGAATATAAGTATTATTATTTGAGTGCATAGGAAAGATTATAACTTCAGTATTCAGTAAAGAAAGGAAATTAACTAAATGATAGCACTTATGGTAATAATAAGTATAACTGAATCTTGGGTCACCACCGAATGGCACCGATATATGAGATGCTGAATTAGGAATAACAGGATATGTAATGTTTAGGAAAGGTAGAATAGGAAGAAGGGGAGGGGGGTTAATTTATATATTAATAAATCCATCCAGGCATATGAAATAAAATGAGAATAAGAAGCAGAATGCGAAGAAACTGTTTGGTTTAACATAATTATAGGAAACTCAGCATTAACCTTTGGATTAGTTTAACGAAGTCAAAAAATAAGTATAGAAGATAATGGGAAAGTATAAAATGCTATATAAAAGTGAGTAAACGGGACTGTATTGCTATGGGGGATTTTATCTATGGGCATATACCGTGGAAATCTCTACCGAGTACTAGCTGTAAACGAGGATCAAACGTGTTTATCCTCACAGAAGGAAATTTTTGATAATGTCAAGATATGTGAGCCATTGGGTTGTACTGATCACAACCAGATACATTGTGTAATCAATATAAAAGGAGAGCGGAATCAAAAAGTACGATATAGGTCAAAATTCCACAATGGAAGTTATAAGGACATGAGGAAATACTTAGCAAAGATAGACTGGAATAACACACTGAAGATTAAGACAGCAACAGAATGCCGGAATATCTTAGAGTGAAATTGACTGCATCGCCGATAAATTTGTCCCTTTAAAAAACAGGGAAAACAGTCTAAAAAGAAACATTTATCGAAAGAAACCATTATAAAATCAAATACAAGCAAATAATGTGGAAGTCATATGGACATAATGGAAGTGAGGAAGACTATATCATTTATAAAGAAGCACTTAACCAAGCTACAGCTGAAATTAGAAATTCAAAGAGAATCTATGAAGAAAATTGCTTTTAATATAAAACAGGACGGCAAGAGTTTGTATGCGTATATTCGAAATAAACAGAAAGTTCAGGATAAGATCGGTCCTCTAGAAGGTAGTGATGGAAACATAATAACAGAGGGATTCTTAAGGGCAGAAAATCTAAATGAGTACCTTAGTTCGGTGCTTACCAGAGAAGATTTTAGTTCATTGCCAGTACCAGAGGCTAAGTTCGAGATTATTTAGGGCAACTAATTGTAAACCCAAAAATGGTAGCTAAAAATAAGGGATACGACGTACAATGAATCACCTGGAGTGGATGGGATTCCTCCAAATTTACTATTGGAAGTTGTAGAACAAATTAGCATACCGCTTGCAACAGTGTTCAATTTGTCATTAGAGGAGAGAGTAGTTCCGTTAGAATGCAAAAAGAAGCAAACAACATACCATTATTTAAAAAAAAGGTTTTAGAAACAATTCAGAGAACTATAAACCAGTGTGTTTAGCCTAAGTGATTGGCAAACTATTATAAACCCATCTCAACATGGATTTCTCAAAGCAAAGTCATGCTTAGCAAACAAGTTATGTTTTTGGAAGATGCTACACAGTGGGTAGGTGACGGATCACCAGTAGATATAATCTACTTAGATTTTAAAAAGCCTTCGACAAAGTGCCAAAGATAGGGTTGGACTCTCGATAAACCAAAGGGATTCCTTGTCCACCTGCCATTTAGAGTTGACTCTAGGTGGCAATCTTGTTAAATCTTGTTAAATTAATGTCAAACATTGAAATAGACGACACCGTGGATAACGGTAATACAAATAATAGTAATTAATCACGCATTGATATCATATTATACAAACGTATCTTGCTGAATACGGTGCCTGTAGTTTCGCTAAAACACCGTTCTTTGTCAATAGAATCCGAAGTCGGAGAATATGGGATAATCGTAATATTCCAACTATATTAGAATATCATGACACTACCATAATGCATTACTACAATTAACAATGAGGTGATTCGATAAGCACCGTGATTGTACTGACTTCAGCGACGGTAATCGTGTCACTGGAATCACCCAGGACAAACAACACCGATACTTGACAATTCGCGCATGATGATATTGTGGTTGCCTTAATCAGGATGTGTACTGATGTTATATTTAAGAACGTATCACTTTGTTAAGTAAGTGTCAAAAATCATTCGTATCGAATGGGTCTGTTTGGTGCAAGTGGGCTACACTGACTGGGACAGTTATTGGAGAGGCTTAGCGACCGACGAGCTTGGAGGTCCGGTTTTGTGAAAATTAAACACAAAGACAATAACAAGCTCACCGACATTTCGACATAAGGGAACGTTACAGTACTCCCATTCTGCATAGAGGCGAGTGGAATAACACCATGGCTTCTTTCTGTTGCACATGTCGTTAGGCGGATTTCGACAGAAGTTGCTGCTTGTGTCAGCATAGCAATGATTTCTGGGCGGCTGTGGATGACGTCACCGAAATAAGTAGTAGTAATAGTGGTGGTGGTGGTGGTGGTGGTGGTGGTGGTGGTGGTGGTGGTGGTGGTGGTGGTGGTGGTGGTGGTGGTGGTGGTGGTGGTGGTGGTGGTGGTGTTGGTGGTGGTGTTGGAGGTGGTGGTGGTGGTGGTGGTGGTGGTGGTGGTGGTGGTGGTGGTGGTGGTGGTGGTGGTGGTGGTGGTGGTGGTAGTAGTAGTAGTGGTATGCAGGTGTTGCAGTACCTCAGGAATTGCAATACCTCAGGGAGTTTGACGCCCCTGTCATGCAGAATTGTAAACCACTGTCTTGTGGTACAGGTTCTTGACAGAACCAAAGGCTAAGGGAGCAAACCCTAACCAGAAAACCATGTCACTGTGGCAGCATCAAGGGCGGTTGATGCATGGAACTCCAAACATCTCTCGACCAGCCACTGCAGGGACAAATAGTTTGCGCCTGTCTTGACATGTTCTTGCCGGTGTGAGACCTCTATTTGTTCCCGAGAGAGTGTCGCTAGTAATTTGCAAAAGCCAGCGGCACTTCAACTCTTTTTGCTAGCAGCTTCCATGAAATGTACAACTGCACGAAACTCCATACCGGATCGGCCGTCGCCCGGGTTACCAAGGACCGCGCTGTTCGACATCATCTTCCGTCGACAGTGGAAAATCAGCTAGGAAGAAGTAGACAAAGAAGACAACTACTGACAATTGGACAATGCAACGTCAGGACTCTCCTCGACCGAGAAGGAGCTAACCGACCAGAAAGACCTAAGGCACTAGTAGCAATGGAACTTGCCAAATACAACATCGACATCGCCGCCCTATGTGAAACAAGGTTTTCAGAGTCTGGTAGTCTCGACGACTTGGAATACTCGTTCTTCTGGAGTGGCAAACCCGAAGGAGAAAGAAGGGAGCCAGGAGTGGGCTTTGCTATCAAGAAGGATATCGTCACAAAGCTGCCAGAAATGCCACGGCCAGTAAGTGACAGAATCATGACGATGAGACTACCTCTGAACAAGGACAGCTTTGCTACAATTTTCAGCGTGTATGCTCCGACAATGACAAACCCAGATGAAAACAAGGAGGCCTTCTACAATCAGCTGGCAAGTGTGCTCAATGGCATCCCTCATACAGATAAGCTACTGCTGATAGGAGACTTCAATGCGAGGATAGGAAAAAAAATGACAAGTGGCCCTTGGTCATGGGCAAACATGGGATTGGGAAATGCAACTACAATGGCGAGCTTCTATTGGCTCTGTGCTCTGAGTTCGAACTGATAGTGACGAACACCATGTTCAAGCAGAAGGATGAACGCAAGACCACCTAGATGCATCCTCGTTCCAGACATTGGCATATGATCGACATCATCATCACGAGGTGTCGGGATAAGATGGACATCTACAGTACCCGAGTCATGCGTGGAGCAAACTGCTGGACCGTTCACCAGATGCTGAGGTCAAAAGTGGCTTTCAGAATACGACAAAAGTACAACAGGCAAGGGACAAGTAAGGTGACCAAGCTGAACATTGCAAAACTAAGTACCACCAATCATAGGGAGAGTTTTGAGCAGGAGATGGACTGTGCTCTCGCACAATGGGAGGAGAAAGAAAACTCAACACCAGACGAGGAATGGGCAGCTCTGCAGCAGGTCGTGTACAACACAGCCAAGACATATCTTGGCAAGCCAGACAGAAAACACCAGGACTGGTTCGACCCCAATGACCAGGAGCTACAGATTCTTATGAGCAGAAGAGACCAAGCCCACCAGAGAGTGTTGCAAACCAGGAACACCAGGTCCACCACTGCAGCATACAAAGATGCCTGCAGATTGCTACAAAAACACACGCGTGCACTGAAGTCAGACTGGTGGGAAAGGAAGGCAGTGGAGCTGCAGAGAGCTGCTGACAGTAACAATATGAAGGCCTTCTACAATGGACTGAAGGAAGTGTGGGGACCCAAAAAGAAGGGACCTGTTCAACTGAAATCAACAGATGGAATGGAGACCTTCTCTGACAGCAAGAGAGTTGTAGCGAGATGGGGTGAACACTTCCAGAAGCTACTTAACGTCTCTGGCGACATAGATCACGAAGCTCTGGACAACATCCCGCAGCGCATTATCAAAACAAGCCTCGATGAGATTCCAACTATGGATGAGATGGCTAGAGCAATCTCCGGCCTGAAAGATGGCAAAGCACCTGGAGGAGATGGAATTCCTGCGGAAGTATGGAAGCACGGAGGAGACAATCTGTTCAGCAGACTGCACCAACTAATCACCAATGCCTGGGAGGTGGGTTCTGTACCACAAGCATGGAAGGATGCCAGCATTGTAACCATCTACAAGAAAGGTGATCGAACAGACTGGGAACTATAGAGGAATCTCTCTGCTTTCCATAGCAGGCAAGATCTTCGCTAGGATCCTCCTCAACAGATTATCTACCCACATAACAGGTAGTTACGGAGACACAATGTGGCTTCAGAAGTAACCGGAGCACCGTGGATATAATATGTTGTCTACGACAACTACAAGAAAAGTGCATTGAGCAGGACCGACCACTGTATATGGTATTTGTCGACTTCAGCAAGGCGTTCGATAGAGTTGGAAGGACCGGGCTATGGCAGCTACTGAGGAAGTATGGCTGCCCAGAGAAGTTCACAACAATGATCGAGGCACTACATACTGGAATGATGGCGAATGTTAGTGTTGGAGGGGAAGTCTCGGAATCGTTCAGTGTCACAAATGGGGTCAAGCAAGGTTGTGTACTGGCCCCCACGCTCTTCTCCATCTTCCTATCAGCAATGCTCGACGAGGCTTTCCGAGATATGGGGGATGGCATCTACATATAGTCCAGACAGAGCGCTGACCTATTCAACGTCGCACACTTCAGAGCAAAGACCAAGACTACTCGGATACTGATGAGAGAGCTGCTATTCGCAGATGATAGTGCACTGGTTGCACACTCTGCTGAAGAGATGCAGAAAATAGTGGATGCTTTCTCCGATGCGTCAAAGAAGTTCGGTCTGAAGATTACCATCAAGAAGACCGAGGTGCTGTACCAACCCAACTCTACAAGAACCCGAGAGGAGGATATCATGGTTGATGGAAACAAGCTGAACTCTGTTCTGGAATTCACCTACCTCGGAAGCACTTTATCAGATGGATGTGATGGATGCATTGACGATGAAATACCGAGGAGGATGGCCAAGGCTAGTGCATCTTTCGGCCGACTACGCCAGAGACTCTGGAAAAACCACCATGTGTCCATGCGGGTTAAAGGCAAGATATACCGTGCAATCGTGCTGTCCACCCTCCTATTCGGAGCTGAGGCCTGGACAGTGTACAAACGACAGGTGAAAAGCTGCATGCCTTCATGATGCGACATCTGCGTTCGATCATGAGGATAACCTGGATGGACAAAGTGACAAACAAGGAAATACTTGAACGAACAGGGCTTCCATCTATGGAAGATCTTCTGATCAGAAAGCATCTCCGGTGGACTGGACACATCATGAGGATGTCACCAGACAGGCTACCAAAGCAGGTTCTCAATTGTCTTCTGGACACAGAAAGAGAGGGCGCCTTCGTCTCCGATTCAAGGATACCACCAAAAGAAACCTGAAGATGAGAGACATAAAGATCGACTCATGGACATCACTCTCACAGCAGAGAGACAAATGGAGAGCAACAATCAAGTGATGGAAGCAGTCTTTGTCGCTTCGCGACCGACAGCATGATGATGATGAGTAGTAATAGTAGTGGTAGTGGTAGTAGTAGTGGTAGTGGTAGTGGTAGTGGTAGTGGTATGTATAGTAGTAGTAGTAGTAGTAGTAGTAGTAGTAGTAGTAGTAGTAGTAGTAGTAGTAGTAGTAGTAGTAGTAGTAGTAGTAGTAGTAGTAGTAGTAGTAGTAGTAGTAGTAGTAGTAGTAGTAGTAGCAGCAGCAGCAGCAGCAGCAGCAGCAGCAGCAGCAGTAGTAGTAGTAGTAGTAGTAGTAGTAGTAGTAGTAGTAGTAGTAGTAGTAGTAGTAGTAGTAGTAGTAGTAGTAGTAGTAGTAGTAGTAGTAGTAGTAGTAGTAGTAGTAGTAGTAGTAGTAGTAGCAGCAGTAGTAGTAGCTATGTTAATATAAATAGTAGTAGCAGTAGTTGTTGTTGTTGCACTAGTAATACAAGTAGTAGTAATAGTAGTCGTAAAACTTTTATTTCTTTGGAGTGACCTTGTCGCATGGCATGTCGTGATTTTCAATGGGATATTATCACACACAACACGCACTGACAAATCTTTAGATACAAATACAATTCACAATAATAGTAATACTAAAATACTAACAATATAATATAATAATAAATAATATATATATATATATAATCAACATCATTATCATCATCATCATCATCATTGTACAGCATTAGTTCTCCGTGGTTGGGCGAATACCTTGGCATACTGCTTCAACATCTGCCTATCTTCTGCCAGATGGTATCCTTCCAGTAGTCGTCTAGTTCGTCTCTCCACCGTCTCGTCGGGCTTCCTCTAGGTGTTTTCCTCTAGTAGGGTTTCGCAGTGATCATCGGTTATCTCGTATCCTGCTGACGTGCTCAGCTCCACTTCCGTCTTGTTCAATCACGTCTGTGACCTTTGTATTTTCTCGTACACAGACGTTTATATTTCTTTATTTGTCTGATGCTTAACATACTCCTTTCCATCTTTGGTTTTGCGGCTGCTGGCTTTTTCTCTGCTTGGGTGGTGAGTGCGATCCTCGACACCTCTAACGAGTTATATATTCTTTCCCATACGGGGGGTAGCTGCCACATACATATATGCTCAAATTTTACGTTTACTTTGTTTAGATATCAACCAAACAAAAAAGCTCGTCTACAAGGAGTGAATTGTTATGCAGATGTGTTATTATGTTCAAATGATTTATCTATTGCAGTAATCTGGAATGTGATTATGCTTGCGGACACCGAGGTGAGACAAGTTGTGTAGGTCACTTGCCCTGTTCGATACCCTCGTCGCATCGAATCAATTCGAGTGCACTAGTGATGACATTCGGGTGTCTGAATTGAACACGTGAGATAAATCTATAATAACACATCGCAAGAGACATACTGACCATCCCTGTCTTGAACATACCTTAGTTGGTGTCCAACTCTTACACTTATAACCTGATTCCGTCATCGCTACGGTCCCCGTGTATGAGGTACCGCGTCCTTCTAAGCAGTTCTTCGGCTTTCCTACAAGCAGATGTTGGTAACGCTCACAGTGACCATAGTAACCATAAACTCAGGCAGTACCACACACAGACAACGAGACAGAAGTCCACAAAAACTGGCCCGTATTCCGACGACTTGCAAATGAAATGGGAAGAATGTAAATATGGTAAGTATGTATATCCGCGTATTTATCCGTTTCAAGTACCGTTGAGCGTTCACCTTTGTTGCCAGTCCCAAACACGATCTTAAATCTCGGGACCGGTTGGCACTAACCGTTCTAAACCTGATAACTCTCACTTTCTATATTAGGTGTTTAAGTTTCAAATCCATACGTTTCTTTTCAATCACAATTTTTTTCATAACCAATTACTGATAATATACTTTTATATAACTTGCTCTTAGGTTATTAACTCATGAAATATCGGTATATCGATAACATGTAGGTCTTACTTTGTGTCCATAAATAAAACGGAGAGTTGTCTCCGCCAGGGCTTCCTCCTGAAATGTAAAACACCGTATGAAACTTTCGGCAAATACTGCTGGACTTACCGTATTAAACCACCGAATATGTAGTGACGAGAGACAGACACGACGGGTAGATTTGGGAACGTCAAAGAGGACCATGTTTTCTAGACATGTCGTACTTCATTTAGGCCCTTCGGTAACCGAGTACAGAGGGGGGAGTTGGCTTGATTGTGACGAGAAATGAGGAAACATATGTGCACAAATACTGGCCAACAAGTATGAGATCACAGAATAGTTCTGCGAGAGGTTGAAGGGGAAATTAGGACCATACCCGCGTAAAGTATGGTGACTGGAGACCAATTAGAACCACACCCGCGAAGTATGGTGACAGGAGACAAACTAGGACGACACCCGTGTGAAATTTGGTAACAGGAGATCAAGCATTGGGGAAGACAACACAATTGAACACATACAGACAAATGGCCAGGAGAACACTCGGCTGTGGACGCATCAATTGAATTGAATTGAACTTTATTTCGGTCACAACAACATACAAACATAAGCATAAACATGATTATAAAATGTAACCGTGGAGATCCTCTAGAAACCCCTAGGGGCTTATATCGAGGACCACCAAGAACATAACACTGTATGGACATTATTGTAAAAGTAAACTAAACATATAAAAATAAATAAATATCATTATCATGAATGATACTATTAGAATACTACAACTACTAATATTACTATTACTAAGTACTTAAATAAGTCTAAAGAGTTTTCAATAACAACAGAGACAGATTATTCGATCTCTGAGTAGAAAATAACGTCATCGTTAGGCGTTAGGCATATTCACTGAACCCAACAACGTGTGTAGAGGGCATGACGAAGGCAATAGCAAAAGTCAGGTAGAAATAGCACAGGTAACGTTAGTTAGCCTAACGTTGACGTTTCTTGTGGCTATGTCACTTATCTGTTATCCATACCATGGTGTGTGGGTGGTGGCCGCGTCTGGGGTGGTTGAGTAGCGCGGGGTATTGGCCGCCGACGGGGTGGTTGAGTACGGCGGGGTGGTGGCCGCCGACGGGGCGGTGGCTGATTGTGTGGTGAGAGACCGTGTGGCGACCTCCGATTACAGCCACATCTCGAACGCCACCAGGCCGACTCACAGCACAGCGGCAGGACAAGCACGACAACAGCCAGACATAGCAACAGTCTTACCGTCGACCCATGAAACCCTGAAACAAATAAAAACACGCCGCCTGCATTTATACTGTATATATATATATATATATATATATATATATATATATATATATATATATATATATATATATATATATATATATATGTATATATATATATATATATATATATACATATATATATATATATATATATATATATATATATATATATATATATATACATATGTTTCCTCTCTCTCTCTCTCTCTCTCTCTCTCTCTCTCTCTATATATATATATATATATATATATATATATATATATGTTATCCATAATATATATATACATATATATATACATATATATATATATACATATATATATATATACATATATATACATATATATATATATATATATATATATATATATATATATATATATATATATATATATATATATATATATATATATATATATATATATATATATATATATATATATATATATATATATTAGAGCGCAGTGGCTCGGGGTGCAGTGGCTACGGGAACCCGGAATCGAATCCTGTGCTGCGTTTTAAAACCTTGGGCAAGTACCTGGCAATAGACAAGACAAGACATAGGTGTACGAGCAGTTTTTACGCATTAATTGCAGCATATGGCGTCGTTGGCGAAGCGAAGATGAGTTAGATGTTAGTCGTCTATATTGGCATTTCTCCTTCAGTTGATTTATGACGCGGATGTGGTCTGTCGTTGAATATCTTCTTTTAAATCCAGCTTGCTCTCGTGGCTGGCCGAGTGTCTTCTCTAGCTTTTTCGTTTGTACTTTCGTAAGTACTTTATAGATGTATGATAGTAGACGTATCGCTCGGAAATTCTTGGGATCTTTCTTATTTCCATTCTTGAAGAATATCGCCATCTTAGCGTTCTTCCAAGCTGTGGGTATTCGTCTTTTTGATAAGCATTTAGTGTATAGTCTTCCAGATGGTATCTTCTCCTGCTTTCAATATATCGATATTGTTATGGTTGTTGCTTGTAACTCTGCCATTCTTCATATTTTTTAGAGCTGTTTCCACCTGCCATTGTGTTATATCTTGGTTGTATTTCCTGATGTCCTTTTGGATGTCGTTTTGATGGTCTTGCACATTTCTGCGTACTTCAATATTTATCGTTGCAGTTTCCTATCTAACTTTTCCCAACAATTATGCTTCCTAAAACCTAAAATTAAGATTGGCAACATGCTTTCCCTTTCCCTGTAGCTGTACTCAACTCCCTATCATCCATCAGACACACTAGCCATTTGGTCGCAATAAAATCAGGCTTGAAATCGTTTTTCTACCCTAAACTGTCGACGGTCCCTGGCTCTAGTGATGACTCTAGCCTATGCCCGTTCACGATTACGCTTAATGACTTGTGTATAAGCTGGGATTACCTACAGAAGTGTTAACATTTCTATGTAACAATCACCATGAGTGACACACAATACCGCGGACGTAGGCACCGTGAAGGTGTCGTTGAGTCAAACAAAGAAACGGGCAGCCAATTTGAAGAAACGACACACGTGTGACAACCGTTAAGAGGGGCTGGGCATCTTTCTGTTTCACTTTCTGTTTCAAAATTGACAAATCCGAGCTGACAATCGCGCCAATTACGTTGGATGCTCTGTGAGCAGTGCGCACGACTTGGCAGCGTTTTTATTTGATGCACCGATAAGCTTTGTTTCTCATGATTGCTTCGATGCGTTGCAATATACTCAAAGCAAGATGTACTCAGCATGCCGATAGTCATTTAAAAACAAATCCGACATCGTTGATTCAATGTATTGATTGGGTGAGTCAACTCTGTGACGCTGAGTTAGGACGTTGTAGTATTTTGTGAATTTGCTGGAATGTTGTGATTGTATTATATATAGGAACGCCCTCGGTAATGCGCTGCAACCATTACTACTCTTTGATTTTAGAGTGGACGACTCGTGTAAGTACATAGCGCACTTACCTCGTTTTTGTGCCCACATTCGGGAGGTTTCTTGTTGAGAACCAACATGTGCGGCCACCACCTGGTTAATAACAATAGTAACTAGGGGAACACGTGACGTTACGTCACATTCCTTCGTTCTACGTTGCAAGCGCTAGAATATCGAACACAAGCATGGAGGCCGTATCGCAAGAAGGATATTGATATGCAAGAAAGAATACAAAGGAGAGCAACCGAAATGATACAAAATCGCATGGATATTAGTTATGAATCGTCTAAGAGAATGTGGTTTAACAACAATAGAGACCAGTAGATTGAGAAGAGATCAAATAGAAGTGCCTAAAATATTGAATGGGTATGAAAGTATTGACAGAAATATTTTTGTCGAAGACTAGAGAAGGACTAGAGAATATGAAGTTACATTAACAAAGAAGCAGTGTAGACTAGATATGAGAAAATTCACATTTTCACAAAGAACACTAAATGAATGGAACATATTATCAGCTGATCGTGCAGGTGTTAGTAGTGTTATTATGTTTACAAATAAAATCGACATATACCTCAGAAGGGTGGGTAACTTAGACAGTTAGGTTAATCTTGTTACTTCGAGCCAAACTGTGATCCATGCAATAGCTTGTTCTGATATGGACTTAAATATATTGGTATATTGTGCATTTCAATCAATCAGAACGACAGACAACACTGTTACAATATTTATACGAGTTTTGTTGCCGCTTCTGAGAATCATCGACCTAAAATCTCGTTGAACTTGATGCTGAACGCGAACGTATTTGCGTATAGTTTGTGAATCATGCAGCACGATTCCACTTCTAACGTTCTCATTTGTTTGCACGTATCTTTTTGTCGGCCCGCTTGCCGCTTTTCCCCCGCCGCTGTTCATGTGTCCACACATCCCTGCCCTTCCTGGCGACAGCACTGAAGGCACCTATGATGGCCATCACACTGTTCTCGAACACGGCTTCGAAACAAGACACCGTCGTCAACTCTGACACTTCGTTTCTCACTTGCGTCGCTGCCCGCTTCCTCAGGTCTGCGTTGAACGTCGCCTCATCCTTCGAAAGTAGTTCCAGATCGGATGACGTCAGACCAGCCTGAAACGACATCATAACTTTTACACGGTCGGCGTAGTTTTCAATGGTTGTTTTTAGGTGACTGATATTGACTGATTTGAGGGCATTCCAAAATGTACAGCGTAGTAGTCGAAAATTGCAACATTTCGTACAGCGTTTGTCATGTGTGTCAAATAAATATGAACATAAATAGGA
>OZ024855.1:21259524-21262024 GCA_964017155.1 Oasisia sp. SBJ-2009
GACTATTCCATTGCAGTAATGATACACTTTTAGCTAGCTAATTGCAGGTGTGTCTTCATACACACATTGCCTTACAATTAGCCAGCTTTTAGTTTGTGTAAATAACATAACACCTTCCATTACAGTTAAACCACTAATAACTGTTACAAAAACCCAAACAACCGCGATCGTGTGACTTGCGCGCGCAGGCGGAAGTTACTTCAACGAGCGCCAACGACAGACGCCACCCGATTATCGCCCACCTGGCTACGTCCTCCTCCGAACACTTGGTGGTCGACGTCTTGTTGACGATGGTTGTGGCGACGTCCTCGGCCACGGCCGTCGCCGCCCGCCTCGCCACGTCCCGTAGCGCCGTCTCCTGCTGCGCCCTCGCCGCCTGCTGCTGCTGCTTCGTCGCTCGCAACATCTTCGCCCTCTCGAATGCGGTCTGGGCGGGGCGGGGCAGGGTGAGTGATGACACGCTCAAGTAGCTCGGGTTTTACAATGTTATATAGTTATGTTATGTGTTAATTTACAAACAAATTTGAATGCGTTCGCTAATAAGCACGGCTACACGTAAAATGAGAAATGTTAGACTTTCGATAACCTCTGGCTCTGGTAACTAATCACTAATCCAGATTAAGGAAGGTAAGAAATTTCCAGTCGAACACCTTCCCGACTGCTCTGACAAACATGCATCATCAGCTAACAACCACATGTGGCCCATGACAGCTTATGTAATGCTAACATTCCCTATGAAATTTCGTTATTTTTTTAAACTAAAAGTATATTTTTAATACTGACGAAAGGTCTGTAAACCAATGACATGAGTGCAGTCGATATTGACAGACTGAAACATATCCATGTCTCGGTTGATCTAGCATATTTCGTCTGAGTGATTTACCTGTAGATAGGGCTTATTGTCGTTAATCTCGAGAAGTCTGACGATAAGGTCCAAGAGCGCCTCTCGTTGTCGCCTGTAACACCAGGTTTCCATGATATCTGACCCCCAACAATAACACGATTGATATTGCATCCTGGGAAGAGGGAAGCAGAAAGCTGGTGGGAGGTGGGATATTGAGAACAGTGTTTGCCGTTCTTAATACTGACGAAATATGAAGGGTGTGCGCGTGCGCGTGCGCGTGCGCGTGCGCGTGCGCGTGCGCGTGCGCGTGCGCGTGCGCGTGCGCGTGCGCGTGCGCGTGCGCGTGCGCGTGCGCGTGCGCGTGCGCGTGCGCGTGCGCGTGCGCGTGCGCGTGCGCGTGCGTGTATGCGTGTGTGTGTGTGTGTGTGTGTGTGTGTGTGTGTGCGTGCGCGTGTGCGTGCGCGTGTGCGCGTGCGCGTGCGCGTGCGCGTGCAAGTGTGAGTGTGTGCGTGCGTGCGTGCGTGCGTGCTTGCGCATGCAAGTGTTTAGTTTCAGTCGAAACAACACTAGCCGCAAGGCATTGGATCACCTCATCTCGTAGGCGGATGTGGCGGAGTTGTTGACGAACATGACGCGTCTGTTGACGTCCCCGAGGAGCAGCTGTCCCAGGGGCGTGCTGGCGTTCTTGTCCAAGTAGTCCTCGAGACTGTCTCTCTCCCGCAGCACGACGTCCGCCCGGGTCAACACGACGACGGCGTGGTTGACGAGACTCAACGAGAACAGGGTCTACAAGGACAGCAATGGTGTCAATGCCCGCATTGAGATATAACTATGGGATAAGTGACTATCTTCCATTCGGCGTTACATAGACAGTCACACGCACGCACGCACGCACGCACGCACGCACGCACGCACGCACGCACGCACGCACGCACGCACACACACACACACACACACACACACAACACACGTAAGATTCTTTCCACATATAGACATAGGCCTATTCCTACATACCTTTCGCTATAGTGTAAATTTAAAAAAATCGATACAGCAATTTACATCAGACGTCTTCAACTGGCGGACAATCATCGGACACCAGTGGATAATGTGAACAAATTTATAATTGATCAATTTACATTAAAAGGGTTAAATAAATCATCACAACTGCTAACTTAAAACTGTGAATGCGTTACTTTTCACACGAAAGCTCGCAAATTAATCCCTGAAATATTAACGTCCAAACTGTTTAATACAACACAATCCCAACACACCACAAACACACGCGCGCACACATTATACGTAAACATAAACGTTAAAGGGTAAAAAGATGATTTTGACAAACCCGTTTGACAAACGTTTCGCTTAGTGACAGAACACCGTTGAAAGGTTCGCCAGTACCAAACAGAACTCAACAAGGATCTTGTGAACTTGCCGCATCAAAAGTTTAAGCTTGAAACATAAACCACGAACGAACTCAACGAACAGACCTTGAGCTGAGAGATGGAGTTCTGCTCCTCCCGCGTGTATCGTCCGTCTCCGTTCCGGACGAGGATGAACACGTGAACTCCGTCGCAGAACTCGGTGATACACTTGGCTATCTCGAACTGGACGTCTGTCGCCCGGCGGTCAGTGTCGAACAGACCAGGCGTGTCCATC
>OZ024855.1:21267024-21274524 GCA_964017155.1 Oasisia sp. SBJ-2009
CACTGCTCTAGTCACGTGACAACCAACATACTGATGACCACTGCTCTAGTCACGTGACAACCAACATGCTGATGACCACTGCTCTAGTCACGTGACAACCAACATACTGATGACCACTGCTCTAGTCACGTGACAACCAACATGCTGATGACCACTGCTCTAGTCACGTGACAACCAACATACTGATGACCACTGCTCTAGTCACGTGACAACCAACATGCTGATGACCACTTATCTATTTACATTGTGCATGGATATGAAACGTGACGCTATCGTCATCATATCCCGCATCAGGTGAAGGAGGTAGACACATACATAGAGCAGTGGGTGTGAGTGTCTGTGTGTCTCTCCTACCTGGTCAGTGTGTGGTGGAAGTCGACGGCCCTGGCGGTCATCTCCTGTCCGGCCTCGTTGCCCCAGTAGGATTCGACGAACTCGACCGCGCGACAGATGTCGCTGAACTGAGTCTCGAACGTGTCGACCAGGTCGTGCAACTCCGTGTTGTCGGTGTGACGGACGGTGGCGGTCGACAGCCCGGCCGCCGAGAGCGGCACCAGCTCGTACTGTCGACAGCAGATGGCCACTGTCAACGCGTGGACGTTTTACCGAGATTACGAGCTCATGAGGCAAATCCATCGTAAAAAGTCAAATGTATGGAGCTTTTTAAGGAGCTTTTAAGAAGCTTTTAAAAGAGTTTAGGAGCAACAAATCATTGATGCGTCCCCCATCTATTGTGTCTGTGACACGCTGGTGAAAGTTTCGTACATTTCCCTGGTGGGAGATGTACGAAACTGCCAGTCGTCACTGTCAATTGATGGCCCATTGAAAATCACGATATACCACGTGACGTGGTTACCAGCAAGAAATAAAGCTTTTACTTACTCGTCCACATTACACACTACATATTGGGTATGAGTGGCAAGTTGAAGTTGACAACGTAGATGGCACAGATACCGAGCTATTGACACAGCCCGTGGCGATAATCCAGTCTGCAAAGAGCTTGCCACTATCTACTCGTACATCGCAAGAGCAAGAGGAAGCAAATGTAGGACGAGTGAACATTTGGCAGCGATACAAGCCAGACACAAATAACTAGTTCCAAGTTTTTCTAAACATAAGTTTACGTCATAGTTGTGCTCCAACTGCTCAGTAATATTTTTGTTAAGTGCATATAAATCATAGAAAGGTCTATGGACGTATGTGTGTCTATGGAGGTATGTGGGTCTATGGAGGTTTGTGGGTCTATTGAGGTATGTGGGTCTATGAGGGTATATATAGGGGTATATAGGGGTCTGTGGGTCTATGGGGGTTGTGGATCTATGGGGTCTGATGGTATGTTGGCCTATGGTGGTCATTGGGTCTATGAGGGTCTGTGGGTCTATGGGGTCTATGAGGGTATGTGAGTCTATAGGAGTATGTGGGTCTATGGGAGAATGTGGGTCTATGAGGGTCTGTGGGTTTATGGGTCTATAGAGTTAAGTGGGTCTATGGGAGAATGTGGGTCTATGACGGTCTGTGGGTTTGTGGGACAAATGTCCCTAGACCTTTTTTATTGATCTGCGCTAATGTGGCGTGACCCTAGATGTCTTAAGGTGTTGTTACTGGGGAAATGTGCCAGTACAACGTGTTCCGTTGTCAGAGCCGACGGCAGCAGATGCGTTGTGCTGAAACTCGGGTCCTACAAACATCCCGGTTTTGGCCCGCTCTCTGTTGAAATTAGAAGTTTGGTCCCCAAACTCCCACTATGGACCCCCTATAGATGCATCCTGAAGTCATTGAGAATTGTATCTAGGCGGATCAGCCGTCGTACCTCAAGCACCACGGCGCTCTCCGTCCGCTCGACGAAGCGACAGAAGGAGCTGATGGTAGACGCCAGGTCGTCCATCTTGGCGAGCGTCTCCTGCACGTTGTACGTGCCATAACACGTGACCCGCTCGTGCCAATCAGCGGCCGCCAAGTTGTCTCGCTCCAGGGACGCCGTTACAATCTCCATGAGGATCGCCTCGACCACCGCGCCCTCCGTCACCATCATCTGGAGTGCCGTGTCGTTCCTGCGGTTGTCACAGGCGGAAGAAAATTGGAGACAGTGGAACAACTGTCATCTATATTTGAGCTTGCGTGAGTGCGTGAGTGCGAGTGTGATAACGTTTTATACACCTCGGCCGCTAAACGTTCCGGGATTATCCTACTCGTTGTCCAGTTATTGCATTGCATTTAATTTAATGTCTAGATTTGTCACCCTTTTATATTTTTATTTATTTATTTTTAAATGGCTAAACTAGAATGTTATTTTAATTATTTATTAATGAATAGTTTACAATTAACATATATTTTATTTTATATTATAAATTACAACTTACACAACTATTATATTGCGGTAGGCATTTATTAATAATTAACTGCTATGTATATTATTATATTTATTTATTCTACCATCTCTGTTTAAGTGTACTTTTTCTAATTCTGTTTCCGTACAACATTGATTTAGATATACGTACGCATATGTTTTAATTGTACTTTTATTATAATGTATGTCTTATAATGTCTTAATGTTGTCAACACTACTGAACAAAGTTTGTACCTTGTTTTTTATGTATAAATAAAGTGCATTATTTATTATTATTATTATTATAAAGGTTTTTTGGAAACTGGCAACGTGTTTTCTGTATCAAGTAACTGTATCTTGCGACACCGAATTTGTTTCAGATTTCATGATCGACCGATGGAGGTAAACACGAGACACTCACTTCATTTGAGCGACTTCGTCCGACGCCTTGATACAGAGCATGAGGTCGACGCCGTAGTTGATCTTGTGCACGAAGTGGGTGCCCATCGTGTGAGTGGGCACGTGGGGAGGGAGGGCAGGGACGATACCCTCGTACGGCACCGTGTCTGTCGCCTGCACACGCCACAAACACAGGACACGTGTATACGAGGTGGTCGCGCGGTGGAGCGCCGGACTGTCAATCGAGGTGGTTCGATCCCACCTACTGCCGTTTCGAAAATTAGGTAATTTCGTTTACCCCACATTTGCCTGTGTCTTTCGGAAGAGACACTAAAAGCCGGTGGTTCCTTCTATCTGGTGCCTATGCCAGGGGAAATAAAAGATCCCACACAGGGGGTAAATGTGTAACCTGTAGTGGACTCACTAATTCTAGAGAAGAACTCCTGCGTTAGCCTAAGTTTGGGTTGTTTGGAGGAAACTACCTAAGAACGACAACCATTTCCTCAGTCCACCCGTATCCCATTTCTTCGCCGTTACAATACATGTGTTGATTTCTACGATACTATGTTATTGTGAATCGATAATACACACAATTAAATATTTAATCAAATTTGTAATAAAACGCCTCCAAGATTTGATCTACGAGCGTAAATGTGCTCAATTGTATTTCTTTCCATTTGGCTTTTGACATACTCCAGGAACGGTGCCCTATATTCTCGGTGTGCGTTAACACTAGTCTAACTCCCTCTCACTAATTCTCTTACGCCCAGGTAAAGTGTGAGATTGAGTCTTCCCAATCGACATTTCACGTACAATAGCTATGTCTTACCTACTGGATCTTCACATACAACAGCTATATGAATCCAGTCCCATGCCATGCCAGTGTGGCACATATTAGTTACCTGAACAATGATTAACGTGTGTGGTCATCTTACCAGTTGAGCTTTGACATAGACGAGCCATTCGGGTGAGTCGTTCTTCTTGTCTCTCAGGTAAGAAAGACACCCACTGACGTCAAACAGCCCGGCGCGCACCCTAGGCAAATACGCACAAGGGCGCATGCGCAAACGTATTTAGTATTGTATATTGCTTATTTACAGTACATTATTATTAACAATTAACATTCACGTTAATCATATCCCGGATTTTAATGCACACTTCTGAATCAGAATAAAGTCTGGCGTACCTTAACGAAAGACCACGTGACACATTCAGGAAGTCTCTCGCCTCTTGGTAATTTCGTATCAGCTTTGACGTCAGCGTATATATCACGGTGTCGCTGTGTGGATATTATGAAAAAGGTTAAATTTCAGTGTAATTTCTTATGTAAAATCATAATAGTTAATGCGATTATTCGTTTTTGTGATGAAAAGTTATGCACACATCGAATCAAAACGGGTGTGATTCAGCGGACATTTGACAAATCAAAACGGCCTTGCCGTCACGCCATCGACTGACAGCCAATGGGAACCGCGGTACGTGTCACGTGCCTGTTGATGGTGTCATACTGCTGCGTTGGGAAGATGGTGGGTCCCAACTTGAAGGTCCTCGCGTTGTAGCAACTGCCAAGTTGTAGTTGTTGGTGCTGTTTGACGGAACCACAGAGAGTCAACATCTACAGACAGCAAGTAGTGACACGTCGGAGTGAGGCGTAGTAATATTAACTACTTAGGCACAGTAACTGCTTACTATTCCGCTCCGTAGCTAACAGAAACAGGTGCCATCTGTAATTCTGCTACGACGCCAAGATTCCCACACAGATCCTTAGACCGCTCGCTTGCAACTTTCCCGCAGTGGATGTCTTCTCTGCACCCCCCCCCCTCTCTGTCATTTTTATTATATGTACTTTGTTTGTAGAACATTGGCACGTGTTTTGTCAGCCTCGATAAGAAGGGATAAAAGCTCGTATCACGAAGAACTGGAACAATTGCGTTGATGCTAATCACAGAATATGTCTTATCATATCGTAAATATTACACCCTCAATAACTCAATGATCCGGTCACAACATCATATTGTCTATGACAGGGTTTGTTGTTGCAAGTATATTAATTAACATCATAGTAATACATAATTCACAAGACACTTAAGGTACAGACTAAAGGATTATTAGAAACGTTTAACTTGAAAACGAGGTAAACGTACTGAGATTGACGTGCAACGGGCGAACACGACCATAGGGTTGAATTAATTCGAACTGCCATGAAACGTTAAGAAACCATTGAAAGGTGGGAATTTACTAATTAATTGTTGTAGAAGTATATTGCCGGATAGAAGCATTAGCCTGTCTGTGGCTGGGGGACACTAATTGCATAGACTGGCTGGCTGGTAGCTGGCTCGAGACAGCACTAACTGGAATCAAGACGGTAATCGTGTTAATACCTTCACGTGTTTCGTGTGAGATGTTTATCATTCGTGAGATGTTACGTCATCCACTCGTCATGTTAAGTCTTGCTTTGCCTCGTCTTGTTCCTGTTAGTGTTAGACAGACAATCGACAGACAGAAACACAAACGTACAAGTCTAGCGTAATTTCCTTACATAGGTCTTTGAGTTGGTAGATTAAAAAGATCAGGATGTCATTGCACCAAGAAGACGTTTACATAAATATAATATAACATATCGGAGTTAAGAAAACATGTTCTTACTTATTAGTATCAGTAAAATTGACAGCATGTATGCCGACGTGTCATACGGTAACTAAGTTGTAATTAAATAACATAAAGTGGGTCTGACAGACAAATGCTGACTAGTTCTGGCAGTACAGTACTTCTGGGAGACAATTGGCTTTTATAAACTAACGAAGAGTCAATAGATAAAGGCTTCAACGGGCATTATGTCTCACAATAAGTGTCCCCAGCCTATAACAACTTGAATAGAATGCGACCAAGCCACGGGTGATTGTAATATTTTTTTGAGATATCACACAACTCTATTAAAAGTGTACGTATGACTTGCGTGATCGTCGACCAACCTCGTCACGTGACCATGGTCGCGTGAAACGGAATGGTCACGTGACCGCCGCTAGACACCGGTGGCCTGTCGTGTGTGCGTCATTTCTCTAATCACACGATGTGTAGTGTGCTGAAGACATCGACTTAATGTCCTTTGTCAACAAAAGCATTTGATATCCTAGCGTGTGTCTGCGTGATCCACTCAGATGTGTTAATGTTCATGTTGTGCATGATATTTACAGGGGGGAACGGCATGCAATCGAGAAATAAAAATAAACCACAGGCGCTACGTGAACGGAGAAGGCATTAGCTGGTGGGGCCTAGCGCTGTGTCGATACCTTCCAACCATACTATTCATAGGCCCTTGACGTGATATGATAAATGTATAAATACCTATTTCTCATACTTAACCAGTAACCGCGCAAAGAAGTAACCAAGCTTCGAAGCCACGATCCTAAACTGTCCAGTGCCTGTATCTACAGAAACCATTAGCAAGCATGGATGTCGATTACCTTCTCGGTCCCAACAACGCAGAATACATGGTGCGAAAGGAAACGGAAAGAGAGTCGATATCTGTGGCGCTTGCACACCAGTGTCACACAGTCACAGTCAATATATCGTGATGACAACGCTTAGAGATGTTAAAGACTACGACGGTGTTTACCTTGCGTGTTGCCAAAAGTTTCTTTTTAGCAGTTTTTACGTTCCGTTAATTCTTGTTTTCTTCCGGTGCGCGGCTGCGGTGGTCTTCTCCGCGCTTCACGCTCATTTCCTCGTGCTTGTGACGTCAACTGACACGTCACAGCACTTCCGCTTGCTCGTGCGTGTCACGACCTTTCACCTTTAACCTTGACACTGTACACCTACTGCATGATGCGCCCCACTAAAACAGAACTTTGATTTCGACCCCATTTTCTCTCGAGATTAAGGCGGAAACCAAAGATATGTTAGGAATGTCCCGTAGTGTATGCAGCATTGTGCTAGACAATTACTGTACATATTGACTTATCTTTTTGCAACTCGCTATTCGGTGTTGCGTTCTCATTACTTTATCTGCTCATCACCATTTTATATTTATGCAGTATGTTGGTAACGTACACGTTGTATTTTCGTTTGCAGTTTTGGGATCTACTTGAAGTCAAAACATGCGTGTCCTAGATACAAGCCGTACAATAAATACAACTGCAAAGGCAATATTTAATGTTTGGCCAACGATCGAAGATTGAACCAATTTAGACACACAACTTGCAGGCCTATATCGAAATAAACTGCACCAGTCTCGGCAATGAAAACGTACATTGTTAGCCGGGTTGTCCCTGGATGTGACTCTTCAACAAGGGGATCCTGACTTGGCGTGTAGAACTCTCAGCCACACTACTCCTTTGTGATCAGAGGATGGGACTACGGAACCTATTGTCTTCTGTGCTTACTTCATCTTCATCTGCATCAACAATACACAACATCTGGCAAGTGTCCCGCTATAAACACGCGCTACAGTACACTATGACAAACCATAACAAATCCATATAATCTTATACTATAGTAAATTATTACATTTTAGGGGCCTGCCTTTATTTTCATCATAGTAAAAATAAAAGAACATTACTGTTTGTCGTGCACATCATCAGACCACTTCAGTTTCTTGTTATTGCCGCCAGGAGGTGTTCATGCAGTAGCTTGCATGATTCTGCTAGATTTCTTCATTGGTAAGATGCACCTTGTTAGAAATGCGCATATGTACGTATTTCATATGCACGACCTACCTTCTTCTGTGTAGGTTTGCTGTATAGGTCCATGCCTCGCAAGCGTAAAGGAAAAATTAC
>OZ024855.1:21279524-21484524 GCA_964017155.1 Oasisia sp. SBJ-2009
GGTTGGCATTGATTTAATCAAATTGATTAAATCATTGATTAAATCATTGATTTAATCAAGTTGAAAAAATCAAGACATTGATTTTTTCGATTTTTTCAGATTATCTTAAATTTATACTTACGTTACGTGCTACTACCAGTTGATTTAACTGTATGTATTTTAAAATAAAGTTTAAATTTGTACATAATAATTTTGCTTTAATTCTTTAGAAATGCTAAGAATGAAATGTTCAGCCTATTGGGTATATTATGATATTCCACTTTTATTTATTTTCCGAATTACATATTATTTCTTATGACTGTCAAGAATGTTGAAAAAATCAAATAAATCGATTTAATCGAAAAAATCCGATTTAATCGAAAAAATCCGATTTATTCGATTTATTCGGAAAAATCGTGATTTTTTCCAACCCTGCATTTATGGAAGCTTCCAGGAAATGCATTTGGCTGATTATAATATTCATAATCGCAACAGGAGTGATGGCTGAAAACAGACTTCCCTGACAGATATTCTATGCAAGGTTTGGAAGTCACCTGAATCAGCTGCACTTGTCCTAGTATTTTACAGTAAAATCCCAGCAAACAAGGAACCATTTCTGAACCAGTTGGCACGTGTCATACTGGTTCATAATTGGTACCGCTCCACCAGTACATGTTTTCAAGAGTATTCATACATGTGGATACACGTACGTGTTCTGCCTGTTGTCACGAGTTTTTAAAGATTTTGACACAAGTCGTACTGAGTCAGACCTGGTACGGTTTCACTGGTACGTGTCTTCCCATGAAAAACTCGTGATTTCACGGTAAACACGTGTCGACACAACAAATTTGTTCAAAGAATCTGGTGAATTCACATTATGGAAACACGTGAATTGAGCCAATTGAACTCGTGAATTCATTTACAGAACATGTGAAATCACGGGTTATTGTTTGCTGGGATGCAAACGCCCACCCTCCTTATGACAAAGTCAACTTTTAATGTGATTCCAGAGTATCTCAATTTTTTCAACTTCTGGTCATTGTATGTAACATTATTATTCATGGTTGGCTAAGTCCCTGGTCTCTTATTCTAGTGCCAATACGATGACTTGATAAATGACTCATCTTATCAAATCTAATTGAATTTGGTGTGCCCAGTTTTGCATTTTTATCTGCTTTATGTGACAAAAGTATGCATTTGTGCACAACAAGTACTGTGTAGACTGTAATGCGCCACGTGTAATGTAGTTGACTGACAGAGTGTGCTTGTGCTTGTAGAACCCATACATTCAGTCGATGGAGCATCACACGGACTGGGTCAACGACATAGTGCTGTGCTGCGGAGGTCGAACCTGTAAGTGGAGTGTACACTGTGTGTCGTGTCCTCCCTCTGACTCTCACTCACCCTCTCACACCAGGGGTGGTGAATGCATCCACTCTCCCGGCAGATGTGCTATGATTTATATGGAACTTAGCTGAATATCACTAGTAATTGACTTTGTCAGTTGCCTTAGAGTTAGACTGAGTTAAAGAACAATGCAGACACTTGTTAGCCTACAGTCCAGTTCCAAGACAATGCCTTCAAGTTCAGTGAATCCTGATAGAATTTCCCATTCGGTCATAGTAAATGTAAATGCTTATTGATTTATATGGCACCATATTTATACAATAATATTCTATGATGCTGTACAATACGAGAACATGCACAATAGAAGTTTATTTGGAAACCAAATGCATGATAGAAGTTTATTTTGAGGTTAATGTAAACATTCAACACAATGCACATGTATAATAAATAAATAATAAATATAAAATAAATAGATTAGTTAATTAATATTAATAAATATTTATAAAATAATAATGTTAAATAATACAAAGTAAACTTAAAAATAAACGTTTATGTTGCTGTGGCTGAAATCCAGACAACTGGAACCTGCAAGCTGTATTTTGGGCTGAGAGTTTCACAAGGCAGTCTGTAGTGGATACTGACACTGATGTAATCAGAATGTACCCTGGCGTGAGAGAATGCTCTGGTGGTAGGGATCCTTGTGTTTCTAGCCAAGTAATAGCAAGGAACTTGTTTACTCAGACATTGGAAAATAGTGCAACGTATCAGTACAGGCAGGAAGGACTCGGTGAAAATAGTGGACTCGTATAGAAACTCCATTATTATTCAGTATCTGTTTTCTTTCTAAGCAAAACTATCATCACCATATAACTGGAGATACTGTTTTTGTGACACACTGGTGAAAATTGTTCAGTATAGTGTCTTGGTATTGATAGTTGTCATTATCTAGGCTAGCGCTGTGCCTAAAATCTGTTTAGCCAATTTGGCTAAAGGTCAGAAATTTGTTTAGCCAAATGAGATTCTCTTTAGCCATTTTTTTTAGATCAATTAAATTACCTGGTATAAAAATGCAAAGCAAGACATACTATAATATATAATTCTATACAATATTCACACGAAAAAATGCCCAATTTTAATTAACTAAACAATTTGATATATTTAGCTAAACAAACATCCAGTATAATTTAACAAAACACTGTTTAACCATAAAATGAAAGCTGAACAACTGTTGGGTATTGCAAAATATAAAAAACAGCACCTAACACGTACTATTATGTAAAAAAATACATTTAATGATTACATGTGTGTAAAGTAAAGGTGTAAAGTACATGTTAGTAACGACGGGCTCAAATCATCACGGACAACGAGAGACTCACTGTCCCACACATGCCGCCGGGGACGTGCTATGGACTAGCGTATGTGGCAAATGGTAACCCGTAACCCGTGGCTGCGACTCAAAACCCGAGTCACACAACTGTAAAATTAGCCTGAGAGTGCGCACCGCGCCGCGCTGCGACCCCCGCCGGGCGGGAACATGGGACAACACGAGACTTAAATTATCTCAGTTTGTTTTATGTCTCCGAATTGAAATATACACTTTTATAAGAAGGCAAACTAATTAAAAACCACCTACTCTACTCTTGCTGCCCCACAGTGATTCAAACAGTGTATTGATATTGATAATGATTATTACCTATCTTAAAACATCACTTGACTGCTCAGTAATTGATTAATTGAATACAGTAATTCACCAAAATAGTTAACTGAGGTTGACTGTAATCCTGGCCTAGGTGACGCAGGCTATATGTGATAAAACACGTTTTTGACATGCATCTTTCTATCTGTAATGTTTCTGGTGGTGAAACTTGTCAAACATACATGAATTACAATCTATATTGGCATTTTATTGAATAGTTACCAGATGGCATATTTATAAATCATTGTCATTGACCATGCCATGTGACTGCGCCGATACTGAGCGATAATATAGAACCTGTCAGGTACAGCATTGTACTTGTCTCAAACTTGTAATTAGTGCCACCAGGCAGGTCCCCATTGTCTGGTAAACACAATTCTTGATTGTTTTAAGCCCCGCTATTGTCTGTGAGCAAGGCTAAGTGGAGGGATTAGCGACCTATTGTTTTATGCTGACTGGTTATTTGGGTCAGTTGAATGTGCTATCATTTAGGCAACTTCAACAGAGCTGGGTGTTGAATAATGTAGTCATGTATTGCTGATAACATCAATAATAATGACAGAAATAACGTTTCGCCAATTTGGCGAAGAGTTTTAATTTATTTTTGCCAATTAGCAAACCGTTTCGCCCATGGCGCAAATGGCGATCGACAGCGCTAGCCTAGAATATACGATGTTATGAGTAAATGTGTCACAGGAAATGTTCGTAAAACTGCCCCTGATGTCTGCCCGATGCTGTCCCTACACAAAGTGCCGTTTCCTGCCAACTTTTGTTTTCAATTGTAATAACAATATTTGTTACAGTTTTGACCTGTTCTGTTGCAGTGATTTCTGCATCAAGTGACACGACTGTGAAAGTGTGGAATGCACACAAAGGGTTTTGTATGTCTACACTGCGCACACATAAGGTATGTCATTCCAAACGTGATATTGTTGTGTAAGAACCGTGGAGAGTGTAATTCACAGAGTCCCTACAGTATCATTCTGGCAGGATCAGAAAAGTACAAAATCTACATTTCATGGCACAAACGTGCGCATTAGGCTGTATAAGAATGCACAATTAATGATGCAGCAGAAACATTGGCAAATGACTCTTCCTTGTACTGTGTGGGATGTAAAGTTTATGCAACGTTTCTCCAGTCCCCTCTGTCAAGTGGCTCTGTCCTGCTGTGTCCAGCATCTGTCCAGTGTCTCTGTCCTGCTGTGTCCAGCTTCTGTCCAGTGTCTCTGTCCTGCTGTGTCCAGTGTCACTGTCCTGCTGTGTCCAGCTTCTGTCCAGTGTCTCTGTCCTGCTGTGTCCAGTGTCTCTGTACTGCTGTGTCCAGTGTCTCTGTCCTGCTGTGTCCAGCTTCTGTCCAGTGTCTGTGTCCAGCGTCTGTCCAGTGTCTGTGTCCTGCTGTGTCCAGTGTCTGTGTCCTGCTGTGTCCAGTCTCTGTGTCCTGCTGTGTCCAGCGTCTGTCCAGTGTCTGTGTCCTGCTGTGTCCAATATCTGTCCTGTGTCTCTGTCCTGCTGTGTCCAATGTATGTCCAGTGTCTCTGTCCTGCTGTGTCCAATGTATATCCTGTGTCTCTGTCCTGCTGTGTCCAATATCTGTCCTGTGTCTCTGTCCTGCTGTGTCCATTATCTGTCCAGTGTCTCTGTCCTGCTGTGTCCAATATCTGTCCTGTGTCTCTGTCCTGCTGTGTCCAGTGTCTGTCCAGTGTCTCCAGCGTCTGTCCAGTGTCTCTGTCCTGCTGTGTCCAATGTATGTCCAGTGTCTCTGTCCTGCTGGGTCCAATGTCTGTCCTGTGTCTCTGTCCTGCTGTGTCCAGTGTCTCTGTCCTGCTGTGTCCAATGTCTGTCCTGCTGTGTCCAATGTCTGTCCAGTGTCTGTCCTGCTGTGTCCAATGTATGTCCAGTGTCTCTGTCCGGCTGTGTCCAATGTCTGTCCAGTGTCTGTCCTGCTGTGTCCAATGTATGTCCAGTGTCTCTGTCCTGCTGTGTCCAGTGTATGTCCAGTGTCTCTGTCCTGCTGTGTCCAATGTATGTCCTGTGTCTCTGTCCTGCTGTGTCCAGTGTCTGTCCAGTGTTTCTGTCTAGTGTCTGTCCAGTGTCTCTGTCCTGCTGTGTCCAGTGTCTGTCCAGTGTCTCTGTCCTGCTGTGTCCAGTGTCTCTGTCCTGCTGTGTCCAATGTCTGTCCAGTGTCTCTGTCCTGCTGTGTCCAATATATGTCCAGTGTCTCTGTCCTGCTGTGTCCAATGTCTGTCCTGTGTCCAATTTCTGTCCTGTGTCTCTGTCCTGCTGTGTCCAGTGTCTGTCCAGTGTCTCTGTCCTGCTGTGTCTGTCCAGTGTCTCTGTCCTGCTGTGTCCAATGTCTGTCCAGTGTCTCTGTCCTGCTGTGTCCAGTGTCTGTCCAGTGTCTCTGTCCTGCTGTGTCCAGTATCTGTCCAGTGTCTCTGTCCTGCTGTGTCCAATGTCTGTCCAGTGTCTCTGTCCTGCTGTGTCCAATGTATGTCCAGTGTCTCTGTCCTGCTGTGTCCAATGTCTGTCCTGTGTCTCTGTCCTGCTGTGTCCAGTGTCTGTCCTGTGTCTCTATACTGCTGTGTCCAGTGTCTGTCCAGTGTGTCTGTCCTGCTGTGTCCAGTGTCTCCAGTGTCTCTGTCCTGCTCTGTCCAGTGTCTGTCCAGTGTCTCTGTCCTGCTGTGTCCAGTGTCTGTCCAGTGTCTCTGTCCTGCTGTATCCAGTGTCTGTCCAGCGTCTCTGTCCTGCTGTGTCCAATGTATGTCCTGTGTCTCTGTCCTGCAGTGTCCAGTGTCTGTCCAGTGTTTCTGTCCTGCTGTGTCCAGTGTCTGTCCAGTGTCTCTGTTCTGCTGTGTCCAGTGTCTCTGTCCTGCTGTGTCCAATGTATGTCCAGTGTCTCTGTCCTGCTGTGTCCAATGTCTGTCCTGTGTCCAATGTCTGTCCTGTGTCTCTGTCCTGCTGTGTCCAGTGTCTCTGTCCTGCTGTGTCTGTCCAGTGTCTCTGTCCTGCTGTGTCCAATGTATGTCCAGTGTCTCTGTCCTGCTGTGTCCAGTGTCTGTCCAGTGTCTCTGTCCTGCTGTGTCCAATGTATGTCCAGTGTCTCTGTCCTGCTGGGTCCAATGTCTGTCCTGTGTCTCTGTCCTGCTGTGTCCAGTGTCTCTGTCCTGCTGTGTCCAATGTCTGTCCTGCTGTGTCCAATGTCTGTCCAGTGTCTGTCCTGCTGTGTCCAATGTATGTCCAGTGTCTCTGTCCGGCTGTGTCCAATGTCTGTCCAGTGTCTGTCCTGCTGTGTCCAATGTATGTCCAGTGTCTCTGTCCTGCTGTGTCCAGTGTATGTCCAGTGTCTCTGTCCTGCTGTGTCCAATGTATGTCCTGTGTCTCTGTCCTGCTGTGTCCAGTGTCTGTCTAGTGTCTGTCCAGTGTCTCTGTCCTGCTGTGTCCAGTGTCTGTCCAGTGTCTCTGTCCTGCTGTGTCCAGTGTCTCTGTCCTGCTGTGTCCAATGTCTGTCCAGTGTCTCTGTCCTGCTGTGTCCAATATATGTCCAGTGTCTCTGTCCTGCTGTGTCCAATGTCTGTCCTGTGTCCAATTTCTGTCCTGTGTCTCTGTCCTGCTGTGTCCAGTGTCTGTCCAGTGTCTCTGTCCTGCTGTGTCTGTCCAGTGTCTCTGTCCTGCTGTGTCCAATGTCTGTCCAGTGTCTCTGTCCTGCTGTGTCCAGTGTCTGTCCAGTGTCTCTGTCCTGCTGTGTCCAGTATCTGTCCAGTGTCTCTGTCCTGCTGTGTCCAATGTCTGTCCAGTGTCTCTGTCCTGCTGTGTCCAATGTATGTCCAGTGTCTCTGTCCTGCTGTGTCCAATGTCTGTCCTGTGTCTCTGTCCTGCTGTGTCCAGTGTCTGTCCTGTGTCTCTATACTGCTGTGTCCAGTGTCTGTCCAGTGTGTCTGTCCTGCTGTGTCCAGTGTCTGTCCAGTGTCTCTGTCCTGCTGTGTCCAGTGTCTCTGTCCTGCTGTGTCCAGTGTCTGTCCAGTGTCTCTGTCCTGCTGTATCCAGTGTCTGTCCAGCGTCTCTGTCCTGCTGTGTCCAATGTATGTCCTGTGTCTCTGTCCTGCAGTGTCCAGTGTCTGTCCAGTGTTTCTGTCCTGCTGTGTCCAGTGTCTGTCCAGTGTCTCTGTTCTGCTGTGTCCAGTGTCTCTGTCCTGCTGTGTCCAATGTATGTCCAGTGTCTCTGTCCTGCTGTGTCCAATGTCTGTCCTGTGTCTCTGTCCTGCTGTGTCCAGTGTCTCTGTCCTGCTGTGTCTGTCCAGTGTCTCTGTCCTGCTGTGTCCAATGTATGTCCAGTGTCTCTGTCCTGCTGTGTCCAGTGTCTCTGTCCTGCTGTGTCCAGTGTCTGTCCAGTGTCTCTGTCCTGTTGTGTCCAGTGTCTGTCCAGTGTCTCTGTCCTGCTGTGTCCAGTGTCTGTCCAGTGTCTCTGTCCTGCTGTGTCCAATGTATGTCCAGTGTCTCTGTCCTCCTGTGTCCAATGTCTGTCCTGTGTCTCTGTCCTGCTGTGTCCAGTCTCTGTCCTGCTGTGTCCAGTGTCTGTCCAGTGTGTCTGTCCTGTTGTGTCCAGTGTCTGTCCAGTGTCTCTGTCCTGCTGTGTCCAGTGTCTCTGTCCTGCTGTGTCCAGTGTCTGTCCAGTGTCTCTGTCCTGCTGTGTCCAATGTATGTCCAGTGTCTCTGTCCTGCTGTGTCCAATGTCTGTCCTGTGTCTCTGTCCTGCTGTGTCCTATGTCTGTCCTGTGTCTCTGTCCTGCTGTGTCCAGTGTCTGTCCTGTGTCTCTGTCCTGCTGTGTCCAGTGTCTGTCCAGTGTCTCTGTCCTGCTGTGTCCAATGTCTGTCCAGTGTCTCTGTCCTGCTGTGTCCAATGTATGTCCAGTGTCTCTGTCCTGCTGTGTCCAATGTCTGTCCTGCTGTGTCCAATGTCTGTCCTGTGTCTCTGTCCTGCTGTGTCCAGTGTCTGTCCTGTGTCTCTGTCCTGCTGTGTCAAGTGTCTGTCCAGTGTTTCTGTCCTGCTGTGTCCAGTGTCTGTCCTGTGTTTCTGTCCTGCTGTGTCCAGTGTCTGTCCTGCTGTGTCCAGTGTCTGTCCTGTGTCTCTGTCCTGCTGTGTCCAGTGTCTGTCCAGTGTTTCTGTCCTGCTGTGTCCAGTGTCTGTCCAGTGTTTCTGTCCTGCTGTGTCCAGTGTCTGTCCTGTGTCTCTGTCCTGCTGTGTCCAGTGTCTGTCCTGTGTCTCTGTCCTGCTGTGTCCAGTGTCTGTCCAGTGTTTCTGTCCTGCTGTGTCCAGTGTCTGTCCTGTGTCTCTGTCCTGCTGTGTCCAGTGTCTGTCCTGTGTCTCTGTCCTGCTGTGTCCAATATCTGTCCTGTGTCTCTGTCCTGCTGTGTCCAATGTCTGTCCTGCTGTGTCCAGTGTCTCTGTCCTGCTGTGTCCAATGTCTGTCCAGTGTTTCTGTCCTGCTGTGTCCAATGTCTGTCCAGTGTCTCTGTCCTGCTGTGTCCAATGTCTGTCCTGTATTTCTGTCCTGCTGTGTCCAGCGTCTGTCCAGTGTCTCTGTCCTGCTGTGTCCAATGTCTGTCCAGTGTTTCTGTCCTGCTGTGTCCAGTGTCTGTCCAGTGTCTCTGTCCTGCTGTGTCCAATGTATGTCCAGTGTCTCTGTCCTGCTGGGTCCAATGTCTGTCCTGTGTCTCTGTCCTGCTGTGTCCAGTGTCTCTGTCCTGCTGTGTCCAATGTCTGTCCTGCTGTGTCCAATGTCTGTCCAGTGTCTGTCCTGCTGTGTCCAATGTATGTCCAGTGTCTCTGTCCGGCTGTGTCCAATGTCTGTCCAGTGTCTGTCCTGCTGTGTCCAATGTATGTCCAGTGTCTCTGTCCTGCTGTGTCCAGTGTATGTCCAGTGTCTCTGTCCTGCTGTGTCCAATGTATGTCCTGTGTCTCTGTCCTGCTGTGTCCAGTGTCTGTCCAGTGTTTCTGTCTAGTGTCTGTCCAGTGTCTCTGTCCTGCTGTGTCCAGTGTCTGTCCAGTGTCTCTGTCCTGCTGTGTCCAGTGTCTCTGTCCTGCTGTGTCCAATGTCTGTCCAGTGTCTCTGTCCTGCTGTGTCCAATATATGTCCAGTGTCTCTGTCCTGCTGTGTCCAATGTCTGTCCTGTGTCCAATTTCTGTCCTGTGTCTCTGTCCTGCTGTGTCCAGTGTCTGTCCAGTGTCTCTGTCCTGCTGTGTCTGTCCAGTGTCTCTGTCCTGCTGTGTCCAATGTCTGTCCAGTGTCTCTGTCCTGCTGTGTCCAGTGTCTGTCCAGTGTCTCTGTCCTGCTGTGTCCAGTATCTGTCCAGTGTCTCTGTCCTGCTGTGTCCAATGTCTGTCCAGTGTCTCTGTCCTGCTGTGTCCAATGTATGTCCAGTGTCTCTGTCCTGCTGTGTCCAATGTCTGTCCTGTGTCTCTGTCCTGCTGTGTCCAGTGTCTGTCCTGTGTCTCTATACTGCTGTGTCCAGTGTCTGTCCAGTGTGTCTGTCCTGCTGTGTCCAGTGTCTGTCCAGTGTCTCTGTCCTGCTGTGTCCAGTGTCTGTCCAGTGTCTCTGTCCTGCTGTGTCCAGTGTCTGTCCAGTGTCTCTGTCCTGCTGTATCCAGTGTCTGTCCAGCGTCTCTGTCCTGCTGTGTCCAATGTATGTCCTGTGTCTCTGTCCTGCAGTGTCCAGTGTCTGTCCAGTGTTTCTGTCCTGCTGTGTCCAGTGTCTGTCCAGTGTCTCTGTTCTGCTGTGTCCAGTGTCTCTGTCCTGCTGTGTCCAATGTATGTCCAGTGTCTCTGTCCTGCTGTGTCCAATGTCTGTCCTGTGTCCAATGTCTGTCCTGTGTCTCTGTCCTGCTGTGTCCAGTGTCTCTGTCCTGCTGTGTCTGTCCAGTGTCTCTGTCCTGCTGTGTCCAATGTATGTCCAGTGTCTCTGTCCTGCTGTGTCCAGTGTCTGTCCAGTGTCTCTGTCCTGCTGTGTCCAGTGTCTGTCCAGTGTCTCTGTCCTGTTGTGTCCAGTGTCTGTCCAGTGTCTCTGTCCTGCTGTGTCCAGTGTCTGTCCAGTGTCTCTGTCCTGCTGTGTCCAGTGTCTGTCCAGTGTCTCTGTCCTGCTGTGTCCAATGTATGTCCAGTGTCTCTGTCCTGCTGTGTCCAATGTCTGTCCTGTGTCTCTGTCCTGCTGTGTCCTATGTCTGTCCTGTGTCTCTGTCCTGCTGTGTCCAGTGTCTGTCCTGTGTCTCTGTCCTGCTGTGTCCAGTGTCTGTCCAGTGTCTCTGTCCTGCTGTGTCCAATGTCTGTCCAGTGTCTCTGTCCTGCTGTGTCCAATGTATGTCCAGTGTCTCTGTCCTGCTGTGTCCAATGTCTGTCCTGCTGTGTCCAATGTCTGTCCTGTGTCTCTGTCCTGCTGTGTCCAGTGTCTGTCCTGTGTCTCTGTCCTGCTGTGTCAAGTGTCTGTCCAGTGTTTCTGTCCTGCTGTGTCCAGTGTCTGTCCTGTGTTTCTGTCCTGCTGTGTCCAGTGTCTGTCCTGTGTCTCTGTCCTGCTGTGTCCAGTGTTTCTGTCCTGCTGTGTCCAGTGTCTGTCCAGTGTTTCTGTCCTGCTGTGTCCAGTGTCTGTCCTGTGTCTCTGTCCTGCTGTGTCCAGTGTCTGTCCTGTGTCTCTGTCCTGCTGTGTCCAGTGTCTGTCCAGTGTTTCTGTCCTGCTGTGTCCAGTGTCTGTCCTGTGTCTCTGTCCTGCTGTGTCCAGTGTCTCTGTCCTGCTGTGTCCAATATCTGTCCTGTGTCTCTGTCCTGCTGTGTCCAATGTCTGTCCTGCTGTGTCCAGTGTCTCTGTCCTGCTGTGTCCAATGTCTGTCCAGTGTTTCTGTCCTGCTGTGTCCAATGTCTGTCCAGTGTCTCTGTCCTGCTGTGTCCAATGTCTGTCCTGTATTTCTGTCCTGCTGTGTCCAGCGTCTGTCCAGTGTCTCTGTCCTGCTGTGTCCAATGTCTGTCCAGTGTTTCTGTCCTGCTGTGTCCAGTGTTTGTCCAGCAGCCACTGCGGCATCATTCAGTGTTCTCTCCCATGTCACGTTAGTTTTAGACTTGCTGTGTTTAGGATTAAATCAGTGCATGAACTTGAATCTAGGAAAACCAGTTATGCTATGTCTACATTTTGAATGGAGTTGAAAACAATTGTTTAACAATAGCAGTGTGAGATGTTGCCTATGTTTGGCGACTGCACCTGAAGGAACTGTGTCCTACACCTGTCACCTGTCACCTGTCCCGTCCTGGCCCTGTAGGACTATGTGAAGGCCCTGGCCTACGCCAAGGACCGGGAACATGTCGCCTCGGCCGGTCTTGACCGCGCCATCTTCTTGTGGGATGTCAACACACTGACCGCACTGACCGCCTCCAACAACACCGTCACAAGTAAGGGGCTGTCTCAGATAATCTTATAAATATTATCACAAGTAAGGGGCTATATCAAATACACTTATATAACAGTATCACAAGTAAGGGACTGGCAGACAGATAGACAGACAGTTAGACAGACAGACAGACAGAGAAACACACACACACACAACACACACACACACACACACACACACACACACATTTTATAATAGCGATTGTTCCGTTACAAGGTAAAGACAGCCTCAAATAGTGTGTAACTCTGCATAGGTAAAAGTCAGAAATAGTTTGAAGAAGCAAGGTTTCAGAAGCAAGGGACACTTTGAAATAAGTTCACATCACACTACATATCGTGTTTGCTCGTCACAAGAAGTGGGATTTATTCAATATCAGCAAAAATTCCTTTGGCATAATAAAAAGTAAAGTTCAGAGATGTGACGCTGGTGACTAAGATAGTGTGGCATGTGTAGATAGCGTCAACTTTTAGTTTTGTCTAAGATCAGTTCCATGTTTGTTGTCCAGCGTCGTCCCTCAACGGCAACAAAGACTCCATCTACAGCCTCGCCATGAACCAGCCGGGCACTGTCATCATGTCCGGCTCCACGGAGAAGGTCATCCGGGTTTGGGACCCAAGAACATGTCAGAAACTGATGAAGCTGAAAGGTCACACGGACAACGTGAAGGCCCTTGTACTGAATAGGGAAGGCACGCAGGTAGGGTTGTGATACTAACGGGGGTACACACAGGTAGGGTTGTGATACTAACGGGGGTACACACAGGTAGGGTTGTGATACTAACGGGGGTACACACAGGTAGGGTTGTGATACTAACGGGGGTACACACAGGTAGGGTTGTGATACTAACGGGGGTACACACAGGTAGGGTTGTGATACTAACGGGGGTACACACAGGTAGGGTTGTGATACTAACGGGGGTACAAACAGGTAGGGTTGTGATACTAACGGGGGTACACAGGTAGGGTTGTGATACTAACGGGGGTACACACAGGTAGGGTTGTGATACTAACAGGGGTACACATGGGTAGGGTTGTGATACTAACGGGGGTACACACAGGTAGGGTTGTGATACTAACAGGGGCACACAAGGTAGGGTTGTGATACTAACAGGGGTACACACAGGTAGGGTTGTGATACTAACAGGGGCACACAAGGTAGGGTTGTGATACTAACAGGGGTACACACAGGTGGGGTTGTGATACTAACAGGGGCACACAAGGTAGGGTTGTGATACTAACAGGGGTACACACAGGTGGGGTTGTGATACTAACGAGGGTACACACAGGTAGGGTTGTGATACTATGGGGGGCACACACAGGTAGGGTTGTGATAAGACAACTCTATCAAAAGAAGATCTAAACAGCTACAGGCCTATTTCTAACCTTAGCTTCATTTCCAAAATACTCGAAAAGGTTGTTGCAAATCGACTTACTTCTCACATCAACATAAATCGTTTAACCAATGCATCACAGTCTGCGTACAAACAATTTCACTCAACAGAAACTGCTCTTTTAAAAGTACACAATGATATAAACCTTAACATTGATAATGGCAAAGTTACTGCACTGACCCTGCTTGACCTATCCGCCGCTTTCGACACCATTGACCACGACATTCTCATTACACGCTTATCAACGTGGTACGGGATATCTGGCACAGCCTTGAGCTGGTTTACTTCATACCTTACTGACAGACGGCAAGCCATTAAAATAGGTAACTGCTTCTCAGACATGCTGCCCACCTCTTGTGGTGTCCCCCAGGGTTCTGTTTTGGGTCCGTTGCTTTTCACTCTGTACATAACACCATTAAGCTCAGTTATCCAGAGTCACAACCTGGATCACCACCTTTATGCAGATGACACACAAATCTATGTTTCTCTGACCACACCAGATACTTGTCGCTCCCTAAATCAGCTCAGGGATTGTCTCCAAGATGTCTCCCTTTGGATGAAAAATAGTAAATTAAAACTAAACGCAGATAAGACCGAATTTCTCATCATTGGTACCTCAACGCAGCGGGCAAAACTCAATGGCTTTTTCCCGACACATATTCTGAGTCAGAGTATCACACCAGCCGCCTCAGTTTTAAATCTCGGAGTAACGTTTGATGAAAACTTCAATTTCAAACAACATATCTCGAAAACATGCCGTTGCTGTTTTTACCATATCCGTGATCTTCGTCGTATCCGCCGGTTTTTATCACTTTCCGTTGCTAAAACTATCGCCACAGCTCTAGTAAGCAGCAGACTCGACTACTGCAATTCCCTCCTTTACAATACCGCAAACAAGGACATAGCAAAACTTCAGTGTGTCCAAAATTGTTTAGCAAGGGTAGTCACGCGTTCTCCTCGTTTTTCTCGCTCGGTGCCGCTTCTAAAATCACTGCATTGGCTACCTGTGCACTATTGCATCATTTTCAAAATTTGTACAGTAGCCTATCAAGCACTTTCATCTACACAACCAGCATATCTAAATTCAATGCTAACTCCAACAAGAAATTCCAGACAGCTACGCTCAACCAGTAGTAACCCTCTTTACATCCCTCGGGTGAAAACGAAAGCCGGGACCCGAGCTTTCTCGGTTGCCGCACCAACGGTGTGGAATTCGCTTCCGGCCAGTGTTAAATCACAAGGTAATATAGTTTCATTTCGCCGACATCTAAAAACCTATCTCTTTAATGCTGCCTATCCTCCTTAGCCTCCTAGCTTTTCCATCCATCTGTTGACGACTCACGCATTGCTTTCGATTATGAGATTGATTAATCCCCTGGTTTTGTCGCGCCACTGAGCTTGATTTTCGAGGATATTGGCGCAAAAGAAGTTACTATTATTATTATTATTATTACTAACGGGGGTATACACAGGTAGGGTTGTGATACTAACGGATACACACTGGTAGGGTTGTGATATTAACAGGGGTACACACAGGTAGGGTTGTGATACTAACGAGGATACAGGTAGGGTTGTGATATTAACAGGGGTACATACAGGTAGGGTTGTGATATTAACAGGGGTACACACAGGTAGGGTTGTGATATTAACAGGGGTACACACAGGTAGGGTTGTGATATTAACAGGGGTACACACAGGTAGGGTTGTGATACTAACAGGGGTACATAAAAGTAGAGTTGGGATATTAATGAGGGTACACACAGGTAGGGTTGTGATATTAATGGGTAGGGTATGAGTAAAATCATCCAGCAATGCTGTCTCTGGTCTTATGGTAAATGTCATTATCTGAAGTCATCCCTTGTGTCATCCCTTGTGTCATCCCTTGTGTCATCCCTTGTGTCATTCCTTGTGTCTCCCTGTGTCCTGTCACCCTTGTGTCCTACCTAATGTCTGACACTGTCTCTTGCAGTGTCTGTCAGGGAGCTCTGATGGCACCATCAAGTTGTGGTCGTTGGGTCAACAGAGGTGTATAGCCACCTACAAGGTGCATGACGAGGGGGTGTGGGCCCTACAGGTGAGTGGTGACTGAGGCAGGCAGTTGTACATGACGAGGGGGTGTGTAGGCCCTACAGGTGAGTGGTGACTGAGGCAGGCAGTTGTACATGACGAGGGGGTGTGTAGGCCCTACAGGTGAGTGGTGACTGAGACAGACAGGTGTACATGACGAGGGGGTGTGTAGGCCCTACAGGTGAGTGGTGACTGAGGCAGGCAGTTGTACATGACGAGGGGGTGTGTAGGCCCTACAGGTGAGTGGTGACTGAGACAGACAGGTGTACATGACGAGGGGGTGTGTAGGCCCTACAGGTGAGTGGTGACTGAGACAGACAGGTGTACATGACGAGGGGGTGTGTAGGCCCTACAGGTGAGTGGTGACTGAGGCAGGCAGTTGTACATGACGAGGGGGTGTGTAGGCCCTACAGGTGAGTGGTGACTGAGACAGACAGTTGTACATGACGAGGGGGTGTGTAGGCCCTACAGGTGAGTGGTGACTGAGGCAGGCAGTTGTACATGACGAGGGGGTGTGGGCCCTACAGGTGAGTGGTGACTGAGACAGACAGTTGTACATGACGAGGGGGTGTGTAGGCCCTACAGGTGAGTGGTGACTGAGGCAGGCAGTTGTACATGACGAGGGGGTGTGTAGGCCCTACAGGTGAGTGGTGACTGAGACAGACAGTTGTACATGACGAGGGGGTGTGTAGGCCCTACAGGTGAGTGGTGACTGAGACAGGCAGTTGTACATGACGAGGGGGTGTGTAGGCCCTACAGGTGAGTGGTGACTGAGGCAGGCAGTTGTACATGACGAGGGGGTGTGGGCCCTACAGGTGAGTGGTGACTGAGACAGACAATTGTACATGACGAGGGTGTGTAGGCCCTACAGGTGAGTGGTGACTGAGGCAGACAGTTGTACGTGACGAGGGGGTGTGGGCCCTACAGGTGAGTGGTGACTGAGACAGACAATTGTACATGACGAGGGGGTGTGGGCCCTACAGGTGAGTGGTGACTGAGACAGACAATTGTACATGACGAGGGGGTGTGGGCCCTACAGGTGAGTGGTGACTGAGACAGACAATTGTACATGACGAGGGGGTGTGGGCCCTACAGGTGAGTGGTGACTGAGACAGACAATTGTACATGACGAGGGGGTGTGGGCCCTACAGGTGAGTGGTGACTGAGACAGACAATTGTACATGACGAGGGGGTGTGGGCCCTACAGGTGAGTGGTGACTGAGACAGACAGTTGTACATGATGAGGGGGTGTGGGCCCTACAGGTGAGTGGTGACTGAGGCAGACAGTTGTACATGACGAGGGGGTGTGGGCCCTACAGGTGAGTGGTGACTAAGGCAGGCAGTTGTACATGACGAGGTGTTTGTGGTTCACAACTAGTCCATCATGGTTTAAATCCCTACCGTTGTTAAACAGCCGTGCTGCAGATGCTTTCAGTAAACAGGTTTGGTGCTATGATGAAATGAGTTCAACACAACATTTGCCCAGTTTAGTCCCAGACTCTCTCTCCACTTTGAGATATTTGAGGACTTTCTTCATTGCCTCTGCCTAAGAAGAATTATTCTGAAACTTTGTCTCAGGTAGTCATAGACAACTGTTATAGTTATAACATAAAAGTTGTTATTGCATACTAGATTTTCACTATGACACCGAATTGTATTGGATATGGTGCATTAAACCTAATAAATATAACACTTTATTTAAAAATTATCATAAATGTCAGACATCTTTATTCAGGGGTTAAATTCAAATTGGTCACTGTTAGAGGTCATCAGAAAGAAAAGACATCACAGCAGGAGATTGCTAATTGATGAACATTTTATTTCAAATCATATCAGTTTTAGTTTATATTTGCACTGCAGTGCCTTATGCCTGATGAAACATTTGCCTGTGACACGTTTGGTAGACTTTGGACTCAACATTTTACATACAAGCCAATTGAGATGTGCTTTAATTAAGACCCGAAATAAACTTCAAGCACACACATAAAACCCTTTTCAAAGCATAACTGACTTTAGAACACCTTTTGTGCTGCCTTGTTTTTTTTCTTTCCACTGATGTATCTATCCATCCATTACGTGTTTACCCGTCCATATGATGAGTCTGATGACGTATAACGCTATGTCTCACTGTAAACTTTGGACGCCCTGAGCAGTGTTAAGGTCTGTTGTTTGTAGGTCAATGAAGCGTTCACTGTTGTCTACTCAGGTGGTCGTGATAAACAGATTTGGGCGACAGACATCAGGAACCCTGAGAACCGCGTCCTTATTTGTGAGGAGGACGCCCCAGTCCTTCGGGTGAGGTCAACTTAGGTCAACGTTTGGGTCTAGAAACACACAAGTATCATTTAAAATTTATTGTATTGTGTGAAACTGTATTGTTGTGAGAAGGGAAACGTGAATGATCACATGATGTGTGTCCACCAACCATTTGTGAGTGATCACATGATGTGTATCCACCAATCATTTGTGAGTGATCACATGATGTGTATTCACCAATCATTTGTGAGTGATCACATGATGTATATCCACCAATCATTTGTGAGTGATCACATGGTATGCATCTACCAATCATTTGTGAGTAAATGTTGAAATTGTGGCAGTTCTTTGGTTTTAAAATGCATAAAATTCCAATTTAAAAGGAAACAAGTTTACATTACAACAACTACTTTTTTAGAAAATAAAAATTAATCTACAAGGTGATAACACTAAAGAGTGAAGAAAGTGTGAGATGTCTAGAAACACGTATACTTTCATCTTAAAAGGACACATAGCCACCGTTCAGGAGACAGATGTATAGATAAAAAACACCAAACAGATTTCTGCCAGTTGGCAATGGAATTGTATGAAGACAGGCCTGAGAGATCATGTGACATGTGTCAGCCAATCATCTTATGGGTAAATGTCATGTGATTTTGCCTCAGTTGGAGTTGACCAGTCCTGACCAGACGACGCTGTGGGTGACCACAACGAACTCGTCCATTCACAACTGGGTAGGTCATCCTCCTGTCAATCAAAATTCTAGGCACCAACATTTTTTGAGCGACACTTTGGTATTGGTTTTTAAACTTATTTTACACATTGCATAAAGTTACTACACCATAGAACTATGCCCCAGGTTTATTGGCTAACCAGTAGGAATGTTAATGGCACAACATCAGAGAAAATAAGTAACATCTGTTTTATTCACCGCAAGTTATTGTTGACATGATTGTAAGATAGGTTGACGTAATTTTTTTTAGGTGAGTGTGCATCGTAGCATTTTCCTATCTTCTCATCCAGGATGTCGTATTTAATCTCTGTATGGTCCAAAAATCATTTTAAAATTGTAAAAGTAACAAGTTTTTGCTTAGTTCCATTTAAAAAGGTAAGTTCTATTTGAAATGCATTTCCAAAAAGCAGATATTTAAGTTTACTGTTCACTTGTTCTTCCTGTTTGTCCTTTCAGTCAGTACCAACAAAGAGTTTGTTTGTCCTTTCAACCAGTACCAACAAAGAGTCTGTTTGTCCTTTCATCCAGTACCAACAGAGTCTCTTTGTCCGTTTAGTCAGTACCAACGAAGAGTCTGTCCTTTCAGCCAGTACCAACAAAGAGTTTGTTTGTCCTTTTAGTCAGTACCAACAAAGAGTCTGTTTGTCCTTTCAGCCAGTACCAACAAAGAGTTTGTTTGTCCTTTTAGTCAGTACCCACAAAGAGTCTGTTTGTCCTTTCAGCCAGTACAAACAAAGAGTTTGTTTGTCCTTTTAATCAGTACCAACAAAGAGTCTGTTTGTCCTTTCAGCCAGTACCAACAGAGTCTGTTTGTCCGTTTAGTCAGTACCAACAAAGAGTCTGTTTGTCCTTTCAGCCAGTACCAACAAAGAGTCTGTTTGTCCTTTTAGTCAGTACCAACAGAGTCTGTTTGTCCGTTTAGTCAGTACCAACGAAGAGTCTGTTTGTCCTTTTAGTCAGTACCAACAAAGAGTCTGTTTGTCCTTTCAGCCAATACCAACAAAGAGTCTGTTTGTCCTTTTAGTCGATACCAACAAAGAGTCTGTTTGTCCTTTTAGTCAGTACCAACAAAGAGTCTGTTTGTCCTTTCAGCCAATACCAACAAAGAGTCTGTTTGTCCTTTCAGCCAGTACCAACAAAGAGTCTGTTTGTCCTTTCAGCCAGTACCAACAAAGAGTCTGTTTGTCCTTTTAGTCAGTACCAACAAAGAGTCTGTTTGTCCTTTCAGCCAGTACCAACAAAGAGTCTGTTTGTCCTTTCAGCCAGTACCAACAAAGAGTATGTTTGTCCTTTCAGCCAGTACCAACAAAGAGTCTGTTTGTCCTTTCAGCCAGTACCAACAAAGAGTATGTTTGTCCTTTCAGTCAGTACCAACAAAGAGTCTGTTTGTCCTTTCAGTCAGTACCAACAAAGAGTCTGTTTGTCCTTTCAGCCAATACCAACAAAGAGTCTGTTTGTCCTTTCAGCCAGTACCAACAAAGAGTCTGTTTGTCCTTTCAGCCAGAACCAACAAAGAGTCTGTTTGTCCTTTTAGTCAGTACCAACAAAGAGTCTGTTTGTCCTTTCAGCCAGTACCAACAAAGAGTCTGTTTGTCCTTTCAGCCAGTACCAACAAAGAGTATGTTTGTCCTTTCAGCCAGTACCAACAAAGAGTCTGTTTGTCCTTTCAGCCAGTACCAACAAAGAGTATGTTTGTCCTTTCAGTCAGTACCAACAAAGAGTCTGTTTGTCCTTTCAGCCAGTACCAACAAAGAGTCTGTTTGTCCTTTCAGCCAGTACCAACAAAGAGTCTGTTTGTCCTTTCAGCCAGTACCAACAAAGAGTCTGCGCAACTCCGGAGACTATGACAATAGCCCAGTACTGTGCATCCCCACAAAGCCAAACTTTACAATCGAAGGTGAGCAGATATACCTCTTGTCTGGCTAATGTATGACAGCATATGCATGCATCTGCGTGTGCATATGATTTGTGTGTTTGTCTGTTCGTATGTTTTGTGTATTTGCATGTATGTATGCTTTGTGAATTTGTGTATACGTATGTGTTGTGTATTTGTATGTATGTTTGTTTTGTGTATACATATGTTTTGTGTATTTGCATGTAGGAATGATTTGTGTGTATATGTTTTGTGTATTTGTAATGTGTTTTGTGTGTGTGTATATATGTTTTGTATGTTTTTGTGTACGTATGTTTTATGTATTTGTTTGTATGTATGTAAGTATGTATGTTTTGTCTATTTGAATGTGTACATATGTTTTGTGTGTTTGTGTGTACATATCTTTTGTGTGTAGGTTTATAAATTTTATATTTAATAAATATATATATAAATAAAGAATCTACACATGGTAATGATATTAAAAATTTATAAGGTAATTAAATTAGGTAATACAAACTTAGTACATGTTGCGAGCTTCATCACTAAATAAAATACTAGTAATAATACACCAATAATTGTAATAACAATTGTCTATAATTTAAACGTTGTACATTTGGTGCTGCATTTTCCAAAATGGCCCCTTTCTACAGTCTAGATGGTCCATTGGTCCACTTAGATAAGATCCTAGATTGAACCCTGCTTGCAGTGTCTAATACATTGGTCAAATAAACTGTTCATTATTTTGGTTTAACAAATGCACGGTTTCCCCTACAGGTGGAGCTAGCATCAGGAAGTATCACGTTCTCAACAACAAGAGATACATATTGACCAAAGACACGGACGAGAACGTTGCAGTGTGGGACGTATTAACAGTAAGTAGCACACCAAGGACTCTTTGATTTGATGGTGTGATTGTGGATCTAAGCCTATCACCAGGGTCTGTTAGTCACTAACTCTTGATGACAGTAGCATTTTAATATATTTTTATTAACTTATCTTACTATGTATTGTCATATTATCATATTTTAGAAGAGTCCTTTTTATATTAGCACACTGTCTTGCTAATCACATTTATTGATCTGTATTTTAAAATATTTATATATCTGTTTTTTATTTGTATTTATTTATTTATCTCTATTTATTTATCAATTTATGTATTTATTTTTTATTTGTTTTTCCTTAAATTATTAATATTTTATGAGGACCACGTTGGTAATAAGTGTACCTTTGTGTGCTTTAATGTGTTTATCCTCTGTAATATTATATATATAATTATATATATATATATATATATATATGCTTAACTAAGCTATGTTTAGTATATTTTTTTCCAAATAAACTCAATCAATCAGCTGGCAGAATGTGAATTTAAATATGCACAACATTGTCAGTTAAAGACTTCTATTGACAGTTATATGCTTAGTCCGAACTCACACTATGACATTATGTTAATTGTTGTTGAATATACTAGCAACTATTATAACTATTCATTATTAGTTTGTAACCGTTCTGTCACTTACTTTGTTAACAGGCAAAGAAGGTGGAAGATCTCGGCTGTGTGGACTTTGAGGAAGAAATCAAGAAGAGAACCAAAATGATCTACGTCCCAAATTGGTTCACTGTGGACCTAAAGACAGGGGTGGGTATCCAAAGGCACAGTGGGTGTGTTGGAGAACAGAGGCTAGCGAGGCCAGTGGGTTTTCAAAAGTGCCTTTATAAACATCATTTCAGGCAGCAGTGGATTGTATTTATATACCTGCTAGTGCATATTCCAGTAAACATGATGTTACATCTGAAGGTACATAACTTACATTGAATGTAAACATTGCACTGATGTAAACATGAGTGTGCTTACTGTGCACATGGTCATCATGCATGTCGGATTTTCAGACAAAGTTTATCATTTATCATAATTCATGAATTTGCCTATGTATGTCACATGGATAAGTTTTCATGTTATCTCAATCAAGCTTTGCCTTTGCCGCTGATGTGCCGAAGTTGATAATGGGTGAACTTGTCACTTAAATGCTGCATGACATTTTATAAATCTTAAATTCCTGTATAGAGCTGTTACTTTAACAAAGTTGTCTTATTTTTATCATGTGTAAAGATGTTTACATATGTTATACTTTAAATTTGAATATGAATTTGTAACAATTATGTAAATCTGTGGTAAATTGGCACAAAAGACATTAACTTCAAATTTACCCCTTTCAAACATTGTAGTTAAATGTGCTTGTTTGTATTTGTGTTTTATTGTTGTTAGCAATGTTTGGAATAAACTTTCATACATTATGTTATATTCAGAAAGAAAGATATTTTGGCCAGACATTTTACAAAATGTACAAAGGGAAGCACAGGACATGCCATGTGTCTGTCAGCAGTGGCTTGGTGGTGGCAGAGGTTCTGACAGGCAGTGGGATAGGTGTGATTGTTAAAATCCTTAGACTTGACTTGTTGACCACTGATAGTACCACCAGGGCCCAGCAGTGTGGACAGAAGGGTAGTTTTACAAGAGGTGGAGTCTCCTGTCTGTGCTGTTCAGTTATCCATGTTTTGTAGTTTGTTGCTAAAGCTGAACACTCTCTGCCCTGCCAGATGCTGACGTTACACTTGGAGGAGTCAGATTGTTTCACGGCGTGGGTGTCTTCGAAGGAAGTCAGCATTGGACAGCCAAATGACGGCACAGACGCCAAATGTACGTCACGTTGCATGTGTGCTTCAAGATTGTTGTTGTTTCACAGTGGAGCAGTGTAGCAAACCAACTGTGTAAGACATTAACTTTGGAATCAGAGTACGTCTGTCAATATTTGCATAATTATTTATTAATAAATCAGTGTAAGTAAAAGTGTGAATTCTGCTCTTAGTACACTGGTCTGTAATGTTGTTAATATTTATTTAGACGTTTTTATAAGTTCTCGGTTCTGAAATATTTTTAGTTGCTTTATATCAGAGTAAAACAAACTCTTCTTTTTATCAAGAACCACAGAATGTTGTTTTAACTGAACTAGTTGAAATAGTTGTCTTATTTGTAAACAATTCAATTATCTCTGTGTGACCGTGTGTTAATTGGTCAAACTTGCATGTTTGTTGTGTGTCTGAAGTGATGTGATTGACAGTGAGAGTGTTGTTGGTTGACAGTGAGTGTGTTGTTGGTTGACAGTGAGTGTGTTGTTGGTTGACAGTGAGTGTGTTGTTGGTTGACAGTGAGTGTGTTGTTCGTTGACAGTGAGTGTGCTGTTCGTTGACAGTGAGTGTGTTGTTGGTTGACAGTGAGTGTGTTGTTGGTTGCAGCGAGTGTGTTGTTAGTTGACAGTGAGTGTGTTGTTGGTTGACAGTGTGTGTGTTGTTGGGTGACAGTGAGTGTGTGTGTTGTTGGTTGGCAGTGAGTGTGTTGTTGGGTGACAGTGAGTGTGTTGTTGGTTGACAGTGAGTGTGTTGTTGGTTGACAGTGAGTGTGTTGTTGGTTGACAGTGAGTGTGTTGTTGGTTGCAGCGAGTGTGTTGTTAGTTGACAGTGAGTGTGTTGTTGGTTGACAGTGTGTGTGTTGTTGGGTGACAGTGAGTGTGTGTGTTGTTGGTTGGCAGTGAGTGTGTTGTTGGGTGACAGTGAGTGTGTGTGTTGTTGGTTGACAGTGAGTGTGTTGTTGGTTGACAGTGAGTATGTTGTTGGTTGACAGTGAGTGTGTATGTTGTTGGTTGACAGTGAGTGTGTTGTTGGTTGATAGTGAGTGTGTTGTTGGTTGACAGTGTGTGTGTGTGGTGTTGGTTGACAGTGTGTGTGTGTTGTTGGTTGATAGTGAGTGTGTTGTTGGTTGACAGTGTGTGTGTGTTGTTGGTTGACAGTGAGTGTGTTGTTGGTTGACAGTGAGTGTGTTGTTGGTTGACAGTGAGTGTGTGTGTTGTTGGTTGACAGTGAGTGTGTTGTTGGTTGACAGTGAGTGTGTTGTTGGTTGACAGTGAGTGTGTTGTTGGTTGACAGTGAGTGTGTTGTTGGTTGACAGTGAGTGTGTTGTTGGTTGCAGTGAGTGTGTTGTTGGTTGACAGTGAGTGTGTAATTGGTTGACAGTGAGTGTGTTGTTGTTGCAGTGAACTTTGGTGGGTTGGTGCTGCAGGCGCTCCTGGAACACTGGCCTCGCACCTACACAGAGACCACACACACATACGCCGGTAAGACACTACACAGTCTCAGTAGACACTACACCTTCTCAGTAGACACTACACAGTCTCAGTAGACACTACACCTTCTCAGTAAACACTACAGTCTCAGTAGACACTACACAGTCTCAGTATACACTACACAGCCTCAGTAGACGCTACATAGTCTCAGTAGACACTACACAGTCTCGGTAGACACTACACAGTCTCAGTATACACTACACAGTCTCAGTAGACGCTACACAGTCTCAGTAGACGCTACACAGTCTCAGTAGACACTACATAGTCTCAGTAGACACTACACAGTCTCAGTAGACACTACACAGTCTCAGTATACACTACACAGTCTCAGTATACACTACACAGTCTCAGTAGACGCTACACAGTCTCAGTAGACACTACACAGTCTCAGTAGACACTACACAGTCTCAGTATACACTACACAGTCTCAGTAGACACTACACAGTCTCAGTAGACACTACACAGTCTCAGTAGACACTACACAGTCTGAGTAGACGCTACACAGCCTCAGTAGACGCTACACAGTCTCAGTAGACACTACACAGTCTCAGTAAACGCTACACAGTCTCAGTATACACTACACAGTCTCAGTATACACTACACAGTCTCAGTAGACACTACACAGTCTCAGTATACACTACACAGTCTCAGTATACACTACACAGTCTCAGTAGACACTACACAGTCTCAGTAGACACTACACAGTCTCAGTAGACGCTACACAGTCTCAGTAGACGCTACACAGTCTCAGTAGATACTACACAGTCTCGGTAGACACTTCACAGTCTCCTGAACAGTTTGTGGTCTCGCTGCCATACAATGTCACTCAGACAAGTAGAGTTTAGTCTGATGCTTATTTAGTTATGTTTAAAATGGTGTTCCTGGTGTTATCGCTGGGCCGGCTGAGTGGAAGTAGATGACACCTTCTTGACTAAAACCACTAATGACATGTCGCTTCGTTCACACAATTTGTCTGTTTCTGTTCGTCTCATTTGGATAATCAGAGAAAATGTCAATTAGGTGATTACACTGAAGTAACTAACTAGGCTGTGACTATGATTCACCAAGACACATCTCATTCGTAATTACCAACTCACTGAATAGTCCAAAGGACTTCAGGGACACTTTGCCCAATGTTATTGTATATCTTAGGTATGTTACTTGTGCCATGGGTACTTACTGGGTGTCTGTCTGACAGAGGGAGAGGAGAAGAGCAACCACTCATCTCTGAATGAGAACAAGGTGTGTGACATGAAGAGGGGCAATGAACACTTCAGTGTGCCCCCTCACACCCCCATCATCTTCAGGTGAGACACCACATATCAGGTACATCACGATGTACCTTCACTACATGAGTGTAGAAGTTTCACGACACACTTTAATATAAATCACCTTTGTCTTACGAAAGATATTGTTCACAGCACCAAAAGGTAAGTTCTTGAAGCATCCAGCCATATGCTGCAATTAATGCGTGAAGGCTGCTTGTACACATATCCACCACTGTCTATAGCCAGGTACTCATTTATAGAGCTGAGTGAACTGGAGCAATGTAGAGTGAAAAAGCTTGCCCAAGATTTTAACGCCACAGCACAGGATTCAAACCCGGGTCCTCTTAGTCGAGAGTCCGAAGCTCTACCCCTGAGCCATTGTGCTCAAGACTGTAGAGACTGCACGATTTGGAGCAGTGTTATTTGAAACTTGTAACGTTTCGACACACGTGCTGTGGACCTCTGTCATGTTCTGATGTCACATGACATGGCTCAGATGTTTGTGGTGATAAAAGTCTGCAGCTGGTGGACTGAAATGTTACAAGTTTAAATAGCAATGATCCAAAGTAAGAATCCAATTGTGCAGTTTATCTTGTTTGCTGAAAAACAGCTTTTTATGCCTTCTCTACTTTCTGCTGATTCAAAGTTGGCATGCACCTTTGTCAGCGAATCACATCAACAGTGTTAATGATTTTGTAGTAATTCTATGCAATGTTTGTTCGTTGTAGTGAAGTTGAACCAGCCTTGTGTATTGTTTGGTCACTGTAATGAGTTTGTTGGATGCTTGTGCAATGTTTGTTCATTGTAGTGAAGTTGGTGATCATTCATACATGTATGCAACGTGTTTGTTGCAGTGAGGTTGGTGTGTTCACTGTAGAGGTGTCAGGGTCACACATACAACGTATTTGTTGCAGTGAGGTTGGTGTGTTCACTGTAGAGATGTCAGGGTTACGCATACAACGTGTTTGTTGTAGTGAGGTCAGTGTGTTCAATGTAGAGAGGTCAGGGTCACGCATACAACGTGTTTGTTGTAGTGAGGTCGGTGTGTTCACTGTAGAGAGGTCAGGGGTCACACATACAACGTGTTTGTTGCAGTGAGGTCGGTGTGTTCACTGTAGAGAGGTCAGGGGTCACGCATACAACGTGTTTGTTGTAGTGAGGTCGGTGTGTTCACTGTAGAGAGGTCAGGGGTCACGCATACAACGTGTTTGTTGCAGTGAGGTCGGAGTGTTCACTGTAGAGAGGTCAGGGGTCACACATACAACGTGTTTGTTGCAGTGAGGTCGGAGGTCGCACACTGTTCCGCCTGCTGTGTCGGGACGCAGTTGGGGAGACAGAGCAGCAGCTTCTAAATGAGATGGTCCCTTTGTGGGTGGTGGACATCACAGTGGAGGTAAGTCCAGGGGGTGTGACATCACAAGATGGCTCCAGGGGGTGTGACATCACAAGATGGCTCCAGGGGGTGTGACATCACAAGATGGATCCAGGGGGTGTGACATCACAAGATGGCTCCAGGGGGTGTGACATCACAAGATGGCTCCAGGGGGTGTGACATCACAAGATGGCTCCAGGGGATGTGACATCACAAGATGGATCCAGGGGGTGTGACATCACAGTTTATGAGGTCCAGGAGCTCGTGTGTGTTTTATCACTTCCACTACTCAATCATCAATAAAATTACATTTGTAACAAATTGACAAATCCATTACAATATTTACTATACAACTCTGGGATAATTGTTCAAAATGTTGCAATGTTTCTTTAGAAATCTGGTCCACACAGAAATTCTTTGCAACAAAAAAATAGCACAAAAATGTTTTAATAAGATCAGTGTGGGAAGGTTAATCTGGCTGATAGATGACGTCCTGTGACCATTGTGGAAACACCGTTGCTATAGTAAAGCTTGAAAAAATACACATATATATATATATATAATTATATATATATATATATATATATATATATAATGAAACTTGAAATAAAGCATGCTTGTACCTACTCCACCTATCAGTGATTGTGTGGGTGAAATTATTAGTAGAAGTAAACAGACCATGTTGCTGAGAATGTCAGACATGATGGGGTATTGATAATGACATGTTTTTCTTACTTGATGTTGAGCAAGACATGTCCCTGACTGATCAACCATAAACTCTACCAACATTCACGACAAGTTCACTCAATTTCTTAGTTACAACTGTCATCATTTTGTTGTAGAAAACCCTGCCCAAGTTCAACAAGATTGCGTTCTTCCTGCAGTCAGTGACAGCAACCCAGACCACCGCCACCAACAGCACCACCTTGAGGGGGCCCAAGAAGTACGTACACCCTCACAAGTCTGGGCTGCTTGGGAGACAACCAGTCCTAGGCAGTTTGGAAGTTAGCTTAGACAGATTAATAATTGACCTCGCCAGTTGTGACGGCATCAGCCGTGAGAAAGCATAAATACCTGTCCCAATTGTAAGATGAATACACGACTGGTGGGAATCCCAATGTAATGACCCATTCATTTCCTAAACATTGCATCATGATTGGCTGAAATATGTGTATGTTATAGTGACCTAACCTGGGGTGAATCACAGGTCCAGTGAGCAGTTTCATTGGCTCATCTGAAATACAGTTTTGCAAAGCACTCGGCCAGAGGTACTGTTGGCTGACAGTAGCACTTTACCAGTCAGTGTTACTGTAGCAGTGAAGTATGATGGGTATAATTGGCCATTCGTGACAAGCACCCTGTGATGTGAGCAGTCTACCTGTGACTGACCAGTCGGTGATGTTACAGGGATCGGCTGTCGGCCAGCGACATGCTACAAGTGCGCAAGGTCATTGAGCATGTGTATGAGAAGGTCATGGGTCAAGGGTCAGATGCAGGGTCACAGGCAGCCACCAGTTCAACGACGAATGGCCAAGAACGGTCAGAGGCAGAGAAGGAAGAGGATCTTCCATCGATAGCTGAGGAAAAAGTGGAGTTACTTTGCAATGATCAGGTTTGTTGTATTTACATTGATTGATGTAAAAATTTGCTTTTTGGTTTTGCGTAAGAGATTGTACATAAGTGACATCTTTGGTCCAAGTGTACATCAATTATCCCAATGTGTTATATCTCTGTGGATCTGAAATTACGAGTAACAACTATAGTATCCAGTGCATTTTTTTTCATTATGACATTTTGGGTTTGTGAAACATAAAATAAGAAATTCCGCATACAGACTTCACCATCAGTCGTCTTGGCCAACTCATCAGCCTAAGCTGATGGAAGATTCCAGTCAGACTCCATTTCTCTGTAGCAGTTGATACATTTCAGGAACACATTTTATTTTGACACAGTGCAGAGTCCCGCAGAATCATCATTTATTTAATGATACAATGACTTGTTTAAATTTGTTTCAGCTGCGACCTTAATTGTATGACCTCAGTATGCATTGTTTGTTTCTTTGAACTACTCCATATTGTAAATAGTTTACAAGTTTGTACCAACATAACCAGTACAATGCAAGTAATTGTAATTCCCCTGGGTGGTTATGAACGAGTGAGACAATTGTAGGTTTGAATGTTGTGTAACCATTTAAATGTAATTTAAATTATTTACTTCAATGTTTGTTCCTCAGGTGCTTGATCCAAATATGGACCTGAGAACAGTGAAGCATTTCATTTGGAAGCAGGGAGGTGACTTAACCCTCCAGTACAGACCTGTTGGTGTCAATGCCAAGTGACAGAATGGCTACATGAAATGAATCACTCACAAGACACAGTCTCAGTACTTGAGGTCTATGACAGCTTTTGTCTATTGACTGTCACCTACTGTTGTCAGCTCATACATGATTGAGCAAGACCCGTTGACTGTGTCATACCTGGATGTCAGCTCTTACAAGGTGGTCCATGCCCTCTTGTTTAGTTGATGTCAGCTCTTACAAGGTGGTCCATGCCCTCTTGTTTAGTTGATATCTGGATGTCAGCTCTTACAAGGTGGTCCATGCCCTCTTGTTTAGTTGATGTCAGCTCTTACAAGGTGGTCCATGCCCTCTTGTTTAGTTGATATCTGGATGTCAGCTCTTACAAGGTGGTCCATGCCCTCTTGTTTAGTTGATGTCAGCTCTTACAAGGTGGTCCATGCCCTCTTGTCTAGATGATGACAGAGATGTCAGCTCTTACAAGGTGGTCCATGCCCTCTTGTTTAGTTGATGACAGAGATGTCAGCTCTTACAAGGTGGTCCATGCCCTCTTGTTTAGTTGATGACAGAGATGTCAGCTCTTACAAGGTGGTCCATGCCCTCTTGTCTAGTTGATGACAGAGATGTCAGCTCTTACAAGGTGGTCCATGCCCTCTTGTTTAGTTGATGTCAGCTCTTACAAGGTGGTCCATGCCCTCTTGTCTAGTTGATGACAGAGATGTCAGCTCTTACAAGGTGGTCCATGCCCTCTTGTTTAGTTGATATCTGGATGTCAGCTCTTACAAGGTGGTCCATGCCCTCTTGTTTAGTTGATGTCTGGATATCAGCTCTTACAATGTGGTCCATGCCCTCTTGTTTAGTTGATGACAGAGATGTCAGCTCTTACAAGGTGGTCCATGCCCTCTTGTTTAGTTGATGACAGAGATGTCAGCTCTTACAAGGTGGTCCATGCCCTCTTGTTTAGTTGATGACAGAGATGTCAGCTCTTACAAGGTGGTCCATGCCCTCTTGTTTAGTTGATATCTGGATGTCAGCTCTTACAAGGTGGTCCATGCCCTCTTGTTTAGTTGATGACAGAGATGTCAGCTCTTACAAGGTGGTCCATGCCCTCTTGTTTAGTTGATATCTGGATGTCAGCTCTTACAAGGTGGTCCATACCCTCTTGCTTAGTTGATGACAGAGATGTCAGCTCTTACAAGGTGGTCCATGCCCTCTTGCTTAGTTGATGACAGAGATGTCAGCTCTTACAAGGTGGTCCATGCCCTCATGTTTAGTTGATGTCAGCTCTTACAATGTGGTCCATGCCCTCTTGTTTAGTTGATGACAGAGATGTCAGCTCTTACAAGGTGGTCCATGCCCTCTTGTTTAGTTGATGACAGAGATGTCAGCTCTTACAAGGTGGTCCATGCCCTCATGTTTAGTTGATGTCTGGATGTCAGCTCTTACAAGGTGGTCCATGCCCTCTTGTTTAGTTGATGACAACGATGTCAGTTCTTACAAGGTGGTCCATGCCCTCTTGTTTAGTTGATATCTGGATGTCAGCTCTTACAAGGTGGTCCATGCCCTCTTGCTTAGTTGATGACAGAGATGTCAGCTCTTACAAGGTGGTCCATGCCCTCTTGCTTAGTTGATGACAGAGATGTCAGCTCTTACAAGGTGGTCCATGCCCTCATGTTTAGTTGATGTCAGCTCTTACAATGTGGTCCATGCCCTCTTGTTTAGTTGATGACAGAGATGTCAGCTCTTACAAGGTGGTCCATGCCCTCATGTTTAGTTGATGTCAGCTCTTACAAGGTGGTCCATGCCCTCTTGTTTAGTTGATGACAGAGATGTCAGCTCTTACAAGGTGGTCCATGCCCTCTTGTTTAGTTGATGACAGAGATGTCAGCTCTTACAAGGTGGTCCATGCCCTCATGTTTAGTTGATGTCTGGATGTCAGCTCTTACAAGGTGGTCCGTGCCCTCTTGTTTAGTTGATGACAAAGATGTCAGTTCTTACAAGGTGGTCCATGCCCTCATGTTTAGTTGATGTCAGCTCTTACAATGTGGTCCATGCCCTCTTGTTTAGTTGATGACAGAGATGTCAGCTCTTACAAGGTGGTCCATGCCCTCTTGTTTAGTTGATGTCTGGATGTCAGCTCTTACAAGGTGGTCCATGCCCTCTTGTTTAGTTGATGTCTGGATGTCAGCTCTTACAAGGTGGTCCATGCCCTCTTGTTTAGTTGATGACAAAGATGTCAGTTCTTACAAGGTGGTCCATGCCCTCTTGTTTAGTTGATGACAGAGATGTCAGCTCTTACAAGGTGGTCCATGCCCTCTTGTTTAGTTGATGTCAGCTCTTACAAGGTGGTCCATGCCCTCTTGTCTAGTTGATGACAGAGATGTCGGCTCCTACAAGGTGGTCCATGACATGTTTAGTTGATGTTTTGAAAGATATTTGATTGTCAGCTCTTACAAAGAGCAGTCTCTGGCCAAGAGGCCACTGGTAGTCATCAAACAGTTCTACATTAACATACAAATTATGATGTTGCATTTACGGTAGAGTAATTACAAGTCTTGTGTTGTGACAGAACAGTATAATGGCTGTTGTTTCTCAAACATTGCACCAATTTAGTTGGAGCCAACAGAAACTGTTGTAGGCATTATGTACTTTGTAAATAAACCATAGAGGTAGTAATATGACCACTGTGGAAAGACTTGTATATAACAATTGGACTGACCAGTTGGTTTGTCTGTTGTATCATTGAAAGCTGTACATTGCCATTGTCCATCATGATTTAACAGATAAATGACTTTACAGAATTTGTTGATTGTTTTTGTGTGTTTGTACAATAGTTGTTGGTGTCGCATTACCAGGACATACATGCTAATTCTGAATGTACATTAGCTTGTTCTGTCGATGTTTTGATGGCTGGCAACTGGTCTTGTGATGGATGTGTCCAATTTCGGGATTTGTCTCATTCTCCTAGGTAGCCATGGGGAAAGACGGGGGGAAATCAATCCCAATATAATGTTTGCATCTCAACATATTCTGGGACCATTTCACCAATTCTTATCAGCTCAAAGTCCCATTTTATTGTGATAACCCTGAACAAATTATATTAAGTCCAGCTGATGTTAATAAAACAACTTGGTGATGATAACGTTGGTATTATTTAAACAAACCATGTGCGACTTCCACACTAAATGCATTTTTATATTAAAAATATACCATGTTTAATGGTAATTTTTAATGATTTGTCAAATGGTGCCATCCCCCCACTTCTGTTTAAAATGTGATGTGGCTTTCTTCTGTGCCATTCTTCTCAGACTTTGTTTTCTGTGTCAAGAAGTACTGGGCAGACATGTAACTTTCGCAATGGCCAAACCTATTTTCTGCTAAACTGCATCATTTATTTTATGCAGACACCAGGGTACAACAAATATTTTTTTCTGTATTATCTTACCTCAAGACCGGTCAGTAATTGCCCAAAACTGAGCATTGAGACCGTCTCAAGATTTGTTTTCTGATGTTGCAGTTCTCTATTGATGTATTTCTGTTCATGTTTTTATCCAGTTTGTCAAGGCTGGTTAATTTGAAAAAATTATAATTATACAGGTCTGGGTGACCTCTCCATTCTCTTCGGAGGCGTGACTTCAGTTTGTTTACTGTCCTGGCCTGAACTGTCGTCTGACAGGGAGTTCCACATTTTAACCACTTGGGTCAAGAAGAAGTGGTGTATGTAGCCAGTTGCTCTGGGTTTGGAGTTTTTCACTGTGCCATCTTGTTGTACCACTGGCTTTTTTGAACATCAGCTTTGATGGGCATTATGAACATCTGCCATCCTGGTTGACCGAGTCTATTCTTTGTTATTATAGATAACTGTTGCCAAAGGTTGGTTGCTTAGTTCAAAATAGTGTTGTCATTGGTGGATCATTATATCAAGGTAAATAAATTCATTGGTGCCACCTAATGGCTTCACACATTTTGTAAGCTATCGGCATACCTTGCACTGGTGAATGGTGCTTTGAAACAATACTTACAAGTGAAGACACCTACAACACTTAACACTTGATATGCAGAACGGCATAGGCATTACAAATTAACAGCTCTGGTTCTCAATTGTACAAGCGGTCAAAACAGAAATCCAACTGCACTACAACAATGGATGGTGTACTGTTGTAAGAACTTACCCCATTATTTTGTTTGGCCTAAATCGCTGTCTATAGAATATTTGTCCGTTCACTGGTAATCTTCCATAAGTAATGCCAACTCACTTAGCAACCATGACCTGTGTGTAGTTCTAACCACATCAATCTATCAGGGTGTGGACAGACAGCAGCTGCTTAGTGTTGTATGTGCACATTATTTGTACAATGACCACTACCATATTGGAATAGTTACTTGTCCATTGTGAGCATTACGGACTGAATCACTGTCACTTGTTTGCAATAGAATATATTGAGCTCTAGTAGTTTTACTGGCAGTCTACAAACTTTGTTAACATACTGTTGTAACTAAGGTACACTTCCGGCACTAAATCTGTTCAACTGGAGTGACAAGAGTCATTTCAACAGTTTTCAAACAAGAAGTCTTGTCTAGACACGAAAGATGTCAATTCTGCTACAATCTTTACTTTCAATGCATTAGTTACCATCAATCACTGAGTAACCAAGTCCAATGCTTCAAGTAGGTAATTTCACGATCACCACCTCTAAAACTACCCTTCCTTGGTTGGCAGATTAAGAAACAACAGAACAGTCAATACTACTAGTATGGAACAGGGCTTTATTTTTGATTCTCCAAGGGTTATTAATCACACTAACATTACGCAGCAATCCTAGCAGCAGGCAGAATGGTATATAAAAACAACTTTAATTTACACGGGTGTGATAAATACCTAACTATTAACATACCTAACCAAAAATTGCCATTCACACCAACCAAAAAATCACAGCATTACAATTGGTTTTGGCACAACTGTACAAACCTTGAAGTAGAATAGCTTGGAGAATACTACTATTAAATATTAAAGTCCCGACAGTAGAAACGCTGGCACCATTTCCCCAAAAGAACATTAGCATTCAGTGGGTGTTAGTTAGTTCATGACACAAACATATTATGGCATCATGAAATTATCCTGGAATGACATTTTCTGTCATGTACTGGTACGGACAAAACGCATCCAGGACTGCATTTTCATGTGTGGACCTGTGTGTGTAGCCAACTTCATAATACAGACGTAGTTGTTGATCAAAACAAGTGTTACCATATTCACGTGGGCTAAAAATGTGTACAGAACAGACCGCCAGTTGAACAAGAAATAATAGGTACGTCTGCTTCCAGCCAAACTTTATTTCTGCTTAATAGTTTTTCAGTAACGCTAGGAAAAGATCCTCATTTATAAATACAACACAATGTTAGTTACAACAGAACTGTATGCTCATGTTGTTCACCAGCCGAGCATTTCTCGCTGGAAACGAACGAATCTTACAACACTCTAGAATCATTTGTCCGTGTCAGAACTTCAATTCTATTTCGCCATGCCGTTCTACATTGCTTCTGCTAAACATCTAACGAAAACCACACGAACAGAAACATTATTGAAACATCCAATTAAACACATGCAGATATAGAACTGGGATGTTTTACTACACAGCAAGTAGATAGACATCAAGTTACAGATTTTCCAGTTATGCATCCGGATGAGAAAATGCAACCCTGAAAGTATGTCCACCACAATACTGTCAATGACACTTGGTATGTTACATGTTTAGAAGCACAACAATGAGAAACTACCAAGGTTTGTATCAGCATTGTATTCAATACATGCCTATCCTTGCCAGAGACGCACCACATACAGGCGCCATGCTACAGAGAATGGCCGAAACACGAGAAGAGGTCGAAAAGCACGTACCCACACAAGAATGAAAATTCAGGCATGCATGCACACACACATACACTCAAACATACAGTGCATGGCGGCCAAACACAACCACATACACAATACTCTGGTTGTAAATATAAAAAGCCACTAAATTCAGGGTAACACGTCTGCACTAAGTTGCTAGTCTTCAATGTAGTACCATTTTCTTAATTAGCGTGATACAAAAAAATAGCATTAACAGTGGACTTGTTCTAGGTGGAAGCGTCTTGTTAGATGGATCAGACTAGTAGCAAGATGTTGAACTGTTCGTGTACCCATATCCTACCTGAGACAGTGTCAACCCTGGTAGCATTTCATCGTTACTGAACCTTTCCTGTTATAAATAAACTACCACAGCAGAAACTAGTCATGTGTCAGTTAGACGAGACAATGACATGTACACGAGCCAGATGTCAAGACGATGACAACAACACTAGTTCTAGGATGCCTGATGCTAGCTGCACACACAGCAAGCTAGACTTTGGATGAACCATCTGCAGATGATTAATGACAACAATGACTGGTAGAACAGCACAAGCTGCCCTACTGACTATGTTGGCTGCCCACAACCGGCCGGTCGTGCATGCTGCTGGTCCAACTGCCTTCAGCCAGCCTTCTAGCGAGCTGTACTACGCGAACTGTCAGGCCAAGCTGCACGAGACTGGCCAATAATTCTGACAACGTTTGCAACAGAAAGCAACGCTTAACACAAACTGAACAATTCTGAGGACAAACAGGCACGCAGACCAAGCAATGACCGAAACGAGTGAAACGCCAGCTGAGGCGACCGATCTATTTAATGACATTTCTATATATGAATGTGAATGTAGTGTAGTTTGAGCTTGGTGGCATATGGGTGGTCGGACAACACAATAGTAATGTTACGTTACAATGTAGTTCTCAATGTTCTCTGACTCGTCTCCTCAACGAGAAAGCAAATGATAAAAATCTCAGCATTGATGTGCATGCTTCTGATGTTTGTTCTGCTCGTCCTAGTTGTCACCACCGTCACCTGGTTCACCATCATCGCCTTGGGCGTCTGACGTCCACAACTGCAATGACACAATCACACAGTGAACACATCATTCTCTATGATGGACCACCGACATATCACCAGTGCAACAAATTCCTCTTTTCATTCTTCACCTATCAAGTAGTGTAGAATCACTAGAAACACTCCCATTACACCAATGTGTGTAAGGTCCCATAATCTCTACACATACACCGTATGTATACATGTTATACCAACTGCAGGCTTCATGCACGTTACAGTTTGTGTAATCAAAACACTTTCACATGAAGCCTGTGAACACAGGTACATCCAGTTAACGTTTTATAACACCAACAGCTAACAATGTGTACCTCGGACAGCAAAGTGTACTAGACAGTATAGCAAGCCGCATCCACCACCTTTCGTTGCTACTATACAGTGCATACAGCTACCAGTGTTAGTCAATAAAATGTCATACTCATGCAGACGGAATACACTGAAAATGCATTATTATTAAAGAATTGTGTAAGTATTTGAGAAAGTAGGATTATGCTGAGTGTTCCATTCAATCCTGAAACTGAAGGTCATGGGGCCCTGGGGCGCAACTAAGTCCTTTTGGGTTAGTTCCTGAGTGGTTTCGGTTTGGGGTTGGAGCAGCCATAAGCTAATACTTACCATACCAAAAACAACCATTGACACTAAACCTATAAATAACATGACGTAGTTTTATAGTTGAATCACAGCCATTTGTGGTTTACGGTAACACAAGGATAACAATGTGCACTACAATCAATCACATTTTTGCTTTACTAGTTGTACTATTCTCTTTTCATGCCTTATATTATGTATTGTGCAGAAGTATGGGGTAACACATATGCTACAAATACTCGTTGTTTAGTTTTATTACAGAAAAGAGTTACAAGATTAATTTGTGGTGCAAAAAGACTTGATCACACAAATTTACTCTTTCACAATGTACATATTCTTAAATTACCAGAGCTAAAAACTGCTATAATTATGTTTAAGACATATCGTTATATATTACCAATGAATGTACAAAAATTGTTCAAAATACACGAATCACAATATTCATCCAGGCATAAATGCAAGTTCAAGCAAATCTATGTACGTACTAATTTAAAAAGTATGTGTATTTCTGTTACTGGAGTTAAACTTTGGAACTCCCTCGATAATTCACTGATTATTTGTATATATGTTCATCATTTCAAAAAGTGTTATACAAATAGACTGTTGAATGGTTATGTGTTGAATGGTTATGTTTGCTAACATAATTTAGATAACAAAATTAAATATTCAGTTTGTTATTGTTATTAATGGTTTTATTTTTCGTCAACAAATGTAAAATGTCTTTTTTTTTATTAAATAGTGTATGGTTACACATATAAATAGTTCGTTTGCACTGTTCAGGTGCTTTATGTATGAAATTAAGAAATTATAAGGGTAAACATGATAAGTATTGTACTTCTTTTACCCTTTTTTCAACAATTGTATTGCATGCACTGTATTTATAATATAGTACACTGTAGTAGTTGTTGAAATAAATTTCAATTCAATTCAATATAATTAATATCTAATTTTTACCTAACATTTTGACGTAACTAGCAATAGCTCTGTATACGTCGTGCAAAAAAGGACATTTGCTAGAGGTTTCTATAAATTATATAAAGTACAATGCACATTTTGATGTAATATATAGTTTTGCATGTTATGTATTACACCACTTTCAGCTTTATTGTACTAGTAAAATATATCCGAGTGTAATTTTTTCCATCATTTTTTAGTTCACACACAAGGAACCAATTGGTTTGTTTCCTCACTTTACTGCACAAAATACATCTTTGTGCAACAGATACATGCTTGCCATGTGACACAATACTGGTGCAAAGCCTGAATGACTTATGTGCTATATTTATATGTGTGCTTGCAGAGTAGATAAATCACATTCTCTAGCTTTTTACAGAAACGTTCAAATATGATCTTTTACCTTTTAACAATTGATCACACTATTTATTATATTTATCAATCTGATTTATTTATGTTAAACCTACTTTTACAAAACTGTATATCAAAGTGACATTCGTGGAATGTCAGACGTGACATACATCGCTTGAGCAATGCGGAAGTGTTCATAATAACCATAACTCTTGTTTGGTATACCAAGAAGGAAGAAGTACTGCAGATTGTCTGCCCCAGGCCTTCAAAGCTGTCAACCACTGACACACCCAACTTACAGTGAGGTTGTCGCGGAGCAGCTGCATGATCAGCGTGCTGTCCTTGTACGAGTCGTCCTTTAGCGTATCCAGTTCGGAAATGGCGTCATCGAATGCCTGTTTGAAGCAGCACACAGCCACATGAACAACATCGTATCTGTGTTGCCAAGCGTGCTGCTACACTATCTGCCTGCGACATGACACAACTGGCTGGCAGTTTATAAGGACAACTGCATAGCAATAGTTGAACGACAACAAGATGTTTTATTTCAATGCAAGCAACTGTCTTTAGGAGTATCAGGCATAACATTGGGGTTTTGGTAGAAAACTGCCAGCAATGTTGCGTCATGCTGCATAGAGTAGAACCAGTGAAACGCGGTGAGTGCGTCAGAGCCCCAAGCTGGCTGCCAGGTAGTGTTCACTTACAGTAAGGTTGTCTCGCAAAAGCTGCATGATGAGCGTGCTGTCTTTGTAGGAGTCCTCGTTCAGTGCGTCCAGTTCCGCTATGGCATCATCGAATGCCTAAACCGTGCCGGTAGCAGACAAAAACAAAAACCAAAGATGCACAGCTGAAAGTGAGTGAGGCCACAAGGCAGAGACAGCATGAGGCCAGTGTTTCCCCTGAGTGAAACTTTGGGTGAGGTGGAGGTATGGGCCAAGTGAGCACCAAAGGCAAGATGCAACACTAGGGGAGGGGTCCATAGGTATGCCCCTGAGACGATTTTTAAAACAAGGTTTAAATTGATGCATTCTGAGGAGTGCCGTAAACTATTCCTTCCATTCTGAAGAGTGCCGTAAACTATTCCGGGAGGTAATAAAACTACTTGTTAACATTATTTCACATCTTAGTTTGGCTACCACTGGTTTCATTCTATTTGCAGATATTCAAAACAATGTCAAACATAGTTAATGTTTGGGTGCCATTGTACATGAATGTTCTAGACTGAAGTAGACAAGGCGTTAACTTTGATGACAAAGCAGGGATCGGTCACATTGTCCAATGTCATCATTGTTGGTCAGCCGGAACTGTAGCACAGACAAGCTGCTTCCATATCGGTGAGTTGTTCGTTACGATCAAGACAGTGAAGCATGTCAGGTTATTAATGGGAACTGGTAAATCCTATCTGGACCTGAGTGACATTATTATGGCTAAGATATGCTATTACAAACCTTTACGGCGTAATTACTGAATATATATATGTTTAAATAAAATTGTGCAGGAAATAGTAACAAACTGACAATTTGGCATATTTTGGAAGGCTGAGGTGAGGTATGAGATGAGGCAACCCGCCTTGTTCGTCGTATAGCAGGGGAAACACTGTGATGCCGTCTTACCATTGTTGCTGGCACGCATTCACTCATGCGCACCCGCATGTTTTCTGGCTGTTTTGGCTATTTTTTTTTTTCAATTAACGTAATTGTGGCTTTGAAATAGAACTGACCCACCATCCAGTCTCACTGGTCTACAATGCAGAACTTGACAAAACACTACGTCGTACAACTGGTTAGTACATGTCACTGAGGACAATAACACAAAATATAGTCTTGTAAAAATGGGTTACACCATAAGTGAATTGGAAAATAACCAGAACAGTAACGCAGAACAAAATAAAGTACAGTATGATGGAACCATTAATAACATTTGAAATATATATCTTAACTATTAAATTACAAATGTATTAATATAATGCATATATGCGGTGTTTTAAAAGCTTCACTTTTACAGGGAGCACGGCAAGCTGTACAGATAATTTTTGTGTCATGTTTTAGTCAGTAAATATTGTCGCACAACAAAGCAGAATTTGTCGATATGAAAGGCTTTAAAAACACTGCATATACATAGGCATACATGTAAAAATGACAACAATTGTAATGCACATGTAAAAACTATTATAACCAACACTTGAAAATCATCTGCAAAATAAAAATTACCTATTAAGCAGACAATGACAGGGGATATTGAACACGAATAGTAAGACAAATTAAAAAAATTGATAGTTGTAGTAAACATTTTGCCACTTTTTTGGCAACAAATTGTCATAACATTACAGTGAACAAAAAATTGAGTAAAACATTTACAAGAAATTGTTGTGAAACAGAAACAAAACGGTATCCCCACTTTACCGTAATTTGGTTAAATAGAAAACTTTTCAAAGACTTACATTTTAAATCTTTGAAATCTTATCCATCTACTCATTTGATACAGGTGAAATCTGAATGACTTAGTACATAACATTTAACCAGTGAACAAATGCATGCTCATCAGATAAGACAAGTAAAAGGTTGGTTCTTATATAGGATGGCATCCAATCGTTGTGTCTGCTCAAAGCACTTTACAGATGAGAATGTTTCATACCTGCTTGGCTAAATGGCAGGCCCTGTCAGGTGAGTTGAGAATTTCATAGAAGAATACGGAGTAGTTGAGTGCGAGGCCGAGCCGAATTGGATGTGTTGGCTGCATCTTCGCCTTGGCAATGTCAAAGGCGGCTTCATATGACTTCTCCGATTCTGTGACGACACCTGAAACCAGGCAATGAAAGTACGAACGACTCGCTAACGCTGCAATGCAAGATACATTAGACATGACATGCCCTATGCATAGCTACAACGCAAATTTCTTTGTAAAAAAATCATGCCTGGCTAATTTTATCAGATGTTTATATTTAGCAAACTGGTAGTATACAATGATACTGAAGTGATCGAACCAAACAATTTCTGGCAGTGGAAGTCACACATTGTTTAAAAAGCAGAACCTCCCATCCAATTAATCAATATTTACAAGACGCTCACTGAATCAGTTGTACTTCTGTATTTGTTAGGTTGGGCCAGCCTATCTCCACTATAAATATATGTAGTTTGAATACTTTTTTAACTATTCACAGAAATAATCTAAGTGCTATGGATGAAAAATTTTAAATATTGTTTCACATCATTCAAAATTCATATATTTAACAGTCCGATGCGTTGTACCGTTATCTATCCCCATTCTTGATTACACATAATGTTTTTGTGTGGTGTTGCTGCTGCGTCTATGAACTTGGATTCGAGGATATTGACTCTAGTTTTATTATTTACTATTACGTTCATAAAAATTACTGGCCAAGTGTTTTTTCAAACCATCACATGCACAAACTGCTGTACACAGCAAATCTCGATTCACTACTAATCAGGCCAAACAACATGCCAACAACACTGAGGATGAGAGAGTACAACAATTATAAGTTGTCTATCCAATTGGTAACAGTGCATACAGCAAAAGCAACAAATAAAATAAATAAATATATTCAAATAGCATACACTGGGTGACATACTCTAGCAGTTTAATATCAGGTAAAGGAAACTATACCCACTTTTATTATATTTTTCCAATGCTTGTATGAAATTATTGTAAAGTTACAGGCAGATTTGAAATTAAGGGAAGGCATACAATAAAAAATGGCTTTATAGAACTATTAACATAATTGTATTCATGCTGTAAAGCGTGAATAAGTAAACAAATATTGACTTTTATGCGTGATTCCCGTTTCCATGGAAACAAACAAAATGGCCACTATTTGTAGGCACACATAAATTAAAACACTCCAAAACTAAACTTGTGATTTCATGGCCATTTTCTAAAATCAATGTTTCATTTTTATATCTTTTTTTGAATTTTTAAATGATGTAATTGTGAATGCATGTATTTGGGTTTTTACGTTATTCTGAAAAAGGTACTTTATCGATAGTAAATATGCACCGCTATTGGAATATGGAAGAAACAGATGTTGAGCATTTATGTAAAAAACACTCCATTTTAGCTCCTTAAAAAACTATCAGCATAGTTCAAAAACACTTTCAGGTTGGCGGAATAAACGTAAAATATCCAACATAACCATAACCTCAACAATCGAAACAAGACCACCTTACTGACTGTTATTTCTGAATCTGCTCATTTTCACCAGTTCGTTTAAAACTCACCTGGTTTGTTACTACCCGCCACCTCAGCTAGATACCTGTGGTAGTCGCCCATCATCTTTAGATAGAACACTTTACTTTCAGGTGCACTAGCTTTGGGGACCAGAAATTTGTCTAAGAGATCCTGGAAACAAACAGGAAAAGGAGCAGGCTTGTTACCCATGCACGCAGAATTTTTTATGTGGGTCAGCCAAATCCAAGAGGATAGGAGATCAACATGCAGTTGCAAACAAGCAGCAGGCAATGAATCGTCCTGTGAGAGAGAACTGATTACTGAGGTAGAACACAGCATCTCTGAGCATGTGGCACAACACTGCATATAAAATAGCTCAAATTCCAATTTACTAGCAAATGCCAAATCAAATTTTTATCAATTTCCCACGTGTGCACATAAAAAACATCCTCAGAGATGCGTTTTTCTGCATGCATTCACAATAACACATCCTGCGCCTTCATCCTTGGGTTTCTAGGACACAAATACTGAATTAATCCCATTCTCTTGCATCAGTGTTGGTTGGAGACCAACATCACATACCTTTCAGTTCTTCGTCATCTTTCTTGGCAGCTTTTACCTCCGCTAAATATCTATAATAATCACCCTGCATCTTTAAATAGAACACTTTGCTCTCAGGATTACTTGCTGCTGGAATCAGATGTTTTTCTAAGAGCATCTGAAAAAGATAGCAAAATAAATATGTCAGTGTTATTTTCAGTATTTAGATTATGGTATGGTTATACGAATACTCTATTAGTACTTGAACATGTTCAGTTTTAGAATATGTAAACTGCGAACATAGATGTGCAGTTTCAAGGACAAAATACTTTTTTATTTCTTATACAAGAACACCCCATAGCTTTATGCAGAGACCCATCAACATCGAATTAGCTATATATGCATTCAAACTTAGTAAAATGAATGGGCTGTGACATTTTAACTGACTAAAGCAGGATCTATGATAGTATAATCTGGACAACACAAATATACTTCAAATTGTATTCAGCAGTTATCTCTGATTCTACTGGAATAGCAGGTATGGAAAACATAAATAATTAATACATTATTGTATTACTTCCTGAATCAGGGCTTTATGCAGGATCAAATTATTGCCAGTCACATGTTTTGGTTTGCCAGTCACATGTTTTGGTGGACACGTTGATGTTAACTGTTAAGCTAGTTTATAAACTTTCAAATTGTGCCTGATGACCTGAAATGGGCTACAAACACACATTTGACACCATTTACACTCACTGTCAAGGCATAACTAACAATATCTATGGTTTTGGAAGTGTTTTGCTCCTTCATTTTTTGCCCGTCCACAACCCGTCCTCCATATTTCTACCCGTCCATATTCCTTTTTACCCGTCCAAATGACGGGTGGACGGGTCTCTAGATAAAGCTATGTCCTGAATGAAAACAACCATAGGAAATAGAGGGCATTATACTGAAAACATGGACTGAATAATACCAAAAAGACATTACCGCAATGACTAAATGTTCAGTCAAACTTAGTACAGTGGACATGTGGATCACTGGGGAAGACGTGCAATATATAGCAATATTTCTCAACTACATTAGCAATGTGACACGAAGTGCTAGCACCGCCAGGAAGTCAAAACCAACATAATAACTGGTTGCGCATAATTAGTTGATAGTGCGGTGTATTTATTATTACTTGTTTGACTTTATTATAATGTTAATTAGTTAACTAAATGGTAAGCATCGACGCTGCACAACAAGTCATATATTCAAAGGATTGAGCAGTGCCATTCCATTAGACCCTATGTCCAGCAGCACCCTGAAATATAAGTGTTAGTAGCTCTTCTGTCAGTATGTTTTTGGTTAACCATATGACTTTCATACATCAATTGTGTGGTGAGCTCACTATTTCTAAGATGTAAAATAAGTCAGTGTTGATAAAACAAAATAAGTAGAACCACTAGCGGCTAACCACACCCATCTAGGGGTATTAAATGTCAATAGCTTGAACCCAGGACATGGTCATACTTAAATTTTACAAGATTGCACTATTATGATATATGCTACAATTGGGCATACACTTACAGACAAGTTCACATTCACTGTGAATAATAATATTATAACCGCATTATCAATATTTTTGTATAGCTTGTGTTTTGAATCAGCAAATTTTTGTTGTTCAAAGATGCAACAGCATGTGCCATCTGAAGATTGGTGTACGAACAGATCGTGTTGATCTAACAAATGCCCCCAACATTTGTACTGCATAAATGCAATAAGGTGATCTCGACAAACTACACATTAATATTTTATTATATGGAATCAACGGTATCATAAATGTACTAGGGCCTACATCTTTTAATTATATCACTTTTAATTATACCAAATCTTCTGAAATTCAATATATGTTCACTTGGCACTTGCTAAATGATGCACTTCTTGTGTCTGACCAAATCTCAGATTTGTGATGAAATAATGACTCATGTCATGGCAGTCATGAATGGCAATGAATCAGGAAATGTGGGTGGTATTTTGTCATTTGTAAGTCAAAATTAGTCAATCACTAAATATGTTTACTTTTTACCAATTCATTATGTACAAAAGTCTATATTCACATTGACTAGGCTTACCAAACGTGATGCCGTCTACAGCTGTCAAACAGTTTTCAAGTTTCGTTTAGACGAAAAACTCAAACCGGAAGAAGAATATCTAGCTCCTCCGTCATCGACAACGTTCGGCACTACATGAAATCCACTGCATGTCATGCATTTATATTTACTTTCAAATTCTTCAGCACATTTTATGACAGTTTTAAACAAACGTTATTTACCAATAGTATATAAATAAGACAGCAGCACAAGCAAGGTTGTACAATCACACTGCATTAGGTGGAATTTTATTTGGACGGGCCCAGAAATATTTTTTTCACGATCAGTATCACGATGGGGAAGTGTTCTTACCAATACGTCCTTGCATATATCCCTCAGCTCGCGTTCAACCTTCTCGCGGTATTCCTTGGCCATTGCTTGCTTCCTCTCGTTTCCCTCCGTCTTTTGTTCAATGCTAGATATTACTCGCCAAGACGAACGCCTCGCGCCGACAACATTTTTGAAGGCGACTGACAGTAGATTCCTCTCCTCGTTGGTCAACTCTGCACCTAATTCCGTGACTTTCTTCATTGCCTGGGCCATATCGTCGTACCTCTCGGCCTGTTCAGCCAACTTGGCCTTTTGAACTAACTCGTCTTTGCTCTCCTGACTGGACATGTTTAACAACTGGCGAAAAAACTAAGTAAAGATACGTTTGTCGAGTCAAGCACTCGGCTGATTCCACAAACTTCAGCAAGATGGCGGACGGGGTTGACCGTAGCACTAGTGATTAGGTCACCAAATGGATACGCCAAAAGTGTTTGCGATTATTTGATAAGTAAAGCATAAATAGTATTATTATCGATATAGTTTGTCCAGTAATCAATCACAAAATTCACGACAGTCAGCTAAATCTGCTATTCAAAAGATTAAGCTATAAAACGTCCGCGGAAGGAAATATAGTACCAGTTTTGCAAATAGTTCGTATTGCATTCAGCAAAACCGCCACGGGGGCACCATTTAAGAATGCACGGGTACTGACGTCAAGGCACGCTGCACGCGCATGCGTTAACTGGCCATCTTCCCCTGGAAGAGACTGCCGGTGAACTGGCGTCAATGTTACCAAAAAACATTAACTCTGTTTTTAACTAGCATGTCAAGTCCGTGTAAACATGGTAGATAGTTACTTGGGCATAATTAAACGACATAAAAATAAAGATGGCATTACACTGATAATAGACCCAGTGTATACGTGTTGGCATAATGTGCAATGAGTGATGTAATGTCCCCCCCCCCGGCCGCCCGGCCTGGCGTTCGGAAACTAATACTTCCGTCACTTCCGGTTTATTTGGTAGCACGTGTTTGCGTGTCAACATTTAGAGCAGAATCTCCACAGAAATGCCGAAGTCGAAAAGAGATAAACGGGGTAATATACCAATTTGTATGTTTTTGAGACATCTAAGCACTTCTCTGTCCTCTGGGAGGAATCTGTTAAGCTGTTTGACTTTGAGACAAATTATCTTCGTGGTTTATTTGTTGTTCGTCGTTGTCGGAGAAATGTCGGCCCATAAATGGTCACGACAACGTTGCTTGCCATGTGACTATTCCGCGGTATCATACATCAGAGTAATGTTATAACAACTTTTACTTGTTTTCAGTTTCCCTTACTCAGACTCGGAGGAAGGGCTTGGAATTAAAACAGAAACTTATTGAAGACGTAAGTATCAAGATCCGGTAATAATAGGGTTATAGGCAGCGGTGGCAGCTGCCTGTCTGAAACTGAGTCTAACCGCGGTAGCCCTACTGCTACCCTCACTTTGGCCTAGTCTGGGGCCTGGCTGTGTCATAGCTTCTGTTATGCAGTTCAGCAGTACAGTGGACAAGCGGATTTACAGTGTACTGCGCGCGTGTGAATGATCTATCATATTAAGCTTTTTTGTATTATTCAATGTTGGCTCCAATCCGTCTAATGTATTTATGACATGATAAAGGGTGATTTTAGCATATGTGTGTGCATGTGTCTGCGAGTATAAAGATACATGTGTTTAGATGAGACAGTAATTTGAATGATTGTTGCATATTTTGTGTTAATCAGAGGTTCCCCGATCCTCTTCTCTAGATTTGCCCAACCTAAATCTTTTATCATACATAAATGTTGTTTAAAAAAGTTATGTCAATTAATTAATTCTGTTAGTTTGTTATATATAGCAACAAATAATACACAAAAGGAAGGCTGTAAACACATTAATGACTCACTGTATGTTAGTTATAAGCTCATGATGTCAGTTGCTTTTTTAACAGAGTTGATAATGTTAATTGTATAAATAAAATCTGTGGTATCAGAAGTTTTATTTGTACCACAGGTAGACCAATTATATACGCGGCTTCTACCAACATAGTCACTGCCGTGGGCCCCTCACACCCACCGTATCACCCCATTAGAAGTGTTCACCCTACAGTAATATGTGTAACACTTTCATGACTGTCTGTACTTACATGTGGGGTATTTCCTCGTAAAATGTAACTTTCGTAACATGTGCTTAATGGTTTTTTCCAAAGTTATAAACTGAGATTCAATATTCTGTGCTATCTGATATTGCATCATTAGAACATATAAACACATATCAATTAATGTTTCCTGCTGTTAGTTTTCTTAGTAAATAATATAATATGCATGGCCTTTTCCATCCATGACTCACGTAACACTCTTAGAATATTAAAATGCTTCAATTTTATATATAAAACAATGAACACTTGCACACAGAGCATGTTTAACTTTAAGGCACTGGCTACAGACTGCTGGCTGAGGTGTAACTGATGCAGTAATCCATGGATAACACAACTGGCTACAGTTACCGTGTTTTGACCTGTTGTGGTGCTAATCAATTCACACTCTTCAAACAGCTTTGTAAATACTGCTATTCAGAGGGACCAATAATTAATAACCACTTTGAATTTATAATAGTCACACATATATACCTCTTAACATTGATTTTGCTATGTAACTTCACATACAATGGCGGATTATTATGATTATTTTGTATACTGAATACATAAAATATATATTGTAATTTAATTTACAATCAAGTGTTCTTTTCTATCCCATTTTTTTAGTTCTTTTGGTACAACTTGTGGCATCGTTCTGCATACACCACATCTCAAAAAACAATCGGGATCTGTTTTTCTCATTTGGCATAGACGTGCAGAGCTTTACTAATACTATGTACATTGTTTTGTACAACAAATTGATATTTGATTGGATCATTCTAGAGGTACCCTAGATCTTTCTGTGACATTTCTTCGGATAAAGAGAGATTTGTATTTGACTGGATATTTGTAAGGGCAAGTTCAGGCCTTCCACAAAAGCTAAAGCTTCACATTTGCTTAGTTCTGAGTGGCACGACTTGTGTATTTGCAGACTTGTATATTCCAGGGCTTGCGTATTCGCCAACCCTATGGCCTCTGTTCTAGCTGCTGGACTTGTGACTTATTATTATTAGTGGCTGGTACTTAGGTCAACACCACGATATATCCATGTTACACAGAAAAGTTGTCAACAGTTTCCACCTTAAGACTCAATGGCCTATGTTGAGGGTAATCTCAGTGTTAATTGTGTGCGTGCGTGATTGTGTTTATTTGAATAATTGTTTTTAACTAATAAGAATAAATATTACTAATACCGATAACACCTTAAGATAACATTAGCAAATAATTTTGTTTTGTGAAGTTACACAAGTTCAATGTATCTGTGACACTTGAGAAAAAAATATGTAATTGATTGAATCCTTCAGAAGCTATCTCAATACACCCTGTACCACACAAAATGTCATTTTTTGGTGATTAGTGCCTATTTTTTTCTTTAAAAAACTAATAATATTTTTATTATTTTGTCCAATATTGTATTGACACTCCATGTTGTAACATTGCCACTAATATTCACCAAAATCACAATATTTATAGTCCAAAGGACTTCAGGGTCTCTTGGCCCAGTTTGTTTAATTTACGCGTTGGTGATTTATGTATTGTTCTACAATTAGTAGGTTTAGAGCATTGTTTATTTAAACATAAGTTCTCAATCTTCTGAATTACTAGTAAATTATCAGCAACATTAGCAGTCGAAGCCTATATGTGCTTTGGCCTGCTAAGAATATTGCAAGATACAGTTATGTGGAATTTATACATATTTATACAAATCATCAACTGGGCATTTCCATGAAAATTTAGAAAATGGTCAGAAATTTTATTCATTGAATTTCAATGGATTATTACATGTTTTTGATAGGACATAACTTAAAGTTATAGGAAAGAAACACTTTTCAATCATTGCACAATGCTTTATGTGAAAATGCTACATCCTACCGTTAGCACTGAAATTATAACATTTTAATCATCTGAAATGTAAATAATTAGTAGCCCTTTATATCCCTGTTTCCTGTTACTCTCTTGGTTTGCTCAGTTGCTGTAATTTTGTGAAGCCTTAGTCTCATGTATTATTACAATAACATTTCTGAGTCTGTTCTGTATTTTTTAAGAGATGCTTCTACATTGAGGTGGTGATTTTTGCGTAACACGAGTCACAAAATTATAGATTTTTAACTTTATGCCGCAGCCTTTGGTAGTCTGAGACTGCCCATAATAAATCTCCTTTTTTTATATACTTTATTAAATGATACAAACTATATCCATATCTAGTGAATCTATACTGTGATATTGGACACTGAATATGTGTAATGCGAGTCACGTGTAACGCGAGTCACAAAAAATAGGGTACTGTAACGCATGTCACAATGCATTTGTTAGATTTTTCTCTTCTTCTAAGACATAACAATGTGTTGCAAAAACATTATAGAAGGCAGTATGAATGTTTTCATTAATAATTATGCCACAAAAATAAATTTGTTTACTAATATATCCCTTTGTTAATAAAGCACATGCTTTATAAAACACAAAACATTTTGAATCTGATTTCATCTATCACCAGTAACAAAATATTATTTTAAACATATTGAATACACTGTAATAAGAAACAATAGATCATACTTATTTTCCATAGAAAAAGAAATTTATTAAAAACAAAAGGGTTCAAATTGACTAGTTAGCTGTGTACATTATCCCCACACATTGACATGGGCTGAATGCATGTCGACTCATGCTTACCAAATTGTCTACTATTCAGATAAATGTGTCCACGATGTGTCATTTCCATTCAGTTTTTACATACTAAAATATTTAGTTTTGGTATGTTAGATAGCAGTCAGTGTAGGAATTATTGAGCAACATTAACTACATACTTGTATACCAGGTAGGTGGACATATCAGCAGGAATTAATGAAAGATATTACATTGGTAGTGATAATGGGGTTTTCGTAAGAAGTTTAAGACATTTATTGTTGCTCTTAAATAAAACAACATTCATAATTATGTCTTGTATGTTTATTCATAAACATTTGACATATTCACTGGAACTGAGTTCAGATTCTTTCACAACATTCACAGTCACTGAAAGACAGTGAAAGAGACATCTGAAGCTCTGTACTCAAGGTAAATATAAAGATTGCTGCAAACAGCTGAATAAAAAGAGTACAAAGAGCCATGATGCAAATAAGGCAAGGGAACAGAACCTGTCTTTGTCTAAACAAATGAATATGAAGAAAAAGACGCAAGAGAGTGTGAGCAATTGAGTAGCCAAATGTCGAGCCATGAACAAGGCAAGAGTACATAGCAATGCCAGTTGGCAAAGGCAAGAACAAAAGCAAAGACGACTTTGTGTCAGTCACTCCCACCAACTCCAAAAGGGAGGAAAGCTGTAATGCGAAAATTATACAGCACAGTTCAAATTGAGGCATCACCTGATCAAAAACAATCTTATCTATGACAAAGCTAGATGAACACAAAGGTGCTATTCCTGTGGTCCACATTGAAGCGGTCAAGTTGTTTTACGCTAGAGATAACAACATGTTTAGGCAACTTTTTTGAAAAAAATTCCTATGCAATTATACACTATTTTAAAAGGTTAATATATCTCTTTTTAAATGTAATATTGTGTGTTATCTAAATTACAGACTGAATAACTCATTTTACTCAAGCTAAAATATGCATAATGACTTATCTGTGATAATGGATTTCATGTAACGCGAGTCACGCTGATTATGTATTTGTATGTTATTGACAAAAATTCTAATCACTGATGACATTTTTTTAAACCCTATTCATTTGTGTTTCACACAAGGGTATTCATTGTTTGCTATCATTTATACTTTAAGGAGAAACTTGTCATGTATCAAGTGACGTTTTTGTCTTTTCCGTTTGCTGTAACGCAAGTCACGCTATAATTAGATACAAATAAAAATCATATTGTGTAATCCAATTTTCATTTGTTTATATTATTTAATACCTTATGCTATTAAGTTCCTCTATGCGAGTCACGTAGAAATGCCCTACTAATTATGTAGCTATTTGTATGTTTAAAGTGGATTTCTTTTGATGGCAGATTCGGAGTTGCGTTGACCAATATGCACACATATTCATATTCTCGGTGCAGAATATGCGCAATAATAAGTTGAAGGATATTCGACAAGAATGGCGTCATAGTCGGTGAGACACAGAGGCTTGCTTCCAAATGTTAATTAATATTCTTATCATCAGAGACAGTACAGTACAGGACTTCATTAATAACGAGTGCATTAATAAAAAATATGTTTACACTTTAACATGACTTTTTAGATCCACATAATTTCCAATTGTAAGGATTTTACATTCATTAATTATTGTTACAATGTTTGATATTTACATATCAAAGAGATGTGTGTGTACCTTTGAAATGTTTCAGTTCGGCATGGTTGTTACAATAAAGTAAAATCCTCTTTAATAAAGTAAAACTACTCATGAAGTGTAACAATCTAGTTACAAGTAAGGAACCTATCTGTTCAGTTATTAAGTAAGCTACACAAATACATGTAGTTATAAATTATTGTAATTGTTAATTCGTTGTAAATGTATTTATTAAACTTATTTGTGCTGCAGGTTCTTCTTTGGCAAGAACAAGGTGACGAGTGTGGCCCTGGGCCAGACAACGGAGAGTGAGTACAGCGATGGACTACACGAGCTCAGCAAACAGTTGTCAGGACAGATGGGGCTGTTGTTTACAAACAAGTCTACAGACGAAGTTGTCAAGTAGGTGACGTACAGACAGGGTTGTTTGTTCACAAACCTGTCTACAGATTAAAGCATCAAGTAGATGTCAAGTATACTGTTATATACAGACAGTGATGTTTACGAATAGGTAATAAAGTTGTAAAATATGTGTCTGACATAACTACAGGGTTGTTCACATGCTTTGTAAATGATATGTGGCAGGGTACAGTTATCACACAGTACCGTAATTGCAGTTTGGGTGTGTTGTCTCCACTGATGTCTGAGTGTGTTGTCTCCACTGATGTCTGAGTGTGTTGTCTCCACTGATGTCTGGGTGTGTTGTCTCCACTGATGTCTGGGTGTGTTGTCTCCACTGATGTCTGGGCGTGTTGTCTCCACTGATGTCTGGGCGTATTGTCTCCACTGATGTCTGGGCGTGTTGTCTCCACTGATGTCTGGGTGTGTTGTCTTCACTGATGTCTGGGTGTGTTGTCTCCACTGATGTCTGAGTGTGTAGTCTTCACTGATGTCTGGGTGTGTTGTCTCCACTGATGTCTGGGTGTGTTGTCTCCACTGATGTCTGGATGTGTTGTCTCCACTGATGTCTGAGCGTGTTGTCTCCACTGATATCTGAGTGTGTTGTGTTGCAGGTGGTTTAACACATTCAAGGAGCCGGACTACGCCCGCTCTGGCAATGTGGCACCACAGACCGTAATTCTTGAGGAAGGCCCTCTCGAAGGTTTCTCCCACTCGATGGAGCCACAGTTGCGACAACTCGGACTACCGACAACGCTCAAGAGAGGTGAAGAGATTGTCTTATCATCAGTGTCTTGTGTATCCCAGAAATGTGACTAATCTAGTAAAAAGGCATGAGATGTAGTTTTACAGAAAGTATTTTGTTTTCTTTTGAAAATGTATTACAAATGTTAACTGCTGTTTTTGTATGCATATGTTGTGATTATAGGATATGAAGTCAGCATTGAAACAAAATTTGTGAGCACTTCTAGCACATTGTTTGTAGTCGATACCAATTGGTCATCTGTGTCATGAAAAACCTTCATTATCACTGTTCAATATTTTTAATAGTTCCGTACATAACAAAATTAGTTTTGACATATATTTTAGATGTAAATTTATCACTCGTCAGGTGTATTCGTGTTTAGACACAAATGCAGCAACAAGAGTATTTATTTCCCTGGTGTGTTGTTATATGTTGTGTCTTGTTTGTCTCAGGTGTTGTGACACTGATCAAGGAACACCCTGTGTGTAAGATTGGGGACACGTTGACACCGGAGCAGGCGAGGATACTGGTGAGTGTCACCCTGCCACGTCTTCTTGCAGATAACAAGTAATTATGTTTCAGGAGGTACTTCACAACAGATTCAACAGAAGTCTGGAAGTTCTTTAAGGATTTCTCTATATATGTAATGGATGTTTACTCGTGTATGGTACTTGGAGTAATCTGACACCATTTTACAGACACGTTGATAATCACAAACAAAATTGCATTTAAATTTAATATTATTTCAACCTTCATCCTAAAGCATTATGTAAATTTTAACTAAACATGATGTCAAACTTCCCAGTTTGTTATCTAAGACAGCTATTTTTAAGTTTCCATCACCCCATTTCACTTATTAGGCAGCACAACTAACCATTCTCTCGAAAATATGGGGCGACATAAGAACAAATGTATGACTGTAACCACCCCTTATGTATGTGGATAATACCATTTTATTAATGATATGCTGCTAAAAATGGCAGCTAGTAAATGTTTGTAAATGCAGTTTGTGAGCATTTAGTTATTCCTCCCAACCCACCATATGATGAACTTGTTAACATTATTATAATGTACACATTCGAGCGCGATCATGTGGTATTTCTAGATTGTTTGCTGAATTTATCATGTCTCTTTTTCAGAAATTGTTTGGCCACAAGATGGCTGACTTCCACGTGACAGTTGAGGGTGTGTGGAGCAAGAAGGGGGCGTTTAAGCAGCTCAAGAGCGACCTAAAGCCTGACACGCAGACACAGTCTTTCACAGTCAAGTTAAAACGTATGTACTACATACATAGTCTTGTGATCTCATTGGTGTGTGGAATGTTGTTCCTTTGAATCTTTGCACAGCTTATGGCCAAGTACATGTTCATTCTGCACCTGGGTTGGGTCCAAATACACATTTTGGGATCAAATACATTGCTTTTCTAGATTTCAATTCAAATACAAATACACTGCCATTTTTTAAATTTGATTCAAATACAAATACATGGACAGTGTTTCCATTATATTTCAAGTGTATCACAGTGTGTGGAATATTGTATAACCCTAAGTGACAAACTTCATAATTGTGGCAAAAGTTCCCTTATTCTGCTAGTGTGCCAACTAGTTGGTAGCTCAATCTTCCCCTGCACTGCAGGGAACCTGGCTTCTTTGTTTCCTAGCCCAGTATGTTTACCCAGCAGGTGATAGGATTCTTTGCGATTCTGTGTAGTAGTCATTTATACTTAACCAGATGTACCTGGAACTGGCCTTGGTTTGTTCAGACACGTGTCTACTTGATCTCCCTAGCGTTACATTTGACTCCTGCTTGGAAGCCACGAGTGTCCACGTGTACGAGTCTGAAGTTTCCCAGTTGTCCAGACATAAGGTTGTTCTTCTTGTCATCTTTCAGCGACTAAAGTCACCCCCAATGAAGACATCAGTGACGACGACATGGCTGATGACAACGAAGGAAGTGATGCAACATAAATAACTTGACACGTCGCCATGGCAACAATCTGATTTCAAATCCCAAGTGACGAGATGTGGAGGACATTGCTGGTGTTACCCACAGGGGCATGCCACAGCACAGTGGGGTAAACACCCTCACAGTGACCCCGGCCTTGACAATATACCCCCGCCGCTACACGGGTGGCAAGTACTCGCCCTGATGTAGCAGAAGATGCTAGTCCTGTAATTGTGGGGTGCTACCGAGGCACCATATTGGGGTGGGGCTTGCGGAGGGAGTCAGTATAAGGAGGCAACTTGCAACTGGGTTAATTGTGTATATTTTATTTATAAAAAAATGGTGTAAAAATACTGTGCTTTTACAACATACATTTTCCTAGTGTAGATGTCACGGGTGACCTCTACACCTTTCACAAGTGAATAACAACAGACGATAACAACAGATGGACAAACAGTAGAGTCCTACATTTCCCTAAGTGTGTCTTCTTGGACCAGTCACGGGTAGACTGGCTGTCTACATTAAAATCACCAACAGTCGTTGAATGTGATATTGTCCTTATTGTTGTTGTTTCATGTTTTGTAATCACAGCTGAACACATTGACGCCACCTGTGGGGTGTAGCAGATCTAGTGGAGTCGCATGTTCACGCACCACCAGGTGGCGCACACACCCGATGTAGGCGTTGGCAAAGTGGCCGTTTGACTGTGCCTTTATGTCGCTTTCTTCAAAACCACCTGAAAACAAGATAAAGAACCAATTTCATAATGATAAAGATATTATGACACTAGCTATGTTACCCTGCAGTGTTTGGGAGAAAGGGCATTCACACATTTGAAGCTTGTGTTACATTGTTGAAGCATGTCCCAGAAATAGATTGGATGCTCATGCGATCAAGTGGTGACCGTATGAGCATCCAATCTATTTCTGGGACATGGTTAAGTGGTGACGCTTTTCAATTATAATGTTTAAATGCAGAACATTTCCACCATCCAAAGACACTTGTAGAAGGTATATTATCTTTGCAGTGATGTAAAAAATATGACATTCCACGGACAGAACTCCCTGTATCGTGCGTGTTGAAGTGTTGAACCCTAGTCCCCCGACCCCGATAAATTCTGGAATTTGCGCTCTCCTTGGTGTCCACTAGATCACACACCAAAATGACTGGGTCCACATGCAGACAGGCAGAAACAGTGTTTTGTAACATAAATGCCATGCAGTTGTTGACAATGTTAAAAAAACAGTGTTTTATAACATAAATGCCATGCAGTTGTTGACAATGTTCAAAGCACCATCACATCACCTTCTCTGGGAAGTATTCAACGACACAGGCTATTCATATATAAGTCTGCATATTGCTCATTCATAAAGCTACATAACCTGAAGCACTGGGGTAAAAGAACTTGCACAAAGTTTGAAATGGCAGCAAGGGCGTGTAAACCCTCACACCCTAACTACTCCATTACCCATCACCACACTCCACCTGTACACCCAGACTGGGGCAGCGTTGGTCCCGTGGGGGGGGGGTACTCACCTACATAGAGCAGACCGTGGGTGTTCAGGTGATGATGGTCCCCAGGCAGACGACTCCGAGAAACCAGACCGTCAATGTCCACCAACAGGTCCTGGTCCACTCTAGTAACACATCGGGTGGGACCAAACATGTTACTCACCGCGTAACACAGATTATAACACATCTGATGACTTGCATAATGTACACTGGGACCGAGTGGAAGTGACCTGAATAGCAAGGCGACCCTATTGGCAGGACTAATCTTTTGTGAATGTGCTAGTTACCTTAATTATGAGATGACTGTACTGTGGAGGTAACCATTAAAGAGGGGTCTGACTACATTATTTAAACAAGTTCACCCCAGTAATCATCTATCAGTTCACAAAAATGCTATTTTTGCTGGCGTTTAAAACCTAACTCTTTAATGCTGCCTATCCTCCTTACCTCATCCATCCATTGATGACTCACACTTTTTACAATTACAAGACGGCTTAATTCCTTGCTTTTGTTGCGACACTGAGCTTGACCTTTGAGGATATTGGTGCATAAGAAGTCATTAATAATATTATTACTTTGAAGTACACTGGCAAAGGTGTCCCTGTGGTGTACAGGTGTTTGGTTTCAACATACACGATCATGGTCAAGGAGCAAAATAAATTGTAAAAAGCAAAATGTCATTATGAGAACCAATTCACAAACTGGTTCTCGGGAATTTAATTTATTCTCAGAATATAAATTACAGCATTTGCATTTTCAAAGAGGAATATTGTTCAACAGTTAAAAAAGGCAATGTGATCATTCTCTCTCTGTACGTGACACTTGCCTCTGTAATGTGACGGAGTGCCACAGTCCGTCAGTAACGCTGTGTTTGGTGACATGGTCAGTCTGTGTCCACCCACCCAGACTGACCACCACTTTGAGGTGACCATTCCTGAGACCAATGGCCAGGAAGTCATCCTTCTGAGAGAGAACCTGAACAAACGGTGACATTGTGTGACACCTTGAATACACAGTAACATTGTGTGACGACCTGAACACGGTGACATTGTTTGACATACAGTGACATTGTGTGACAACATCAACACATACTGACACTGCCTGACAACCTGAACACACACCAAGATTGTGTGACAACGTGAACACATGGTGACATTGTGTGACAAATTGCACACAGTGATATTGTGTGACAAACTGAACACGCAGTGACATTATGTGACAACCTAAATACAGTGACATGTGACAAGCTGTTGACTAATCTTGATTTTCTCTTTATGATCAATAAATCCATTTAATGCTGTTCAACTGCTGTTACCTCAGTGGTTGGTGACTATCTAGTCAGTTTGTTGTCTGAGTCTAGAGGGTAGACAGTGAACATGACAAGACTTTACACACGACTCACCCAGCTACTGCAATATTGGCCCCACAGGGTTAATTAGTATTTTCATAATTTGTGAAAACAAACGGAGCAATGGGTTTGTGGAGTATATCTGACATCATTCAACTGTTAGAGTGATGAGCAGACAGGACTGTGTGAGAGGTCAATGTAGTGAATGTCAAACTGTTGCACCTGGTGGGAAGTCTGTGACCTTGGGTGGATGACCCGGTGCACTGAATACCCCGGTTTCTCACCCACACAGGCATACCAATTACAGCTGTCAAAAGTGACACCATCAGTGTGTGTCTAATCCAAACATCTTTTACAATAATTTTAATTGAATTAGACTAATTTAACCATGAGCATACATTGAGCTGCCAGGAAACGTATTTTGTCAGTAAGCTGGTTAATGAAGACTCTAATAAGGCCACTTTCTTCAAGTACTGATTATATGAGGTGGACTACTGCAGCAGTGGCATCTATTTCTAGACAGACTGTGTAGCTTGGACGGGGTCAGACAGGTGGCTATTTGCAGCTACAGTCATTCCTAGAATGTGGCATAATTGAGGACTTCATTGATTTGATCCAGTGCAATTAGACCTGCCCAGAAATCACAGACAGCACGGCCACTTGTTAAGCACGTTTATGCAAACGAAATCTGCTGGCATCATTTTTTGGACAAAAATAAAATCCTGCATTTTTACCGTAGGCCAATGTGCAATGTAAATAGAAGTTTCAAATTGATTGGGTTGTTTGATAAATTAAGATGTTCGATTGACTGAATGAGTGAACATCTGGGTCTGAGCACGCTGAAGCCTATAAGGCCCTGAATGAGGTCTAAAAAAACACTGGGTAGTGCGCACTAATATGCAGGGACAGTTTATCACAAACACAGTGACCGCTGCCTTCCTGTGAAGTAATCCACACAATCTGATTGAGTATGTGTTGGGTCCAGGCTACAGAGGCTGGCTGAGTCATGGAGGAGTCAGATTTCTGGTTAGTCGTCTGCATTCCTGACCTGGACGCAGGGGGAGATAAAGGGGCCTAGAAACAGGTGGAGGTGGAGGGGGGTCAGGTACATTTCTGGGAGCTGCACCCATATAGGATCACTGCACTGACATGTGATTAATTGTGTTATAATGTACATGGGTATGAGTGTCAGGCAGAGGACATGATTAGTTATACTGATTAGTGAGATATGCAGGCATTGGTAATTCCATTGCAGGGCTGTGATAACACAGTTTATATGATAGTTTTATAGTGCCAGATATATATATATATTATATATATATATTGTATATATATATAATATATACATGTGTATGTATGTGGTTCTTTAAAGCATGATCTAACATGACTACTACAATTGTGTTAACAATATACAGCGACATAATAATTATACGAGTCATTCTTTCAATTTGTACATATCTGAGTTCCAGAAACACGGTGCATTTTCCGTGTCCTCATACACCAAGGGCAATATAAAACATCAGTTGTGGATATATGTATGTTATCTTTATTCAGTGCTTTACGTTTGAAAAACACAGGCAAGCGATAAAGCGCTCGCTTAAATATGCAAAATAATTTAGATGAGTGATTTTTACTTTTGTTTTTATTTACCAGGTGGTGTTCTGTTTTCCATGTGGCGGTGCCACTGTATAATCGTGTTATGTGGCTGGTTTGAGCTGGTTGGTGAAAGAACCCAGGATCTGATCACAGTAAACGAAAGGCCCATGAACTGTGAGTTTACTGGGCAGTTTTGGACAGTCTGCGCATACAAGGGGTTGGGCGATTTTGGACGGTCTGCACAGTAAATAGCTAATGTTTAAAATATTATTAATCAAAAATTAAACAAAAATATTTCTTACTGACTTATTACTAGAACAAAACTTCGATTTTTCAGAGAAATTATTAAGCATTACAGTGCTGAGGTGAAGTTGTTCCACTTTGATCACCTGTCCATTCCAGAGAATCAAGCCATCCCTCTGTACCGTGGCCAGCTCGAAGGAGATGTACGTATGAGAGAGGTTGTATTGTGTAGCGTCAGTGAATTGAAGGAAGCCTTCACCAGTGAACTGTGCCGCAGTGAACGTCACATCTGAAGAAAAAACAAGTCTTAATAATAACATCCAGGATTGTGCACTCAGAAGTAGCCTTAGTGAGACGATGCACTGTTTGAAACTACAAACAGTCGTAACAGCGTAAGTGCACTATCTCAGGTAACATAGCATTAGATAAAGAATGACAGTTGATGTTATCAACACTTGGAGAACTACTAACCCAAGCAGTTAAACACTGTAATTGTTATGAACACCAATACTGAATATAAAAACTTTGCTCACCATGAGCACAAGCAAGCAAGAGTGTAATACTAGTCAACATTAGTGGTGAATATTAGTGGCGAATTAACTGTTTGCACCAGCTTTAACCAAAGCAATCACAATATGCCTATGACTTGAAGGACAATGCACCATGCCGTCCTCCACTGACCAGAGTCACACAGTCGGCCCATCTTTCCCACGGGACAGTCACATGAGTAGCTGCCACGTTCCATGTCCGGCACACAGGTGGCTCCACCTGCACACTGGTGATGTCGACAGTACACAGACAGTTGACAAGTGTCACCAAAGAACATCTGAAGACAAGGAGACAGTTCATCGATTAGACCCTTGACCGGCCTCAAAACATTTCTGGCTTTGGCAATACATGGAGGTGGCATGTTGACAATACATGGAGGTGGCATGTTGACAATACATGGAGGTGGCACGTTGACAATACATGGAGGTGGCATGTTGACAATATATAGATGTGGCACGTTGACAATACATGGAGGTGGCATGTTGACAATACATGGAGGTGGCATGTTGACAATACATGGAGGTGGCATGTTGACAATACATGGAGGTGGCACGTTGACAATGCATGGAGGTGGCACGTTGACAATGCATGGTGGTGGCATGTTGACAATACATGGAGGTAGCATGTTGACAATACATGGAGGTGGCATGTTGACAATACATGGAGGTGGCACGTTGACAATACATGGAGGTGGCATGTTGACAATACATGGAGGTGGCATGTTGACAATACATGGAGGTGGCACGTTGACAATACATGGAGGTGGCATGTTGACAATACATGGAGGTGGCATGTTGACAATACATGGAGGTGGCATGTTGACAATACATGGAGGTGGCATGTTGACAATACATGGAGGTGGCACGTTGACAATACATGGAGGTGGCATGTTGACAATACATGGAGGTGGCACGTTGACAATACATGGAGGTGGCATGTTAACAATACGTGGCATGCTGTCTTGGATACTTTTGTAACCTATGTATCTGCTGCAAGACTGATGTATTGTGCATACACCTTGGCTCAGGGGTAGAGCTTTGGACTCTCAACTACGAGAACCCGGGTTCGAATCCTGTGCTGCAGTGTTAAAACCTTGGGCAAATGTTTTCACTCTACATTGTTCTTGTTCACTCAGCTGTATAAATGAGTACCTGACTATGTGAACAGGTCTGTCAGGGAATTAAAGTGTAAAGCGCTTTGAACAGTCCTGAGACAGATCATATCACGTTTCTCACGTTTATGCTCAAAGTAGAATAGTTTATTTACGGTACCGTCACATTCTGAATTTTAATATCTTTAACGTAAGAGTAACTTGTGAAAAGAAAGTTAAATGACATGCAAAACTCTACAATTCTAGCAGCATCTGTATCTTTGTGAATGTGTAGGTATGCTGCAAGAACGCAGAGCACACGTCATACATTTACGTAAGGTCTAAAGGGTTGACAGGTGATGTAACCATACTTTGTCTCAACCCAACAAGTGACTCATATCTGATATGGCATGTCCACTTTACAAGTGATGTTTGTATACAAAACTTAAATTGCCACCTCAAACAGAAATGGCGTAACGTATGGCTGAAAAAGGTATGTGGCATTGCTAAACCTAGGAACAACTTTCTAAACATGGCTGAGACTTGGTCACTCACATTGGTGCATGCGCATGTGTAGGTGCTGCCCTCTGGCTGACAGGTGGCGTTGTTGTGACAGGTGTTGAGTCCACAGACTGTGCCGTCACAGTCGATGACATCCAGACCCTCCACAGCCCCTGTCACACAGTCACATTCATGGAGTGACTTAAACTTAGCTCTATTCTGTTCCAGGAACATGATATATGCTTTGAATACAAATGACTATGAGTGAAGTTTTCATTGCTGGAGAGAATACATGTTGACAAGCTTTCTTACAGTTGATGTGACAGTGTGTTTTATGATACGAGATCAGACCTTACATAATTTCCAACCTTCAATTTGTGTGTATTCAAACTGTACTCCAGTGTTCGTACTAGTGAGGTGTCACTGAAGACAGTCTATGGTAGCCAGGTACAATGTCGCTACACATTTCACTCAATTCGTACTGGTGAGATGTCTACAGTAGCCATGTACAATGACCTACCTGTCTCACTCAGGTCGTACTAGCAAGGTGTCTACAGTAGCCATGTACAATGACCTACCTGTCTCACTCAGGTCGTACTAGCAAGGTGTCTACAGTAGGCAGGTACAATGACCTACCTGTCTCACTCAGGTCGTACTAGCAAGGTGTCTACAGTAGCCAGGTACAATGACCCACCTGTCTCACTCAGGTCGTACTAGTGAGGTGTCTACAGTAGCCAGATGCAATCACCTACCTGTCTCACTCAGGTCGTACTAGCGAGGTGTCTACAGTAGCCAGGTACAATGACCTACCTGTCTCACTCAGGTCGTACTGGTGAGGGGTCTACAGTAGCCAGGTACAATCACCTACCTGTCTCACTCAGGTTGTACTGGCGAGGTGTCTACAGTAGCCAGGTACAATGATCTACCTGTCTCACTCCAGTCGTACTAGCGAGGTGTCTACAGTAGGCAGGTACAATCACCTACCTGTCTCACTCAGGTCGTACTAGCGAGGTGTCTACAGTAGCCAGGTACAATCACCTACCTGTCTCACTCAGGTCGTACTAGCGAGGTGTCTACAGTAGCCAGGTACAATCACCTACCTGTCTCACTCAGGTTGTACTGGCGAGGTGTCTACAGTAGCCAGGTACAATGATCTACCTGTCTCACTCCAGTCGTACTAGCGAGGTGTCTACAGTAGGCAGGTACAATCACCTACCTGTCTCACTCAGGTCGTACTAGCGAGGTGTCTACAGTAGCCAGGTACAATCACCTACCTGTCTCACTCAGGTCGTACTAGCGAGGTGTCTACAGTAGCCAGGTACAATCACCTACCTGTCTCACTCAGGTCGTACTAGCGAGGTGTCTACAGTAGCCAGGTACAATCACCTACCTGTCTCACTCAGGTCGTACTAGCGAGGTGTCTACAGTAGCCAGGTACAATCACCTACCTGTCTCACTCAGGTCGTACTAGTGAGGTGTCTACAGTAGCCAGGTACAATCACCTACCTGTCTCACTCAGGTCGTACTGGCGGCCGTCAATGATCAGACCTCGCACACAACCCTCAAATGTGACGGGCTCGTCTTCCACCGCCGTCACAGCTACAGCCGACAGGTCAGGCAGGCCACCTGAGGGCAAACATGTCAACTACAGTGTGATCAGTGTCACATTGTCTGTGTTTGTTTGTGCTGCACTGGGCAGGTGCTGTTTATTCATGTATTGTTTTTTTAATGACTAAATTAATTCAGTAACAAAATGTAGTCATATACAATGATAATCTCGCTCAACCAACTGTCGGTCAGCTGCGTAACTATGCCAAGAAGACAGTCTGGTGACTTTGTCAGCTTTTGAGTATTATCCGTGTGGGGGCTAAACAATGCTGCCACCTCATGGATACTGGTTAATCCTGTCATGATTCCTATGAGAATATGCACCAGACGTCATCTTTATTGTACAATATGCAACTGATGACATTGTCTCAATTGTGTTCTAACTGGCCAAGTGGACCGTCACTCACCTACATACAACAGGGTGGCCGTGTCCAGAGAAACCATCCCTGATTCAGCCCGGGCCGTCACTCGTTTCCCTTCCACTTGCACATAGCCGTGCGTTCTGTTACGTCCAACCGCCACATGCTGCCATTTATCTAAATAGCAAATGTGAAGCTATCAATAGAGCAGCAGTAAATGTGTTTTTCTGTATTTATAGTAGACACACCAGGACAATAATTAACAATGTTTACCTGTCGCTAGACTGTCTCTGTAGCTGTTACACATAAAGTTCAGACTGAAGTGATTAGACTGAAATTATCTCCATCGCTTCTGTCATATAACAAACAATGATTGAAAACAAAAGGCTTTGATTTGCGTGTATTTACCATTCGGTCGATTTACTGCAATAAGTACTTATGATGAAAATCTCTGGGAAACACGACAGGCTGGACACACAGGTTGAGCAGACCAACAAGGAAACATGATTGAAACATGGGAAACTGTCAGCTGTAGAGAAAGACAAGATAAAGAGATGGTATGATAGAGATGTCACAGGGACTGGGAGACGCACACTACAGTGGCCCAGGTAGAACAGCCATACCAGAACAGACCACCATGAAGCCTGATCCTATCCGGAGAGGGATCAGGAAACACAACAAAATGAAACCACCACCTGTGTTGATGTCTAGTTGCTGACTGCTGCGGATGACAGTCGGCTGGTCGGAGCCAGTGTTGTAGCGGAGCTGGAGCCAGCCTCTGTAGAGCTCCAGTGAGAGGAAGTCACTGGTCCTCACACTCAGGTGCTCGGCCATGTAGAGGACCAGGCCAGACTGCACCGAGGGCTTCAGCTGGAGCTGTAGGGCGACACTGTAGCGGATGTTGCGGGGAGGAACGAGGGCAAGGTACGACGCCTCACCCTTGAATGACGCGTCACTGATTGTGATGTCTGGAAACATGGAGGGTGACGTCACATATTTTTGATGTTGATGTTTGAAAGCAAACATCACAGATATATACGAGGCACAGCACAGTGACATGTTACGTCATTCCATTGTAGCAGCTGTTTATCTTAGCAGTACACACACACACACACACACACACACACACACACCGACCGACCGACCGACCGACCGACCGACCGACCGACCGACCGACCGACCGACCGACCGACCGACCGACCGACCGACCGACCGACACGCCCCCACCCACCCACCCGCACCCATGCACGCACGCACGCACACACAAGGTTGATAAGATATAGACTTAACTACTCTTATTCTGGTCACAAGATGATGACACTTACTCTGTCTACAATATACTGACAGTGGCCAGAAGATGGTGACATTTGCTCTGGGCACCATAAATATGGCGACAGTCTGGCTACAAGGTGATGATCTTTCTCACGTCACAATATATGGTGACACAAAGCCTGACCACAAGATGTTGGCACTTATCCTGGTCACAATTAAGTTGGTAACACTCATTTTTGTTGGCACATGGTGATAATTACTCTTGCCACAACCTTGTGATGTTTACTCTGATCACAAGTTGGTGACACTCTAGCCTCGAGCTGGTGACACTTACCCTGGGCATAACATGGTGACACTTAACTTTGGGCATAATATGGTGACACTTACTCTGGTGACAGTTGAGTCCAGCCTTGCCCAGTGGACACTGACACTTGTAGCCGCCCTCAGTGAGGGGTGAACAGCGGGAGCCGGGGGCGCACAGGTTGGTCAGTGGGCTGTCACATGCTGTCGCTCTGTCCGCACACAGTTGACCAGTCCAGCCTGCTGGACACTCACACCTGGCACCAACCAACGGCTACGTAAGGTCACACTTGTAACAGAGATTCAGAGTGAATGATGTGAATTGAAATGTTCAGTTTCATTGAGACTTTATACATGTATATTCATGAGTTTGGTGGGACACCTGGATCCTGTGCTCATGTATTATACCAGGTGGCATAAAGGGACGGCAAAGCTAGAGGCACCAGTCCTGTTTGTGTATCTGGGGTGACATCAGGGTTCCTCTGTGTGCGTGCGTGTGTGCATGCCTGTGTGTGTGCGTGCGTGCATGCGTGCGTGCGTGTGTGTGTGGTATGAGTGTGTGTGTGGTGTGGGTGTGCGTGCGTGCGTGCGGTGTGCGTGCGTGGTGTGTGGGCGTGCGTGCGTGCGGTGTGCATGCGTGCGTGCGTGCGTGCGTGCGTGCGTGCGTGGGGTGACATCATTGTCCTAGGGTTATGGTCTGTGGATTCATCATAGAATGTGTGTGGGGGTTTGGGATGGAATCACGGTCTCATGCACAGACCTAGAAGCGATAACCCACCTGAATGATGCACCCATTTCAACACATGTGGCGCCGTTGTAGCAGCTGTGAACTTCGCACTCTGACCTCTGACACTGCTGTATGTTGCGACCAGACAGCACCTTGCCCAATGGTGACCAGCGGCCGTAGCGACCAGCCCGCAGTGTCACGTCAAATATGCACCCTGATAAAAAGTACACGACTGTATACTCAGGCACTGCAGTGAGATGTTGACAACTCTGGTACACTGTGAGATCACACATGAGACCATGTACTTAATTGTTGTCAACTTTATTATGCATCCGCAATGGCTAGGTCTATCCGGTATTCAAGTTCTAGTGTATTATTATTGTTCCCCTTACCTGTGAATCCAGAGGTGAAGTTGAGGTCACGAGGAAGTAGGTCAAGGTCAAATGTGTCGTGACCACCGATGTAGAAGTCTGAGAAGACATTCAGGCCAAACAGTTGACCAGGGGTCTGGCCGGACACGTTGCGCTGACCATCAACCTGGAGCCACCCATGTTGCCGATAGCGACCAAGGTGAACCGAATGGATGGGGGTCAGCATGTCCAGTGGACGGTCACTTTTGATCATTATCATACCTGGAAGACAATTTTAAGACATATTTATTAAACTTTGGTCACCCAGTGCAGTGATTCTCATGTGGAATATGCTTTAATATACAGGCTTAGAGGCTTCATCTTTGCAGGAGTTTTTAAAATGTAAACTATTTTTCCCTGAGGTCAAATGTCTGCACAGAGATGAAGATGTTCCAAATATATACGCTGCCAATTAAAACTCAGGCTAAATAAATGACTGTAGTCAATAATAAATCACCCAAGATACAAATTAATAGCGACTAGATAATAATAAAGTTGTGAATCAACACAAAACTTAATTACAATAAGCGAAGAATGACTCTGAGATGAAGTATAGAGTTACCTGAGCCAAGGTTGTACTGGAAGATGACGTGACCACCTGTCACACCCACAGCCACATAGTCCGCTCCGTCCGTGGGGTCACCTGTCACATGACCACAACATAATAGCAGTGGTATTGGACAATTAAGTTAGTGCATGCATATGGCTGACATTATTTTAACTACTCCAGCATGAACACAAACCCTATATATGTGACCCAACACACCAAAATCAGGAATAAGTAGGAAAAGGTTTTTTTGAGTTAAAGGTACCATGTGAAAGGTAATATTATGGGCTTTCCAATGGTACCAAACACAAATATCTAGTTTTATTGGTCGCCAAGTTATTGTTTTATAAAGAGAAGGGGTACCAAGTCATTTTCTGAAAAAACGATTCTGAGAAAAACAGCTTTCCAGTATGAAGACAAACCCTGTATATATTCATCTCTAAAATGGCGAGGAATAGTTACAACCTAAACATATTTTACTGATGGATAAAGCAAATTAACAATGGAAATTTGTAAATTATCTTTTGTGATATACCGGGATACCATGTGCCCTCTGCAATATCAATTGTCACATACAGCATAAAACAAAATAATGAATTAAATAGCACCTGAAGCCTTAAATGGAGAGATCGATCTAACTCAAAAACAAATGAGAGCAATTAATTGTTTGTTTACACATCAATTCTCCCTGTTTCCAAATGATCAATAATGTTAATGTTTCCAAATGACATACATGTCAACATTCAAGTATTTGCAAATGTATGCATGCATGTTTGTACAATTGTCTAAATTGTATTTAACTATTCACTGGTGTCTTATTGCAATAGCCAAATTTGTATAAAATGGGGAACCTTAAGGATCGCTTGGTGGCGCTGATACGCAACTTGGGTCTGTGACGTACGTGTTCATGTTCTTTATGCATGCTGAGGTCTTTTTGTCACCAACTGTTATAAGGCATATCTACAAGGTGTGTTAACAAATGCTGGCTATAATGAATGAATGCGGAGTAACGAAGTAATGAGACGTTGGCACTTGATAGCACGAGGCCCAAGTTGCGTAATGGAGCCATACATGTTAAAAATGCCAATGTGGGAGAGTTTTACGTAAATCGGAGTGTCTCGGAAAATCAGGCTTTTATACGTAAATCTAAGGGTCTTGGAAAATCTGGCTTTTATACGTAAATCTAAGGGTCTTGGAAAATCTGGCTTTTATACGTAAATCGGAGGGTCTCGGAAAATTGTGCATTATACATAAATCAGGTGGTCTAAGGTAACATAATACTTTCTATCACAGTGAATACCACATTTTATTATTACTCAACAGTCTATATGAAATCAATCAACAGAAAAGAAATCAGAAAAGAAAAATGTTCATGTCACACAGAACAGACACACTCTTTCACTGGTGTTCCCGTACCAGAGCCGTAATGTAACGAAGTACTTTTACTTCGTTACTTTACTTAAGTAGAAAAGTTTACTTTTCTTGAGTAACGAAGTACATTTTTGGGGAAGTACTTTTACTTGTAACGAAGTACAAAAGTGAGTACTTTTTCTAAATGTAACGAAGTACTCATCATTTCTTCATTAAATTTGCGAAGTTCCTAAAAGGTTCCGCGAATGATCTGTGTCAGAAGCACTTGCGGCACTGTTTTCCGTCAGCGTAGATTTATTTTAAAATGTCACAGGAAACAACAAATAGAAATAACAGATAAGCAGAGACAGACGTGTTAAATGTCCCGGACTGGCCGGATTTCTTTTGTTACGTAATGAATTCGGTGAGATAATTGCAATCTTAAGGTCTGGCGCTGAGCCTGAATTAGGTGTCAGCAGGACCACAGCCGGCTGTGCCGGTTGCCCCAACTGGGCCGCTCAGACAACTATGGCCAAGAATTATTTAACTCCTTGTTTTGACCAGACAAGTAAAAACAGCTGCCTTACTATCTTCTTGTGTCTAGCCTGTTGTTGACACAGTTTGTTAACTTTACATGATCCTTCTGAATGGCACATGCTAGTTGTATAACGAGAGTTCCCCATTATCGCCCACCGCAAACATGCCGATCTTTATCATCTGTAGGCCTATATATCTGTAATATAAATCAGTGTGTATAACTTAGTGAAATCAGTTTCTATACATATTTACATTAGTCTTTTGAAATAAATGTTGCAATTACACATGAAGGCATAATTATTTTGAAAGGAATGTTGTAACCACATGGTCTAGACCTTCGTCAAAAATATCACAAATGAAAGAAATTCTTCACACGTCCAAGATGACAACAATGTTAACAACCCTATAATAACGTGTATATCTTCTACTTATTAATACAATGGTTGTTGTAGTCATGTTAGTAATCAAACATGATGTAGGCTATGTACAGCCTGTGTGTAGTGCTGTTTGCAGTGTGATACTAAGTTATATTTCACACTGTTAAAACATTTATCTATTATGTAGCGAATAAAATATTACTAAAGAAAATTATATCAGGTATATATGCTAAATGATATTGTGAATATTTTGTTTTATTCACAATAGTTGGCTGCATCGGTCATTTTAGATCATTACAGGAGAAAAGTACTTTTGTGTTTACTTCAAGTACAAGTTTTTACTTTTTACTTGTACTTCAAGTACATTTTTCTAGCAGTACTTTTACTTTTACTTGAGTAGCTTTTTCTAGAGTTACTTTTACTTTTACTCAAGTACAAAATAAATGTACTTGTTACAGCTCTGTCCCGTACATAGTTCCATGTCGCTACCTTGGCTGCCTTGCAAAGATAGCATTGCGAGGATCGTCTGTGTTGATCTTGCAAGTCAGCAGCGCATGGAGGGTGTCATTGCCGAGCTGCAAACGCGAGTCCGTGTCGATCTTTCGGATCATTGAGAACACACGTTCACTGTCGGCATTGCTATGTGCAATCACTGACAGGGTCAGCATCACAGGTGTGAGCAGGGGAAACCTCGCTGCCCCCACAAATGTCTTCTCGCGACCCATCTCGGCCCAGAACGTGTCGATGCGACTGTCACACGTAACAGCTGGCAGATCATCATCTGGACTCAGTTGATAGTCCTGGAACTCTTTCACGAGATGCTTCATTTCATCATCTGCCACAATGCTGAACCGAGTGGCCAAACTCCTCACCATGGTAGGACTCCATGTGTCGCGTCGCGCAGCTTGGGGTGTGGATTGAACACAGCCAGATCTTTCAGCACTGTGTCGTGAAACGGGAAGATCTTCACCACCTTGTCGACAATGGCAATATAGAAGTGATGCACACTCTTGAAAATCCGCGTTCTTGTGCTGTCAGCCAAGTCATCACCACTGTCTGCCAGCCTGGTTTGCATAGCCATGCCAACAGTGAGGATGTTGTCATCCAGTTTTACAGACCTGTCAGCAAAAGACACCTTTGTCAGGTCTGTAGCAGATTTGATGACACGCATCAACACAACACAAAGACGCGAAGAAGACGGTTCATCTCGGTGATGAGGATGGCGATCTGCATCGCATCTGTTTTGGAAGATCGTGTTGAACACATTCAATGGCTCAAGGATGAAAGACAGGAACATGAAGTATGCCTTCATCTCCACACTGGCGAGGTAGTCAGCACTGGGTGTTCACGATCCTCGTGGCTTTCAAAGTAGCTTAGCAGTGCCGGCCACTGCTGCAGAAAGCATTTCTCCAAGCTCAGTCACTGTGTGCTGGCGTGCTTCAGGATCTTTAACGGTGCCATGTCACAGAACTCCAGAAACTTACGATATTTCTCTGTGCGTTTGGCGCTCTGATCAGCAGCTCTTCCACTGGCATTGGGAGCTGCTTGACGACATACACGCAACAGAGATTTGCCAGATGACAGATGCAACCGATGTCACGGACCTCTGGCTGGACGTTCCTGATCCAGGATAGCACGGATCTAGTTATGCCGGCCTCTCATAACGCTGCAGTCATCCGACTAAAACGTGATGAGTTTCGTCCAAGGGATTCCTCGTGTGCTGAAAGATAATAAAATGACATAAGTAAATAATATCAATGGATTTTAAAAGGATTCCTTGTGTACTGAAAGAAAATAAAGTGACATAAATAATATCAATGGATTTTCCTAGGGATTCCTTGTGTACTAAAAGAAAGTACTGACATAAATAAATGATATCAAAGCATGACTTTACACTTTACAGAAGCTCAGAATCAATAAGCCACACGAAAACGGAAATTTATGTACTAACTAATCAAAATAATTCAGTTATTGCAGTTCAATGACAAAGCTCAGCTAGATATTTAAAATATTATGAAATTATTGTATTTACTAAATTAAATAATTTACAATTGAAAAAACCAGCAAATACCTGAAACAGTTGTCGATCGTTTCAAAGATGTTCGCTCCGGTGCCGATATTGCTGATCGGTATATCGCCAAATCGTGTCACAGCCCTGGCGATCTCTGGGTTGAACACTTTGAAGAGTATCGCCAGTGTCTTCTTGCCACCTTGGTCGTTACTCTCACCAGTCAGCAAGGAAAATGTGTGGGTCTGGACAACGTTGGCATCAAGACGAAGGGCCAACGCTTTCTTGACGATCATGGTGGTCTTCATGCGGCCCAACGTGAACTTTCCCGCAATATCGCTATCGGGGAATGGCCAAGTAGCATGGCCAATTTCATGAAATGATCAGCGACCGAAAATGGTAGATTATGTTCAGCCACGGATTGCACAAACTTTACCTCGGTGGTTAACACACTGGTGGACAGGTCCGCCGTCTTTGAAGTTAAGAAGAAGGATTTCATCTGTGGCTGTGTCTTCGTGGCTTTCTACACAGTCCCGTGACTTGCCAACTTCGAATGGCGAACAACGTCGTACTTGCCACTAAACGATACATTCACATGCACGTTGCACACTTTGCAGTACGCAAACGTCGCTCCCTTGTCACGGGCGCATATAAAATCCATCTCGGTCGCCCATTCCGGTTGATATTTAGCAGCGTATTTTCTTCGCAGAACTAGCGCACAGCAAATCAGATGCGCGTTTCACCATGTTTTCATTGTTTCAGAGCAACGAACAGCAAATCAGACGCCTTATAACGCTACCATTTGCAGATCACTTGGGGGAACAGCTAATCAAATTTGATTTAAAGCGGCAAGCCAAGACAAGTTTGTTTACCAAGACCAAGTGCAAGAAATACGTATTGATTACGTTGCAAGCCCAAGAATGTTATAGAAAACGGCCAATCAGAATTAATTTTGAAATTTTTTCACTTAGGTTTCATTGAAATTGCGGTAGATCGGGTCTCCTGCGCAGGAGTGCGGGAGATATTTGATATGACTGCGGGATACTATTCAGGTTTTTTAACACGTATGAATTGGAGCCACCTGGATTATTATTTCTGTAGGTTCCCCATTACACACTGGTGTTTTATTGCATTTGCTGTAAAATTAATGTGATTTAAAAATAAATTGTATCACAAAGAAGGAAGTGCAACATTCGTCATCAAGGATTCACGCGGCTGTTGAATAAACATGCCTACAGCTACATATTTACATATTTACTTAGTCCGTGGCTGGACAGCCTCACCTCCCCTCTGGCCGGAGTAGATCAACATCCCACTGGGAGCCAGGTCATTGTCCAGCACAGTGAAGCTGAATCGAAGTTCCATGTGGAAGTCCATGTTCTTCACTCGAGGGTATGCCAGGTAGGACGAGTAGCCGAACTTGTGGCCACGGAAACTGGGCCGTGATATGGTCAGTTCTGTGGACAACAAGTGCATCGTGCTGTCATAGACATGGTTATGAACTGGTTACTATTGACTGCACAACACATTCAAATCCAAGTAGTGGGGCTAGTCACTCAATCTTTAAAGCGACATGGTCCGTTCGTGGCTTTTCATTTTTATTGCAAAATCATGTTATACGGTATAAGTTATACCTACTATAGCGTAAAGCCAGTCAAAATATGTTTTCATGTACCATTTAGGGGTTGAAAATAGACGCAGTAAGGGGTGCTTAACTCTGTTTACATATCGACCACGAGAAACCGTTGTAGGTGTGGCTAAAAGCCCAGAAGGAAATGCATGATCACGCGATGCAGTATCATGTGAACACAAGTTGACGCCACTAATGCCACACCCAGCCAGGTGCACAGCTCCCATTTGGTAAAGGTCAAAGGGTGGGTGTCACTCGCGGCGATTTGAATGACAGCGTATATAAACATTCGACGTTTAACATTACAAAGTCAGTTCTGTTTCGATAAAACATTTATTGGCGGTCAGGACGTTACAATATAGTTATAATATATACTGATTTACATGATTTTGCAATAAAAATTAAAAGCCACGAACGGACCATGTCGCTTTAACAACATGTCATTACAACTAATTTGTTTTGTGTAAAGAGACTTCTTGCACTGTATGAGCTATTTAAAATACATTTATTTATTTATCAGGCAAAATGAATGTATGTACATATATATATGCATGTATGCTTGCATGCATGTATGCACTTTACACAAACCATTAGAGTTTGTACCATAACGTTGTTAAACAGATACATTTAAATGACGTCACCTTGACTGCAGTTGGCGCCGTGTCGGCCGTAGGGACACACACAGACGTAGGTGTCACCTGTCACCAGGCAGGTGCCACCATGTTGACACGGACTGTAGTGACATGCCGACCTCTCACACAGACTGCCAGTGACGCCAGCTGGACAGACACACCACCACGAGACAGCATCACTGGAACATGACGGTGACAACATGACATGGATGGATGGATGGACAAAATTACATGTTACAGTAAAATAACCAGCAATACATGCATCCCTTAGTATTAAAACAACATTATCTATCAGAAAGATGAATGATTTCTTTACAAACTAATTACAAGTGGTGTAAGTTCAAATTTACAATGTCAAGTTATTATTTTTTTATTATTATTACAAACATTTGTAAAGCGCCGTATCTCCAGGACCAGCCCGTTCACAGGCACGTATACATATCACAATAAAATGTACATGGAATCATACAACAGTTTAAAAGAAAAACATCTAAAAACGTAACAATAAACAATATAAAAAATGTAATAAGTTTATAAAAAAAGAAGTTAGATATATATCTATACATATGTATATCAAGTAATTAAGATGCAGGATATTGTTTCTAAAATAGTAAGTCAATCGCATAAATATAAATAGATATGGCTAATTTAAAAAGTGAAAACATTATAATTATTATACAATAAAATAATAATACCGAAATTAATAATAAAAAAATTAGTTCTAAAAATAATACTAATAATAGTAATGATTAATAAAATATACATCAGTTAAAAACATGAGTAAATACCTGCTCCTAGCTGCAATTAGACCTAAACAATGAGATTGTGAAGACTGAGCCCACCTCAGACACGTTCCGTTGTTGAGGCACGGACGGAAGCTGCACATCGGAACATCACAGTTGTCAATGTTCTGACCCCTGGTGGCATCTTGGAACAGTAATCGCTCGTCGTTATTCACCTGTAGGTGGCGCATGCATCCATCGAAGCCGTCAATGTGCTCCGACTGCATGGCTGCTACCAAGGGAAGGTACCCGGGTGGCAGACCCCCCACGTAGAGTGTCCTTAGTGTAGGTGCTGCCACCTGGTGTGATGTGGACAGTGATGTGTTGATCGGAGCGTTACTGTTGATCTGTATGCTGACATCACACTGCTGAGTCTCGGGAAACACGGACAAACTGTCGAAACAATGATTTCTTATCAGTTTAGTTACTGCAAACATTATAATAACAATACAGTAATAGTAATCTGTATGTACCCGCTGCACATACAGTCTCCTATGTAAAGCAGCAATGCAAGACAAGTGATGATTGAAATTTGCTAAATATATGACATTTATTATATTAGATAAATCAGATGGATCACATAGATATACCACACATACATCAATACATCTCCACAGCAAGTATGCCAGCCCCAATGGTCTTGTTAAGAAGTCCTACAAATTCTAATACATTACTAATGACCGATATTAACAGTTCTCTTTACACTATATTTAACATCGAAGTTACTTTGAATATTATCACATGGCTGATGACTTGTCAGTTTCATATTATGTTTATTAACTGAGTAAAAAAACATAAAGCCAAGAATTTATAACACAATTATTAGCATGTATCACGTACAATTAACAGCTACTTTTAACAAGACTTATATAAACATCACTATTACCTTGGTCGCTCAAATAAAAAAGCATTGATTCAGAGACAAATGGTGTTAAGACTTACCGGATGGTGACAACGGTCAGGGAGCCATTGTTGACGGACGTCTGGGTGTCGATAAATAAAACATTAACTCGGGTACAGGACAACTGAAGTTGCACCATTCCATTTTTTATGAAGACATAAAAGAATCCAGAATATTCGTCTTCAGAGAAGAGTAAGGTTCCGTTATTGGATGTCGTCTTGAAGGACAAGTACAGGTCAAGGGTCACTGTTGTGTCTACGTCACGCAGGTCATGCTCCAGATATGAATTTCCATGGAAACGTGGAAAATAAACAGAAATTTCTGAAAGTGAAACCAACAAATTAACATTAGCCTGGCTGCTGCAGACACCAATTAAACTACAATAAAATTGTATTTGAATCAACATTTGGTAACTTAGCAAAGATACTACATAATGACAAACTGAAAGTATAATAAAACTTAAACAAATCAAAGTACTATATTCATTTAGTGGTCTATGGCTAAGCATCAAACAACTATTCGACATATGGATACAGGATATGTTTCCATATGAAACATCAATTAACCAGGTCTTTCTTAATTCCAAGATACACTTAGTAACGTAGCATTACCTTCCTGACACAGTTCTCCACGGAAATGAAGCGGACAGTCGCAGCGATACGTTGGCTCCCCATCACGTGGTGCCACTACCATCCTACAGGTGGCGCCATTGTCACATGCAAGGTCGTCGCAGGTGAGGGGTGCCATGGTTGGGACGGGGGGTGGTAGGGTGGTGGAGGGAGGCAGGGTGCAGTCCCCTATGTTCTCCTACAACATATGACAGTCCGGCCTACGTATGGCATCATGCAAAACACAGAAATAGATCGAGATGAAATATTTCAGAATGACAGCTAGATGTCCAATATGTAACGTAACGCTCCTAGCGTTATTGATGTTAATTCCACATTCTACTTGTGGTGTTAATCTCACACTTACCCCTAAACTTACAACACTGGTTGTGTCGCTCACACACTTTCCCCACTAGTTGTTTTAATCCCACAACTACCTTACTAGTGGTGTTAATCACACACTTACCCCACTCTATAGTGGTGTTAATCCCACTAGTGGTGTTAATCCCACACTTAGTATTCCCACTAGTGATGTTAATCCCACTAGTGGTGTTAATCCAATACTCACCTCACTATTAGTGGTATTAATCTGACACTCCCCTACTAGTGGTGCTAATCACTCACTCACATACTCCACTAGTGGTGTTAATCCCACCTGTGGTGTTTGTAGTGTTCATACAGTCTAGTAGCCTCCACCCCTAATACGTAATGGGACTAATGCAACTACCATTAGGGTATATACACTGTAAGGCCACGCCCACCTAGTTAGTGAGTAACTAAGATAGCCATAGATAACAGCCTGCAGTATCATCTATGCCTGTGTAATAAATCTATCTATTATCATACAAAACCTATGGAGTTATCATTCTTACCCCAAGCGGGGACAACACAACAGTGTTAATCGACCATTCACCCCACTAGTGATGTTAATCCCACTAGTGGTGCTAATCCCCCACTCACCCCACTAATGGTGTTAATCCAACTTGATCACCCCACTTGTAATGTTAATCCTATTTAGTGTTAATCCACATGTAGTGTTAATCCTACTAATGGTGTTAATCCACTTGTGCTGTTAATCCAACTCACCCCACTGGTGGCGTCCATGAGCCGTAGGGGGACGTCATTCCATGAACTGTGTCCCAGACAGCCCGTGAAGTTGTCCCTTCTTCCAAACATGTAGGCCGCGGGAACTCCTCCCAGGTAGAGGGAGGAGAGTTGGGTGAATTGGAAGGTGGGGAAGACGTATGTCATTCCCATCTGTGAGCGCCCACTTGTGTTGTTGGGACCGGCCACCAGGAGAGTTGCTAGGCAACCAGTCGTCTGACTAAAACAAGATCAGAATGACTGAATTTAATAAATTTATAATTAATATAGTTGTAAGTTAAGCTATAGTAATTAATAAATTTGTACATATGCTGTTTATGAAGTGATTTCACGTTATTTCATGTTATTTGTGAACTAATTTTTTTTAGCAAACTGGTGTAAACTCACTGAAATCAAATATAATGATTTAATGATATGTAACAGAAATTTGCATAGCTTAAAGGTTGACAATCATTTCGTTTTGCCCATCGCCAATCCTTTTCTTTTATGTCCTGATGTGTAATGTTTCAATAGTTTAACTAGTATGCGCAATCAGTTTAATTTTAAAATGCGTACTTATCTTTTTTTATTCGGCAAAAAAGAATCGTCGTTACACCGGGTATAACTGACGAAACCATTAGCCGGTGTAGACGTCCTGCCCTTTTTGGGTCACGTGTTTTATACGAGATCGGCATCCTACGGCACAATAACAAACCGCATGTGCTTTTGCGTGTCGTGACGAACGTTCCGAAATGTTTCTTCTGTGAAGGTATGTATTAAGTGTTTTATTGCAGTTAGCAACCAGGGCGAGTAGTCGTGGGCTAATTCAACAAGAACTGCAACTTGTGAACTTCATTATAGGCCTACTCGACGTGGATTCTCTAACTTGTTAGATTATTTTTAAAGTTTGACAGTCGGCATCGGCATCGCTTAGCCTTAGTCTCAGCCAGATACACTCATACAGCCTTTATTTATAAGTTTATATGTATTGTATTTGATAACGCGGGATCTTGTTCATAAGCTGTGTAATTGCAAAAGTACATATCTAGAGAGTGTAGATGACGTTAGGGACGAAATGATATCTCATTGGCTTCGGAACATTGGCAGTAGCTAGGCTCCGGGTGATGGTCACCGTGGGGAGCATCCGTTATCTCGTGCAACAGAACGTCAAACGAAGAATTATGTTGGTTATCACAATTATTTAAACAGTGTTTTGTGACTCACATTTTACTATGATTGCTGGATGTTGCTGATTTGCATTATATTTTATATAATAATAATATTATAATTATATAATAATTAAAAAAATTATGACAACCATGATGGTGATGAATTTATTCAATATACAAAAAGGTAAACATGAATATAAAATGCTTGTATAGCTACTAGCCAGTGTACACCATATGCAAGTATTACACATAACATTCTTGCACTTGTTTCCATTGTGGTCAGTGATGCCTGGCTGTAGTCTATGTAATACCTGATACCTTTCAACTCACATATGCCAGCTGTTCTAATCTTTATCTTTTCATCACAGCAATATATGAATGCATAATACAACTCAAATTATGATATATTAGTATGGGCCACACTACAATGCAAGTGAGACGAGGCAGAGGAGGGACTAAGAGTAATGCAATCACTTGTGTCGGGCAAATGCATGGAGGATACATAGTTCGCAAGAGGCCAACGTTTGATCACTCCAAGTGAATTAAACATTTTAACAATCAACAATGTATACATTTTATAAATATTTTAATATGCCCATTTCAATACTCATTTGCTTTCATTAGCATTTTCATAATATCTCGGATATGGAAAACTAGGATAACCTTTGCAGTTGTGTAATGCATGTTATACTAAGTGTGTCCAGTCCAGTGTCCACACAGACTTCGGTCAACACCTTTAAAAAACTATTCAGCATACAACAATAACTCAGAAATAAATTTATAAAATCAATTATTATTCATTCTGAAGAAGGTAGACATGTTTGAATATTCAGTGAAGGAAATATACTGTTGGCATCACAACAACACCTTATTTTGTCACTTCCAACATTTACTTTGACATCCAGCTGAGCCATAAAATGTCAAATATAACATGCAGTAGTTATTACATGACATACCCTGACACAAAATTGTATATTGAAAATAAAACAGAAAATATGAATGCGCTATGCTTGGGAGTAAATATAATTCTATAATAATATATAAGATAAGGCATCCCTACATTTAAAAATAGCATGGTAATTTTACTTTCATGTAATGACAATACAGACCTAATAAATTACAACCCTGCTTAGATATGAACCTGTACATGCTGCTGTAGCCAAATATTTCTTGCTGCCTTTTTTGTGGAATGCTTTAGGTCATACATAAAATATTATGTTATACAGCTGTAGATTTATTGATTATGGCAAAGAACACTCCATAATGACAACTCTAATACCATGATGCCAGTTTTTGTTTACTGAGTTTGAATATTATGCTTTTCTTTTCAGGTCAACACTCAACAGGAAACTGAACACCACCACTAGGTCAACAAGTTAATAAGCTATATACCATCCAAGATCCCGGACAAGATTCCACAACCATGGGCTGTGCAAGACGCTGCAGATCAAATGTCATGTGAATATCAACCGAGTGATCTCAGTCATGTGTTGCATCCATAACAGACTCCCCTGTACTGATGGTGTGTGCACTGACTTCCAGGCCAGTCAGTTACCCAAACTGACTAGAGACCCATATAGAATGCAGGTTGCTTGACATGCGAATATGGTGATATCTGACTAGCTTTGCAGTTTGTGGTAGAACAGTGAGTACCATGGTCTGGCAAATATGGCATGAGCCTTCGGTCAACCTCTCTCAACACAATAAGATAGGTTCGGCATTCTTTGGTGAACTTCATCGGCTTGGATATCGATGGCATTACTGTGTTACTTAGTTCACTCTCTTTAATGGTACTGCATGCCAGGTACCTGACATTTTCTGTGCATCCACATCTACCTGTGCAAGAAACAAAGTGACAATTAACATGGCTGTGACATTTATGATATCATATGTGATGATACATTTAGCAAAAGTCTATTATAGAATTGTTTGGTATTTGGTATTCATATCGTAAACTCTACATGCCAGATATGTTACACTTTATTAAGATCTGTTAAATCAAACAACATATCTACTAATGTAGGAAGCATTCAGCCACACTTATGTTATTATGCAAAGACTAACTATATAAAGTAATAATATCTACCACTATCTGTAGCCGGTACTCTTCATACAGGTGAGTAAACACATACCCGGGGTAGTGATTGCACATGTAACTCTCAGCCACATGGCGAGGACCATGACTAGTGTAATCATCATAATTATAGTTAACTTAGTGTACTTTATTTGTTATTATTGTTATTTAATATGTACACATTACATGTATATAGTATGTATATGTACTTTGTATCTAGAAAGTCAAAACTTTCTAAGACAATTACTTCAGGAGTTAACCAGTTAAACTTTGTCACATTGTAAATATTTTGGACAAGTCATTTATAAAATCTTGTCAGATGAGTCTGCCATTCAAGCCAAAGTGAAACTTGTATGCAAACTTGTCAAGAGAAATATGTTTAATAAAACATCAATTTATGTTCTACTGCTGTAAAAAATAAGCTATTTACAGCATGTTTCAGTAATATCCATAATGCATGCATTATGAGTAAACTTTACAATTTTAGGTAAATTGCCAGGATTTTGTTCTTGTGTAACAATTGTTTCAGGATTTTGAACAATTTGCCCATGGGTGTAGTGTTAGGCACACATTTGCAGTAGGTAATGTCATTTCGGGTAAAGGCATCATTTTAAAGCCTAATAAATGGGATTAATGTTTTTTAACTAACCAGCATTTGACATACTATGTATTTGTGCTGGATATTTTTGTGAATGAATGAATCTTGATAAAAGTAACTGTTTGTATATATATATATATATATATATATATATATATATATATATATATATATATACCAACCATACATGTTTTCAACCTTTTCCTAATTTTATATTTTACTGATTGTTTTTTTTATCTGATGTGCATGTGATATTAAAAATAAATACATATATCATGTGCAGTGCTTGCCATTATGTTGTAGTCAATCTTGTCAAAAGTTTCAATAAAATGTTTTTACTTTATGTTGTCTTTACTTTAGTCCACATGTGATTCCAACAATATACAATCTATCCAGGACACCCATTACTGCAAAAACCTCATGCAGACAAATAAACTGTCATACGCAGGAGCAGGTTCAGAAATTAATTCTAGGGGGCACAAAAACTTCCACTGGCAGATGAATAAAATTCATATACCTAAGCTGACAATTTAGATGCATATTAACATATATAATGCTCTACTGGTTAAGCCGTTTAATTTTTTTAAACGTTACAACCGTGCATAGCTGTGTATGTGACAACAATTGTAATAATTGTTTTACCAGCAGAACTGATTAGTATAAAGAATTTGTGTTACTCAATGACAGAAGTACCGCACATTTGAAACTCGTTTTATTTTCAGGTCATAGGGAAGCCTGCACCCTTTGACTTTGCATAATCTATCCATCTACACAAATAGGCAAATAGACGACTGTGACAAATAATTATTACACATAATTTCATGGGGCTAATAATGAATAATTTTGAATATGTTGTAAGTTTGTAATTATGAATTAAATGTTTCTTCACCATAATCACCTAGTTGGCATATTTTTCTCTGGTTATTCATATGAGATGACCACAAACACAGCAAAATTGTGTGAATGCAGTGACATAGGTGGGCATTAATTAGTGCTTTCTGTAAAGATAGTTATGTATTCCACTCTACTCAGCCTGCCCAATCAGAATGCAGTTGATACCAATTATAGTGCATGATGTAATGGTATTTCAATGTATAATTTCCATAATATTAATTTCTATGTTTGTAACATAAATATGGCAACATATAATTAACCAATATACACCACACTTTCATCAATTTAAACATAATCAAAACAAACATAACATCTTTCTTGCCATATACAAAATGAATAGTTTTTAAGAAACATCTTTAAAATGCAGTTACTTGTGTCATGATGATATTTTATGAATATCAAATACCAATGATTACCTCCATTCTGGCAAGCTCCAAAAGGCATTCTTTGTACACAATGCAGAATGGTTTGCCAGTGACGTCTTCCGCTCTTGTCATCAGTGTCATGTCTTCATCGTCTGTACTCATCAGTCACAATTTCTTCAATGTCATGCACAAAAGTTCACATATAGTAACAGGCTGCAGAGTGGCAACGTCTTTGCGACATCTGAAATAAAACATAACCAAACCAGTGAGCATTACTGTAAACACCTCAAAATGGACATTTAATCATCAACACTGGCCCAAGAGGTCCTCAGGTCCTTTGGACTATACAGCCCTGAATAGTTAATTTGTAATATTGAATGAAATATATTTTTGTTAATCTTAATCACTGCTGAGTTTTTCACCACAAAACACAGCAAATTGTGTTTGTTAACTTGCACAGGACCATAACATGTCATTAGTGGTTTTAGGCAAAATAATATTACAATAAACTTACTAAAATCAGTTAATTTTAATGCCATGAAGACTAAGTGAGCGGAAAACCTGCTTAGTGTTCCTCACAACTGCACTGCAGGCATACTACTGAAACTTCATCATGACGAAATGTACCAGTCTGTGAGACTAACAGTTTTTCTTTAATATTGGTCATAAACAAAGGTTGCTAGTATTAGCGCAGTGGTTCAGGGGTAGAGCATCAGACTCTAAAATAAGAGGACCCGGGTTCAAATTTTGTGCTGCCATGTGAAACCTTGGGCAAGTTTTTTTTCACACTACATTGCTCCATTTCACCCAGCTGTATGAATGAGTACCTGGCTATAAACAGTGATGACTATTTGTGTACAAGCAGTCTTCGCAAAATTGCTACATGGCTGAATGCTTCCCAGAGAAGCCGAGATGGTCTTCGATTGAACTACCAGGGAGTAAAGTGTAAAAAGCGCTTTGAGCAATCCTTACCTTTACCTTTAAATCATGACAAAAGTTACAATTTTGTGTCATAGTATATCACGAGCAATTTATTTTTAAAATTGTGGCACCCAGGCGTATGCCATTTTTGTTGTGAAGGAAGCTCGGAAGGATATTGAGACTTATTTTACTAGTTATTTGAGTTATAGGAATGAGCTTACACATAGAAAAGGTTTTGTGACAATACAAGCTACGCCTCATCGAAATGTTTGGGTCGGAAGTTGGTCATATTTTAAGAAATATAATAACATACCATCTTTGCATATACATGTATAGATTCATAATTAAGGCAACCAGACCTGCCATATTCCTCCGATTTGCACATTTATATACCAAATATGTACAATTTATCAATTTATGTCTAAGGTATGTGTATTCTGCTCACAATCAGGGTCTGAAAACCCTATCGCGAGTGATATTTTGAATAAATCTTAATCATGATTTGTATCACCTAGCTGTACATTAACCGTACACTGTATTTATATTCTAATTGTAGTTATGTAATCTCTATATTATATAGATCAACTCACCACAATTTCACTGACACAGGCTCAAGATTGCAGAATATATTGACTAGTGAATTAAATGTAAATACAATTATTTATTTTTAACAACCTGTCAAATGTCAAAGTGCCATAACTTGAAACCTATTTAAGCTACAACGCTCAAATTTTGGATTCTTGCTAATCTTACCAAATGCAAAACTGGAAAGGCTCTCATCATACTGTATTAGTACTGATCTATTCAAAAATAATCTAAGACTAAGTCCAAGACGTCGATGACAGCAACCAATTTATGGAATTTTATTTGCGTTCACTCGGAATGACCCTAAATGGCCTAATACCGTCGACTAATTTAATAGCAAAACAATTTTGTCAGCTGGCACACGCAATATTAAAACAATGTGAAATGGTTGAAGCCGAGTAATAACAGAGTACTAACCTGTCGTACATGTCATTTGATTCCACAACTTGCACAAGTCTATAACTTTTCCAAATACACGTGTGCGCACGGCCGCTGTTTCTGTCTTTCTGCGGCTCTTTGTGCACTTCCCTGTTTCCTTGCCGATTCGGTCGCAAACATACGCGGGCGTCCCATCGTTGAACAAAAAACAGCAAAAGAACGGGAATATTGCGACTCTATAAATTATAGTAAACAGTCTATCGAAGGACTGACAGCATGGACGGGTCAAAGGTCGATCTCACTGCTCGTTTTCGCTCACGCGAGATTTTCAAGCTACAGTCTTTTCCGGATGTCACGGTAACACAGGGTGTCCGGTTCGAGTTTCGGCTATGATAGCAAATACTCTTTTTCTGAGTTTTCTGTTTATTTAATAAAAACGAAGCCACACATTTGCACAAACGAGTTAGCATGTCACAGGGGATACTTCGTAGGTTTGCTTTTTCGTGAAATTAGTCTGAAACGCGAGGAGCAAAAACAATCGAACTGATTGTACATTTTTAAATCTGCTTAAAAAAGTACTCATTAGTACATTCACATAAAATTACCAGACATAAAGCGGATTTTGCACATATGGCAAACATATGAGCATAATTTAGCTAAACAGGTTGCACAGCAACTCTGCCGAGACAAAAAATGATGTAAGTGAAAAGCATGATTATGCTACAAGGACTCACATAACAGTGACATTGAAGTTGTCTCCTGTGTCCACTGTCACCCCACTGTCCAGGTGGAAACTCTGGATGATGCATGAGAACTCATACTGAAACACACACATGACTCCTGTGACACCAAGGACCTACACACCACAAAGTGCACATTCCTCTACTTAACAACTTAAGGTAGGACACTGGTCGGGAAATGGATTTTGATGATATCTCAACAACCAGAGAAGCAATCTTTATAAAACTTTCAGGATGTGTTTCTGGTGGGAAAAGATGACCAATTGAATAATTTCATCTCATTTGCATAACCGTAACCATGGCAACCGGCTTTTCTGTGAAAATAGCTACACATGATTTTGCGGGAGGTCTTGCAGTAAAACTGTGCATATGTTTCTTTCTTTTTTGTCTGTTATGATCCACTGAAGTGTTGTAGAGTGCAATGATGCTGTTTTTGTTCAACTCCTTACAATATTTATTATAAAAAAGAAATTGCGAAGAATTTTTTCCGTTTTTCCAAATATTATAACAACTTCAGTCATCAATAATAATCTTTATATAAAAGCTATCATGTTTAAAAAGCATCATTGCACTCACTGTACCATAGGGAATACATGGTAAAAAAATCAGACTCCTAGGTTTGGTACTTTTTTCGGGAGACCTCCCGCAAAATAGCAATATTGTCGAAAAGTAAGTTTTGAGAAAACGGCAAAAAAACAAATGAACATCAAATGTTTTTAATAACACCAGTGTAAAGTCAGCATTATGACTGTTTTTCATACCAGCAACATGTGGTAAATATATAATGAAAGTGTGTGAACCATATTCAGTATATATATATGGAAAAAATATATAGTTTACACAAGCGGCGGCGGCGGCGAAGAAATTCATCACTGGCCAAGCGTACTCATACATTGTATATGTATTATGTAATGTTGTCTTTTATGAAATAAAATTTGATATATATGTATATTATATATATATGTATATATATATATATATATACACATATATGTATATATGTAGGACATATATATATATATAATATATATACACATATTTATATCATATATAATATATATATATATACACACACACACAAACATCTATTACTAAATAATTGGTCAATTTCATGCACACATATAATAAATGATAAGCATACGCTGCCACAATTAATGTTTAATTAATTATTTAATGTTAAATAAACTGTTTAAAAATTTAATTACCTAAAATACTTCTCATATTTGATAAGAACAAAATAATGCTAGAAAAGTAAATCCAACAACACTGTCAACAGTACCACCTTTTGTTTTATATTAATTCCACATTGGGTTAATATGAATGAAACAAATTCAGTCAAATTATTTTCTGTAATAAATAAATGTAACTTCCGACTGATAGAGCGACAAACTTCGGCGACGCCAGTGCCAGCGCCGCTGTCGGTGACAGTCCGGGTCGAAGGCGGCTGGTGGCCGTAGCCGTGTAGCAAGGCCAGTCCGACGTCGCCGTCGGCATTTCTTTCCCCGTTCGCTGCCGCTTCCGCGGGTCCGTTGCGCGACTGAACAGCATCATGCATGCTGTTCATGCTACCTCCCGCGCATTCAGCTTATTTGCGTTTATTATATCGTTTCTTTCTTTCAAATTGGTAAACCGTACGGATCTTTCGTCGATCGGACGCCATGACACATACAGGTCATTCATCTTGAAGCCGCACCGTGATTGGCTGGCGTCGTTGCATAAGGTCAATTTTAATTAGCTACGTGGCCGCGATCACCATATATGGTTCGCGTGAGGTCGGGCTGCCAAGCAACCGGCTGAGACAGTTTGTGATTGGATAGTTTAACGGCACTTTCGACGCCGATAACTAATTTATGTACGGATGTCGTCGATTTTTGACTTCGGCAGCGTACGGAAGGGGTCATTTCCAACAAGACGATACCAAACATGGCCGCGTTGCAAGGAGCAATGTTTACGTTTGAGCGCGCTGAAAGTTGGGCCGTTTCCGTCGATTTAAAAGTCCATCCGCCATAACGACGTTAGCAGCAAGTTGGGTAGCGACATATTTAATCGTTTTTTTGATACTTTTAGGACGAATTCAGTGAAATAAAGTTAGCAACACGTGTGGAATACATGGTTCGTTCTGAAAATCCACTTTTTTAAAAATCAACCATTTTATCATTTCCCGGCAATTCCCGACCCGCGGCATACGTTAAGACTGCTGTACACTTCTACCATTGATAGATCAACTACCATTTACGCTCTATCTCAACTGCTCTGGAAAGAATTCAGCCACGTTGCAGTTACTATACAACATAACCAATGTGTACACTGGCATTTATCTAGCATTGTCTATATTGTGGAATTAATTGAGACAATAAAATGAATGACTTTACCTAAACCTTGAAACATCAGCAAGAGGTCTCTACTCCAGACACGTTTGTCCATTGTTCTAAACATTAGGCTAATCTAGCTATTAATTATTACACAGAATTTAGTACTATAAAAAGGACACCGAATTGAAAGAATAAGAACATTCAAATTGTCTTGCGCATCATTTCGGATGTCATTTGTGAATTTAAGAGAACATGGGAATCAGCTCTGATCTTTCGATCACAATACAATGAACTCAATAAACATACCTTCAGTACCCCGTCCTCCACCAGGAGGCGCATGTAGTGAGTGGAGGCGGCGGTGTCGTAGTTCCTGGCCGAGTAAAACACAACTCCATTTGCCTGAAAGCAGAATCATATCTTTATGTGTCCATGTTTATGTCATAGTACCATAGACTTTTCATAATTTTTTTTTACTTGCCCACTAGTTCTTCAAGACTGATGAATTTTCAGGGATATATATAGGTACTACAAAAGTGTTACTATTGTTTCATATCCTACCTGGGTGGTCTCCAAGGAGAGTTTTAAGACAATTCCATTTGTGATCACCGGAGGAGGGAAGGTGAGAAGAGAATCACCACTGAACCGTATCATCTCCATCTCCACAGCTAGAACAAAACACTCAGTTCAAAGTAGCATTATTATCATCTCCACAGCTAGAACAAAACACTCAGCTCAAAGTAACATTATTACCATATCATCACCATTGCCATAGAACAGAATTTCCACCCAAAAGTAACATTATCAACATTAACATGTCATAGATCTCCGTTTCCCATTAAAACAAAAAGTTCAGCGTAATGTAACATTATTGCCATAAAATAACACATAATTTATCTATATTTTGCTTACGATTTCAAGATAGTTATCAATATGTGTATGGAGAAAAAAACAAATGCAAATTTCACTAGAATTAAGTACATCTACAGGCCTAACACAATTTCTCAATTCTCACATATAAAACCAACTAAGTATGCAGTGAGTGTTTCCCACAATGCCTCTACCTGTCTCACACCGATCTCCCTCGTAGCTGAATGTGCACACGCAGTAGAACGTCGCATGTTCACCCTGAGTGGCAATCACACACGACCCACCATGAGCACACGGCTCATCAAAGCAGCTCATTGGCTCAGCTACAGTCGTCGTGGCAAAAGGTGAAGCCACAGCAACTGGTGTTGTCATGGCGACTGGTGTTGTCATGACAATGGATGACGTGTACTCCGAGGTAGTTGCGGATGGTGCAATGGTTGCTAAGAAAATGTCAGAACATAACCATCTTGTCAATGTTTATAAAAGACTCGACATATGGGTATGGTTTATAATATATCAGCTGTCACTGGATGTAAAAGTCATTGTAGTTTATCAGATATCAACTGTCACTGGATGTACTCACAGTTGGTGACCAGATATCAGCTGTCAATGGATAAACATATACTGCATATTAATATTATTTTGAAAAATTATAAATCATGTACCTCGCTTATGAGCCTGCTTAAAAGACATCAGCTGTCATCATACATGTACGTGTTGGTCCCACTATGACCAAGTCTACACCACGTCATGCAAACATAGATTGTAGGCTCAAATTATACAAAATAAATTCCAACACCTGACGACAATGTCACCCCAGGTAGAGTGGTTACACGCGGCTCCAGCTGGGGGGAAGTGTTTGGTTACAGTTGACTCTGTTACAAAATAGAGCGTATTGATGCAGAAGCAGAGTGCATAGGCAATGTGGTTGACTGTCCTGTTGCTACTGACAACGCAGGTGTTGCTAGTGACGTGACGTTACAACTGCTGAACTAACTGGTTCAGTTATTGACATGCCACTGACTGACACCGTAATAGGCGGCGTACTGTCAACTGGCATTGCTGTGGATGCCAGTACACCTGACATGCTGCTAAGTGGCATTGCTGTGGACGATAGCATGCTGCTAGCTGGTGTCACTACTGATGCAAGTGACACAGTGACAAATGCTGCTGGTGACACTACTGTATGTGACATTACCACAGATGTGTTGTGCCAGACTGTTGCCGTGGGTGACATTGAAGCTGTGAGGCTGTGTAGGGTGGTTGTCATGCCAACTAGGGACAGACCTGAGGGGGTCCAGGTGTTCTCCGAGGTACCAACCAGCAGAGTGTCTACTGCTGTACTCCCAGTCACCCCGGTGGAAGAGGGGAACAGAGGGGGGTGGGGCAACAATGAAGTAGAACCTGTGGTTGTCACGGTTGCTGTTGTCATGGATGCTGTTGTCATGGATGCTGTTGCCATGGATGCTGTTGTCACGGTTGCTGTTGTCATGGATGCTGTTGCCACGGATGCTGTTGTCACGGTTGCTGTTGTCATGGATGCTGTTGCCATGGATGCTGTTGTCACGGTTGCTGTTGTCATGGATGCTGTTGCCATGGATGCTGTTGTCATGGTTGCTGATGTCATGGATGCTGTTGCCATGGTTGCTGTTGTCCTGGCTGCTGTTGTCATGGTTGCTGATGTCATGGATGCTGTTGCCATGGTTGCTATTGCCGTGGGTGCTGTTGCTGTGGTTGCTGTTGCCATGGTTGATGTTGCAACGGTTGCTGTTGCCATGGATGCTGTTGTCACGGTTGCTATTGTTACTGTTGCCATGGTTGATGTTGCCATGGTTGATGTTGCCATGGTTGATGTTGCCATGGTTGATGTTGCCATGGCTGATGTTGCCATGGCTGATGTTGTTATGGTAGCCAACTGAATAGTTGATTTTGTGGAATCATTACTCATTGATGAAAAACTAGAGAACAAGACAGTGGTGGGAGTGACTGACTGAGTGTCCTCTGTGTCTATCTCTGTCACTGCAGCTGTCTCCAGGTCTGGTGAAGGTGACACTGTCTCTTGTGTCACCTCTGTGTGGACTGTCCATGACATAAAGGTGCTGTCCAAGCTTGAGGTCACTGTCACAGAGCACAACTGGGCTGATGTAGTTGGAGTGGCCGTTATGTCCACTCCTGTCACTGTCACACTTTCTGGTGTCATTGATGTTGGTGTGGTTGTTACCACGGTGTCGGATTCTGTCAAGATGTCTGTAATGTCCAGACTCGGTGTTGGAGACGTCACCTCATGCGTTACCATGGTGACAGGGGAAACAGACTCCACTGTGTCGACAGAACTCACAGTTGTCACCATGGTGGAATGTGGAACCTGTTGCCATGACGACACTGTTGCTACGGAGTCAGTGAGTGTGGTCAGGGTGGGGGTGTAGAGAAATGTTTCACAGTTGTGTCCGGTGGTCCAGCTGGGGCAGGAGCAGGTGTAGCTGTCCACTCCGTCGTGACACTGACCGCCATGTTGACACCGCGGGGCCGGCAGACAGTCATCGTAGTTGACCTCACAACTCTCTCCGCCATAACCCGGCAGACAGAGACACCTGGTGGAAAACACACACATTAAAAGTCTATGTAGGTGAAAGGTACACATTTAGTGGGGTAACTTACAAAAAGACAGACATTAATTTATCTGTAACACCAATAGGGTAGACATTGTTAACATCTGAATTTAATCAGCAAGTTCTGGTTTATTTAAGGAGACACAGCAGTCTAAAATACGTAAAAATAATATTGATGAGTTTTGATTTCGTTCAGTTATTGACAGCCTGACATATGTACTTCACAATAAAGATCGTTTTTTTACAATTACTCACCGCTAAGTCACTACTTTTGACACTAAGATCATTGGCCCATCAAATGTGAAATGTTGTTTTGTACCACACGACCGGCCGTCATCTCAGCTGTGTGTCAGTCATGTCAGTAGTCCTGCCCCTTCCTTCCAAAGTTGATTTTTCCCGCGTCGAAATCATGTGCAAATTTCCGATGATCTCTTTATTTAGTGCATAAATTATGCACATGGGACGGAGAACTGGCCAAAAGCCTATTCGGGGGTCATTCTGTCTCTCTTTTGCGGTACTATAATGTGTTTTCTCTCAAAACGAGGTAAACCAATCACATGATGCAATGCGTTGTTTATTTTCCTGTTTATATTATTCGAAGAACAGTTTGATAGCCAATAAAGTAGATTACATATAGGAAATCAAAGGTCTTGCACAACCAGACTTGTTAGGTCAATAATAAATATGTGAGGAATTATTGAGAAGTTGGGAACTCACTCAAAGCCCAGTGGTTGTTGTTGGAGACACATTCCAGCGTGTTGACAAGGACGAGAGAGACACTCATCTATGTCCGTCTCACACAGCACACCAGTGACACCTACAGGCAATGCAGCAAACCACACACATGTATCTATCTCGCTGCATCACTAACATACGCACATATGTAGAGATGTTTATTCAAGACATTTCCAGGATGTTAGAGAGGACTCTCTCTTGTCTCAGTTTATTTTTGACACAAGAAATATCCTAGTATAATTGGCGTGTTCAGGTTTCTTGGCATATTTCTACATTTGTTGATGACCTCTCGAGAAACTGAATTTTCTCTGACGAAAGCTGCAAATCACAATTGAAATAATCAAGACACACCTAGTTGACATGTGCAGGTGAGTCTGAGTGGTCAAGACATACCTGGTGGACATGAGCAGGTGAGGCTGAGTGGTCAAGACATACCTGGTGGACATGAGCAGGTGAGTCTGAGTGGTCAAGACATACCTGGTGGACATGAGCAGGTGAGACTGAGTGGTCAAGACATACCTGGTGGACATGAGCAGGTGAGTCTGAGTGGTCAAGACATACCTGGTGGACATGAGCAGGTGAGACTGAGTGGTCAAGACATACCTGGTGGACATGAACAGGTGAGTCTGAGTGGTCAAGACATACCTGGTGGACATGAGCAGGTGAGACTGAGTGGTCAAGACATACCTGGTGGACATGAGCAGGTGAGTCTGAGTGGTCAAGACATACCTGGTGGACATGAGCAGGTGAGACTGAGTGGTCAAGACATACCTGATGGACATGAGCAGGTGAAGCCATTCAGCAAATCGTTGCAGGTCACATGACCATGGTGTGTTGAGCACGGTTGAGAGGCGCATTCGTCAATATCTGTCTCACAGACAGCTCCAGTGAGTCCCAGCATGCAACTGGTAAAAAGAATATTAGCAATAAACAGGTCCTTGACGAAGGAGAGTTAGCTGAACTCTCTCCATTCGCTTCAAGGAAACCAGACACTATAAAATAGGTAGGTTATTAACTTGGTGTGTAGTTTCAAACCAAGTAATTTGGTCTTCACGTTTTGCCAGACGAACTCATCCAGGCGTCACCTAGATTTCTCTGGGAAGAATTCAGCCATATTGTAACTACTGACCAAAGTATTCACAAACAAATATATGCACCACTTTCTGTAGCCAGCTACACACCAGCTATTTGTAATATTCTTACAATATGTGTATGGCACTACAAACTAGGGTACATGATGCAGACAGAACAATTGTGTAGAAAGGCACAACTGATTATAAAACTATTAGCAAGAGCATTTGTACACACACATAATGAGAAGCAGGAAGTGTGCACCTACATCACCAACACTGTCCCACAGCAAGAGAAGATACTTGAGAATAATGAAATCTTTGTATTTGTTGCCCTGACACGAAGTCAGGGCTAAAAAAATTAGTCTATAGACTCATTGTAATGTTCCTCTCCACGGAAATCTTTAGTAAAAGGCGAAAGATTTATGCGTGGGCTGAAGAGAAACCAGAGTGAAGAACAAAATGTCAATTTCTACTACATACATGGAATTCGCCATGCTATAATGTGGTGTCACATCTTGCCAAGTCTACTCAAAAGGACAATAATTATTTTCTTTATACATACTGAATAGCTTTTAAATAGACTGAACTATTATAATTAAATATACAATTTAGCACTGAACATTTCAGTTAATAGGCTACAGACATAACAGGAAATAGTGATTAATTTCTTTGACAAAATACGTGAGCACCACCTGGTGGATAATAAGTGTATGACTTCTGACTGAGGTAGTTCAACCGCAGAAAACACTCTTAAGCCACTGTGCTATCACACTTACATAGATATCTATTCATGAACACATGCCCTCACTAACGCATGCCCTCACTAACGCATGCACACACGTACAATATATGCAAACTATAAATGATGTATGAATAATCAAACTTAAAATTTTTCTCATTGCTAATAGGAAGGACAAACATTTATTTGATCATGTACTGACTTTGAATCCTACCCAGACATTAATATGTGTACGTAAAGTTAAACCAGAAAGCAGTCATTAGTCGCATCAGGGAGCATATTATACCTGCATGTGAAGTTCAGTCCAGGACCATCGTAACACGTTCCTCCGTTGAGACAGAGGGTAGAATTGTTTACTTGGCAGACGTCAATGTCACTCTCACATTGGGCTCCTGTGTGACAAACAGATGTCTCCAACTTACGTCCCAAGCTAAGTTAATCGCTTACATGGTTACATATCTGTTATAATTTTATCTGCACAACACATCGAATTTTACTAGACAAATTTACACTAATTATTTAATTAATGCAGCTACATTTTAAGTTCCTGACTCTCACTGTATTTGACAGGTTTAGGTTAAAATATGATAACATTCAAGCTATTGACCATACATTGATAAAGAGTGCCCCAGTATGCTTAAACATGTAATTTTAAGATTTGCTAGAAAGCAGGCAATACACTCTGAAGACAAGATGAATTGAACTTACTTAATTAGGATGTCCTATCCTGATATGACAGCCATTCTCTGGGTTGAGATTCTTTACACTATTTATACATAATCTCTTGTCATATTGTGATCTGCATATGATCCTGATCGCACAGAAGACTGACTCAATGAGAATGTAGGTACAACAGTTTCCAATTTGCCTCTAATAACAATCCACACCTGTGAATCCTTCTGGACACTGACACACGTAGCCGTTGACAACGTCCTCACAGGCGACACCTGGTGGACATGGTGAGGACTGACACTCGTTGATGTTGATGGAGCATTGACGCCCCACCCAGCCTGGGTGACAGCTGCAGGTGTATGAGTTGACACCCTGTGTACACCTGTAGGCAAGCACAGGACGTACAGGACGGGACGGGACAGCAATTGAGTAGTCACACATGTTGGTACTGATGGAACTCATCTTAAACAGTCACATTCATGTTAACAATTATATAGTTATGATGAGCATGTTGTAAATAGTAATTAGTTTGCTTCTTATTTTATATATATATATATATATATATATATATATATATATATATATATATATATATATATATATGGTAGCAGGGCTAGTGTTATAATATGTGACTGACACATTTCCTTGCCCATTTTCTACATGACATTACAGTAATTTCAAGTATAATTCACAACATCAGGGTTGATCACAGTTTATTTCCACACATACAGTGTGTCATACAATTTATCCTGCTGAAGTCAACCCAGTTCTCTAGCTCAGTCCAGTCAATACCCACCTTCCATATAGACAAGGACTTGACAGACATTCGTCAATGTCAATGTGACAGTTGACACCAGTGTAGCCATGACGACAGTAGCAGACGTAGTGGCCAATGTCATCGCGACAGATCGCGTCGTTCTGACACGGTTGTGACAGACACTCATCCAGGTCTGACTCACAACGATCACCTGCAATAATGACATAGAGGACACTAACTCCAACAAACCACCAGGTATAACCATGCACTTTGTCATGTCCAGCTTGCACAGGAGGGCAGCTTCAAATGTTCCATATATACAGCTTGCGCTTCTCGTGCGAATTAAACTTCCAGCAACTAATTTATGATTTCACAAGTTTATAGTAATTCCCTTCTTTTTTCTAAAAAATTATTTTAGTTCAGGAATAATTTTTGTTTTAAAGGTTGGTATTTGTTTACCAAGAAAGATATAAAAAGACAAACAAGATGAGCAAGTCTTGCTAAAACTTACGTCATATAACATGTCCGTACACATATGTTCCATGCTGCTGATGAGAAATCTCCATCTACTATAATTATGTGTCATTCTCACACCAAATATCCCATCCCTAAAATTCTAAATATTCATCTTGATTCTAGTCTTTCTCCTTCCTGTCTACTGCCACTTTCTGTCAATCTCTCCTCATTTGTTCTGTTTGTCCATGCCACATGTCCTGCCGACCATTCATTTAATTACCTCACCTTCTATCTTCTTGCATCATTATATTTTCCCTACCCCTGAATCTTAAACAGCCAGACCTGTCATTCCTATCTAATCAGAATCAAACAGGTGACAGCTGCATAACAAACCTGCCAGTGTCACAACAGTTGTAGTCATATCCACCTGGTGATATATTAAATTCTCACCTGTATAGCCGGTGGCACACAAACACCGGAATGATGACACTCCGTTGAGACAGGTGGCGCCACTAGGACATGGAGTACTGAGGCACTCATCGATGTCATCGGAGCAGTTGGTTCCAGCGAAGCCTTCACTACAGATGCACAGATAACTACAACAGGAGAACTATGGAAACATCTCTCTCAGACACAGTTCAGATACACAGATGACTGCAATAGGAGAACTATATGTGAACCATTTCTCTCTCCAGACACAGTTCAGATGCACAGATGACTGCAATAGGAGAACTATATGTGAACCATTTCTCTCTCCAGCCACAGTTCAGATGCACAGATGACTGCAATAGGAGAACTATATGTGAACCATTTCTCTCTCCAGACACAGTTCAGATACACAGATGACTGCAATAGGAGAACTGTATGTGAACCATTTCTCTCTCCAGCCACAGTTCAGATGCACAGATGACTGCAATAGGAGAACTATATGTGAACCATTTCTCTCTCCAGACACAGTTCAGATACACAGATGACTGCAATAGGAGAACTATATGTGAACCATTTCTCTCTCCAGACACAGTTCAGATGCACAGATGACTGCAATAGGAGAAGTATATGAACATTTCTCTCTCCAGACACAGTTCAGATTCACAGATGAGGGCAATAGGAGAACTATGTGAACATTTCTCTCTCAGACACAGTTCAGATGCACAGATGACTGCAGTAGGAGAACAATGTGAACATTTCTCTCTCAGACAGTTCAGATACACAGATGACTGCAATAGGAGAACTATGTGAACATTTCTCTCTCCAGACACAGTTCAGATGCACAGATGACTGCAATAGTAGAACTATGTGAACATTTCTCTCTCAGACAGTTCAGATACACAGATGACTGCAATAGGAGAACTATATGAACATTTCTCTCTCAGACACAGTTCAGATGCACAGATGACTGCGAACTATGTGAACCATTTCTCTCTCCAGACACAGTTCAGATACACAGATGACTGCAATAGGATAACTATGTGAACATTTCTCTCTCCAGACACCGTTCAGATGCACAGATAACTACAATAGGAGAACTATGTGAACCATTTTTCTCTCCAGACACAGTTCAGATGCTCAGATGACTGCAATTATGAGAAGAACGTGTGTGAACATTTCTCTCTCCAAACACAAAACAGCATTATAATCTGAAAGACGTACTCTCAATTCATTATGAATTAGTGTTTATTTGTAGTGTTTATTTGTAGTAAACAGGACAGGTCGCATTGTCTAAGTAATGACCTCACCCACTGACCTGAATAAGGTCAACTGCATTGTTAAGGTAAGCAGTAACCTCACCCATTGACCTGGTCAACGCAGGTCGCGTTGTTCTGACAGACGTCGCTAGCGCAGTCGTCAATGTCCGTCTCACAGGTGGCGCCAGTGTAGCCAGACACACAGTGACACGCGTAGGCAGCGGCAGGCAAGTCTTCACAGGTGGCTGCATTCTGACAGGGGCTGGAAAGACATTCGTCTACGTCTACCTCACAGTGATGGCCTTCGTACCCTATAACACAAACACTCTGTCTTATGTTGGTGCCAACAGTCTTAGGAAGGTCATGACCCTTGTCTGCACACACACCACACCACACCACACCACACCACACCACACCACACCACACCACACCACACCACACCACACCACACCACACCACACCACACCACACCACACCACACCACACCACACACCACACCACACCACACACACACACACACACACACACACACACACACACACACACACACACACACACACACACACACACACGTAGTTAACTGCTGCTGATATAGCAATAATAACAGGAAGTTTTAATGTTGTTTTGTATTCAAAACTGGAAAATGAGTGCCAGTTAAAAAACTGCACCTACATAGGACGCAAATGTTTTTGATGCACACATTTATCATGCAGGTGTATTTTTGTAAGTAAATACAACTATTTTCTAACAGTCTGTTTGCATAACTTTTATGTAATGTGTTCGAGCTTAACCAAATGGATATATTACACAAGAATTGTTTTCAGGTTTCTGTTTAAATGGAAACATATAAGTACACTACACATACATGACACATACTGTCTGATATATTCTAGGTATCATATTATCTATAGTTATCTAGTTAATACTATACTACTTAGATGCCATCCTGTTTTTAGTTTGTACTGAGACTTACATATGTGCCCAAATCAAAATGTTTAGTCATACATTTTTCAAATTCAATTGTATGTCATTACCTGCAGCACAGATACAGTTGTAGCCTCCTTCCTCCGTAGTCCTACAGGTGGCACCACTTTCACATGTGTTATAAGTTTCATCGCAAGGGTCAAAGGTCACCTCACAAAACGTGCCAGTGTAGAATGGAGCACAGAGGCATGTGACATTGCGAAATCCGTCAATACATGTGGCTCCATTGGCGCATTTGTTGAGGTCGGAGGTCAGGCACTCGTTGACCTCAATGCTACAATTCCTGCCAGTCCAGCCAGGGGAACAGATACACCTGTCAACAGATACACCTGTCAACAGATACACCTGTCAAGAGTGACACTACAGGTGACAAGACATACAATAACCTTTAACCTTTTCCCCAAAGAGAAAATTCTTGTGGTAAATATTCATGTAACACAACATTAGTAATCAAGGGAAGGTACACCAGTCAACCTGTCAACAAATAGGACACACCTGTCAATCATAGAGGATCAACCTCTTATACATATCAACAGATATACCTGTCAACATATGAATCTGTTAACATATACACTGGTAAACAGAGATAACCTACCTGTCAACAAACTCATGCATGCACACACGCATGCACACACGCATGCACACACGCATGCACACACGCATGCACACACGCATGCACACACGCATGCACACACGCATGCACACATGCATGCACGCGCCCACACAAATGCACATACGCACGCACATACAAACCCACATACACACACACAATATAAACTATTATACATATATATATATATATATATATATATATATATACTGAACTTAATACAGAATGTCAATAAAATGAACTAATACTTCAATCTGTGGGTAAAGAAGTAAAATTTACTAACATTTAGCTTCAATTCTAATTATAAACATTTGGATGACTAGACAATCCCGCGTCACCTGTAGTCGTTGAACAGGTCGACACACTGCACCGCGTTCTGACACGGCGCCAACAGCTGACACTCATCTGTGTCGGCGTCGCAGTACGTCCCAGTGTACCCTGGGGTGCACAGACACTCGTACCCCTCCTTGGTGTTGACACAGGTCGCGTTGTTGACACACTGGTTGAAGGGACACTCATCCACGGGGTGGTCACACTGCGCCCCCTTCCACCCCGGCTCACACAGGCACCAGAAGGCATTGAGGGCGTCTATGCACTGGCCGTGGTCACTGCAGCGTGTCTGTCCGTCCGGCACCTCACAGTCGTCTATGTTCTCCTGACATCTGTAGCCTGAGACAGCGACAGAACCACTTCAGTCTACTGGTGACTGACATAGCAGTGTTCAGGTTATATTTATATATATATGTGTGTTTATTTATAACACACACGCACGCACACACACACACGCGCGCTAACCTAACCATATAAAGGTCACCATCAAAACTGGGTGAGGTTGGCCCTAATGACACATTGGCCATATTACCAGTACAGATTTCTTATACTCAAATGTTACAGAAATAATCTAGGGTGACGTTAATTCCGAGGTGGCTGTGATACAGAGAGGACTGTAACAGAAGGTACAACTGTGTATACCTGATTGTTCACATGTATGTATTTCATGTATGTACGTATAAGAAGTACTGTATAAGAATGTTGTCTGAATTAAAGTCAATTACCACCCACCTGTGTACCCAGGCAGACACTGGCACCTGAAGCCCAGGGGTAGATAGGTGAGGTCATTGGTGCAGTTGCTGCCCCCCATACCACAGGGGTGCACATCACAGGGCAACAGGGCACAGTCAACGCCCTGGTAGGGTTTAGAACAGTCACAGACGAATGAGGCGATGTCGTTGCGACATAAACCTCCGTGGTGACAGGGTGCTGACACACACTCATCTATGTCGATGTCACACTGGGACCCTAGACACAGAGAGGGGGGGCTGTAGGATAAATGTGACACAGAGACCCTAGAGAGGAGTGTTGTAGAGCTAGGACAACAAATGTGACACAGAGACCCTAGAGAGGAGCTAAGTAGAGCTAGGACAACAAATATGACACAGAGACCCTAGAGAGGAGCTAATTAGAGCTAGGACAACAAATGTGACAGTGACCCTAAAGAGAAGTTAATGAGAGCTAGGCCAACAATGTGACACAGAGACCCTAGAGAGGAGCTAGGTAGAGCTAGGACAACAAATGTGACACAGAGACCCTAGAGAGGAATGAAGTAGAGCTAGGACAACATATGTGACACAGAGACCCTAGAGAGAAATGAAGTAGAGCTAGGACAACAATGTGACACAGACACCCTAGAGAGGAGCTAAGTAGAGCTAGGACAACATATGTGACACAGAGACCCTAGAGAGAAGTTTAGGAGAGCTAGGACAACAATGTGACACAGAGACCCTAGAGGAGCTAAGTAGAGCTAGGACAACATATGTGACACAGAGACCCTAGAGAGAAGCTTAGGAGAGCTAGGACAACAATGTGACACAGAGACCCTAGAGAGGAGCTAATTAGAGCTAGGACAACAAATGTGACAGTGACCCTAAAGAGAAGTTAATGAGAGCTAGGCCAACAATGTGACACAGAGACCCTAGAGAGGAGCTAGGTAGAGCTAGGACAACAAATGTGACACAGAGACCCTAGAGAGGAGTGTTGTAGAGCTAGGACAACAAATGTGACACAGAGACCCTAGAGAGGAATGAAGTAGAGCTAGGACAACAATGTGACACAGACACCCTAGAGAGGAATGAAGTAGAGCTAGGACAACAATGTGACACAGACACCCTAGAGAGGAGCTAAGTAGAGCTAGGACAACAATGTGACACAGAGACCCTAGAGGAGCTAAGTAGAGCTAGGACAACATATGTGACACAGAGACCCTAGCGAGAAGCTTAGGAGAGCTAGGACAACAATGTGACACAGAGACCCTAGAGAGGAGCTAATTAGAGCTAGGACAACAAATGTGACAGTGACCCTAAAGAGAAGTTAAGGAGAGCTAGGCCAACAATGTGACACAGAGACCCTAGAGAGGAGATAGGTAGAGCTAGGACAATATATGTGACACAGAGACCCTAGAGAGGAGATTAGGAGAGCTATGAGAACAAATGTGACACAGAGACCCTAGAGAGAAGTTTAAGAAAGCTAGGAAAACAATGTGACACAAAGACCCTAAAGAGGAGCTAAGTAGAGCTAGGACAACAATGTGACACAGAGACCCTAGAGAGAAGTTAAGGAGAGCTAGGAAAACAATGTGACACAAAGACCCTAAAGAGGAGCTAAGTAGAGCTAGGACAACAATGTGACACAGAGACCCTAGAGAGAAGTTAAGGAGAGCTAGGAAAACAATGTGACACAAAGACCCTAAAGAGGAGCTAAGTAGAGCTAGGACAACAATGTGACACAGAGACCCTAGAGAGAAGTTAAGGAGAGCTAGGACAACAATGTGACACAGAGACCCTAGAGAGGAGCTAAGTAGAGCTAGGACAACAAATGTGACACAGAGACCCTAGAGAGGAGTGTTGTAGAGCTAGGACAACATATGTGACACAGAGACCCTAGAGAGAAGCTTAGGAGAGCTAGGACAACAATGTGACACAGAGACCCTAGAGAGGAGCTAATTAGAGCTAGGACAACAAATGTGACAGTGACCCTAAAGAGAAGTTAATGAGAGCTAGGCCAACAATGTGACACAGAGACCCTAGAGAGGAGCTAGGTAGAGCTAGGACAACAAATGTGACACAGAGACCCTAGAGAGGAGTGTTGTAGAGCTAGGACAACAAATGTGACACAGAGACCCTAGAGAGGAATGAAGTAGAGCTAGGACAACAATGTGACACAGACACCCTAGAGAGGAATGAAGTAGAGCTAGGACAACAATGTGACACAGACACCCTAGAGAGGAGCTAAGTAGAGCTAGGACAACAATGTGACACAGAGACCCTAGAGGAGCTAAGTAGAGCTAGGACAACATATGTGACACAGAGACCCTAGAGAGAAGCTTAGGAGAGCTAGGACAACAATGTGACACAGAGACCCTAGAGAGGAGCTAATTAGAGCTAGGACAACAAATGTGACAGTGACCCTAAAGAGAAGTTAAGGAGAGCTAGGCCAACAATGTGACACAGAGACCCTAGAGAGGAGATAGGTAGAGCTAGGACAATATATGTGACACAGAGACCCTAGAGAGGAGATTAGGAGAGCTATGAGAACAAATGTGACACAGAGACCCTAGAGAGAAGTTTAAGAAAGCTAGGAAAACAATGTGACACAAAGACCCTAAAGAGGAGCAAAGTAGAGATAGGACAACAATGTGACACAGAGACCCTAGAGAGAAGTTAAGGAGAGCTAGGAAAACAATGTGACACAAAGACCCTAAAGAGGAGCTAAGTAGAGCTAGGACAACAAATGTGACACAGAGACCCTAGAGAGAAGTTAAGGAGAGCTAGGAAAACAATGTGACACAAAGACCCTAAAGAGGAGCTAAGTAGAGCTAGGACAACAATGTGACACAGAGACCCTAGAGAGAAGTTAAGGAGAGCTAGGACAACAATGTGACACAGAGACCCTAGAGAGGAGCTAAGTAGAGCTAGGACAACAAATGTGACACAGAGACCCTAGAGAGGAGTGTTGTAGAGCTAGGACAACATATGTGACAGAGACATTAGAGAGAAGTTAAGTAGACTATAGAACAACAAATGTGACACAGAGACCCTACAGAGAAGTCAAGGAGAGCTATCGGACAACAAATGTGACACAGATCTAGAGACCCTATACCTGCAGAAGAGTTGAAAAGTAAAAGATATAAAAAACAAGAAAACAAGGCCTATAGTTCAATTTGTTCAGTCTTTCAACTCAACAAGTTGTTGCTTATAGTCTCTCAACAAAACTTTTTGTTTATGATCTCTTAAGTCTCTACACTCATGTTATTCAGTCTCTCAGCGGGCTGTGGTTCACAATCTCTTAACGGTGTGAGGTTGATATTAACACACAATCTCCGTTGTTAACAATCAGTGATTCCACCACATTATATCCAACACACTACAGCACTCATACCCTCACCAACTTATGGCATCCAAGGCGATACGAACTAATTGTAAAATGTTCAATTCATTTAGAACTGTCCTTGTTAAATGCCTAACCACAGGTATTTATTTACAAAGACCAAGTGAAGAACCCACCATTGAATCCTGGTGCACACTCGCAACTGTAGGTGTCGCTGCTGTCAACACACGTTGCGTTGTTGCGACACGGGCTGGACACACACTCGTCCACGTCAGTCTCGCAGAGGACACCTGGTGGCGACAGGACAAACGAAACACAAACATATATGAAAAACAAGATATATCACCCAGAAAAAAACACAGTGCAAAACTGTGTGACAAAAAGTAACTATTTTATTATTTAAATAGCATAGTATTTTACCTGAAAACTGAAGTTTTAAGATGTCAGGTTCATTATAAAATGTTATATTCTGATAACTGTTATACCGTTAAAAGATGCTTATTAATAATAAAGAGCTCATTTCTAAGATGAGAATATCTGTATGAACTATGAAGCGACTGAAGCCTCTTAAGTACAAAGCTCTTCGTCACAAACGCATTGACAATGTAGGGAACTAGCGATGTCTGTCACCAGAGCTACACCACTTGTGACGTTTCCGTACAGCAGGCACAGTTATTCAGGTTTTGGCAAGCTTTGCCATTCAAAGCATTTTAACTCATAATTATCCACTATGTAGAGCCACTTGTATATGGTAGTCAAGCAGAATAAATTATGTAGTTAATCGTTGTTTTACTTTCTTATCGCTCACCAATACTTTATGGAGATTTTCTCCGTATATGAAGAAGGATTGTCGAAACCTGTGGTGGCTACAATAGCGTAATTGGCTGTATTTCAACCAGTGATTTGCCATGGTATAATTTAGATGATTATTATTTTGATGGAAAAACTATTGGATGATGATGACGTTCGAAACTACGACGATGTTGGTGAACTTAGCTGCAAAACTAAAGGTGACAGCGGCAGTATTCCTGTTCGATATTCAGACGCCAGAGATGGTAACAATCACAACATGAAACCGGAGCAGCATGCTGTTTTGTCAATGCAAAATGGTACAGCTCATTTACTCGCTGATTATCGTACTTTCCGAAGTTATATAAAATCCCTGAATCTGAACATGAAATCAGGTTGTGACCTTTGCTACACATACACTGTGAATGTCATACTCAGGTTGTCGGACTGAAATGGTTAATTTCGTCATCACCACTAGCTGTCACCAATGTGACTTTAAGAATGAATTAGAATAACAAGATGTGACGAGCTGCCAACTTAAGGGAGGACGAAAGTCTGGATTTCATCATTTTTGTGAAAATTTGCGATTTTGAGTTGTTTACATATTCGCGTAGTCAAATTCTTCTACTTGCCTTTAGTACACATTGTTGTTACGAAATAAAACATTTTATGTCATAAAACATCACTTTTGTGCCATGCCCCATCATCCCAAAGTCTTTATTTTACTTTTATGAAGCGTGTAATGCGCTTTGTTTACATTTTTACGAGCGGTATTTATACGTCGTCATGCCGGGGAATTCCAGCATGGCGCATACCGTCAGAAAGCGTCACTTTCGCAGTGTCTCATGGGAGTAATCTTTTCTAAAAATTTCCGACCGTATCCGAATATTCATGACTACAAGCGTGCCCCCCTGCCAACAAAGCCAGTAGTAATCGGCTTCTTATTGGACAAGGACTGTCCCGTGCTCCCGTTCAAAGCCGTGATTGGCTCTCCGCGCACTTCCGCCCCGCATACATTAGTGTTTATCTAATTCGCCCCGAAAGTTTTCACGTGTTCGTTGTCAAGTTATCCGTAAAAAGCAGCAGTATGGCAGATAGAAGAAAGAAAGGGAAAGAGTTTTATGGTACTGGAAAGGCCCAGAGACGCTGACAGTTGCAGCTGGCGCGCTCATCGAGGGGACAAGCGTCAGAAAGTGGGAGTTTACCAGCCGATGTTGGTGAAAGTTCTGCGTTGTCGTAAACAATGGCAGCTGCTGCAGAGGTATAGTAGCGTTTTATTATGTGTAAATATAATTAAGTATTGATTTGTAAACACGTTCAACTCAGCAACAATAAATTATATACTGTATTTATCATTACAAATGACACTGGTTGCATAATTAACGTGTTACTATATATTTTTTATTGGTAGCAGCTACAGCCTACGCCGGTTACATTTTAGTTAGTGATTCGGGTCTTATGCTACGCCTCTATCAAAGGTTATCACATGCCATTGTGACTCACTAATAATAGCAATAATATAACTGGTAATAAATGTGATTTGGGATACACTTATAATTGACTAAACAACAGTGTACATGCTAATGTCAAACCATAGAAATTCATGCATAAATGACCAACCAAAAATTATTTGTGTAATTGTGACACCCGACATAAAATGAATACTGTTGCTTTGAAATCGGTACAAAATCTAATAAATTATTTATACATTTCATAGGTTCCATCAGCGTCGACTTCTGCAACTGCCAAGAAGTTTGACTACCAGTGTCTTCTGCGTGAGACAGCGATGCCCGGTGAAAATGAACCAGAGGAATCTGCCCAAGAGGATGGCAGTCGTCATGAGACTCTCTCCACTGTTGTTGTGTGGTCTCCAAACTGACTGAGCTGGTGAAGACACTGCTGTGTCCAACCTGTCACTGCGCGTGGTACGGTCGGCGGTGTCAGCATCCATGGACATGGGTGTCGGCTACAGTGGCATCGTGAAGCTTTTTTCCAGCCACTGACTTTTGCCGAGTGTTCACATGAATAGTTTTGATATTTTTCAACTACTTTGCTGGAAACTTACATGGTGTCATAACATTCACTATGGACTAACATCAGCAATATTTTATGGCATCCAGCCTCGTATTTACTTATTCATTGATATACATCAACTACACAGTGACGTTTTTCGCGTGTATGTGTAGTAATTGTTAGATTTGCATTTTGTTTTATTCCTGTTGAAAATATGTGGTTTCTATTGCATATTACCTGATAGAGTTCAACTAGTTATTTGTGTGAAGATTTTCAGTTTTATATGTTCTATGCTAAACATGAAATGCCTCAATGAAGTATGTACTGACTTTGAATGTCGTTTTCTCAGTTATAAATTTTACAATAAAGTTTTGTCTTTACTGGATGCTGTCTCAGCTATTTCTCGATGAATACACTTGAAACTTTACACACTACTTGATGATGGTATTCTGTGGGCAGTGACAAGAGCGGTTTTTTGATATTTGCCATAGTATTGTTGTAATATGCCATTGCAATAAGGTACCGTCACAAATTCTGGTGTGAAATACATGGGTGTAGTAAAAAAAAATTCTAAAAAATAAAATAAACAATAAATCCAAAATGTAACGTTGTCACTGCCTATAGTATATGTGTATCTAACTCTGTGTGTTTTTTGGTTGAAATTGAGCAGTTTTTTATGCCTTAAACATTTCTGTAAAAATCGAATATATAAATCCATGAAGGCCACCATATGGGGGGTTTGGGTACCCCTAAAAATCTGAAAAAAAGGTACAGTGTGTATTTTAGCATAACTCACCATCTGCCACCAGTTACAGTCCTCTAAATTAAGAAGAAAAAAAAACGGGTTTTAGACTTTCCTCCTCCCTTAAGCACCAGCTCCAAATGAGTTGAGATGACAAATCGGCATGAAAACAACGTGTACATGTCGCTGCAACCATCCTGTTGACAAACATGTAGCATTGAAACTCGATCTGCATGTTGTGATATTGTAGTCCAGTGCATGGACATCAGAGGTGTGATTTTGGGCATAGAATAAACCCCTGTTTTAACAACTTTTCCAGATACATTTGAATGAATAAATAAATGCGAGGAATTTGTGTCAGGAATGTATCAGAAGAATGAAATATTTGTATTTGTTGCCCTGACATGAAGTCAGGGCTCGAAAAATTAGTCTATAGACTCATTGTAATGTTCCTCTCCACGGAAATCTTTAGTAAAAGGCGAAAGATTTTTTTTTAAAAGAATACTTTTCTTTACAAGACAAGACATGAGCACCACTTGGTGGATTACAATATTTCCTCCTGACATTTGTAATATCGCGTAAGATTGCTTGTGCAGATAAAATTGCCACAAACCAGACACTATGTGTAACTCAGGTTGCTGAATCGAAGTCGCCCATAGTTTCCACGCTCATGCTTCAGGTGTTCCTGTTAAAAACACATCCTTCTAGGGTAAAAATGACAAGAACAACTAAGCATAGATGGCCATCTTGGATTATCTTGTTCCCTGGTAAATGATCTCATATAGTTTCTATGTTTATAATATTCATTGATGATCGTTGTCGAGGTGCTTAGTTATACCTGATGTTCCTTTTTAACAAAATAAGATGAAGTCTTTGAATCAACTTAACTGAATCCTCACAAGAAACTCTGTAAGCAGTGTTTATAGGCTGACCAGAATTCTTTACTAGTGCTCATGGCCCCAGTATGGTGGTTCACAGCTGTTTATTTCACCTTGGGATGCGGATCTTCACGTACACCAACAGAATATCTGCAGTGTCTTTTGCCGATTGTATCGACGTCAATATAGCATTATACAGTAACACAACGAAATCCCAAGATCCACCAAGAGAGGATACTCAACAAGAATGAAATATCTGTATGAAGCGACTGAAACCTCTTAAGTACAAGACTCGTCGTCACAACCGGATTGATCAGTGGAAGGAAGAGAAGAGACTAGCGTTGTCTGTCATGAGATCTTAAACATCTTCCTACTGATCTCTAAGGTGGGTGCACATACACTGGGAATGTCATCCTCAAGCTGTAGGACTGAAATGGTTCATTTCGTTATCACTTGCCATTACACTGTCACCAATGTAGAACAGAGTGGTAAGAATGAATCGTTTTATTTGTTGCCCTGACATGAAGTCAGGGCTCGAAAAATTAGTCTATAACCTCATTGTAATGTTCCTCTCCACGGAAATCTTTAGTAAAAGGCGAAAGATGTATGCGTGGGCTGAAGAGAAACCAGAGTAAAGATCAAACTGTAAATGTTTACTACATAAATTGAAGTTGCCACACTAAAATGTGGTGTCATCAAACGTAAGTAAAAAAAAATGCTATTAATTCTTTTGTTAAAAAAGGCACAATATGTTCATAATTCATATATTATTATTATTAAGTACTGAAAAATTATGTTGTTTATTTGGTAAACACTCAGATAGCATGAAAAGTAAATTATTCTTTTCTTTACAAGACAGCACATGAGCGCCACCTGGTGGTTTACAATGTTTCCTCCTGACATTTGTAATATCTGCAGAATGTTACTAGCAGGGGTTAGGGATGGGACGATTAATCGCGGTTCACGGTATCCGCGGTTTTAAGGCTCACGGTTCGGTGCACCGTCGTCAGTTTGCGTACCGCGGTTTTTTCCGATTTTAAAAAATGGCACATCGTCATCGTCTAATCGGTGTTTCCGTACATGGCGAACATGGCCACCACTGAGAAACTTGTGTACGATTAAAGTCTAGAAACTTAGGCTAAGTATTAGGTTAGTTTAGGATAAAACCGGAATCCAAATTTTAGCGACACCGCGATAAAACATCGACGTAACGCCACGGTATTCTACGCCTGCGGCCTTCGCGTACCAGTCGCCGGCGATGTCGATTTTAGTTTAGCAAGATTTTGTTTTGTAAATATTATTCGTCACAGCAATTTAAATGATTTAATTTTATGACCTAGCGTACGTATATGTAATATGAGTTATTAGAGAGGAAGTTTCGTGGCTGTAGGAGGTCGTTTTCATAAGATCAGAAAGTAAAAGGTCGTTTTGCGGCACTGGAAAGAAAAACAAAATGGCGACCGCGGTGCGATTACCCAGATGCCGTGAGGTGGCAGCACTTTTTAGCCCCTCAGACCGAATTTGAAATAAATTAACTGAGAATAGTATTTATATCAAATATTATTTTTTTTTAAATTCAAAATGAGGATACTCTTTATCAGATATTATTTAAAAAAAAAACCATTCAAAAGTAAACTTATACTGAAACGTGTCACACATAAAATAAACAGAATATTTTTTTTTTTTTATGTTGTCTCATTTATTATTTTCTCCTTTTTATTTTGTGTATTTTACTACTTAGTGGTTGTAAGCGCTCCCTAGTGTTGATGTTAGTCGTTGTAAGCGCCCCCTAGTGTTGAATGTTGCAAACCCCTCACGAGAGACCACCCCTCTTTTAAGATCGCCCCACTGGGGGGGGCGGTCTTAAATAAGGGGTTCCACTGTACTGCACTTAAAATTGTTCATTAAAAATGTTGTGTGATAGGTGGCGTGGTTGTGAAAAGTATCGTGAATATATCGAACCGTGGGTCAAATATCGAAAATCGAACCAAAAATTGTAAATATATATATCGTCCCATCCCTAGCAGGGGTGTCATGTAACGAAGTAAAACTACTTCGTTACTCTACTTGACTAGTTTTTTCAAGTAACTAGAAGTAACGGAGTAAGATTTCAACTATCTACTTCTACTTGTAACGAAGTAGTTTTATTTGTGGTAACACTACTTTTTATTTTGTTACTTTCATTTACTTTGCGATATTTTTGTTACTTCTTTAGTTGCCAGGTGGATCCAGTCCACAGATAGGCTAGCGCTGTCGATCGCCATTTGCGCCATAGGCATAGGCGAAACGGTTTGCTATTTGGTGAAAATAAATTAACTCTTTGCCAAAGTGGCGAAACGTTATTTCTGTCATTATTATTGATGTTATAAGCAATACGTGATTGCATTATACAATGCCTGGCTCTGTTGAAGTTGCCTAAACGATCGCATATTCAACTGACCCAAATAACCAGCCGGCGTAACGTGACCCACTGCCGCTGGGTAAACAATAGGTCGCTAATCCCTCGACAGCAATTTAATAACAATGTTGCTAGCCGGCAAGGAAGCGTCTTTGAAGTATATGCAGGCCTGGTCCGAGGCAGCGCCCAGGCACAAGTCTGGGTTACAACAACAGAAAGCAAATGCAATAGGGCCCGTATGTGTGTCACGATACACGGCGAGACTCCGCGCGATTGGAGCTGATTTGGGGACTGGTCATTAGAATAATATTCGATGGATGACAGTTGTAACTTCCGACTGATAAATATTACGAAAATCAGGACATAAATATCTTGTGTTATACCTTTCTTATCTTAAATGTCCGATTTAATATTGAGTTTATCACACTATCATAGACATAGCGATTTATGTAGCGCACATAATAGACACTCCCCACAAATTTTAGCCGTATGTGTTTTTTTTTTACGGATTTTGCATTTTACATAGCTGTACGTTGTGGTTTCGATAAGCACTTATATCTGACAAATTGTCTAAATGCACATAATCATAACACATGTATACGTTTGGTCCAAACAGGTTGTACTGTGCGAAAAATGGCACTTTTCATTATTAGTCAAGATCGCCTAACGCAAGTACTTGCCGCTGTTGCCATGGCAACCACCATTATAATCGATTAAAATACATGATTTCCGTGATCATTGTCACCGGCAAAGTGTTCCACTGCTTTTGCTTGTAATAATCTTTCGGACTGTATAACTGAAATTGTTAGACTGGAACAATTCGATTATTACAACCAAAAACAAAACGAAGTCCTATACATTAACATGGAGAATATGGACTTTCTGCCCCCAACTGCCCCCAGCCTCGTTTTTTTGCGCGCGAGACCTACACGCCCTATTAACTCGGTCGCCAGTGACGGCTAGGAAGCGTGGTTAGAGTGTGGTGTTATTTTGACAATCGGCATGAAGCCTGGCTTTTGTAAACGTGTGAACAGTGTTCTTTGAACTGCGATTAAAACTAGTGACAGAACAAAACAGACGGCGTGGGATTGATGCCAACAAAGGACGATGACATAATATTTATTTGCCGGCGCGTGCGGCAGCGGTAGCGGCAACGACTCAGACACGGATACACTACACGCGTACTGAACGACTCCGTCATGTCATTCGCGACAGAGTTCTTTGACAGCGATAATACTACAATAGTGATGACAAAGGATTATATTAACTGTGAAGGGACTTATTTCATCATATTTGATGATGATCGTCTGGTGCACGCGGACTCATGGCAAAGGTCGACGATGTTGCCAACGTTATGGATACGTGAAATGGCGCCGCCGTGCCGTTCCCTTCCCCAACCTAGCCAAGCCCAAGGCATTATTTGACGGCGACGATGAAAGGGACTTTTGTGGAGTTTAACTATGACATGTTTTCACATTCTGATCGTTGTATCTGAACATTTTATGGACATGGGATTTTATTAACTGTGTTATATCATTTGTTTTGCACAAGTGGCAATTGTAATACAATGTATTATTTATAAAACCGGCTTCGTTTCTTCGGTAAGTTTTTCACGTTTATACTGACAATTCTGTGACCTAAATGTCAATTTATGTTTTGTCATGTCTTGTGGGGATAGGTCATGGTACTACATAGTGGCCGTAGCTCGTTTTTGATGTTGGAATAAAGAACAATGAATACATATATAACAGGTTGGAAATGGGCATAATTTAATGCCAAAAATGGTATGCACATCAGGCATACCCACAGTGTACATGTCTAGCATTAAAATGTTTTACACACAGTTGTGTACATAACAGACAAGTAAAATTCAAACATATAGACAGTACAACTCAATACTACACTATGACATCAAAAAGGTGAGGGGCGACATGCCACAGGCACGGCTCATAATGAGGAGTGACACCCCCCCACCCAAGGCCACATTTACAGAAAACAATAATAACGCTGCAAAAGGTCATAGATAAGCAGTAATTTTCCAACCAATGGCAATATGTGACCATGCACGGTCCACCGTAGACACATATTCGGGGCATCTAGTAAATCTAGTGTCTATGATCCCGATCTCCAGACTGTTTTGGTTTTCATGTGTTACAAAGTCAACGCTAGCGTGCACCAGTAATAAATAAATACCCGCCTGCTTCTCAGACCCGGCTGAGCTGGACAGACAGACTTTACTGAAATGTGTGACAACAGCACAGGAAACAACAAACCAGTGTATGTGAGCAACTCTGTACATACTATGAATTACTGTGAGCACTATATAGGTAAAACGTGAAACTGCACCTCAGACCCGGCTGAGCTGGAAAGAGTGTTATTATGTACACCTAGTGTAGACAACATGAAGGAAATTAATATAATGTATGTTATTAAAATAAAGACCAGCCTACATCTCAGACCCGGCTGAGCTTGACAGACTGTTATTACTCAAATGTATTGAAGGAGCAAATGACACACCAATCAAGTGTACAATAGAAGTGCTTATTATTTAACGTAAGCAACAGACTGGCTCGCTTAAGCATGTGTATAGGTGTGTGTGAGAAGGGAGCAGCAGCACCAGGGGAAGGCAGATAATCTGAGTCATAACTGCATCATAGGGATGCGTATATAGCGCCGAAAAGCGGCAGATCTCCGTCAAAGATCAGCCTGCAAAATATTAATTGAAATTTGTTGAGTTGAAACATTGCAATAGTCCACAATGAATCGGGAAATAATCCCATTAATGTTATGAATCAAAGAATGAAGTAATTTATTGAGAATAATAGCACTGGTATGGTCGCTGGAGCCATGCTCCCGAATAGCGTCCATAATCAGCACGAATAGGCTGTCAATTTTTGAATAACGGAAAGGAAATGAACGTCGAAAACCGCGTGAAATTATTTAGAAGTAAATGCGCGAGAAATTAACACTTGCTTAGGAAAAGCGCCGCGCCGCGGATGGAACGGAAGAACTTCCGTTCCCCCTCCGGGCCGACATGGACACCGTCGTCACTAATAAAGTCTTGGTAATTTAGGAGAAGTCCCCGATGTTTCCAAACATGAATTTTTGGAAAGAAATCCGTGAACCGGCGCAACTCTATGTGGACCTGGTCAACGAAACTGTTGTAATTGGGGCGAAGAGGGTATTTCCGTGCAGCGGCGGAGCGCAAGCGGGAGCCGGAAGGGGGGTATCGATATTGGAGTTGGCAAATGGCCACCTTTTGAAAACCGTCAACATTAATCAAGGAGCGGGCCACGTTCAACAAATCCTTGGCCAGCTGGTCTGGCTTACAATCGGCGTTATTGAGGTCGTTGCCTCCGAGAGTTATCACAGCCTTGGTGGCATTAGATTTCGAAATCCGCGAGGCGGCATCATTGACCCAACCAAGATGCGCGCCCCCTTTCCCAACCACGGACAACGAAATCAAGCGCGGATCGAGTCCGCCATTGACAATCGCATGTGCGCGGCAATATCGTTCAAAACGGGTGGCGAAACTGTCCCCGATGAGCACAATCCGAGCCGGATCACCCGGGGGACAGTTGCCGCCGGCATACCGAGACATCGGTGATGCCATTTTCGGAATATCAGAAGCAACTAAGCAAGTGATGAACAATTTGAAGAAATTTCGAACGCAAAAGGCGCAAGCCGAAGCTTCGCAGTGTCGGAAATGTAAACAATAGTTTAACATCCGAAAACTCAAATATCAAATCGATGAAGACGCTTTAGCAAGTTAGTCTCACACACGACGCGTAACACAGTAATACAATCTTCGCAAACAATACGCACGAGGAAATGAGGACAAAATTAAAAGCGACTTACATCGATGAATACAGCATTCGAGTGGGAAGTCTTTGTGGTCTTATCCCATTATGCCAAGGGTGGACTAGACCACAACTGCTGAGGGGTGGAAGGTTGGCTTAGACAACCGTTTACGTTATTGTACAATACATAACCACCATAAAATTACTTTTGGCTTTACCAAGAAGTTGACATTTATGTCGGCAAATTACTGTATTTAAAGCCGCACCCCAACTTTTGCGTTTTCGTCCTCATTTTGGCTACACACTACTGTAATAGTAGCCGCGGCTAGTAATGCAGGATTTACGGTACCTCTCCCGGTTTCCTGGCGGGAGCAGCAAATCTTCCGGTTTTCAATGAAACCCAAACAAACTAATTCTACCTAACTTACCCAACTGGGTGTGGATAATTGGTTTTAGTTCTGGCAGGGTATTTTTCTGTGTCGCCTCACAATGACAATGCCAGTTAACTAATTCTGGTAATTGCAATCGAGTCCGAGACTGAGCTAATATAATGCTCACAAAGTCAAAGTACACACAAAGACACCAGCAGAGTGGACAACAAATTGAACAATGGCCTGAATTGGAGTTATTTAGATCACATCTTACTTTGATGACTGAACAATGAAAACAGTCTAATAATAAATATCTAGTGCAATGCCTACCCTTTGCCTGTTGTTGAAATTGTTTATAAACTTTATGGAAGCACGGCGAATAGTTCTGATACCCTATTATCATCCATCGTATACGTTCCGGTCTTGGAGGGCAAAGCTCAATCCGTTCACATCTACACAAATAATGCCCATCCATACATCTACACTACATGTACATGTTTTAAAGTTTATATACTTTTGCCAAGCATTACTATTTGAGTATATTAGACATGTAAAGGAAACACATTCTTCTTAACAAACGAATGCACGCTTGTTTTAATATGTCTCCCATCATGCCTCTGTCACCATGGCTCTGACTGGCATATAAATAACAAAATCTATGTTCAAGTTTTACATGTAAATATGAAGTTAGTTGTATAATAAAATAGTTGTGTAATATAATATCAAATATAATATCATGTAGATGCTGCTGCTTTTCATGCAAGCAATTCTTTACAAAATATGATACATATCAGAAGTTGAAGAAACATGCTAATGTTATACCTAGATGACAAGAACACAAGTAAATTACTGATCATTTTAATTTTATTAATTTATGACAATGTCTTCTTCTTAACTGATGAGAGATAAACAACAACACTTGTTATGTAAGATTAACAGGGAATGGCTTAAAATTATATATGGTGTATTAATTAAGTATGACTGGTGTATTGTTGGCTATAACACAAATTTGTGTTAATGTGTTAATCAATAAAATGTAATCCTTTTTTGAAATACACTGTATATTATTCGCATTTATGGTTAAAAAATAATTTACGCATAAAAGCCCGATTTCCCGAGACCCTTCGATTTACTTCTACTTTTACTTCCATTACTTTTAAAAAGTAGTTTTACTTTGTACTCAAGTAGATATTTTACAAGTTACTTTTACATCTACTCACGTACAAAATAAAAGTAGTTCAATCACCCCTGGTTACTAGCAACACTTGCCAATATGCAAGTTTTGCTTGGTTCTGTCAGCCAAAAAGATGAGACTCACTCAACTTAGAAGGTTGTATGTTTTTAAAGTTATAATACATGATAATAATACAGCAGGCCTGTAATAGTTTATTTGTATAATAATTTATACAGCACCCACAATCAGATTCCTCTCAGGTTCTTGGACTTGACACAAAATTGTCTTGGACTTGGCAAGAACTTTCCCAAGTACATTTGTGACGTGTTCTAACGAAATGAGTCTATGTCAGCGAACTTGATTTCGAGAAAACACCGCATAAACATGCAACAATGATTTTCGCAGATTTTGACTTTTTGTCACCAAAGTATTGGTATCTTTTTTGTCCATTGGCAATGCTTATTTCTCGTTTATATTATTATTTAGTACATTTTACAGCCTTTTTAGACACACTACGTAACATTTCACGCATGAATTTCGTAAAACAGAACCGATAAATCGCACTAGTTTAATGCCGCATTCTTCGGGGTTCCCTCAACGCATGGCGGACTATTTGGTACTACAAGAAAGCCCATGGTGCCCTCTTTAGGATTCTTGTAGTAGAAATTCCCACTGACATCAGTGTAAGCTAATAATAGCACTTAATACGAATGCCCTGTCTGTGAATAAACGTCACTAGACGCCGCTGATTGGCTTAGAGCTGCCCGCGCAGGCGCAGTGCACTCTCGCTAGCGTAAACAACGTGGAATCGATCGGGTCGCTGCTACAAAACATTGTTAAATACTCGGATTATGTTCTAATAATTTCAGTACACAGTTAGCATGATATATCCTCGACAGTGAACATGCCTTTGGAGTTTATTTCGAATGTATGAAATGGAGTAATAGAAGCAAAACGGTCGATTTTAGATCGACAATGTACTCGACCGTGTGCTTACTTGACCGCGAACTTGAAGTTCGTTTTTTTCTCCGTTTGAAATTTTCTACCCTAGGCATGTTCAGCATCCAATAACTTTGGTTGTGTGAGAGATATGTCCATAATTTTTACACCGTTGGAAAGATTAATACATATTCTCTCCAATGGTGTGACTAACTCCCTTTTTTATTTTTTGACATACGACTCATTTCGTTAGAACACGTCACATTTTATACTTCCATTAAAATTTGCCTCTTATAAATTCAAGGATTGGTACAAAAAAATTACTGTATTTCTACTGTTATATCTTGTTTCTCATGGCATGAAACATAAATGGTACAAAAATTAAGTTGCAATGAAAATGACTTAAGTTTTATTCTTATTTTGCACAAAACTTTATAACTGAAGCAATAACTGGTGGCACTGATGATTACCTTTTATTGGTTGGAGGGTAGTGTGATCATGCCTCCTCTGTACCAGGTAAACAATGCATTGCTCATTTCTGGGAGACAATGGACCTGAAGACCTTATACTTAAAGAAATACTAAAAGAATTTGATGTTGTCGGGCTGTGAATGCTACATTTCATCATCTTGGGTGTCTTTCAGGACACCCCATTACATTTGCTCGGAATAAAAATCTCTGGTCACCGTACAATAATGTATGGTAAACTCACTGATGATGATCCAAGGTTATATCTCAACCATGATAACAGCGGTGCAAGGTGTACGTCAAGGTGGTATCCTCTCCATGGATATTTTCAAGTGTGGTGCAAATTAAAGGTATCAGTGAGATAGACCAACCTGTGGGCCGGCAGGACTGGCCACTGTGTAGCAATGAGGTCTGACTGATCAGGCTTTGGCCTTATATCACTGTTGGCAGAAATTCAGCATTTGAATGAAGAAAAAAGACAGAGAGCTTTATAAGGACATAATTATTTACATTTCAGTGAAAACAAACCGTAAGTGAATCCCCACAATGCACTCACACTTGTGTTCAGTGTGACCCGAAATAAGTGAACATCTCAAAAGGTACCGCTAAATGCCAGTAGTTTATGCATTGACAATGTAAAAAAGTAACAATATTGATGTAACCCTGGTGGATACTGATAAGTCGCCAGAGGGCACTGTAGTATAAGGCCACGCCCAGCTGGTTGAGCTGGACAACTGCTGAGGCGCAGTTTGCCCTGGGCCAGCGACTGGTCAACAACTACATCTAGCGACCGGTCAACACTTGTACCCAGTATCATCAGTAACCCAGTATAGAACCAGCAGCCTGATAAGCGGGCTTGCCAGAAATAGGCGCCGGCTCCGCCAAGTGGTGCGAGAGCGAGTTTTTAGAGTTACAGGGTGTGTATTACGTTAATTGTTTGTTCATTATAACCAACAAGTATTCCATTGTTGTTGTTAGTGCTTTATATCTAGTGCTTAATTATAACGTGTACAAGTTAGATTGTTCTATATTATTAATACTGTTACTACAGGTGTAATAATGTCTAGTGATGTAATAATGTATTGATTTATAGAACAACACAAGAATATATGGTGTATATAATATGTTGATATATACGTACTTGGAATTGTATTATATTTATGTATTGTATGATATTATATATCTATTACAGAGCGTGCCATCCTCTGGGAGCGTATTCTTTCTCAATAAACGTATTGAATACCAAAAGACCGTCGTTCGACTAGCTTACATTGATGGTTTTGTGTTTTCATTGTGAACCATAAACGAAGCGTGCTCAGTGTACTATACTTGACTAATAATTTCAAGAGTACTTTGTATTTACACTTTAGTTTTTCACAGAGTACTTACACTTGCCTATGTTTTAGACAAGTTTTTCTACTTAAAGAGACTGAAATGGAACTTAAGTCTGGTTGATTTGGAACTCCCTACCCCCAAGCATTGTATCATGTAACTAAATCACTGGCCCCTTACTACACAGGAAATTAACTAAACATTACACGACACAATCATTTAAAAAGCAAACCTATTTATAGACTTTCTCTCTGCAACTCACAAGGAAGGACACATCGTTAATGTCACAATAATAAGATGTGACGAGATGCCCACTGAACAAACGAGACCAGTTCCAAGTGAGTTAAGATGACAAATCGGCATGAAAACAACGTGTACATGTCACTGCAATCAGCCTGTTGACAAACCTGTAGCACTGAAACTCTGCATGTCGTGACAATGTAGTTCGGTGCGTGGATGAACGAAAGGTGTGATACAGAATAAACCCCTATTTTAACAACTTTTTCCATGTACATTTGAATAAATAAATATGTAAGGAATCCGTGTCAGGATTATGTGAAGAATGAAATCTTTGTATTTGTTGCCCTGACACAAAGTCAGGGCTCGAAAAATTAGTCTATAGACTCATTGTAATGTTCCTCTCCACGGAAATCTTTAGTAAAAGGCGAAAGATTTATGCGTGGGCTGAAGAGAAACCAGAGTGAAGATCAACACTTACATGTTTTCTACATACACGGAAGTCGCCATGCTACAATATGGTGTTACTGTATGCTAAACATACTCAAATGGAAAGGGTAATAATTATTCTGCTTAATGCACCTTGAATATCTTTGCATATTCTACACTACCGTAAACACAAATATATTTTATTACTGAACAATTAACAATTTTTATAGATGTTGATACCGTGAAATCATTATTTTCTATGACAACATATGTGGGCGCCACCTGGTGGATAACAAGAGTATGTCTCCAGATTGACACCTGACATGTCATAATACCCATGATTCTACTTGGCAGTTTGCAAGTGTTTTCTAGACAGTTCAATCAGTGGTAAAGATGTTCTATCTACTGTGCTACCTTGCTCACATAGCTACCTAAACATGCAGAATGATATGACATGGGATCATGATACAGAAATGTTGATAATGACAATGTATTTGAAACAAAAATTTGCTATGAATCATATCAAGATTGGATTCCAGGGCCGGTTGATGAACAAAGAGTTGGGTGAATTTCTGCACCGCCTTTCCAGCCACTGTAAGGTTTATAAAGAGTGTCATTTGTTTATTTTCCAGATGTTCTTAAAAACAACACAAAACTGTGCAAATACTTTGATTGTTCTTCAAAAACACAGACTTAGCCAGGGTGAATGTGGCCCAGAGCTCTTTAAGTATGCGGAACGCTGGTTTATGTGACTATGACAATGCATCAAACTTTGAGAATGAAAGTCAATGCAAACTGCAAGAGAGAAACATCTTATATTTAATGTACACATAGTCGGCTTGAATATACCTGCAGTGGCGCAATTGAGTATTACCGTATTTTTCATCATTTCAACACCCGCATTCACACCATAAAATAATTTTGCATTTCATAAAACGGGGGCGGGCGCCTCTATTAGACAGGGCACATCTATAGAGAATGATGTGGCATACAGACTTTGAATGCAAATGATGACACTTTACATAAAGTAGAACACATTTCTGGAAAGGAAAGTGGGATTCCAGATGCACTGTTGCGATCTAGTGGCAAGCCTTCTGAAGCTGATGAGAGTTTTGTGGCTGAAGTGAACTAACACAACACAATTAGTTGGTTTTAATGCTTCGCTTAACTGGCGTTTTATTTTAAACACAGTGTTTATTTGAGGTGTTTTTAAGGAGTTTTTAAATGAAATGTTTATACCTTAAAATGTTAAATAAGCATGTATTTTAGGTATGACATGCTACTCAATATATATCAGAAACAGATCAAGATCCAAAAAACCTGATTCAACAACAGACGTGTGTGTAGTACGACCGAACTGTCACTGTGCACAGTTTCACCAGGACCATCCGCCCAGATGGAGATGTCGGGTCAGTATCAAATGACTGAATCACCCAGAACATCTGTTCTTCCAGGGGCTGGCCACAATGAAACACTTCTGAAGACGCAATTATTAAAATGAGCCTTTTATTCATGAACATTGACTTTCATTTAATGTTGTCGCTCGACTTGACTTCTGGTGTTTTTATTAATTATTTATTATTTACTTTTTATCTTGTGCCGTTTTTATTATCTTAAATTTATAGTTCTTTTAAATGTTTTTTAATAACTTTATTTCTTAATGATAATTAAATTGGACATATGATGCCACGTTTTTGTAAAGTTGACTTTGTTTAGTGCTATTTGTGTGTTTTGTAATAGCGTCTTCGAACAGGGTAACCTGGATTTACAGCGCTATATAAATGCTTTCATTATTATCATGATTGACTGGGTAATTGGAGGACACGTAGGCTTGGCATGCCACTACTGCCACCACCACTGCCACCACCACTGCCACCACCACTGCCACCACCACTGCCACCACCACTGCCACCACCACTGCCACCACCACTGCCACCACCACTGCCACCACCACCACTGCCGCCACCACCACTGCCGCCACCACCACTGCCGCCACCACCACTGCCACCACCACTGCCACCACCACTGCCACCACCACTGCCACCACCACTGCCACCACCACTGCCACCACCACTGCCACCACCACTGCCACCACCACTGCCACCACCACTGCCACCACCACTGCCACCACCACTGCCACCACCACTGCCACCACCACTGCCACCACCACTGCCACCACCACTGCCACCACCACTGCCACCACCACTGCCACCACCACTGCTACCACCACTGCCTGAGCATTCGACTTTATAATGTCTACAAGACAGGAAACCGACTAGCAGACAAGCATGAGGTCTCACACCTTTGGTGGATACAGGGTTTCTGAAGCCTCTTGGACGAAGGATGGGACGTTAAGAATGAGAAGCAACTGGAACATCTGAAGAACAAGGTGCACCATCAGACACACACAGAGCAATGGAGGACTGCGAGGGAAAGGAAGAGACGGTGACTGCAGTTGAAAGGTGTGTGCTGGAATTTAGGCTGACGGTCAGCCTTGTTCTGCCAACTAACGCGGATTTGAATGCTGAATCGGCGGTCAGCACTAAACCACAGTCGGCATTAGATAAGGACATATCCAGTGTCGGCTGTGACAAATTATTGAGAAGATGGTAACCGAAAAAAACAAGAGACAGCAATGTGCAGAAACTCTAAGCCTACTATGACACGATGATGTGGAGGCTGCGGCAGTACAAACTGCTTGATGAACTAGAAAAGAAACCAGATACAAGAAATATATCTATAAATATATTTTATGTCAGTTACTAGTACTAAAACGGTTAAGTATTAATTTAATATTAACGAATGATACTTCATAATCTTGTATGTGCGTGGATGCACATGTACAAAACCACATGCATGCAGAGTGTATTTCCATTCTATTTTATTGACACATGTTATATTTAATTTCAGCTCCATCTCCTCAGTGGTGCATGGTCGACTTGACCCGCATGAATGGCCTTCTGGAAACAGTAGAATGTCCCAACTGCAGAGATGACAAGGCACTGTATGTTGATGTGCTCCAAATGTGATGCAGAAATATGTGATACGTACTCATCACCAACCCTCGAGACCAGTACCAAGCCAAGTCCGTTCACGATCAATGACACTCTCGTGCTGTTCTTCAACCGTCTGGGGTTAGGTCACACTGCAGTGAAGGAGTTCTGTGGTATTCTAGGAACACTAGTGATGCAACTGAAGACTTTCCAAAAGAAAGAGAAGAAGATCAGAGCGAAGGCAATCGAGGTCACCAACGTAGTGCTTCAAAGAAGTGCTGCCATCGTTCGAGAAATGCACTTCAGCCCAACCCCTACTTTCCTGCTGACCAGCCTGTGCCTATTACGGTCAGCTTTGATGGTACGTGGCAAAAGCAAGGACACACATCACTGTACGGTGTCGCTGCGGTCATCGAAATTGTCACGGGTCTGGTTGTGGACTATGTTGTGCTTTCAACGTACTGCCATAGTTGCAGCTTGAAGCACAATGAATTCAAAGGACAACCAGATGCCTTTGATGCATGGTACAAGTGGCACAAGGAGGACTGCTCCATTAACTATGTTGGCAGCTCCAATGCTATGGAGGTGGAGGCAGCCAAGTGACTTTGGAGTCGGTCTCTTTCCCTTGGCCTTGCCTACACCAGAGTGGTTGGTGATGGGGACTCCAAGGCATATCGAGCCGTCGTCGAGCTTGAACCTTATGGTTCAAACGTGGAGATAGTCAAAGAAGACTCCGTGAACCATGTCCACAAGAGGATTGGAACAGCTCTCCTGAAGCCTACGTAGGCCCAGAAGCTTGGTGGATGTGGCAGTGGGAGACTTACACAGGACAAAGCCATCAGATTGCAGCATTAGCATCGCTATGCAGTCACAGCAGACAACGGACGAGACATTGACTCTAGGCGGAACAGGATGTGGGCCACCCTGTTCCACTGCATGAGCACGGATGAGGAGCCTCATCACACACGCTGCCCTCAAGGACACCACCACCAGCGGGCACTTGCCAGAGATGCCGATCCTCCATCTCACCATGAACATATCAAACATGCACTGGATCATGATGTTGGCGAAGCAATGGTGCCAGTATACAAGCATGAGCGACCCAAACCTCCTGAAATGACTACAGAAAGGGCAGACACAGAACAACAACGAATGTCTCAATTCTGTCATCTGGAGTCGCTGCACAAAGACTGTGGTTGTGGGCCATCAGAAGCTCCTTGGTGCTGTAGCCTCGGCAGTGGGTGGGTTCAACGAGGGAGCTACCCACCTCACTAAGGTGAGGACCTGCTTGGAATTGAGTCCAACGAGGTGACGCAGGCTTTTGTTGAGAGCAGAGACAGGGCAAGGATTGCCAAGAGTGAGGAGGCGCAGAAAGGCAGCACAAAGGTGTTGCAAAAGCAGAAAGCGAAAGACCGCAAGCATCAACGTGCCCGAGCCGAGGAGAAGGAAGGGCCAGCTTATGAGGCTGGAGGATTTGTCTAATGCCAGAACGTGGTGGACTTGAACCTTTAACCACCATGTCATTGCCCAATCAGGCAGTTGTTAGTGCTGCTGACTGTGTTCCTTGTTGATTTCTTAGATGTATATTCCTGAGACAAACACAAATTTAATTAATAAATCTTTGCAGCCTTGCTGAAAAAAATTAGAGTTGTTCATATATCGTACATAATACAACGTGATTGCGCATAGCTTGAATATGATATGAAAACAACTTCATAATATTGAAACCTTGCTTTCTTTTTGCTTTCTCTGTACTCACTGGTGTTATTAGATGCTTGAGATTCAGTTTTATAGCTTATAGTATAATAATAACAAAATAATTTCCAAAATCTTTGTTAAAGAATTGTTATTCAAACTTTGATGGCCGCTTACAGAATGTTTTTTTTACTTGACTCCACACATCTCTGGTTGTATTCAAGCTTTGTCAATCATGTTTGTATTGTTGTATTGTGCATTACTTACTTCACACAACTATAAGATATTTGTAAAGATGATTAAGTATTTTGTAATATGCATATTTATTTATTACCAAAAAATTTTGAATTAAAACCTTAAAATAAAATAAAACAATTGAGTAATATTCAAAATATTTTGTTGTAATTGTGTAATACCAAGTAGTCTTCATAGGCTAGTGAAACAATTATAATTGTATCTTTTACAGTAATGACTGGGTACAGTGCACAAATGTTGCAATATTTAACCATTATGGCGGACATTTTGTTTGTTACCATGGCAACGGTGGGTCGGAATGAAAAAAGTTCAATATATTTTTTATTCGCTTTCTTACTGGATAGATAAGTTTGCCATAATTATCAAATTAAAAAAATACCCTATTTAGCTGCCCCACCTAACGTTTTACTGTGTAATTTTAGTTTATTTATCATTTGAGTTGGCACAGTGACTCTTGAGTGTTTAGAGTATACCATAATGGATGTGAGGACATTACTGATATTGGTACGTGCATATGGAGTGGGTTAAGACAAAAACTCAGAGATCAAATGCTGCAGGCTATACCTTTCATCACTGTACTCTTTTCGAATGTCCACTCACTTCTTCAAAAAATGGACGGATTGAATTATATGCACGAGTACAGACAAGCATGTCTATTTGCCTTTACCAAGACCTGGCTCGATGACCATGTACAAGATACAGTAACTTATTAATTGATGGATTTTGCACAACAATTAGACTAGACAGGAATAAATGCGCCACCGGGAAAGACCACGGAGAGAGGGGTTAAGTTTCTACGTGAACCCTAGATGGTGCAAAACAATTTGTTCGCGACATGCTCTGCACGCTGGACATTGAACTCCTGTCGGAGTCACTCCGGCCGTTCTATCTACCAAGGGAATTCCCCCAGTTTTCTTCACACTTGTCCATCCAAACGCCAATGCCACAAGAGCTGCTTAATTACTGATTTCACATCATATCAACAAACTTCAACTATTTCTCCAAACGCTCCGAAATTTGTGCTGGGTGACTTAAATCACTGCCGTTTTGAGAAAACATTGAATACATTTCATCAATTTGTCACATGTCAAACTCATCTGAACAAGACAACTGATCGTTGTTACGGTTCAGTGCCTGCAGCCTACATGTCTGTCTCGTTACCACCAACAGGTTCAGCCAACCACAACTGTGTGCTTCTAGCCCCCGTCTACAAGCCGTTCTTTCAAAGAGTTGAGTGGGCTGTGAAAACCGTAAAAAGCTGGACTGCTGATGGCATTGTTGGCTGCTTTGACTGCACAGAGTGGCACATGTTTTATGACACATGTGAAAACGAGAGAGCGATCATGTTTGTTACTAGTTCACATGCCATCTACAGAATCATGTTACTGCCAATGTTTCACAACATATTATTATAATTCTTTCATCGATGTTTCTATTGTGCGCATGAAATTCAAGAACATCCCAGGCCAGGGTACTCAAATAAAAAATTCAAATTCAAGAATATTTCGGCGACCTGGCCCCAGCAATCTCTGGTTATGCCTACCCCTACGGCACATGTTACTCCCCGGAAACTTGCTGATAGATCACTCCAAAACAGATCACAAACTCAGTCTAACTGCCTGAATTGGAATAATAACTCTATCCTTGACTACTGTAAAGCATTTGCTGATACGTTGACGCAGTAACCTAAAATAAGATTGAAGCCCACAACAACATACTATAATATTGGATAGACCAATCCTAACGTTTTCCACTGGTACTACCCTGGGAGGGTACACTTTCCTGATTTTGACCGTATGAATGAGAACGTAAATTTCTGATGCAGAGCGAAGCAAAATTGGCCTTATTTGGTAATTTACTATAACGACATGCAGCTTTCCAGTGGTAACCGGTGTCCTTATTCACAGTTCCTAGCTAATAAAAATGCGGCTTACTTTTAAAAGGACAACGGTCGCAAATGCGATCTAGGCCACGCCAGGAATCGGCACAAAAGTTTAATTTGTTTTCCATTTTTGACCATTAAAAAACAAAAATTCGGATTTGATCAAATCACAGAAATGGCCAAATCGGGTTCACGAAGAATTTTGCTGAAGAACCCTCAAGTAAACACCCCAAGGGTAAACAAGCGTATTTATAATGGGTTTGAGGATCATGCAGTGCTAGTCTGTTGGCAGAATTAATTGACATTTAGCACCGACTGCTTTTTACACTGTCACCAAGTCAGTGTTGTCATTAACACTGTCACCACTGTAGAGCAGAGTGGTAGGAATGAATATTTTGTATTTGTTGCCCTGACAAGAAGACCAAAAGACCGTCGTTCGACTAGCTTACATTGATGGTTTTGTGTTTTCATTGTGAACCATAAACGAAGCGTGCTCAGTGTACTATACTTGACTAATAATTTCAAGAGTACTTTGTATTTACACTTTAGTTTTTCACAGAGTACTTACACTTGCCTATGTTTTAGACAAGTTTTTCTACTTAAAGAGACTGAAATGGAACTTAAGTCTGGTTGATTTGGAACTCCCTACCCCCAAGCATTGTATCATGTAACTAAATCACTGGCCCCTTACTACACAGGAAATTAATTAAACATTACACGACACAATCATTTAAAAAGCAAACCTATTTATAGACTTTCTCTCTGCAACTCACAAGGAAGGACACATCGTTAATGTCACAATAACAAGATGTGACGAGATGCCCACTGAACAAACGAGACCAGTTCCAAGTGAGTTAAGATGACAAATCGGCATGAAAACAACGTGTACATGTCACTGCAATCAGCCTGTTGACAAACCTGTAGCACTGAAACTCTGCATGTCGTGACAATGTAGTTCGGTGCGTGGATGAACGAAAGGTGTGATACAGAATAAACCCCTATTTTAACAACTTTTTCCATGTACATTTGAATAAATAAATATGTAAGGAATCCGTGTCAGGATTATGTGAAGAATGAAATCTTTGTATTTGTTGCCCTGACACAAAATCAGGGCTCGAAAAATTAGTCTATAGACTCATTGTAATGTTCCTCTCCACGGAAATCTTTAGTAAAAGGCGAAAGATTTATGCGTGGGCTGAAGAGAAACCAGAGTGAAGATCAAATTGTCAATTTCTACTACATACATAGAATTCGCCATGCTATAATGTGGTGTCACAACTGACCAAGTCTACTCAAAACGATAATAATTATGTTCTTTATGCATGCAGAAAAGATTTGCATACCCTGAACTATTATAATTACGTATGCAATTTAATAGTAATCAATTAATTTATTTATATGGCTAAAATGTACATATCAGCAAATAGTGATCATTTTCTTTGACAAAGTATGTGAGCGCCACCTGGTGGATAGTAACAGAATTACTTTTGACAGACCTGATCATCGTTGATGCTACTTGCCAATATGCAAGTGTTAGACAGTTCAACCAGCAATAAGACCAAAAAACATGTGAGCTATTGAAAGTTTCTGGGTCATACTGAAGTTGAACAGTCACCCACAAACATATATATATATAATATTCTAGTTCCGCCGTAGTTATCGTTTTGTTACTCGCATGACATATTTATGGCAGTGATTGCATTATTATTTTAAGTAGTTAGATTATCTGATTAGTGTGGATAACCTTATGTGAATAATAATTATTATTATTATATGATTCTTATCATACTTTTTTGTTAATTAAATTAGTAATGTTTTTTCAGATATGACAGTTATTAAAACACAACATTTAACGACAAACCTTTAACCTCTTAAGCCCTAATTTCTGGGGCCTCAACACTGACTAGAAATGGGTTCACATAATGAACTGTATTGTGAAAAACTTCGTCTTAATTATATAAGTGTCATTATCTGAACCATTATCTGAATTATATATATATATATATATTATATATATATATATATATATATATATATATATATATATATATATATATATATATATATATATATATATTGGTGTACAAATCATTGTTGTATGACTAATAGAAACTAATTAGTATATAATTTAAATGTCAAAAATCCAAGACGGCTGGCAATAAATAGGAAAATAAGTTTTGCTTTGTGATTCCTTCACAGTATAGAAGCAATTATCTTATCAGTTTTATATCATTGCAAGATTTATGGTATCTCTACAAGTTACACAAAATTGATATTCATACATTTAGTTTCTAAATTATGTCACTTAGGAAGTTGGTCCGAATCATCAGATATAATAACTAAACAACTGCAATTCTTGCTCATATATCATCGATATCATGAGTAGTGAAACATCTATTTTCCATTGCTGATTTGATTTTGCTAGAAAGTTCCATTTTTTGTCAATCGATATATGCAAACCTGGTGTCAAACTGTTGGCAAATCCCCTGTTTACATAGAGGTATAATTTGACGGAGTCACTGTGAAAAAATTAAAGAAGAAGGTTGTTACCTTTGAATCCAACAAATAAGAAGAATGATGTTACTTGTGAATTCAATAATTAAGAAGAACGCTGTTACCTGTGTACCCAACAAAAATTAGAATAAGAACGGTGTTACCGGTGAACTCAACAAATAAGAAGAACACTGTTATCTATGAACCCAACAAATAAGAACGCTGTTACCTGTGAACCTAACAAATAAGAATGCTGTTTCCTGTGAACCCAGCAAATAAGAAGAACGCTGTTACCTGTGAACCCAACAAATAAGAACACTGTTTCCTGTGAATCCAACAAATTAAGAACACTGTTACCTGTGAGCTCAACATATAAGAATGCTGTTTCCTGTGAACCCAACAAATAAGAACACTGTTACCTGTGAGCTCAACATATAAGAATGCTGTTTCCTGTGAACCCAACAAATTAAGAACACTGTTACCTGTGAGCTCAACATATAAGAATGCTGTTTCCTGTGAACCCAACAAATAAGAACGCTGTTACCTGTGAGCTCAACATATAAGAATGCTGTTTCCTGTGAACCCAACAAATAAGAACGCTGTTACCTGTGAGCTCAACATATAAGAATGCTGTTTCCTGTGAACCCAACAAATTAAGAACGCTGTTACCTGTGAACATTAAAAATAAGAACGTTATTACCTGTGAACCCAACATATAAGACCGCTGTTACCTGTGAACATTAAAAAGAAGAAGAATGCTTTTACCTGTGAACCCAACAAACAAGAATGTTATTACCTGTGAACCCAGGCAGACAGGAGCAGTTGAAGCCAGCGACAAGGTCAGTGCAGAGACTGTCAAAGTGACACGGTCGACTCAGACATTCATCATACTCCAACTCACAGTGAGACCCTGAAACATACACACAACATTCACACATCAGAAAACTGACCTGCATCTAGTTTATTATACTTTTGTCAACAAGCACATAACATAGTGGGTGTGGTGAAAAAGTGTCATGCCACTTGCCTGTGTATCCATTGGGACAGTAGCATTCGTAGGAGTCTCCTGTTTCCTTGCAATACCCGTCATTCACACATGGATTCGAGTCACACGGCCCAATATAGTCCTACAACAGAATGGTTTGAGTCTCGTGGTTCTGTTATTATAATAATTCACCTGTCTTTAAGTTGATAACAAGTAATGCTGTGTCTGGACATAGAAGCCCCACAAGCTAGCTTACAATTAAACATAAAAGGTAGTAAATACTCAAACATGACTATTAATGGTTGGTCTCAAAGGTTTGCAAACTCAGCAAAATCAGTGTTTCTACATTGCTTCAAACCCCCCATGTGCCACCCCACCTCCACCCCACCCACCCCCACCCCCACCCCCACCCCCACCAACACACACACGCAGTATGTGTGTGGAATTTGTGATTCTGACAATCTGAAATGACTATAAATATCAATTTATTTTCACATGTCTCCCCAAGGTTACTATCTCCACATACCTACATCACTATGTAGGTATGTCCTCAATTACAAACACCACTCACTCCTCAATTACAAACACCACTCACTCCTCAATTACAAACACCACTCACTCCTCAATTACAAACACCACTCACTCCTCAATTACAAACACCACTCACTCCTCAATTACAAACACCACTCACTCCTCAATTACAAACACCACTCACTCCTCAATTACAAACACCACTCACTCCTCAATTACAAACACCACTCACTCCTCAATTACAAACACCACTCACTCCTCAATTACAAACACCACTCACTCCTCAATTACAAACACCACTCACTCCTCAATTACAAACACCACTCACTCCTCAATTACAAACACCACTCACTCCTCAATTACAAACGCCACTCACTCCTCAATTACAAACACCACTCACCGCTAGATTACCATCCCCTCACCTCTAGGTTACCAATCCCTTCAATTTCCAACCCCTTTCACCCCCTAGGTTCCCAACCTCTTTCACCCCCTATGTTGCCAACCCCTTTCAGCCCCTAAGTTGCTAAACCCCTTCAACATTAGATTATGCTACACGTGACTTTATCGTTATGTCCCTATGAGAAGATGGTCCACTCACCTGGCAGGTGGGGCCCGTGTAGTCACTGGGACAAAGACAGGTAAATGATGACCTCCCGTTGACACAGGATCCACTGTGGTGACATGGATCACTGAGACATTCATCAACGTCACTGTCACAAGTGATTCCTGTAAACCCTTCTTGACACACACACAGGAATTGACTCAGTCCATCGACGCAAGTGGCGCCAAGGTGACATGGCATAGACTGACACTCATCAATGTCACTTTGGCAGTATACACCAGTGTACCCAGGGGGGCAAATACAGGTAAAGTTCACCCCACTTGCAGGATTGCTTTGGTCCCGGCAGGTTGCGTGGCCCTCACATGGCCCATCGACACACGATGACACAGTCCGGTTGCAGAGTGGCCCAGTGTGGCCCAGTTGACACTCACACTTGTAACCGTCAACTGTGTCAACACATGTCGCATTGTTCTGACACAGGTGACCGTTGACACATCCATCAACCGTGTCCTTCTCACAGAAACGTCCGGCAAATCCCACACGACAGTGACACGCAAAGTCACCGAGCATATCGACGCAGACGCCACCGTTTAGACATGTGACATTAAAAGACATGCACTCATTGACTTCTGTGTCACATACGTCACCTTCGTATGCTTGGTGACACTGACATCCAAATACACCACTTGACGCGTCACCGACACACGTGGCATTGTGGTGACATGGGGAGGACTGACATGGGTCAACAGGGTGACAGACGTCATCGTAGTGTCGGCCGTCACTGGGACACTGACAGCTATAGGTGTTGTGGAGGTCAAGACACGTGCCCTGACCACACGGGCTGGACAGACAGTCGTCCACGCTGGTCTCGCAGTGGACACCCATGTCACCCGGCACACAGACACACCTGGACACAAGAGAGAGTGAGTGGGTGACATGACCTGGTGACAGTGGCACAAAACATCTATGACCTAACTCATTCAAGTGACAACGTTCAAACATTGCTACATGGTCACCTCCGTAAAACACCCACCTCATAATTAGGATCAGCCAAAGTATTTTCGTCACACAGGATCCATCCATACAGGAAATCAGGTAAGTTTTGTCTGGTTCTGAAGGTGACTGACCTTAATAGTGAGGTTGACCTGTGACCTTAATAGGTAGGTTAACCTGTAACCTTAATAGTGAGGTTGACCTGTGACCTTAATAGTGAGGTTAACCTGTGACCTTAATAGTGAGGTTAACCTCTGACCTTAATGAAAACAAACTGTACATTGAGTCTTCTCACAAGGTTAATGTATTCTATTTTGGTTTTCAAATAAGCTGGTGTGACTTACTTGGGAGTAAATGTTACTTGTATAGTCCAATCTGTGGCAACATGCATTGGGCGGCCATTACTTACCTAGGAAATCACCATTTGTATATTTTTAAACATTTTAAAAGTTACGAAATTAAAAACGACGTGAAGAGGGATTTCGAGCAGGCTGAATGTCAGTAAAGTCACACGAACCTGTACGATCCTTGTGTCGGTTGACAGGTGGCGCCACTGAGGCAGGGGTTGCTGAGACAAACATCGAGAGCTGTCGTGCAGTTGACACCAGTCCAGGCTGGAGGGCAAGCACAATGTGCCCCTCCGAGGGTGGCTTCACAGCGCCCCCCATTGGCACATGTCTGAACAAACAGTCAACATGTCACACAAGTTTATAAATCAGATGAGTGTGTAATGACGAAAAATGAGTCGATATTCAGGTAATTTGTCATGGTACACTGTGATATCATATTGATTTTTTGTAGAGTTGATAAAACATTAGTGCAAAGATTTGCAATATTGTATAGAAATTGTATAAGGTACACATTGTATATGATCACTACATTGAAACAGCAAAATCTGATATTACTCAAATGCTGGATAATACCCAAATACTGTCCACTGCTGATATTCTAATAAAACTGTACAGCAAAGTTTTAATAAATAAAAACAGCTAGTGCACACACCAGTGTCAAAACGCAGAAATACAAGCCCAAACAATAAACTTTGCGTACATAGAGTAAATTTTTCAACATATCGTCAGAGTCATTGTTGACTAATAACAGTTCTAATTAAATTAAGGTGTAGTATTACATGGGATAATTATGTTAACATGGTTAATACAACATTTCGTACATTACAAAGAGTTTAACATTTCAAAGAATCCCTTGAACCCATGGGCCCTGTATACCTGGTTGAAGCAGTAGTCAGGGTAGGCACAATTGGGACCCAGGTAACCTACAGTGCAGTTACACAGGTAGCCGCCACCAACCGTGTTAACACACGTACTGTTGTGTTGACATGGCACTGACGCACACTCATTGATGTCAACACTGCAGTTGTCACCTATAAACATAAAAAGAACCAGAATATCACTAAGGTTATCAAAACCTTCATAATCATCACCCAAGAGATCTTCATAATCACCACACAAGATATATATATATGTATAAACTTTTAGTATTGTTTTCTAATAAAAATGACCAGATTATGTAAATATCGACGTCTGTAAAAACTGAACCCTACAAGACAGTGGATGAAGGAAGCGAAGTCACTCACCTGTGAATCCAGCGTCACAGAGACATGAGAACTCCAGTCCGATGTCAGAATCGAGACACGTCGCTCCATTCAGACAGAAGACGGTGTAATTCCCAAACATCTCACATGCATTTATGTTGATCTCACACTGGTTGCCACGGTAACCTAGCAAGAGACAAGCATCATTTGACTCAAAACGTAAAAACCACAGGGTTATACACCCAGAGCAAAATGCGTTTTGTTGACGGGGCAGCACAAGGTTTGTCATCTCCACAGTTTCAAACATGTCCCAAGTGTCACTGGCATCTTAACCAAAACTGATCAACTGGAGATTTTATGCGCGTCCTTGAAAATAAACAAGTTGTAAGCATATATAGAAAAAGTATGACTAGTTTTATTAAGATTTTAGTGGCTAATGGAGCCCGGGCTGAAACACAAAATACCATAATTTGGCATTATATTTGTAATATATATTTTGTTCTTGAACAGCTGGTTATGACTTCAAAAACATGAATTACTGACTAACAAATATACTATGAACACATGAAGAAACAATACAACTCTCAGGAGCTGATTACATGAGTTCAATTTAGAGAAGAGTAAAACTAGCGTGGCACTCACCCAGTGGACATGAGCAGTTGAAGGCTGCGAGGAGGTCAGTGCAGTTGCCTCCGTTCTGACACGGCTCTGAACCACACTCGTCTATCTCCTCACTGCAGTCAGAGCCTAGACAACACAGACAGTCTAGACAACACAGACACAGTCTAGACAACACAGACACATTCTAGACAACACAGACAAGGTCTAGACAACACAGACACAGTCTAGACAACACAGACACAGTCTAGACAACATAGACATTCTAGACAACATAGACAGTCTAGACAACACAGATAGTCTAGACAACACAGACACAGTCTAGACAACACAGACACAGTCCAGACAACACAGACACAGTCTAGACAACACAGACACAGTCTAGACAACACAGACACAGTCTAGACAACAGACAGTCTAGACAACACAGACAAGGTCTAGACAACACAGACACAGTCCAGACATCACAGACACAGTCTAGACAACACAGACACAGTCTAGACAACACAGACACAGTCCAGACAACACAGACACAGTCCAGACAACACAGACACAGTCTAGACATCACACAGTCTAGACAACATAGACACAGTCTAGACAACACAGACACAGTCCAGACAACACAGACACATTCTAGACAACATAGACAGTCCAGAAAACACAGACACAGTCTAGACACCACAGATACATTCTAGACAACACAGACAGTCTAGACAACACAGACAAGGTCTAGACAACACAGACACATTCCAGACAACACAAATACAGTCTAGACAACACAGACAGTCTAGACAACATAGAGACAGTCTAGACAACACATATACAGTCTAGACAACACAGACACAGTCCAGACAACATAGACACAGCTTAGACATCACACACACACAGTCTAGACATCACACATAGTATAGACATCACACACAATCCGAACACAGACAGTCTAGACATCACACACATAGTCTAGACATCACACAAAGTCTAGGCATCACACACAGTCCAGACAACACAGACACAGTCTAGACATCACACACATAGTCTAGACATCACACATAGTCTAGACATGACACACAGTCCAGACAACACAGCCAGTCTAGACATGACACACAAATTAGATCACACAGACACAGTCTAGACAACACACAACAGTCCAGACAACACAAATAGTCATAGTCACCACACAGTCTAGACAACACAGATAGTATAGTCATCACACAGTCTAGACAACACAGACACAGTCCAGACAACACAGCCTAGACATCACACACACAGTACATACATCACAGTCTAGACATCACAGTCTAGACAACAATCTAGACATCACAGTCTATATATCATTATACAGTCTAGACAACTCAGACACAGTTTAGACATGACACATATTCTATACATTACACAGTCTAGAGACGACACATCACATACAATTTAGACATCACTCAAACAGTCTAGACAACACAGACACAGGGTAGACATCATGCAGTCTATAGACAACACAGTTTAGATAGCATACACACTGTCCAGACATCACCGACACCTTCTAGACCTGACATACACAATCTAGCTATCACACTGTGTCACAAACAGACATAACACCACAGACACAGTTTACACGATACAGATATATTTACAGTTTATAGATCAGTCTAAGCTGCACACACAGTCCAGACATCAGATGATCTAGACATCACAGACAGTCCAACAATCACACACAGCACAGACACAAGTGAGACACCCATTTTCAAAGCAAACTTGACAACATATGAAACATGCTAATTGCTCCTCAATTTTTTACCCATCCCAAAATCGACATTACCCATACAAATGTCAGGTGGGTGGGTCACTCTTAAGGCTGTGCAGTGCGAGACGTGCCAGTGACTCACCTGTGAAGCCATCAGGGCAAATACAGTCGTGCACTGCCGGTCGATACACAGTGCTCAGATCAACACAGGTCCTGCCTTCAGGACAGGGACTCTTGATGCAGGGGTTGTCGAGGATGTGACAGATGGCACCGATCCAGCCCGGAGAACACTGGCACTGGGCCGTGCCATCAGGACTCCGCACACACAGACCTACAAACTCCCACGTGAATAGCTTGGTACTGACCAGAACCACAAGTAATCATCATCTACGTTTGAGTATGGGTTCCAATATGCTTTTTAATTTCGGTTTCAATTTTTTTACTATATCTCCACTTTGAGTAATTTACAATGTATAGATATTGGAGCACTAAATGCAGATATTGGTGTTATGTAAACTGTATATATTTCGTCACTTTTTCATATTTTTAACCAGATCAGACCCTTGAAAGACGTCACATGTCATGGTGACATCTGGAAACTGCAGAACTCACTGTGATGATGTTCATGGAACATGACTTACCTCCGTGCTGACACAGGTGTGGTACTTCGGCACAACTGCCATTCAACTGATGACACACGTTGCCATAGAAACCCTTGGTGCAGTTACACCTGTATCCACCCAGGAGGGGTTGACAGGCACCTGTGTAGGTACAACGGGTACACCTGTCACCTAGTCAATGTTCTGTCAAGCATGTATAATGTGATTACTTGAAAAAAAACTTGTGACTACATTTTCTCAATTAGTTCTCTAAGCCAATATATATTTGGATTAAATTATTATTATTTTGGCATTATATTATTCACAGAGTGTTTGTTAGCGCCTTTGTAGCTTCTTACGCTAACAAGATTAGTTATACGATGAGCGGGATATAAGTACGACTGAGGACTCTTCTGTGTCATAAACGGAGGGCGGTTTATTATACGCTATATTTAATGGTCACTTCCATTGACGTCACAGGCGTATACAAATGACTGTCGGTACACATAAACTGATCAGCATCATTAACATCCCCTCTTCTTTGAGAATAAAACTAAAGATTCAGCACAGTATCAAGTTCATGTGATCAACTAAAGTTCGAAATGTCATTTATACGTTTTCGCAATATCAACTTTGAGTAATCTACGACAGTTCCAAATGTTCTTTGCATGTTTTCGCAAAATAACAGTCTGTGTATGTTTCACCAACATTAAAGTCCAAGTATTTTGATTTTTGTTTTAAAGAGTAAATCAATTTCATCATTTTAGGATTGTCACTTTTTGAGTCACTTTTTTGAAAGTTCGTAGTCAGACAGGTAGACAGGTGATCTTTACACGCGTGTTGATTTCCGCTCTGGCACGTTTTGGAGGGCGGACTTGATCGTCGGCTTGATCGAAGTCGGGTGATTCTGATGTCTCTGCGTCGGGTGGATTATTACTCTTCCGCAGGTGCACACAGTTGCGCCTGTATGTGCCAGTAGGGGTGTCCACCTTGTACGACCTCTCGTCCAGTCTTGTTGTGACTGTTCCTCTCTGCCATGTCTTCTGTCCTAGACGGAAGGGTTTCATTCGCACGTAATCTCCTTCTTCTAACACAGGTAGATCCTTTGCTCCTCTGTTGTAATGATAGGCCTGCATTGCTTGGCTGTGTTTCAGCTTCAGCCTGTCGTAGTCTTGGTGAAGTTCACCTCTCAGTCTCAGGAGAGTCTGAGTAGTCGGTAACGTGGTCTTCGTGCGTCTGTTTAGTATGCGCTGTGTTGGGCTACTGCCTGCGCCTTGCGTAGGTGTGTTGCGTATCTCCAGCATCGCCATGAATGGGTTGGTGTGGCTTCTCTTGCATTTCTCCATCATGTGCTTGGCAGTCTTCACACCCGACTCTGCTTTACCATTTGCGTTGGCATGCCCGGGTGCACTTGTGCAGTGTTCAATGTCCCATTCAGCTGTAAACTCACGGAACTGGTCGGCAGTGTACTGCGGCCTGTTGTCACTAACTATGGTAGACGGAATTCCCCAGCGAGCAAAGTGTGATTTCAGAGCACGAATCACGGCAGTAGTCGTCATGTTGTAGAGTCGGTCAACTTCCCACCAGCTGCTGAAGTAGTCGATGGTGAGCGAGTAGTCTTTGTTGTCCCAGGTGAACAGATCAGTCCCCACCTTTTACCAAGGACGAGTTGCTTCGATCGGCATGAGGGTCTTGGGTAGAGATTTAGCCAGGCTCTGGCAAGCTTCGCAGTCATTTGCGACTTGTTTTATGCCTGCTGACTTTCCTGGCCAGAATATGCACACTCGTGCACGTCGTACCATGCTGTCAGCTCCCAGGTGTGACTGATGTAGACGTTGTTTTATTTCCTTTCACCTGCCTTGCGGTACGACCATGCGTTCTCCTTTGAAGATGAGTCCATCATGGATTGCCAGTTCATCTCTCATGGCAAAGTACGAGGAGATTTCTGCGTTCACGTCTGCCTTGCTGTCCGGCCAGCCATTGAGGATCGTCTCTTTGAGTACTTGCATTGTGTTGTCAGCGTCAGTTGCAACACATAGTTTCTGCAGTGTTGATTGGCCGATGGGCAGATGCTTGATGGCGTTGATCTGTGAGAACTGTCCTTGTCTGTCATTGCCATCGGAGAGATATGCTCGAGATAGAGCATCAGCGATGTGCATCTCCTTGCCTCGTCTATAGGTGACTTCGATGTCATACTGTAGCAATCAAAGGTGCATGCCTTGGATTCGCTTCAGTGCTTTGTGCAAGGGCTTCTTGACAATTGTCTCAAGTGGCTTGTGGTCTGTGAGTACCGCTGTTTCTCGACCAAACGTGTATTGGTGGAAACGTTCGAGAGAGAAGACTATGGCTAGACACTCCTTTTCTATCTGAGCGTAGCCTACTCCTGTGTCAGAGAGCGCTCGACTGGCGTATGCGAGAGGTTTGCCTTCTTGCATCAGTGCTGCACCAAGACCAGTGCTCGAGGCATCACACTGGATGGTCAGTTTCTTTGCTGGATCATAGTACGCCAGCAAAGGTGCAGTTGTGACTAGTCTCTTGAGCTGACTCATCGCGGTCTCTTGCTCTTCTCCCCATTCCCAGTTGCAGTCCTGGCGAGTCAGTCGTCGTATTGGCTCCATGATAGTGGAGAGTCGCGGGAGAAATTTAGCAAGGTAGGTGATCATGCCTTGCAGACGGCGCACTGCTTCTATATCAGTGGGGTTGGGCATACGCAGAATGGCTTCCACTGTCTTCAAGTCTGGTCGCAGTCCTTTGTCAGTGACAACATGGCCTAGGAAGTTCAGTTGTGAGGTGTGGAACATAGTCTTTTCCTTGTTGAGTTTTAGGCCGTTTTCTCTGCATCTCGTCAGTAGATTTCTGAGGTTGCTGTCATGCTGTTCTTCCGAGTCGCCATATATCAGGATGTCATCTGCCACACCGATGACTCCCTTGAGGCCTACAAGATTATCATTCGGCTTTCGCTAAAATATCTCCGAGCTGACCTTCATTCCAAATGGCAGGCGTAGCCATCGGTACCTTCCATGCGGAGTAATGAAGGTCGTGAGGTAGCTGCTTGCCTCGTCTAGTTTGCAGTGCCAGTAACCATGAGATAGGTCTACTTTGCTAAACACTTTTGTGTGAGATAGCTCTGGGAGGACATCTTCAAGTGTTGGCGGGGGTACCTCTCTCTTCGTAGAGCTTCATTGAGCGGCCTCGGATCGATGCTTACACGCAGGTTGTCATTTTTCTTAGTTTGAATGGAGATTTGGGAGCACCACTCGGTCGGCTCAGTGACAGGCGTGGTAACTTTACTTTTCACAAGATCATCCAGTTCTTCCTTCAGTTTAGATTGCAGCGCTATTGGCACACGTCGTGGAGGACACTGCACTGGCCTCGCTCCGTCTTCAGTCTTCAAGCTGACAGTGCCGGGCAGACATCCAATTGATGCGCCTTCAAACACTGTTTTGAACTCGTCTGTGATAGCATCACAGTTCGCTCTACCAACTGCGTGCAGTTGCTTGAAGTTTGCGTAGTTGACCGTGATCAGGTTCATCCTCTCTGCAGCCTTCCTGCTGAGTAGAGGTGTGAGATTTTCCTCAACGACCTGGAACTTGACTTGATATCTGTGGTTGTTGACCGGGTTAACCAGATGCAGACGACACTTGCCCAGTGGCTTCACAGTTGCCTTGTTGTACATCCTCAGTTGGACGTCTGAGTGCATTAACTTAGCAGAGCCAGCATGCTTCGCCGGCATGACATTGACAGTAGCTCCACTGTCAATCTGCATTCGCAGAGGCTTTCCATCAGGAAGTCGCATTTCCGTGTAGAACGGACCAGTCGGGTGAGTTGACACGGAGTGCATGGCCTCAGTCTCCACAGACAAGATACAGTCATCTCCGTAGTCATACGCATGACTGCTTTGTGGATATTCTTCAGTGACGCCATGAGTCTTTCGGCAAACGTCCGGTGGGCAACACTTTGCGAAGTGGTTTTTTCCTCTGCATTTGCTGCAGACTTGTCCTCACGCAGGACATGACTCCTTTTTACGTTCATGATTTCATCCACAAAACTTGCAGTCAATGCGTGGACGAAATGTTTGTCTCGCATCTCTTGGTGCTGGTCCGTCACGTCTCTGTCGCATTGGTCGACAGTCTTGCGTTCAACTCTGTGGACGTTTTCAGCATTTCCTGCTATCATTTTCAGTTGTGATGCAGTGTTTTCATAGGTGCGGCATGTCTATGCATTTGTGTAGGTCTAGGTTTCGCTCTTGCAATAGACGTTTCTTAGTATTGCCGTCCTTTACACCGAAAACAATGCGGTCTCTCAGTAGACTGTCCTGCAAGCAGTCGCAGAAGTTGCACGTTTTCCGCAGGTTTTTCAGTGCCGCTACATATGTGTCAGTCGTTTTGTCCAAGTGTTGCGCCCGTGTGTTGAACTTGTATCGTTCAAAAGTGTCATTAGTCTGCCCCAAGATGTGGCCATCCATCTTACCGATGATGATCGCGATCGTGTCAGTGTCGGCAGGTCGCAAGCGTTGTAGACCTGTAGTCCTTCGACACCCATCATCGAAATAAACAGCGCTTTCCGGAAGTCATCGGTACGTGACGCGGCGTCGATATCGGCAACAACAGCGTAGCTGGACCACAACTGCTTCCACAGTTTCCAGTTAGCGGCTGCATCACTGCCAAGTTTGACAGGTTTAGGTGGCTTAGCGTTGAAGTGCGCCTGGGGCGGGGCTGGCAGAGCCGCGACGGGCGGCGGGGCTGCGGCGGCCGGAGGCTGAGCCATCGTAGCGGACGTGCCTGTAATCAGTACAGGGTGAGGGCAGTGACCTGGGTAGTTTCCCCACTAAGGTCACGCGAGTCCCATTATCGTGCGGTGACAAACTACTCACTGTAGCTGTTCGATCATCGAGCAAAGTTCACGTCCCTAACTCAGCAGTTAGGACGACAAGTTCGAGTGTACCGCTGCCACCATGTTTGTTAGCGCCTTTGTAGCTTCTTACGCTAACAAGATTAGATATACGATGAACGGGATATAAGTACGACTGAGGACTCTTCTGTGTCATAAATGGAGGGCGGTTTATTATACGCTATATTTAACGGTCACTTCCGTTGACGTCACAGGCGTATACAAATGACTGTCGGTACACATAAACTGATCAGCATCATTAACACAGAGTAACTAATTTATTACATCGATTTTATTTTATAATAGAAATGTGGGGGTGTGGGGTGTGTGTGGGGTGTGTGTGGGGGTATAGGAAAACCAGTCGGAAGTCGCTAGGCGTATTTTCCCCTAAAAGTGTTTTTGGGTCTCTTGGTCCATTTTGAGATTTTACTACGATGTTTTTGCTAACACTTATTTATACGTTCACCAAGTAGTTTCCTGATTACCCAAGTGTAAATTGCATTTTTTGAGGATTTTGTAACTGGGAAGATCATTCTACGTTATAGCATCTTGAAAGTTAACGGATTTGTATTTGGAAGTTGGATTTTAGTTGTTTTAGTAGTTCGATTAGTTTTTAGTTTAGTTTGATGTTGCGATAGTTTGTGTCTGTACATATTTCTTAGCTGTTTAACACGTTATTGGAGCGGATTGCGTTGGAAAGACAGACTTCGTGGCGAATTTCATTTCGTGTTTACGATCTTCAAAAAGTCAAAGATGGCGGCGCCCATGGACGGACCGAAGCCGAACGATATCGCTCGTTGTCTGAACGCATTGGCGTTGATGAATATGTAGGATACTGTAAAGTAAATGTAATAAACACAGCTACATTTCCCTCACATAACTGTATAAGGTAACTGCAACAGTTATTGTGTTATGCAGCATAAAGTGTGTTCAGGCGAAAAGTTAATCTCGACCTTAAAACTCGATTTTCTCCTGCAATCAAGCGTGATGTGTGTCCTGTTTAATGTTGTATAACTTTAAAAGTAACCATGAAAATTGGATAATGTTTCCAGCGCAGTAAAGGTAACACACATAGCTACATTTCCCTCACAGGACTTTATACTATAATTGCAACAGTTACTATACAGTATCATAATGTGTGGTTTTCAAGTGAAGAATGAATCTCGACTTTAAAACTCGTTTTTCTCCTTAAGGAGTTACAGGACACGACCAATTTTTTTTTTGAAAAACACTTATAAATCTCTCCAAGACTTGTTTTCAGAGAGTCACTACATTGAAACTAAGAAGATGGCATCTTTAATTTTTTTATTTTCAAATATTTTGGCGCGGGAGGGGGTAATAATCGAACAAAAAAGTCGAAAAATAGCATAAGTTTAAATGAATAGAACACTGAAACCCCTATTGTCATTTACATTATTCAAGTGTTTCTATGTAGGTAATGTACCATTCTAACTTTCTGTGCATGGCCATTTGTCTATGTTACTTAGATTTTTTTTAACAATTTTTTTATAAATATTTTATTTTTATCTTCAAATTTTTCATATTCAAACCCCCCTATTATGTGACTCACATGACTGATCATAATTTCAATGCACAGGAATGTAGATATTTATGGTACTGTTGCTATATGTAAAGATGGTATGCATTACTTGGTTAGTTTTTGAGTTCTATTCACTTTTACCTGAAAAAAGTGATAACTGAGAAAACGGCACTTATAGTATGAACTGAGACATTTTAATATGTTGCAAACATCAGATCTTACAAATAAGCATCCATATTATAGCCTTACCATTTATACACAATATCTATATGTTTGTAACAGTAATTGTTAATCATTAGCGACATAATTATGTTATTGTTTACCCCTACCCCCATAATCTGTAATGCAAGAAATCATAGCCGATGCACTATTTTAGCCAGTTTTCACTTAGAATACACACTAAATAGGTTGTATCAGGATACCTAAATCAAATATTCACACTGAATGCAATATAGATAGGTTATCATGTAAAGAATCCTGTTCAGATGGTTATTTTACCTAAGTATCGCTACATTTTGTAGTCCGTGTGCATCCACGTACAAAAAATATGACGCCAGCCAGTTACCATCAACTAATAACAGTCTTTATTAATACATATACATTCTTTTGTCCATTAAAATGACAATTGTATCATGTTTTCCCTCCCCATTCATATTAAAATCCAATAATATAAACATCATTAGCATAGCTAGTATACTTCCAGAGATGCATCAAGTCTAAATCCGGAAAAATGCAATTTGTGCAAAAGCCGCCAAAGTTTGAGTAACAATTTGGCAATGGCTTCAGAAAATATTTTTTTACTATTAATATTGTAAGTTTAAATGTTCTGTTATACATGTGGTATCATCAGTGAGGATGGATAGAGCAAGTAGAAAGTTGTTTCAAAATTATTAACTTGCTCTCAAGTCATATGCAGTTTGTGCCTATAGTCATGTCGTATTATGTATGCTATTTCAGCAACCTGACGTTGTTCACCAAGGTCTCAAAATGTATTATCTATGTTTGTTATAGTCTCAGGAACAGTTAAAACATTACCAAACAGGAACACAGTCAATTGCACTAACAACTGCATGACTGTTAGGATCAGACACTGAGCTGACAGGAGCAAGTTTCCACTGAAGAACAGCTCCAGAGTGTCATTGATTGCGAGAAGTCATGGCAGTCTCAAGTGTTGGTGATGAGTTTGTGTCACCAATTTCTGCATAATATTTCTAGGACATCAACTGCAGTAACAAAGCAAAACCTCTGCAATCATCCCTGCAAGAACTCAAATGCAGCAACTTGGCAATGGGGATAATCCACCGTCTGAAGAAGGGTCAAGCACCACTGAGGAGATGAAACCGAAGTGAAATATATCATGTATCAATAAAAAGAATTTGTCTAATAGAATGTAAAATTGTACTATGCATGCATGCGTGCGTGCGTGTAAAAAAGTAAAACAATATAATTAGCATATGATTATGAGGTACCATTTAGTAATAAATAATTGTATTTATTACAAATTTAATTATATTGAAAAATTCATAGACCATAACTGTGAGGCTTGAAGTCTAACAGCTAAGTAATAACTCACATAAAACATAGTCATTTAGCTGAATTTTCTAACTTGTTTACTCCAAAAGATAAAACCCAAAGATATATACACTGACTGAAAAAACACCAGCCAAATATATCAACAGCTGCAACTGACAATTCAGCAAATACTCTGATCCATTCCAATAAGTAAAACAACACTCAAGTTGTGACCGAGTTTGGCCATGGCCCATGCTGCAAACACCACCAACGATCCCCGCCTTCCCGTTCTACCTCCGGCCGTCGGCGCCAAGCTGTCGCCTGCAACGTATACTCCTATGCATGGCTGCGTGCTGCAGGCAATGCTATCTAACACTGTTCGATGTCGTCGCCGCCGACGCCAAGCAGTCGTCTACGGTGATTACGTACGGCTGCATTTCCATCGAAACACGCCGTTTTGCCACCGAAAAATCCCGTTTCGCACACGGATCCCGCACTTGTGCGGCTTTCCATTTCTTTCTCTGACTAAATTCAGGCAAATTTATAACGTTTGGCAGCGAAAGGATCCACACAAACGTCGTCGAAACTGTAGTTAGGCGCCATCTTGTTTATATTCGGTAATGGCAACATGGTGAATCATGGGATACGGGCCACGCCTTATATGGAATTATCCATGTCACCGCAGGTCACGCACACAGCGGAACTTGCCGATGCTGAGTTTTGCTGACGTGTCACAACGGCGAACGCCAAATAAGGAAATAGTCGGTCGAATTGAGCTTGCGTTTATTAGGATTTCCCGTAAATACAGGTCAAAGGGCGGGGATGCCGTCTACGCAATCAGTTAGAGGACAGATTGGCGGTTCTATTCGTACCAAACAACATGGCGAACGGTGAATGTACGGTGGCGTTACTAAGGTCTAAACATCGCGTATTTTTCAACAGATCCTGCGTCTTCAAAAATCAAACGGATTTAATAATTGATAGGGGATCATTTTATTATCGCAAAAAGGTCATTTAGAGGTATGTAATTGTTATAAAAGTGAACTTTATTGATAGATGACATGCACAAGTATTAGAAAATGGCAAAAACACGTTTTTTATATTTTTTTCAAAAAACGTCATTTGAGCTGCCGTGTCTGTCCTTAAGTAATTTCTGATAGGGTCCCTGTTTAAATTCCTGTATCATTGCGTCTAGTGGGAATATTTGAATACAATAAACAGTACAGGATATGTAAATAGTGTAAATTTCAATTTCTTAAATAAACATGACAATTATTTTTTTCAATGTGACTGGTTTTCCTAGACCGCCACACATTTAAATATAATTCCAAGAATGCACAAAAATGGAAACAAATACATGATATACTAATATAGGTTAACTGTTTAAATTTATTATGGGGAATATGTTTACAACAAGGTCTTACATCAATCCCACATGTAATTCAACATAAAGCTGTGTTTGTATCAGACTTTATAGTTACCTCCGTTGAGACAGGGATTTGACACGCAGTAGTTGATGGTCTCGTGACAGAGAGTTCCCGTGTATCCCTCAACACACACACAGGTGGCGCCACTGACACCAATCACACAAGAGGCGCCATCTGCACACGCCTTCAATTCGCACTCGTCAAAGAACGTCTCACAACGACGACCTGGGAAAATTAAACAAAACACACTGTCAATTTACACAATCTGATGCCATTGCAATTGTTATACCATGCAGCACCCTTGCAAATGTAATGTTATTAGTCTTCATCAAACGCTGCACTTTGGGGAGTTTAAAGAATATCCTGTGTAGCAAATGACACCACCGAAAACTGCACTGCACTGGGATCATACACGATGGTGGAGCAGCACAAGTAATCGGAGTGGTGGAGTAGCGCAAGTAATCGGAGTGGTGGAGTAGCGCAAGTAATCGGAGTGGTGGAGCAGCACAAGTAATCGGAGTGGTGGAGTAGCGCAAGTAATCGGAGTGGTGGAGTAGCGCGAGTAATCGGAGTGGTGGAGTAGCGCGAGTAATCGGAGTGGTGGAGTAGCACGAGTAATCGGAGTGGTGGAGTAGCGCGAGTAATCGGAGTGGTGGAGTAGCGCGAGTAATCGGAGTGGTGGAGTAGTGCGAGTAATCAGAGTGGTGGAGTAGCGCGAGTAATCGGAGTGGTGGGCTAGCGCGAGTAATCGGAGTGGTGGGCTAGCGCGAGTAATCGGAGTGGTGGGATAGCCCGAGTAATCGGAGTGGTGGGGTAGCAAGAGTAATCGGAGTGGTGGGGTAGCCCGAGTAATCGGAGTGGTGGAGTAGCGCGAGTAATCGGAGTGGTGGAGTAGCGCGAGTAATCGGAGTGGTGGAGTAGCGCGAGTAATCGGAGTGGTGGAGTAGCAGGAGTAATCGGAGTGGTGGAGTAGCGCGAGTAATCGGAGTGGTGGAGTAGCGAGAGTAATCGGAGTGGTGGAGTAGCGCGAGTAATCGGAGTGGTGGAGTAGCGCGAGTAATCGGAGTGGTGGAGTAGCGCGAGTAATCGGAGTGGTGGGGTAGCGCGAGTAATCGGAGTGGTGGGGTAGCCCGAGTAATCGGAGTCGTGGAGTAGCACGAGTAATCAGAGTGGTGGAGTAGCGCGAGTAATCGGAGTGGTGGAGTAGCAGGAGTAATCGGAGTGGTAGAGTAGCGCGAGTAATCGGAGTGGTGGAGTAGCGCGAGTAATCGGAGTGGTGGGGTAGCCCGAGTAATCGGAGTGATGGAGTAGCACGAGTAATCGGAGTGGTGGAGTAGCAGGAGTAATCGGAGTGGTGGGGTAGCAGGAGTAATCGGAGTGGTGGAGTAGCGCGAGTAATCGGAGTGGTGGAGTAGCGCGAGTAATCGGAGTGGTGGAGTAGCGCGAGTAATCGGAGTGGTGGGGTAGCGCGAGTAATCGGAGTGGTGGAGTAGCGCGAGTAATCGGAGTGGTGGAGTAGCGCGAGTAATCGGAGTGGTGGAGAAGCAGGAGTAATCAGAGTGGTGGAGTAGCGCGAGTAATCGGAGTGGTGGAGTAGCGCGAGTAATCGGAGTGGTGGAGTAGCGCGAGTAATCGGAGTGGTGGAGTAGCAGGAGTAATCAGAGTGGTGGAGTAGCGCGAGTAATCGGAGTGGTGGAGTAGCGCGAGTAATCGGAGTGGTGGAGTAGCGCGAGTAATCGGAGTGGTGGGGTAGCCCGAGTAATCGGAGTGGTGGGGTAGCCCGAGTAATCGGAGTGGTGGGGTAGCCCGAGTAATCGGAGTGGTGGAGTAGCACGAGTAATCGGAGTGGTGGAGTAGCGCGAGTAATCGGAGTGGTGGAGTAGCGCGAGTAATCGGAGTGGTGGAGTAGCACGAGTAATCGGAGTGGTGGAGTAGCATGAGTAATCAGAGTGGTGGAGTAAGCAGAAGAAATTACAGAAAACATTGAAGCAGAGGCTGAGACTAATATACTCGCCTGTGAATCCAGCGTTACAGAGACATGAGAACTCCAATCCGACATCAGAGTCGAGACACGTCGCTCCATTCAGACAGATGATGGTGTCATTCCCAAACATCTCACATGCATTTACGTTGATCTCACACTGGTTGCCACGGTAACCTAGCAAAAGATTCATTTTTATTCAAAACCACGCTTTGAGGCTACCCAGTTGTATATTGGGGGTTTCACGTATTTGGCATTTGTGGCTGGGCCGATTCAGTCCTATATATTCAGAATTAACCCAACGATTGTATGGGGTTGAATACAAAAATTTCATTTGGGTGCATATGCTTTGATGATAGGTCATTTTCCTGTGCACAAGATAGTTGACACATTCCTTAGATTAAACTAATAAATATCTATTGGCATAGAAGATTTTATCTGGAAAATGTATTTTATCCTGTGCAACACTGGACAATTCAGCTAGCTAGTGTTAGCATATTTCAAACAAGTTTGACTTTTTATCCTGACTTTACTGGTTCAGTATAAGGCTGAATAAGAAAACAAAATAGTCTTCTGCTCATATTATACATGTATACATAGAGATTGTATAACTAGCGTGGCACTCACCCAGTGGACACGAGCAGTTGAAGGCTGCGAGGAGGTCAGTGCAGTTGCCTCCGTTCTGACACGGCTCTGAACCACACTCGTCTATCTCCTCACGGCAGTCAGAGCCTAGACAACACAGACACAGTCTAGACAACAGAGACACAGTCTAGACAACACAGACACAGTCTAGACAACACAGACACAGTCTAGACAACACAGACACGGTCTAGACAACACAGATACAGTCTAGACAACACAGACACAGTCCAGACAACACAGACACAGTCTAGACAACACACAGAGCCTAGAAAACACACACAGCCTAGACAACACACACAACCTAGACAACACAGACACAGTCTAGACTATACACACAGTCTAGACATCACACACAGTCTAGACAACACAGACACAGTGGAGACATCACATACAGTCTAGACAACATAGACACAGTCTACACACCACATACAGTTTAGACAACACAGACACAGTCTAGACATCTCATACACAGTCCATAAAATAAAGACAAAGTCTAGACATCACACAATCTGGACAACACAAACACACATAGTCATCATCATGGTGGCCATAATCATCTTGTTAATTTTTATAGACATTATATACAATATAGACATCACACACACTGCCTAAACAATACAGACACAATCTAGACATCACATTGTCTAGACATCAGTCAAGACAACACAGACAGTGTAGACATCATGTAGTCTAGATATCTGACTAGATATTACAAATATTGCATAGACATCAGACACTGTATGTAGAAAACATAGTGTATGTAACGCAATCCCATCTGCCAGCAACTCACCCGTGAAGCCGCCGGGACAAGTGCAGTGGTACACGGCCGGGTGATCCAGGGTGCTCTCATCAACACAGACTGTTCCATTGGGACAGGGGCCGTAGAGACACGGGTTGTCCAGGAGTTGACAGATGTCCCCTGTCCAGCCAGGAGAACACTGGCAGTGGGCCGTGCCAGCCGGACTCGGCACACACAGACCTACAGATGACCAACACACAAACCTACAGATGACCCACACACACAGACCTACAGATGACCCACACACAGACCTACAGATGACCCACACCTACAGACCTACAGATGACACACACCTACAGACCTACAGATGACCCACACACACAGACCTAAAGATGACCCACACACACAGACCTACAGATGACCCACACATAGAGCTACAGGTGATTTACACACACAGACCTATACAGGTGACTTGCGCACACACATACCTACAGATGAGCCACACACAGACCTACAGATTGCCTACACACACATATCTAATTATGACCGTAACAAAGATTTACAGATGATTCACACATGTAAACCTACAGATGACCCACACAGAGATTTTCAGATGACCCGAAAAACAATTTATACAGAGATAGAGAGAAGAGGGAGAGGGTGTTGGGGGGGAGGGAGAGACAGAGAGCAGAGAGAGAGAGATACAAAGAGAGGGAGACAGAGAGCCAAGAGAAGACAAAAAGCCAGAATGTCTACACATTCACTAATTGAGCAAACACTTACCAATGGTTCTGCTGCTTCATGGACAAGTACTACTCACTGTGTACCTTTGCACATCATGTTGTGTTCATCAGCACTGGAGATTTATTTGTTGTTAATGGAGTGAAACCTGTCCATAATTAATCCAGTGGACATTGTTGCAACTGCAACCTGTCCATTATGGGCAGATTACCAGCACAGCAGATATTGAAACATTTCAGTATGTTATCATCAGAAGTCATGTAATGGAGACACATGATGCAGGTTGACACATGATCTCACCATGATGACGGGCGCCATTTGTGGAACAGGACTTACCTCCGTGCTGACACAGGTGTGGCACTTCAGCACAACTGCCAACCAACTGTTGACACACGTTGCCATAGAAACCCTTGGTGCAGTTACACCTGTATCCACCCAGGAGGGGTTGACAGGCACCTGTGAAGGTACGAGTACATTTCGTCAGTGTTCTGTCAAGCAAGTATACTGATTACTTGAAAAAAAGTTAAATTATGATAATCTAACATTCTGTTGCTACTTCAGTTACATGTAAAAGACCAGTGGTGGTTATAATTATTACACTATATCATTAATAAAGTAACTATTATAATAAAATCATGTATGACATGAATAAAAAATGTATGATAGGGTACTCGACATCGGCTAAACGTGCAGGTATATAAATGCTTTGAAGAGACCAGCACTTTTGTAGAATACGGACCCACCTACATTTTGTCGTTTTAACTGTCTCTTTGCCAGCATTTGATACTTCACTTTGTTAATTTAATTATTCTGCATCATCTCCCGCATATTTGTGTTTTATAAACTTTCGAGATCAAAAAGATGGTGCGGTCGGCATAAACAAACTGTTTATCACTCATTCCATGTGCACAATCGGAGTGGTATTTGTGTCTCAAAACACAATATTTGTCAAACATAAATATACATGGGAATGCTGATTTATTATAGTTAGGATTAGAGTTAGGGTGAGGTATCCAATGTAAGCAAAACAGTTATAACAGTACCTTCTCTTCTTGCTACATATGTGTTATTACAACAACACATTCTTAAATAAATCCACATTGTAATTCAACAGGAAGCAGTGATTGTGTCAGTGAGATCAAAGCTATATATTTAATTATATTATCTACATTTTAGTAGGTACTACCAGACTGTAAACACTCTTGAATAGAGTATGTACTACTGTGGAAATTAGTGAAAAAATAAAGTATTACTATAATTATTATAGTTACCCCCGTTGAGACAGGGATTTGACGTGCAGTAGTTGATGGTCTCGTTACAGAGAGTTCCTGTGTATCCTTCAACACACACACAGGTGGCGCCACTGACACCAATCACACAAGTGGCGCCATCTGCACATGCTTTCAGTTCACATTCGTCAAGGTATGTCTCGCAAACTAAACCTGAGAAAATGAACATAATTATTTGCACCATCACACGACATTGTGTAGCCTCCACACCAGATCGAGGCAGACAAATTTATACATTAATTATTAGTTTTACCCTAATCCTGTTACACTACCAAATTCACTTCTCATTTGTGTTTCTGATGTTTGTCAGTAGTTTTCAACATATGTCCATATTTTTCTCTATGCTCTGTGCCTTATTTCAACTCAAATACTGAATTCTAACTCAAATACTAATTCATCATTAAATAAACTAATAGAGGTCTATAGTAATAATACATCTATACTCGTAATTAAACAGGTCCATAATTTGAGCATTGTACATTCAGTGCGGCATTACCCAAAATGGCCAAGATCCTAGAATGAACCCTATAATCACATGCGTCTGACTTAAAATTCTAAATATACGCCTACCCAGGTAACTGTGCATGCATATGTATTACAATCTAGACGTGCATCATATCTCTGACTCAAATTAACCCGATACATTCACCTGTGAATGCCGTTGAACAGAGACAGGTGAAGTTGAGGGCGCTGCCCTTGAGACAGGTTGAGCCATGCAGACAGGGGTCAGAGTCACAGGGGTCTATAGGGTCCTCACAGCGACGACCTGCAATAGCAAGTGGGAGGACTTGAGATAGTTGTTAGGCTGAGGCGTGGCGATAGAACGGTCTTATCTAGTGCTGACAGTAAAACCTTACATGGTGACAGAACAGTGTTACTGTCCTGACTACTCGTCTCATGAAGTGCTGACATTACAATGTTGTGCTGACAATAGTTTTTAGTAGTGCTGACAGTGGCCTTACGCAGTACTGCCAGCAGTGGTATGGTAAAGTGGTATGCAACCCAGAGCAGTGCTGACAACAGTTTCAGCCAGTGTTCACATTCATATTCACTGTTTGTGTACATTTTCAGCAGTGTTGACAATAAAGTTTCAGCAATGTCGACAACACACTTTCGGATGTGTTGACAACGTTGACATTATATCTTCAGCTGGGTTGACAATACAGTTTCAGCAGTGTCTACAGTACACTTATGCAATGTTTACAGCAGAGTTCAGGTAGATTTACCTGTGAAGCCAGGGGGACAATGACACGTATATGTGGTCTCTGTCTCCTGCATGCAGGTGCCTTGTCCTCCACATGTGGCGTTTGTACATACACCTTGCTGCTGCTCACATGACTCACCTGTGACCAGACGAAAACAACAAACAATGCACTAAATATTTTGGTAAATAAAAAGGACAACGCACTACATATATAACAAGGAATACACTTTTATCAGCAGAAAGATGATAAAGGACAGATGCTGTGTAGATAAAACAAGGATCAAGATCATTACGTATGTAAATAACAATGAACAGAGAGCACTAAGTAGAAAATAACAATGAAAAATAAACCCTAATTAGATAAATAACAAAGAACACATTTTTGCCAAGTAGATAACATATATACATCAATCAACAGGGAGTAAAACAATTACTACTAAGGAAGAGGAAGTTCTATGCAGACTAATTAAAAAAAACTTTTAACGAGAAGTTGATACGGAAGCCAGTTTACTTTAATTGAAAATGTCTTAAATATTTTACAATAACACTCTCATATGCAGGAATGTGAAGCCAAATGAGTTGGAGCTCACCCAAATACACTGGCTAGGACGCAGGATCACCACTGTTTAATAAGGCATTATGAATCAATTAGGCATTTCCATTATTCACAATTCATCATTAAAGTTCCAATATCACAATGTTGGAGACTGACCAATCAGTCCGTCCAGTCCATTGAAATTAGTAGGAGCCAGATTTCTGTCTTTAAATCTGGTAGTAGGAGCCAGATTTCTCTTTAAAATGTATTTCAAGTAAAATTATCACCAAAATGTTGTGACAAGTGGCTGATAGGGTGAATAAAAACATACATTTTGGCAACTTGTCAACCCAGTTCACCAACGGTGTCCTCTGCCCACTCATTATTTGACAGGATAAAAATGTTCCCAGCCATCAATGTACTCAATGTGCACATTCGATTTCAAAACACATCTTGAAAATGGTTAATACAATTAATTATGTATTCTGTTTGATGATGACATTTATTAACTTTCTCTCTATCTTACCCCAAGTTGTTAGACCTAATTCAAAGAACTGAGAGACATGACAGAGTTCCTTCAACACATTTTAGATCTGACCACATATTACCAGCATAATGCCTGTCATTTACATTTATTTATGCTAAACACTGATATATGAAATGCAGTACCTTGAAGACAGGATAAAAATATAATTACCTATAAACCCAGCCGTACAATCACAGGTGTAGTTCCGTCCAGTGACACCTTCAATGACATCATGACATGTCCCTTTGTTCCGACATGGACCCACGACACACGCGTCATACTCTTCACAGTAGCGCCCCCTATAAGACGTATCACACGTACACGCATACTTAGGTTGTTGCAGTGTGGCGCCACAAGTGCCACGCCCTGAACACAGCACAGCCGTGTCATCAACAGCATCCACGATGTGGTCATGTGTGGTACAGTTCCGCGGTTTCACGGTTACGGCAACACGTAACCCGTAGCGACAGTTCGAGAATGCACCGTTCGGGGCCTCGGCTATATAGACGACGCCCGGACGCAGGAAGTGCTGGGGAACAGCGATTGTTTCAGTGGAGTTAACGGGGAAGATTTGCTGGTCAGTCGGGTAGTCTCGGTTGGGGCAGTAGATCCACTCGTCCAGGGACACGTTCACTGGACGTGTGCTGTAGGGACTGCCCGTGGGGGCGGGGCGGATATACACCTGGTCACCCACCTGCACCTGGACTGGACACAGCTGGACATGCTCCTCCACGTCACCATTCGGTTGGTGACCAAAACACTCGCTATGGGTGCTACACACACGATCAATTCGCCAGTCAATGGTGATGTTTGATGACGTCTCACGCCACCTCGTGACAGTGTACTTGTGAGGTTGGTGACAGGAGAACTCAGCCAGTGTGAGAGGTAGAGAAAGGACGAGAAGAAGACAGGTGACAGCCATGTAGATGGCACTTGTATAGGTGACAATCATGGAGGTGTCAGTCATAGAGGCACCACCAGCCAGGTCTCTCCAGATGTTGGTCTGTCCTCTACACTCTCCAGATGTTGGTCTGTCCTATACACTCTCCAGATGTTGGTCTGTCCCTACACTCTCCAGATGTTGGTACGTCCTCTACACTCTCCATATGTTGGTCTGTCCTCTATACTCTCCGGATGTTGGTCTGCCCTCTACACTCTCCAGATGTTGGTCTGTCCTCTATACTCTCCAGATGTTGGTCTGTTCTCTACTCTCCAGATGTTGGTCTGTCCTATACACTCTCCAGATGTTGGTCTGTCCTCTACACTCTCCAGATGTTGGTCTGTCCTCTACACTCTCCAGATGTTGGTCCGTCCTCTACTCTGCAGATGTTGGTCTGTCCTCTACACTCTCCAGATGTTGGTCTGTCCTCTACTCTCCAGATGTTGGTCTGTCCTCTACACTCTGCATATGTTGGTCTGTCCTCTATACTCTCCAGATGTTGGTCTGTCCTCTACACTCTCCAGATGTTGGTCCGTCGTCTATACTCTCCAGATGTTGGTCCGTCCTCTATACTCTCCAGATGTTGGTCCGTCCTCTATACTCTCCAGATGTTGGTCTGTTCTCTACACTCTCCAGATGTTGGTCTGTCCTCTACACTCACCAAACAGTTGAAACGTTTCCGTCACATGAATTCAACTTGCAAATGTTCTGCCTATAATAGTCAGATGTCCTCAGGAATCACCCTGGCATCAGTGACATCTAGAGGTGCTTTCTCGACACGTCACATCAATTGCTGTGCTTGGCTGATGCACTGTCCATTCAATCAACTCTTGGACTATCCTGGAAACAAAATAATTATTTGCAAAACAACAAGTCTTGAGGTTTAGCAGCAGCTACACAGTCATTAGTCTCAATGCACTGGCAACTGATCGTCTTGACTCAGATTAAACGATTGTTCCCAGCCAAACTGGCCTTGCTTTATATACTGTATATGGTGCCCCCCAACCAATCCAAAGTCTCTGGAGCCAAAGTGGACTTGCTCTCAAGTTTGCCAAATTAGAAGCCTACATTAAGTCATTAACGTTAATCCTTGAGGGGGTAATTAATGTTACTAGATAATGTCAGACTTCTTTTTAGGCCCATTAGATGTACTCAAAGAACTAATTGAAAAAATACCAGTTTGAGCACTCCTTAGCATTATTTAGTTTAAAAAAATATCAATATTTGTGCCATAAAATTTTACTTCTGCAAAATACTTAAATTTAAGCTATAAACCTGCAATTAATATACATGCGACTTATATCAAGAGTTCATGACAGTAGTTCTATGCTACCAGACCTAGTATGATGACTGATTTAACATAAGGGCAATTCCACAGTAATGGAATTACAATTCACAACTTTACGTGATGTATTTCACATTTAATTCAAGATCAGTTGAAAGCAGTTATTGAATGGACTGTCCACCCTGGGTCAGGCAGTAAAACTGCAAACAAAATAAGTTCACCATACATTTTCTTCCAGATCATCTGATGAGTTACTTTTATAAATAATAAACAATATAACCAATACAAACAACAAAAACATATATTTTAAGGCCGCATTTGTAACTACTTGTAATGTCTTTTATAATGAATTTATTTTAACCATTATTATTGAATTGAATGAATGAATGAAAGTTTATTTAACAACAGCAACACAGGAATACACAACATAGAATGAAAAATAATACAATACATAATGGTAACGACAATACAATATAATATCGGTGCTGTTGTTAAAAGGACATAGCAGACGTCATATGACTTGTAAGGCGGTATGCCCTTTTCAACTAAAATGCGTAGTAGTAAAAGTTATAAGATTCAATACAAACCAACAATATATTTTTTTCATTGTGTTAATTGTTCATAAATACGAAGAAAGTAACGTCGACTTTAAACTTTTCTTAAATTGTTGTAAATTTGGCAACTGTGTTATATTACTTGCAAGACCGTTCCATACGTGTATACCTCTGACAGTAATTGACAGTAGTCTATGGGTGGTGTTCGCTTTTTTAACATAAAATAGTTTAGATTGTCTGGCATCATGCTTGTGTACGGCTGCAGTTGGTTCAAAGAACGCTTGTACACGACCTTCTATACAGTGGTTGCTTGCTTTATAAAGCATAATCATAGTCCTATGTGTAATTAAATCTTGAAGTTTAAGAATTTTTGAGCAGTGAAAAAATACAGATGTATTATAGTTTCTCAAATTATTTTAGTATCTTACTTTATTATTAATTTATTATTTATTTTATCTATTTATTTATTGCTGATAAGTGTAGCTTATGCACTATGATTTTTAGAAGCTTTATTTAATTATCTATTTATTATCATTTAACATTTCATCTTAATGTGTAAGTTTAATTGATTACATATATTTTAGATATTTATGTTTTACAAATGTTGTATTTTATGTGTCTCTGAGTGGAAATAAATGTCGGCTATACCAGGCTTTACAAATAAAAATTATTATTTTATTATTAACAATAACAATGGGGATATACATACCACACAATACAAACATCGTTATATGAGAGAACGATATAAGAATTCTATCAATTCTAAAGTTTGGATTAAAGTTTGTATTAATACCTATAAGTATTCTCTTTATTTTTTATGTACTCATTATTTGGTAGTGTAATTATAAATCCATTACACATGTAGCAACTTGTAGGCAAATGTTTGAGTAGTATTCTAATAAATTATGTGTATGCAGTATAAATGTACTTGAGTAATTAAATTATAAATTATTAATAAAAAGTTCTTCGTTGTTTGCAATAAATAAAGAAAACTTGTTTTCATGATTGTATAGAGTTCACATACTCAAAACATTTAAATATAGTTATCATGTGTATCAGTTTAGTTTAGATGTGATACATGCGAGTTTACATTGTGTAATTAGATTCTGTTTGTCGCATACATTTAATTAAAAACCTGCCTAATATACGAATATGCGTTACAGGAATTGATGTTGCAGAGCAAATATTTACCACATTGAATACGTTAGACTGTTTCTTACTACTTCACATAAATGTATGTACCTTATATAACAATATAATTATTGTGATCACTGTGATCCAATGGCGTGCTCCGAGTTAATTGGGATTTAGTGAAACTGGTTGCATAATGTTGTGCTAATCAACGTACATGGATTCCTAATCGCTATAACAATCATTATGTTTACTATTGGGTGAATGCTTCAAGGATGAAGCAGGACTGGGGTAATATGAAATGGGAGTGGGACTACTACAGGGTAAATGCTTCACAGCTAAAACATGTATGAGACACGAGTTAAAGTAAGGAGACAAGCCCTCCCCCCACCCCTACCTCTTTTAAGACACAAGCTAAAGTAAGGAGACAAGCCCCCTCCCCCCGCCCCCTGAGGCTAACCCCCTCCCCCCGCCCACCTCCTTCCGACTGTCCCCAGTCCAGCCGCCGTCCTCTCCCTTCCCCGTTCATTCGTATTTCCGGCGAACAGGTATAGTAGTGTTATACTTAGATATAGGGATAGTTTGTTTGCTGGAAGTAATTGTGTGAAATAATAAGTTATTACATAATGTGTGTATATATATATATATATATATATATATATATATACTAAAATAAATTGTGATACCCGAAATTTTGGAATAGTACCTTTCATATGACACCCTACTTGCCCCAATTGAAGCAATTTAAAAAACTGACATGTTGATTTACCTGAGTGCGGAATTGCCCATATATATATATATATAATATATATACATTATATATATTATATATATTATATATATTATATATATTATATATATTATATATATTATATATATTATATATATTATATACATATATATACGTGTACAAATATACATATATTGAGTTTCCTAAGGCCTAGGAAAATAAATACCTTGTTTCCGATTTCCCGACCGACCCTACATGATGCATGCGACCCAATAACGTTTTATGGGTTGACTAAAATAAAAATAAAAAGCTCTGACCGACCCTGAATAAAACGACATTTATATTTTTTTATTTTTTTAAACTTATGTCACCGTTCGGCTTCCGTAGTTTCAATCAGAATTGGGTCAATTTGAGATATTCATTTGCTGTGAGTGTGGCCGCGTAACGAATGACATGATTTCATGTACTTAAGCACGGGAAAATGGCTGCACGTATTTTGGCCGTGAGATTTAGTTTGTGCCCGCACATTCCGGCTAAAAAAAAATCTTGTCCTTCGGTGGTACGCTGCAAGAAGTGTTCCAGACATACCATCCACCTTTGGACCCAGATAATTATGTGCAAACGGCACATCATTCTTCATTCGGCGAGATTTCTCTCGATCTGTCCATCGATCAGTTGGATGTTTTTGGCATCAACACGGTGGAGTTTCGTTGTCAGGCCAAAGTCGAGGAAACCGAAGCCGCGATGTGCAAAGGAAATGAAGCAATGCATTCAATCTTTTGATGGGATCGGGAATGACACAGGCTTTTGTTCCCAAGAAAACGAGGAGGTAAACTTGTTGCCAATACTGCATAGATCTAGATATAGCATGTTTGTATAGCGTTTTGGTACCATTGTCATTGATTCGATGATTGAATATGATCGACAGGGTCCCTCTGTCATGAGATATGACGTGCTAAAAAGTTACCCAATACTAGCAATATACCTAGATTCTACCCCATAGGCCTATAGATCATATAAACGTTCATTCCGTGGCTAGTTTAGTGTGTAATCTGACATGGACTTGATAAATGGGGGGTACAAAATGTTTAAAATCCCTACCTACCCTATTTTGAAGAGCATAAAAAAAGTTTAAAATGCCTACCTACCCTATTTTGAAGAGCATAAAAAGTTAAGATAAAAAAAACATTTCCCTACCTACCTACCTATCCTATTTTTTCCAAGCATGAAATCGGAAACAAGGTATTTATTTTCCTAGGCCTAATGTTTTCATCAGATGGCATCTGAATTCCCAGTAATATAGATTACCAGGTAGTCAGCACAAGTGCTTACTGCTCTGAAGGAGGAGCCACCAAAGCAGTTATAATGCTTAACCCATTAGACCCCAGCCGTTTAAATTGACTTGTGCTCCTGTTCCCCAAGCTGTAGCCACTGATTTCACCAATTCGGGGTGCTTGCACATTTTAAGCTGTATCTTCAAAACTACTGATTTTCTATAATTGCAAGTTGTGTTTATTTTGATGTTCATTTAATTATCTTTAAAATGGTGTAATTATGGTGTATGTTGTAAAATAATATATTGTAATATGAAGGTGACAAACATAGAACATTACTATTCTGGACAACAATATAGTAGAATATCACGTTTTATTCACATAAAATGTATTATAATTGTTCTATTTGCACATGCTCTGCCTTGTTTAGACATAGTACTATATAAATCAGTTCATTTTTTCTGAATATGGACAGGAAACACAACTTTGCAAGACTTCTATCTTGGTTGTCATCATCCTATATGTGACGTCTGTGTCATGCCAATGTGTATGTTGACATCGTGGATCACTGGCATTTTGAAACCTGAAACAACGAAATGTCAACCATTACGAAAATTGACAATGTTACCTAATGATTTGTTATAATAAAACACCTAATTGTCATATATCACGACATAATCAACAGTTTCGGTGCTAAAAACCCGACTGGTGTTCACCCAACTTGGACAACGAAACATAAACAAAGCTCCGATCATTCATTTTATCGCTCATTCAGTTGTATTTCGAACGTAATGTAAACTTACCTTCAGTTCAATGCCAGAAGTGTCCAAATCCAACGATATATAAGCACAAACTTAATCAGTAGTAAACAGCCACGATGTCCAAGACGCCGCCATTTTTGGAGATCCACAGATGATGAACTTCAATCACGAAAAACTCGATTTTTTTCAATGTGAACCCATGTCAAAATTACCCAGGATTCATAGCTAAGATATCAAGGAATCAGTGGGAATTAGTCTCATAAGTATCCGCAAGATGGTGCCACCGCTAGAGGCTTTTTCCGTGTCGGACGCTTTCGGGCGCTCTGGGGAGGAGCGACCCGGACGCTTTCGGACGCGTGGGGTCTAATGGGTTAAAGCACATACACCAGCTATACCAACTGAAGAAAACGGAAGAAATACACAACTCGATCGGGATGTTTTGCGATGGTTGAAAACAATGTTCCAGGTTTCCAAAAGGAGGTCACACCACAGAACACTGACCAACAAAGGAACCGACTGATCGATAAGGAATGGGAAGTTTACAGGAAAAGAAGGCAACTGGGTAACTGGGAACGTACACTGTATACTCCATCACAGGTTCTTGGAAAATGTTTGAAGGAGAAAGCAGCATGTTGTACTGTAACCAGAGAAGATGTGAAGGTTGTGGAAGATGTGAATAAACAACTGGCAAAGAAGGTGGAGTGTTTCGCAACAGCAAGTGCTCTATTTATCAAGGAGACACCTTCACCACAAAGTGAAGGAAGTCATGACTGGAAACTCAGGCTAAGGTCCAGAAGGGTTTTATTAAAAACGTTTCTGTTGAGACCAGGCAACTTGGGGAAAGTTTGAACAGAAACGACTTGTCACAAAAAGGCTATCTTCTCAGGTTGACAGACTAAAATGGAAATGTGCTCGATATAGAACATGATAACAATAAAGAGTGTAAGGACTGTGAACACTTCACCCTTGAGTTGAACAAGAAAATAGAATAAAATATAGAGTAAAGAAAAGTGAACGGTATTCTTGTTTTGAAAATCAGTGAGTTAGAGAGTAATCGGCTTGAACTTTTTGATGACAAAGGAATCTGTAATCCCCAAGTGAATAAGTGTGTTGTCATGTAATATGGCACACGCTCCAGTCACGGCCTCACCCAGAGACCCGTCCACCCGTCAAATTTGAAAGTTGTGATTTTGGACGGGTAGTATTTTTGGATGGACGGGTCCGCCCGACTACCCCGTCATTACCCGTCCCTGTAATTTTTTCGCGGTCAAGTCCGCCCATGTATTTTTCCCGTCTGCCCGTCCATTCATTCATGAATTGTGGACGGGTCTGGTCTGTTTGACCCTTCCTTAGCAGGTTGTTTTGCGGGTAGAAATTATAAGAACTCATTAGTTTATGGTAAAAAAATACAAGCTGCCGCGTGCCGCACACACGCCATGTCTTTTTTTCTGCGGACAAGCCCGTCCATGTCGTTTTTCTGCGGGCAAGTCTGTCCATGTCGTTTTTTTGCGGGCAAGCCCATCCATGTTGTATTTTCTGCGGGCAAGCCCGTCCATGTCGTTTTATCACGGGCAAGCCCGTCCATGTCTTTTTTGCGCGCCTGCCCGCCCGCCCGTCCATGACATTTTTACGATGTCGTTGAAATTACCGCAAAAAAAATCGATTGTAACCTACCACATATTACTTCATGAATTGTGGACGGGTCAGTCGCATTGGCCCTTCCGTGCCCGTCCATAGAAGGATGTTTTGCGGGTAGAAACGATTAGAACTCACCATGTCTGGCTAAAAACATGTAACAGCGGTAACCTAAGATTCAAGATTCAAAAAAACTTTATTATCCGTTTAAAAACATATTAAAAACGGAAAATTTTCTTTAGTCACACATAAAATGACAGTAATAAAAACATTGGTGAATCATATCTACAATTGTCAATACAATATAAAATGATAGTAAATATAGTCATCACTAAAATAGGTAAAGTATCAAAATAAATTACGAATAAAAATAGCTACTAAGATAAATAAATAAATAAGCATGTGATATGCGAAAATATGGCGCGAGCAGATGCCATGGCTAAGTCCATGCAAGCTAAAGATGCAGTCAGTTTTTGGAAAAACGTATCCAAAACATACAAAAAAGGTATACCAAATGCTACAAATGTCAATGGCGCTAATGAACCTACAGCCATATCCGCCATGTGGAAAACACATTTTGAATCCTTATTAAACAATGTAACCAGAGATGTAAATATGCAAAATGTGAAAGAGTGTGTACATAACCATGAATATTTGTGTTATGCAAATAACTTAGTCATAACTCCTTGCATGGTAAAAAATGCTATCGATAAGTTGAAATGTGGAAAAGCATGTGGTAACGATGGGCTATCTGCCGAACACTTTATTCATTCAGATAGGCGCATAACTATACTGTTGTCCATTTTTTATAATAGTGATTTCTCATGGTTATCTACCTGATGAATTTATGAAAACTATTATAATTCCACTGATAAAAAATAAGTCTGGAGATACGAGCAACGTAAATAACTACAGTGCTTGTCACTGTAGCCTCTAAGATATTTGAAATTATATTGCTAGAAATGTTGACACCATATCTTAATACAACTGACAATCAGTTTGGGTTTAAGAAGGGACACTCTACTGACCACTGCATATTTGCTTTAAAAAATGTTATTCAATACTATAAAAGTAACAATAGTCCGGTGTATTCATGCTTTTTAGACGCGTCAAAAGCATTTGACAGGGTCAACCATTGGACGCTTTTTTAGAAAATTGCTTAATCGAGGTGTGCCTGTTGTACTTGTACGTATTCTGTTGTACTGGTACAGAACCCAAACATTCTGTGTCAAATGGGGTTCAACAACATCAGAGTTTTTTAATGTTTCGAATGGTGTTCGACAAGGTGGGATTTTGTCCCCATATTTATTTATCGTATACATTGATGATCTGAGCAATATGCTAAATAGTGCTGGTATAGGTTGTCACATACACAACTGCTGCACTAACCATGTGTTCTATGCCGATGACATATGTGTTATTGCTCCCAGTCCTAGTGGGCTTCAGGGTTTGCTGAGCATATGTGCAAAGTTTGGCTTTGAAAATGATGTTGAATATAACCCTATCAAGTCGTTGTGTATGGTCTTCAAACCACGTGGTTTTAACCTGAAATGTCCAGATATGTATATGAACCTAAACAAGCTTGCATATGTCAAAGAATCAAAATATTTAGGTTTGATAATATGCAATGACCTGAAAGATGACGGAGATATTTTAAGACATCTACGTAATTTTTATGCTAGGTCAAATAGCATTATCAGAAAATTTCACCACTGTTCCGTGGGTGTTAAACTACGTCTGTTTCATGCGTATTGTTGTACAACTTATTGTTGCCAGTTATGGGTTAACTTTAATAAGGGCTCATATTTGAAAGCTAAAGTTGCCTACAACAATATGCATAGACGGATTTTGGGATATAGCCGACGGGACAGTGCAAGTGGCATGTTTGCTGATAATGCTATTGATACATTTGACGCCCTATTACGTAAGAACATTTATGGTTTTAAAAGACGCATTTGTAACATAAATAATGACTTGATTAGGGCTATGTGCAATTGTTTTGAAATAGTAAATGGCCCAATGTGGATTAGCTGGGCCAATTCATTGTATACAGTAAATATGTAAGATAGTCACCATCTCTCGCATATAACTTTATTAGTATTTATTATACATATATATATATTTTAAGGTCAGCAAGTTGTTTATATAACTTACTTTTCAAAAGGTGTTTATTTGTATGAATTAATTGCATATTTATTTTACAATCACATCCTGTATATTGCTCATTATTTTATCTGTTTTTCTACAATTTTACATTTATCTAACTCATAACTTTTTTTTTTTTTTTTTTATCTATTCATTTTTTTTTTTTTTTTTTAACATATTGGCTCTTTAATTAGGCTACTTAGATGTTCTAATGTATGTACCGATTGTATATGGGTTTTTACCTGAAATAAATGTATTCGTATTCGTATAATTTCTTAAAATGGGTCTCTGATTGGAGACACTAACATTAGCAATAACATAATACTAAAATTGATAAATAAATAAGATTAAATAAAGAGTTACCATAAGAATATGAGACACATAAAATGTAAAAATGTATTAATGACTCGTTGAAAACAGCATTATAATTTAGCATTTAAAATTAAAATAGCAGAGGGTACAAACGATTTTTTGAAGAGATTTTTTTTGGCTAATGGCACTTTTAGGCGTCTCCCTGATGGCAGTTTCTGAAAGGCTTGATTAAGAGGATGAGCAGGATCATAGAGAATTTGTGTTGATTTCCTTTTCAGTGCATCTTTAAATATGCTGGACAGCTGTTTTTGATTGTTGCCAATTAACTTTCTTGCTGTGTTAACTACGCGAGCAAGCTTTACTTTATTTTTTCCACTGACATTGCCATACCATGTAATTATATTAAAAGAAAGAACGCTCTCTATCAAACTTCTGTAGACAAGTTGGAGAATGTGCTGGCTAACATCAAAGCTTTTCAGCTTTCTCAGTAGAAAAAGTCGTTGTTGGGCTCTCTTATATACATAATCGACATGTTCACAGAACGACAGCCTCTCATCTAGCACAGTACCTAAATACTTGAAGCTTTTGACTATTTCAATTTCTTGATTATTTAACAATATCGGTTCCGGTGTCTGACTAATCCTTCCTCCTCCAAACACTAACTCTTTCGTTTTCGTTGTATTCAGTTTAAGAAAGGTGGAGGTAAACTGGGAAGCTAGCGCATCAATTTGGAGACGGTACTCAAAAAGAGATAATTCATCCTTAAGGCGGCCTACAAGTGCCATGTCATCTGCGTATTTGATTAGGGTGAGAAATGAGTTGTTACATGATATGTCATTCGTATAAATGGAAAAGAGAATTGGTGAAAGGACACATCCCTGTGGAGCTCCGGTATTTATCTCTGCTCAGAGAGCCGTTCAATCTGACGCGCTGTGGCCGATCACATAGAAACTGCCTAATCCATAGAATAAGGTCAGGATTTACCTCAAGGTTCAACAACTTCTTAATCAGAACATGTGGTTGTATAGTATTGAAACCTATCACATATTCCTTCGTGAATTGTGAATAAGATTAGTCCTTCCATGCCCGTCCAGGGAAGAAATAAAGGCTAGTTTATTTCTGGAATGAGATATTAGAAATTACATACAATTACACTAGTCATGTCATGTAAGTTTATGTCAGGGGGTTAACCCGCTTATGTCATGGCCAAGAACTGCAAGAAGCCACGAGCAACTTCAATGTCGAAGGCTGACGTTCCTCGGCAGTCGGACAAAGCGACGCGACAAGACGAAGAAGCCACGTTCTTGGGTCTGGGTGTAGAAACCTAGGCTCGAGAGGACGATCTCTGAGCCAGGAATGACACTCCCAGTCCCCACCGAAGTTCGAACAGACTTCGCTGATTCGATAACTGCCATCATGACACATCGACATAACGTGCATGCACGTGATTTAATTTCAAAACAGCAATGATTAACGGTTGCATTGGATAGAACGCCATTCATTTCTAGTCAGTTGTTCAATACGTTAACATTGCACACAATTCTTTAACATCGCACACAATTCTTTCGCCATGAAACGAAAACGAGATGCCGCCAATACCATGTGGGCATACATGAAAAGACAAACAGTTCGTCTAGATGGCTATGGACATAATTATATGGAATACCAACGACTTCTGTGTCGGCGATCACGCAAGAAAAGATATGTTGATAGCATTCATTTATTTGTGTTTGTGCGATTTACAGTTTGTATTTGAAATAAATATGTGGGTCGGGGTCGTCGTGCTGGTTAGATAAAATTGGGACTTAATTTGTTGATGTTGACATGCATATTTTCAGTTACAATCCGTTTATATCAGTTTTATAAACTGCCATCCGCCTTTAAGAAAACCAAAATTGATAACTAAATAGTAATGTATGACGAAATTGATTATTATTTTGGTTTATTGGGTCAGTTTAATCAGAATTCAGCATGTCAACGCAGTCCCTACTACACGTGTAGAAGGTCAAAGTTCGAGGTTTGGTTTATTTATGCATGTATAGATCATTTAGAAAATCCATTCATATCGGTTCACTTTAATGCCATCCGCACTTTTAAAAGCCAAAATGGATACGATACTAATATGTTCTGATGAAACTGATGGTTATTTTCTTTTCTAATTATAGCATTTAATCAGAAATTATCAAAAATGTCAAAGCAATCAGTTTAGCATTCGCTGTACGCGACATCGACATGTACGAATCAGCAGTTCACTCAGTCATTTAATCATCCTTGTTTGTGAAGAATTATAGTATATTTGAGTTTTTGTAAATTAATTGAATATAGAATATGTTCCATTAATCAACATTTAATATGTTTTCTGGGGCGGTGTCCCTAAAAATTGTTGGCGATTACTTTCACGAGGGCAGCATTACGCAATCGCCCCACGTGGCGGACCAGCGGTGCTGTAAACTGCGGTAGTCGGGTAAGAATCTAGGTCAATGATGCCTAATAATTTTGGTTCGCGGCTGTTAAAATGGGGCAATTGTCGTCTTCTTCTTCCGAGTACCGCCTAGCTTCAACATGCTGAAGATACAGGCGGGCGAACAGGAAAAATCAGAAATATATATATATATGTATATATATATATTTTTTTCGTTTTGGGTGCATTGCAGTGTATCAGAGCCGTAATTTGTGCATGTAAAAGTAATGCGTGCAAAAAAAAAAAAAAAAAAAAACTAGTTATATCTAAAAGGTGGAATAATGGAAAGTCTGGATATTGCTCTTAAAAGAATCAAGGCTGTTTTTATTTACAATATGTTGGGGGAGGGAGTTCCAAAGTCGAATGGTATTTGGGAAAAAAGAATACAAGTGGTAGTTACATCTGGAGTGAGGGATAACGTAAGACAATGAATGTTGCTTTCTAGTGACTGTGTTTGAAGGAATTAGATATTTATTTGCAGGTATGCCCACTAGGTCATTTGATATTTTATATAACATGCATAGTTTTGCATCTTTTCTACGGTCTGCTAGGGATCTCCAGCCTAATGACTGGAGCATATTGGTGACACTTGACGTATTATGGTGGCGATGTAAAACATATCGAGCTGCTCGGCGTTGTATCATTTCAAGTTTATTTATTTGTGTAGCGGTGTAAGGGTCCCAGACAGTACAGCTATTTTCCAGGATAGGTCTAACAAAGGTGAAATAAGCAAGAGTTTTTATTTGGATTGATGATACTTTTAGATTTCTGCGGAGGAAGCCTAATGATCTATTTGCTTTTGAAGAGATGCTATTTATGTGGGCATTCCACCGAAGGTCAGATGTTATGGTTAGGCCAAGATATTTAGCTTGTGAAACAGTTTGAAGTGGTTGTCCGTGGAGAATGTACTGGGTTTTAGTGATAGTTTTATTTCTTGTAACAGGGATGACATGGCACTTTTCAAGGTTGAAACTCATTTTCCATTTTTGTGTCCATTTGTCGAGTGTGTTAAGGTCTTCCTGGAGTGCAGCTGTGTTTATCTTAGGCTTAAGAGCTATATACATTATGGTGTCATCAGCAAAGAGTCTAACTGTAGAAGTAATATTGTCTGGAATGTCGTTAATGTAAAAAAGGAATAGGCAGGGACCAAGTACAGAACCTTGAGGGACTCCTGATGTTACAAGGACTTCAGAAGAAGCCTCGCCCTCTATCAGTACTCTTTGTGATCGATCGGTTAAGAATGCTTTAACCCAGGAATTTGTTTTGCCTTGGATGCCATAGTGATGGAGTTTGTCAACTAGTTTGGTATGGCTGACCTTATCAAATGCTTTAGAAAAGTCCATCACTATGACATCCGTTTGTGCGCCAGATTGCATATTTGTGACTAGGTCGTTTGTAAACTGGATGAGTCCCAAGTACGTGGGAAAACATCGCTCTGTGGCTTCCAATCAATTGCAACAAATGTAACTACTTCAAAGTCATCATCGCCACGCATTGGTTTTCAGACTCTGGTAATAAACAGACTCCCATTTGAGGACCACCTTCGATGTCACTTGTTGTTATTGGGTGGAAGGATTTAACTGACTTTATTTACAGGCACATTTGTGATTAGAACAATGTTCTAATTAGGTCTTCTGCGCTTCCCTAGTGCTGGAAGGTCAACTTTCTGAGCAATACAGTTGTACTAGTAAATATAGGCCAGACACTGTACACAAGGAAAGAATAGAACAACGATGGGTAACGACGTGTTTCATTCAGTGTATTAAATAATGTCACTAATTAAATAATGTCATTAATGCCTCAGCCAAGAATTTATATAAAGATATCATTATTATCAATAATTTATTACAAATAAAAATGCAATGTAATTGGTTAAGTTATTGTACAAATAAATCCATAACTGCTGCATTAATTCTTCAGAAATACATTTATTGTAAGTAAATGTTGTTTTAAATAATGAATGTTTTGTACTTTTATCAATTTCTTTTTAAACAATGTGTTTTAACTTTTACAATGTAGTGCACAGGAGGTGCTATAGAACATATTCCTATTTATATATCTTTTAAGCAATGGTTTTAAGATTTTTTTAATTATAAATCAAGTTTTACAAGGACAATCCCTGTTTCCAGGATGGGCATTGTTCAAAACTGAATGCAAGCAATGTCATTATTTGGACTTGATATAACAACAAATGACATGTGAATCACCTTAATTTAAAACGTATAACCTGTATGCAGATAAGCTGGTAAACTATCTTATTTTCAACAGAGATCTGCTGTTTCACCATCATTGTTGTGAATGCAGAGGCAGGAACCGAATCAGAAGCAAACACCACACCCTGACTTCTCCACCAGTCATCTCGACCAACACATCAGCTTCACAGCTACTTCAAGGCTCCAGCTAAGGACTTCGATTTCTCTGTGACAATTGATATTTTCATAGAACACAACACAGTGCAATCAAGCAAAATCTGCCATTATTTAATGATGCAATAATGGACTCTTCTTTTATTATATCTCCGCTGTAAGTGATTGTAATTGTATGACTTCAATTTGCATTGTTTGATTGTTGAACTATATTGTAAAAAATGACATGTTCGAACATGAAAAAAAATGTATTCCTTGTTGTATTGCTGTTGTGTTTTAAGAATGATCTCTTTAGTTCCTATATATGTCAATAAATGTATGTAGTTTAATTATGCTTGTATTGTTATAATATTGCCTTTTTAATCACATGCCGATCGCAGAGATGTGTCGATCGCGCGCGTTTCGTGGTAAGTTGGATACAATTTGGACAGGCATTAATTTGATCCTGGGTGAGGGCCTGGCTCCAGTCTTATCTTCTGTGCGTGAGTTGGCAGGGAAGTTGCCAAGAGAATCTAGTTCTAGTCACATGGACAAACAGCGTTTGAAAAAAAGGACCCCAACAAACCGGTCAAGAGCATACTACATGATGTTAAGGAAGACTGCTATCTTGCTGGGTGCAAAGCTTCAATGGAGCTTCTGAGAAAGCTCATTACAACACCATACAAATTCACAGAGTCCAGCAAGCATGACGAAGACTGTGCAAAAATCCTCAAGCCTGTTACGCTGGCCCTGAAAACGTACCTGGAAAAAGGTGTGAAGGAACACTTGGCAGGAGAGAGTTACTGGGAATGTGATTAGGAGATGAACAAAAACAGCAGCTGCTCCTCATCACAACAAGACACCCAAGAAAGCATTTGGAATACTTGACTACCTGGTTCATCATCGACCAATTTATGCTTCTGCCATAGTAAACGAGGCATACCTTATTTACTGTTACAATAAGACATCACGTTGGGTAGCTCATTTGTCGGAGGAGAATCTAAGGCATTTGGTTGATGATGTATGGAAGGAGATGAAACTGCTAGAGACAAAGTTTAAACAGAGGGAGAAGAGTATCTCCAAGGGACTTGTGGAGAAACAAGCATAAGCAGCAAGGCACTGGCAGCTTCCAGACACAGGCAATTTAAAAGAAACAGAGATTTGGCAGAAATCATCATAGCTGCAGGGCTTTGGCAGAATCAGGATGAGGTTGGGGAAAAAAATGGACAAGTACGAGTCAGATGCAGAAAGGGTGAAGACACCTAGGAAGCTAATTTTTTGGGTATAACTCTGCCTCCCAATATCTACACATCTAAATCACCATATTTGTTGTTGGTGTGTTGCAAAATGTTCATGAATGTGTTGACCCTACCACATCCTAGATTGGCATAAAGCTTCCAGTTCCAGGCACTGTGTTAGTTAGTTTATAGCAAAGGCCAAACCAAAGCGACTAAGTCTAAGCTCCACGGCCACAGACCGTGTACAACCAGTCGTGGAATCAGTCAATGCATTACATTAATATTTCAAGAGCAGCACCAGCCGGCAACGATCGACACGCGACTTACCTGAGCCCGAGGCGCGGAGATGAGTACCGTGAAGACTTGGGAGATAGATAGCGTCTGATGGAGTGCTCGCCCCGTCACTCTCAACTGTTATACATCTTTGCTACACGCAACTCACAAGCGGTTATAAACCTGTTTTTGACACTTGTATTCGTTATGACTCCTGACAGTCGCTGTGTCATTGTTGTTACGCTGGATTTGTGCAGCGTGTCTGTCGTGCGCGGATAAAGAGCCTCGATCAAATGTCCGGTTTAATCGATTATCCGGCAGTCCGCGAAACGTTAACAAAGCAGACGACCGCGTGCAACCTGTCAGCCACTTCATTGGTCTACGGTCAGAGGCAGAAGACGCATGTTATTGCATTTTTATACGCCAATTACGAAAATTATGCACACAAAATTGCAAGTGATGACAATTCATAATTAGTTCGTTCAATTATTAAGCCAGTTCACTTAACTTTCACTAATTTCAGTGATTCGACTCTGCGTGCGGCTCTGAGTCTGGCTGAGTCTGAGGCTGAGACTCTGTCTCTGCCATTTGCTTTTTTTGGAGCTATCCAGATTTCAGGGAACACGTCCAGAAGATCGACTGTGCACCTTCGTTAGTCATCGCTCTAGAATTAACAGTAGTCGTCGTGTTCAAAGCATCCACTCGACAGGTGTTATGTCATTAGCTCGAGTCATTGTGACAATGGCGCGCGGCACGCGACAGAACGCTATCACTCTCGTTCCGCCTCGTCGCGTACGGACGCTGGCCACGCTGCTTACGCGGGCAAGAGACAATAGGCGGCGCCACGTGTGAAAGAAGAGTTGTAGCGCCTAGAGCTAATCCATCCGCGCTGGGGTACTTCAACCCACAGCGTACTCACACGGATGGGATCAACAGTTAAAACAGATACCGCAGTAAACGACGAGACATCCGAGATTGAGCGAGATCTGCGCGCATTTGGTCCCATCGGGGAGGGGGGGGGGGGGGGGAGTGCCCCAGCTCCCATCTAATAGTAGAGCTGATAGTAGTAGACCAGGGAAACAAGGCATTGTTTTCCCCCTGAAACTGGCACTTGCCAGTCTATTGCATGCATAGCAGTCCCGGTTTTTAGGCCCACCAATAACCAATTGGTGTCTGGTAATTGTTACTTAATAGGTCTAAATTATTCATATGTCTGTGCACTAATCCTAACCAAGACATAGGCAAAACAGTCTAGGGCTAGGCTCTAGTTGGCAAGTTTGTGCTTTGTGCCAGGTAATTATTTTCCCATTTAATCACTTTCTTGGGAGAAAATCAATATTTTAGCATTATTTCAAAGAGTATATTGCTGATATCATATATATAATATTATATATATATATATATATATATATGTGGGAAGTAGGGGCATGTCCGCACACATAAGGTGAAACAAGCTATAGGTAATGCACTGTGTGTGCTAAGAGGGTGATATTAGGTATTCAGAATGAGCAGTCATATTACTTTGTTGGTAGTTAGTTAAGAAATCGCATATCCCATCAGATATTTAAATATTTGGTTAAATGTAGAGGCATAGCTTTGTGCGGACATGCCCCAAGATACGGGGCATAACCGCACACTGTGTGCGGTTATGCCCAAGGAATGGCGAAACAACAACTGGTCTCACAGAGCTGACCATTAACTGCAATAATAATATGTATTGGTATGTGTACACTACTGACACATGCATTACTAAAAAAAAACACCAGAGAACACAAATCAACGATTTCAAGTTTTCATATATACGTAAAGTTTAGAAAATACAGTGGCCTTGAATCATAGTCCACGTTTATTCCTCCTTGAGAGTCAAAGCAAACAACAGCATGATTTTATAACGGGGAAAGTCAAAGTTTGCAACCCATCTTGTCTGAAGCCTTCTAGCTAAAACAGCATAGTCTCGTAAAGCGCAAAGTCAAACTAAAAACCCAGTTTGTCGGCTGTGCGAGCATGGCTTTGTATGGACTAACGTATAACCTACGTGCAAAGTTCTATATTATAGATTATACATCATTTATCATCTTGGTTGTTTTAGTCTATGAGCAATGATCAATTAAGCTTTATTTCTTTAACGGACCTAATGATACACAACATGGAAAATGTGACGTCAGCACGATATAGCCTATTACACATTGACAAAGCGATTAATGATATAATAAGTTTGATAATATTAAATAATTATATAATAATCATCATATACTATCTCACATCAAAGTTTCCTATAATATTTGTGGTAAGCAACTGAAGTATCTAAATAATTTTATGTATCTAAGTAGACTACATAATGTTGTAAGCACCGATGCACGAAATACGTCTGCACAGCGGGTGGGCATGACCACACACAGGCCTGTGCGAACATGCCCCAAGCATCCATGTGAATAATTCTGAATTGCGCGAAAATATGAAAGTATCCTTTATTTCACACATCATAAAACATTAAAATACAATTTGGAATTATGAAAGAAAATGTATATGCACGTCTTACAGTTAAAGTAATACACATAACAGCATATGAGTAAAATTACATCAGTGTTTACGAAAATAACATTTTATGTCATAACTTTTTACTTATTCACTTCTATCAAAAAGTATATGCAAGTGGTTGATTTGGGGGTTAGATGTTGCTGCTTAGCATGATTCCACTAGCCAGATGTTACGCAATGCGCAAATAATAGGGTGTGCGGACATGCCTCAGTGTGCGGATATGCCCCTACTTCCCCTATATATATATATATATATATATATATATGTAACATACAGGAATATATATATATATGTATATATATATATATATATAATTATTATATATACACATACATTCATGACACCTGTAATATATAATTTTGAGTGTGAAGGCATATTGTGATATCCATCAAAGAGCAATATTGCCTTGCTTTATTTATCTTATCTTACCTCAAGACCGGTCAATAACTGCCCAAAATTGAGCTTATGTACATAATACCCAAAGGCTACAACTGATTACAGATGTGGCAAAAAAGTTTCTGGTTCCCCTAAATAACAGATGGAGTGTTATTTAGACTGGAATGTTCCTTTACACAGTCACAGAAGTAACCAACCAAATGAATGTGAAGAAGAGTGCATGGTTTACAAATTAATTACGAGAGATGAGAATAGGTGTTTTTCAGAGTATATTTTTTCTTCTTCTTCCCGTGCTTCCTTTCTCTTTCTTTCACAGGTTTGACAGCCTCTTCTTCTTTCCATCCTCTCCAGGGAGTAAACGAAAGCTTGGCCAGAGAGGACCACTGGTAATGTATATAATTACTATATATTCCTATTCCACCCACCCTGGGGTAGGGGAAGTAGGGGCATGTCCGCATACTGAGGCATGTCCGCACACCCTATTATTTGTGCATCGTGTAACATCTGGTTAGTGGAATCATGCTAAGCGGCATCGACTAATCCCAAAATTAGTAAAGTAAAAAGTTATGACATAAAATGTTATTTTCGTAAACACTGATTCATTTTACTCATATGCTGTTATGTGTATTACTTTAACTGTAAGACGTGCATATAAATTTTCTTTCATAATTCCAAATTGCTTTTTAATGTTTTATGATGTGTGAAATAAAGGATACTTTCATAAGTAGCATTTTCACGCAGTTCATAATTATTCACATGTTGGATGCTTGGGGCATGTCCGCACAGGCCTGTGCGGTCATGCCCCACCCGCTGTGCAGACGTATTTCGTGCATCGGTGCTTATACTATTATGTAGTCTACTTAGATACATATTTAGATACTTCAGTTGCTTACCACAAATAGTATAGGAAACTTTGATGTGAGATAGTATATGATAATTATTATATAATTATTTAATATTATCAAACTTATTATATCATTCATCGCTTCATCAATGTGTAACAGGCTAAATCGTGCTGACGTCACATTTTCCATGTTGCGTATCATTAGGTCCGTTAAAAAAAGCTTAATTTATCAATGCTCATAGACTAAAAAACCCAAAATGATAAATTATGTATAATCTATAATATAGAACTTTGCCCGTATACGTTAGTCCATACAAAGCCAGGCTCTCACAGCCGACAAACTGAGTTTTTAGTTTGACTTTGCGCTTTACGAGACTGCTGTTTTAGCTAGAAGGCTTCAGACAAGCTGGGTTGCAAAACTTTGACTTTCCCCATTACAAAATCATGCTGTTGTTTGCTTTGACTCTCAAGGAGGAATAAACGTGGACTATGATTCAAGACCACTGTATTTTCTAAACTTTACGTATATATGAAAACTTGAAACCGTTGATTTGTGTTCTCTTGTGTTTTTTTTGTAATGCACGTGTCAGTAGTGTACACATACCAATACATATTATTATTGCAGTTAATGGTCAGCTCTGTGAGACCAGCTGTTGTTTCGCCATTCCTGGGGCATAACGGCACACATAGTGTGCGGCTATGCCCCGTACCTTGGGGCATGTCCCCACAAATGTATGCCTCTACATTTGACCAAATATTTAAATATCTGATGGGATATGCGATTTCTTAACTAACTAACAACAAAGTAATATGATTGCTCATTCTGGATGCTAAATATCACCCTCTTAGCACACACAGTGCATTATCTATAGCATGTTTCCCCATTGTGCAGACATGCCCCTACTTGCCCTACTATATTGGTAGCCCCATCACCGGTATGGTTTACAGTGTATCTAAACTGTGTATCACATTGATCCACGTTTAAAAAAATCCAAGAAAAAATAATGCACTTTACAAACGGTTTGTAAAGTGCATTCTTTTTTCTCGGATTTTTCCAAAGTGCCATGTGTGATGTAAGCTATTTTCATTGACTACACTAACATGGACACGATACATTAATGCCCAGTTTAATTACTATATAATTGTGGAAAAAACATATTGTCTGTAATCAACCAACAAAATAAACAAAGATGCTTCTCTGTGGTTTTAATGCATGTTCAAAGTTCAAATGCATAATTTGATCTGAATAAACTGTCATGTACTGAGTGATACCAATGATATATGAAACAAAAAAGCTGTGACATATGCATATTTTTTTTCTCTTAATGAATGTAGCAGAAGCTTGGGTTGACATGCATACTGATAGTGTAACATCCCTTATCAAAAACTGTGTTACTGACCAATGCTTTACTGAACAAAACATTTTTTATAATACATATATTTATTTGGAATGCATTACAGTGTACATGGAATGTTTAATCTTTGACATACGGCATATTAACAATGTTCATGAGATACCTTAACACAGACTAATTAGACACATTAAAAATCTGCAATTAAATATTGCAGATGACACATGTATAACATGTATAGTAGAGATATATAATATAAACATTCAATGTATCTGTCAAAAATATGGTTCACACCTAGGTACAAACTACACATACTTGCTATTTTGAATCCTATTTTGAGGTATCAATTTCTATGCATTATAAGACGCTACAAGAAAATAACTCCTCCTAAATCTGATAAAAAAATATATACATATGATAAAAAAGATATACAAAAAACGTCAGGCACAACCGCAGGCAGATACAATTATTTTATAATGATATACATCATTATCAGTTGTCACGAGAAAATGAATGAAAGACGAAGAATGTTATACAATTGTGAACAAAGCTATGTTAAAACAAAATGATGCCAGCAATACAATCTGTGTTTTAAAGTTGCATTTTAAGTTAAACAACCACTTACAACCATATTTAGTAAACTGTATTTATTTGATCACACCTACTGCCACAAATGTGTCGTATATGTCACATTGGCAGTTGATATGCTATTCAATAAATTATGTTTCTACCAAATTAACACCTGCCATGTCTGCCAGCAGAATAAAAAACACATATGGCATATGATTTTATCTTTTCTGTCTTTGTGCCGACTTATCTTAAAATGATGATATTACTGGGAAATGTCAATGAAAGCAATGTATGGGATAACATTATTTACTGGAAAATATTGTTTGAAAGATGATATGAGAATGTAACGTTAAACTCTAGACTTCAGCAGTTAATTTTACATTTCACATTCAAATGAAACATAATGATCTGTCATAGATCTCAATAAGTGCTCTGCACTATTGAATAAAAAACATTTTCACTTCTCTGGGAAGCCTTCAGCCATGCTGCTAATACTTATCAAAAACTACTGATACCCAAATATCAACAACTGCGTATCACCAGGTATTTATCAGCCAAGGGAACTGAGGCAATGTGTATGAACTTGTCTGAGGTTTGAAACATCAGCATGGGGATTTCAACATGGGATCTCTTAATTGAAGTTAATTGAGAGTCATAAATTGTAGGCAATATACCTCCACATTCCAATGGAAGACGAAAAACTATACAAAATACCAGCATCAGTCTAGTCATGTCTATGACACCTACATTTAAGCATCTTGTCTAAAGCATTCAGTCTAGTTTGCATATATATACACATGCATTTAGTCGTAACATATTCACCAAGTATGTTCACTTCACTGTAAAGTATGTTCACTTCACTTTACACTGTTATATTCACTTCAATGAAAAGTGAATGTCCACTTCACTGCAAAGGATGTCCACTTCACGGCACACTGTCTGTCCACTACAGCGTCCACTGCATGTTCCCGTGAGGGTGAGGGGTGACTCAGAGAAAGCTCTGTCTGCCCCTCCTCCAGAGGGTGATGGCCAGGGCGACTATGATGAAGATGGTGATGAGCGCCACCCCCACCAGGGACCAGGTCGCCGTCTCGTACTCGATGCGGGGCCGCGGCGTGGGGATGGGGGTAGTGGTCACTGAGGGCGAAAGAACAATCAAGCTTAGAGGCGCAACACACAACATTATGTGGTGTAATCACACACGCACGCACGCACGCACGCACGCACGCACACACACACACACACACACGTGTCTCTCTAAGGTAAACTAAACTTAGCTTTGGCAATATGATTTTTAATTTACATAAACTATGCCAATATGCAGAAGCGGCCATAACCTGTTTATGCTGGACTCACAATGGGCCAGCCATGCCATGTCCATATGACATGGAGCTGATTCTATGGGTGGCAGTCTCACTAAAAAGATTTAAGCACATGTAAAGCGCTCGATTCAGGGCGCTTTACATGGACATGTGCTTAAATTTTAGTTTCTTCAACATTTTGTTCCTTGTGTAACACAGCCAGGAGCCTGGGTTTGGTTGAGGAGTAAGTAAGACAGAGGAGACAGCACGTACCTGGATAGCGACTGGCCACGGTGGGGAAGTAGTCCCGCCAGAAGGCGTAGTGATTCTGTCTGTAGTTGATGTCCATGTAGCTCCACTCCCCGATGCGGAGGAAGCTGAGGTTGTACGGCGTCATCTCATACCATGACACATTCCTCTCCCAATCGGGAGTCGGCACACTGCAACCACAGCACACTCTATAACCACTGGACATTAAAATTCACTTAATGTTTACGTAATTATTTTATGATTTAATGCACACATTTTCAGTCTTCGAGATGTCTTCAATAAGTCGGGTGGACTCCACCTGACAAATCTGCCTTTATGCAAACAGCTGAGGTAGGATCATTATGCAACATAGCTTTATGCAGAGACCCGTTCACCCATCATTTGGATGGGTAAAAACCGTTGTGGACGGGTAGAAATATGGGTGGACGGGTAAAAAAATGAAGGAGCAAAAAAGGTCTTCCAAAACCATAGATATTGTTAGTTATGCCTTAGAAGTGAGTGCAACTGTGTGTTTGTAATCCATTTCAGGTCATCACACACATTTTAAAGTTTGTAAACTGGCTTAACAGTTAACATCCATGTGTCAACCAAAACGTGTGACTGGCTATAATTTGGTCCTATAAAGCCCTGTTATGCATCCACACTGCACTAACATGTGCCAATTAATTAATGTCATCACTTAGTTATTAAAAAAATTGTCTTGGAAAAGCTTTTTCATTAAGTCTAGTTTACTGTCATACAATATCACTCGATTTGCAAACACTGTGATTCCTGTATGACTGTGAAACAGAGATGCTATCCTTATATGACTGAAGTTCATACTTGCAAATTTAAACCGGTGTGAAACTGGTTTCGCTCCCGTTGAGCGTCCACACTACCAAATCTAAACCGGATCAGTGAGTGAAACAAGATTACAGTAATTCACCTCCATGAGGAGGTTTCAAACAGGTTTAGTTTTGACCCGGTTCAAATTGCTAGTGTGAAAGCGAAGGGGATTAACACCAAGTTGCACTAAATGTGACTTAATTGATTCTAGATGTAGGGACTGACTTGGTAGGTGTGACCATGATGTGACATAGGTAATTAGTGTTCTGTCCATTTGTTCTTGTGTGACAATAGAGCCACACTTGTTGACAAGATCTACTCTGGTTCAGGCAGTTGCAGTGTGGAATCAACAGGGTATCTGAATCAGATTACCCCCGGGGTAGTTAATGGAAATGAATTAATCTGGCTAGAAACCATTTTGTAGTGTGAACTTGAGATACTGTCCTACAACATGACTCTTGACCACTCCTGGTGGACGTGTCTCAGGATGGTCACATGGTCAACTCACCCGGTCAGTGTGAAGTTGATCCACATGTTCTGGACAAACTCGCTGATGTTGCGGTCAAGCTCTGTCCACTCCAACTGCCCAGGAACGATCCCGGTCAAGTTGCCCAACGTATTGTTGAAGAACGGATGACCAAATAGGTAGTCAACATCCTTGCCATGAGGTACACCTAAGGGGCATATAAACAGGTAGTCAACATCCTTGCCATGAGGCACACCTGAGGGACATATAAACAGGTAGTCAACATCCTTGCCATGAGGTACACCTAAGGGGCATATAAACAGGTAGTCAACATCCTTGCCATGAGGTACACCTAAGGGGCATATAAATAGGTAGTCAACATCCTTGCCATGAGGCACACCTGAGGGGCATATAAATAGGTAGTCAACATCCTTGCCATGAGGCACACCTGAGGGACATATAAACAGGTAGTCAACATCCTTGCCATGAGGCACACCTGAGGGGCATATAAACAGGTAGTCAACATCCTTGCCATGAGGTACACCTAAGGGGCATATAAATAGGTAGTCAACATCCTTGCCATGAGGCACACCTGAGGGACATATAAACAGGTAGTCAACATCCTTGCCATGAGGTACACCTAAGGGACATATAAACAGGTAGTCAACATCCTTGCCATGAGGCACACCTGAGGGACATATAAACAGGTAGTCAACATCCTTGCCATGAGGTACACCTGAGGGACATATAAACAGGTAGTCAACATCCTTGCCATGAGGTACACCTAAGGGACATACAAACAGGTAGTCAACATCCTTGCCATGAGGCACACCTGAGGGACATACAAACAGGTAGTCAACATCCTTGCCATGAGGTACACCTAAGGGACATACAAACAGGTAGTCAACATCCTTGCCATGAGGTACACCTGAGGGACATACGAACAGGTAGTCAACATCCTTGCCATGAGGTACACCTAAGGGGCATATAAACAGGTAGACAACATCCTTGCCATGAGGTACACCTAAGGGACATACAAACAGGTAGTCAACATCCTTGCCATGAGGTACACCTGAGGGACATACGAACAGGTAGTCAACATCCTTGCCATGAGGTACACCTAAGGGACATACAAACAGGTAGTCAACATCCTTGCCATGAGGCACACCTGAGGGACATATAAACAGGTAGTCAACATCCTTGCCATGAGGTACACCTAAGGGACATACAAACAGGTAGTCAACATCCTTGCCATGAGGTACACCTAAGGGGCATATAAATAGGTAGTCAACATCCTTGCCATGAGGTACACCTAAGGGGCATACAAACAGGTAGTCAACATCCTTGCCATGAGGCACACCTAAGGGGCATATAAATAGGTAGTCAACATCCTTGCCATGAGGCACACCTAAGGGGCATATAAATAGGTAGTCAACATCCTTGCCATGAGGTACACCTGAGGGGCATATAAATAGGTAGTCAACATCCTTGCCATGAGGCACACCTGAGGGACATATAAACAGGTAGTCAACATCCTTGCCATGAGGTACACCTGAGGGGCATATAAACAGGTAGTCAACATCCTTGCCATGAGGTACACCTAAGGGGCATATAAATAGGTAGTCAACATCCTTGCCATGAGGCACACCTGAGGGACATATAAACAGGTAGTCAACATCCTTGCCATGAGGCACACCTGAGGGACATATAAACAGGTAGTCAACATCCTTGCCATGAGGTACACCTGAGGGACATACGAACAGGTAGTCAACATCCTTGCCATGAGGTACACCTAAGGGACATACAAACAGGTAGTCAACATCCTTGCCATGAGGCACACCTGAGGGACATATAAACAGGTAGTCAACATCCTTGCCATGAGGTACACCTGAGGGACATACAAACAGGTAGTCAACATCCTTGCCATGAGGCACACCTGAGGGACATACAAACAGGTAGTCAACATCCTTGCCATGAGGTACACCTGAGGGACATATAAACAGGTAGTCAACATCCTTGCCATGAGGCACACCTGAGGGACATACAAACAGGTAGTCAACATCCTTGCCATGAGGTACACCTAAGGGGCATATAAATAGGTAGTCAACATCCTTGCCATGAGGTACACCTAAGGGGCATACAAACAGGTAGTCAACATCCTTGCCATGAGGCACACCTAAGGGGCATATAAACAGGTAGTCAACATCCTTGCCATGAGGTACACCTAAGGGGCATATAAATAGGTAGTCAACATCCTTGCCATGAGGCACACCTGAGGGGCATATAAACAGGTAGTCAACATCCTTGCCATGAGGTACACCTGAGGGGCATATAAACAGGTAGTCAACATCCTTGCCATGAGGTACACCTAAGGGGCATATAAACAGGTAGTCAACATCCTTGCCATGAGGTACACCTGAGGGGCATATAAACAGGTAGTCAACATCCTTGCCATGAGGTACACCTGAGGGACATACAAACAGGTAGTCAACATCCTTGCCATGAGGTACACCTGAGGGACATACGAACAGGTAGTCAACATCCTTGCCATGAGGTACACCTAAGGGACATACAAACAGGTAGTCAACATCCTTGCCATGAGGTACACCTGAGGGACATACGAACAGGTAGTCAACATCCTTGCCATGAGGTACACCTAAGGGACATACAAACAGGTAGTCAACATCCTTGCCATGAGGTACACCTAAGGGGCATATAAACAGGTAGTCAACATCCTTGCCATGAGGTACACCTAAGGGGCATATAAACAGGTAGTCAACATCCTTGCCATGAGGTACACCTAAGGGACATATAAACAGGTAGTCAACATCCTTGCCATGAGGTACACCTAAGGGGCATATAAACAGGTAGTCAACATCCTTGCCATGAGGTACACCTAAGGGGCATATAAACAGGTAGTCAACATCCTTGCCATGAGGTACACCTAAGGGACATACAAACAGGTAGTCAACATCCTTGCCATGAGGTACACCTGAGGGACATACAAACAGGTAGTCAACATCCTTGCCATGAGGTACACCTAAGGGACATACAAACAGGTAGTCAACATCCTTGCCATGAGGTACACCTGAGGGACATACGAACAGGTAGTCAACATCCTTGCCATGAGGTACACCTAAGGGACATACAAACAGGTAGTCAACATCCTTGCCATGAGGTACACCTGAGGGACATACGAACAGGTAGTCAACATCCTTGCCATGAGGTACACCTGAGGGACATACAAACAGGTAGTCAACATCCTTGCCATGAGGTACACCTAAGGGGCATACAAACAGGTAGTCAACATCCTTGCCATGAGGTACACCTAAGGGGCATATAAACAGGTAGTCAACATCCTTGCCATGAGGTACACCTAAGGGGCATATAAACAGGTAGTCAACATCCTTGCCATGAGGTACACCTAAGGGACATACAAACAGGTAGTCAACATCCTTGCCATGAGGTACACCTAAGGGGCATATAAACAGGTAGTCAACATCCTTGCCATGAGGTACACCTAAGGGGCATATAAACAGGTAGTCAACATCCTTGCCATGAGGTACACCTAAGGGGCATATAAACAGGTAGTCAACATCCTTGCCATGAGGTACACCTAAGGGGCATATAAATAGGTAGTCAACATCCTTGCCATGAGGTACACCTAAGGGGCATATAAATAGGTAGTCAACATCCTTGCCATGAGGTACACCTAAGGGACATATAAACAGGTAGTCAACATCCTTGCCATGAGGTACACCTAAGGGGCATATAAATAGGTAGTCAACATCCTTGCCATGAGGTACACCTAAGGGGCATATAAACAGGTAGTCAACATCCTTGCCATGAGGCACACCTGAGGGGCATATAAACAGGTAGTCAACATCCTTGCCATGAGGTACACCTAAGGGGCATATAAATAGGTAGTCAACATCCTTGCCATGAGGTACACCTGAGGGACATATAAACAGGTAGTCAACATCCTTGCCATGAGGCACACCTGAGGGACATATAAACAGGTAGTCAACATCCTTGCCATGAGGTACACCTAAGGGACATATAAACAGGTAGTCAACATCCTTGCCATGAGGTACACCTAAGGGACATACAAACAGGTAGTCAACATCCTTGCCATGAGGTACACCTAAGGGGCATACAAACAGGTAGTCAACATCCTTGCCATGAGGTACACCTAAGGGACATACAAACAGGTAGTCAACATCCTTGCCATGAGGTACACCTGAGGGACATACAAACAGGTAGTCAACATCCTTGCCATGAGGTACACCTGAGGGACATACGAACAGGTAGTCAACATCCTTGCCATGAGGTACACCTAAGGGGCATACAAACAGGTAGTCAACATCCTTGCCATGAGGTACACCTGAGGGACATACAAACAGGTAGTCAACATCCCTGCCATGAGGCACAGCTGAGGGACATACAAACAGGTAGTCAACATCCTTGCCATGAGGCACACCTGAGGACATGACGTGATTGTGTGTGTTAGACATCTACTTACACACAGATGTATCCACTACAAGAACAATTCAACCGGTTGACAGCAATATGAATCATTTAGCATTCAACATTCTAATGGCCACAGGCACAAAACTCCTGCTATAGCGAGATGTTTTACATTTTATACAACGGTATCTCCTTTGAGACGGAAGTACATGGAAGAACGTAGAGAGCGGGTGATCAGACTCAGTAGCGACAGCCCGAGCTTTCTTCAAAATTGCATGGTCGATTATTTTGGATAGCATTGGTGTAGGTAAGCCAATGATCTTGGCAGAAACGTGTAAGATTTTCAGAAGCCTGTTACAGTTTTTCACAGAAAGAGCAAGGTAGTAACAAATTCTGCAGTAGGTTATGAAAGGCTCAATTACGCTACAGTAAAGGTGCAGAAGAAGTAGATCAACGTAGAAAGCTAATACCTTTTGAAGAACTTGTTCACTTACCCATCCAGTAGGGCAGCTGTTCGTACTCAGAGCGATACTCAAACACATACATGTAGAGACTGTTGTCAAACGTGTCTGTGTACTTCAGGTGGGCCTTCAGTGTGCTGTCGACACATGAGCCGTACATCATGTCGGAGTAGAGCTGTGAAGAACCAAAAACCAACCGAGTCAACTATTATAGTCAGTCAGTAGGTCTACTGCAGGTTCGACTCGAGTGGCACAACACAAACTTCTACAAGAATGGCACACCACAATAATGTCAACTGGAGTGGCACATCCTAGCAGTTTCTTCTGCAGTGACAGTCCACAAAAATGTCTATTGGAAAGTCCCATAATAACATTTTCTACTGGAGTGGCACACTACAACAGTTCCTACTGTAGTGGCACACTACAGCAGTTTCCACTGGAGTGGCACAATGCAGAAGTTTCTACTAGAGTGGCACAATGCAGAAGTTTCTACTGGAGTGGCATACTACAGCTGTTTTTACTGGAGTGGCACAATGGAGCAGTTTCTACTGGAGTGGCATACTACAGCTGTTTCTACTGGAGTGACAAAACACAGTAGTTCATAATGGCACGACATCCCACAATATATTCTACAAACATGGTACATCCATGCAGTGTCCACTAGAGTGCAGTGGTCAGAAGTTTCTGGCCCCTTAATTGTTCTTCCCACGTGACCAGACACAGAAGAGTGTGTGACAAATCACCCTCCCACTCCAGGGGCTGTTACCCTGGCTGATCGTGTTGAAAAACTCAGCCTATGAAATTTCCCACTGAATCTCTGGTTGGTGGCAAGAGTTTATTTCAGCCAACCATGGCTCATGTTACATGCAATGTCTTGGATGCAAACGAGTCCGTATATTGGGATTCCCATCAATGGTTTGGGGCGGATAGTTGTGGTGGCTGATACAGTTGTGACTGGCAAAGCCAATTACTAGTTTAACTCAGTTATCTCCTCAGCCTTGATTAACCAGACTCCGTGAGGTGGCAGCACTTTTCAGCCACTCAACTCTGCCTGGGGTATTAATGGACTGCTGATGCAACCACCAGGGCGGCCTTACCCCATATTAGGGTAGAGACACTGATTGGCTCTCAGGCCAACTAAGAAATAAAATTTAAATAACGATATACTTTTACAAGATAATGATATCACACGAAAATTATTCAACATTGAACTTATATTAACACAAAAATAAATAAAAATGTGCAGTTGTTTATAAAATAGGAGGAATTATGGCAGGATTAGCCAGTATCCATGAGGTGGCAGTATTGATCAGCCCCACATAGATAATATTCAAAATCTGGCAAAGTTATCAGGCTGTCTTCTCGGCGTAGTTACGCAGCCGACCGACAGTCGGTTAAGTGAGACTATTATCTTGTGCGTGTCATACAGGGAGCAGCCAGGACTGGACCAGAGACTTACATCAATGAGGTTCTGTCTGACGGCCGACGTGTTGTCTGGTTTTGCCCAGAAGGTATACTCAAACTCCACCGCGCCAACGACCTCGTCAATGTTGAGCACCAGGGGGCGCTCTCGTATCATCTTGTCGATGATGTCACGGAAGGTACCCGGAGACATTCCTTCTGCTATCCGCAGGCCGAGAATGTCCTTTGTGACATTTTCTGTTCGTAATAACAGAACGTAAATAGAAGGTAAATTATAGAAGGTAAATAGAAGCTACCGTAAACACTGACTCTCAAATACTGATGACAAAGAATTAAATGTTGTCGTACAAGAAAGACTGAACTGTGATCACTCAACGGGGACTGAACTGTGATTATACAACTGAGACTGAACTGTGATTACACAACTGAGACTGAACTGGAATCACACAATTAAAACTGAACTGTGATTACATAACAGACTGAACTGTGATTACACAACTGAGACTGAACTGGAATCACACCATTAAAACTGAACTGTGGTTACATAACAAAGACTGAACTGTGATTACACAACTGAGACTGAACTGTGATTACACAACTGAGACTGAACTGGAAACACACTATTAAAACTGAACTGTGATTACATAACAGAGACTGAACTGGGATCGCACAACTGAGACTGAACTGTGATTATACAACAGAGACTGAACTGGGATCACACAATTAAAACTGAACTGTGATTACATAAGAGAGACTGAGCTGTGATTACACAACAGAGACTGAACTGGAACACAATAAAAACTAAACTGTGATTACATTTATAATAGAGACTGACCTGGGATCACACAATTAAAATTGAACTGTGATTACACAACAGAGACTGACCTGGGATCACACAATTAAAACTGAACTGTGATCGCAGAAGAAACAGAACTAAGTAACTCTGATCACCCTAGACTGCGATCACCCTAGACTGTGATTACCCTAGACTGCAATCATCCTAGACTGCGATCACCCTAGACTGTGATCACCCTAGACTGTGATCACCCTTAGACTGTGATCACCCTAAACTGTGATCACCCTAAACTCATATAACACACCTGTACTGTGCCTATACACCAGACAACAATGGAATTAGAACAAAAACAATATTCAAGTAATCGCAATCCACAAAATTACAGAGTACTGTCTACAGTATAGAGTTTGCAGCAACATCTGTAAATGAAAGTACATTTCTCAAGAAATGCACAACGCCCATACCAGAGGGCCCCACCTGCTATGTAGGCTCCTTCATCCCTCGTCACGCCAGCAAGAATATTCACTTTCATGACATCGTTTCCCTTGCGTAACTCTGCCGGTGTTTTGGGTAGGAGCCCATCAGGCCCATCCAGTACGGGACCAAAGGGCCCAGAAAGAGACCCATACTGCAAGAGAACAGAGATGGTGAGTGGAGATGACAGGTCTAGTGGTGTCCTACGGCCTTTACTGCCTCTAGTCAATACACACGTAGCAACGTGTACAATTAAAAGGAATGATCCCAAAATGCAAGTGCAACAGCAAACTGCCATAATCACAATAGTAAACTCCCAGTAGACAACTGCAAGCTTCCAACAAATAACCGCAAACTCCCGTCATGCACTAGTAATATCCCAACATGCAACAGCAAATTCCCACCATGCACTAGTAAACTCCCAAAATGCAACAGCATGCACCCACCAAACAACAGCAAACCCTCTCAAGAATGAGTAAACTGCCAACAGGCAACAATAACACTGTATTTCTTTGGACTGAGTGGGTGAATGGGAGGCGCTGAAAACACACTGTGCAAACAGTTACAGGTTATGTTGGAACTATGGGTGTCGTCATTCAGAGCTGGATCCAAGAGGCCATGCCACACAGCTCAAGAACATTTGACACAGTGACAAGCATTAATTCACAAACATCTTAAAAATTCTTTCGGAACATCCTCACCACACAGCTGTACAAACCCCCTCACTCCCCACACCCCCCCCCCGCACAGCCGCCCCCTACCTTTCTCCAGACACTGGCCGATGCATTGACAATCTCGTCAAAGTGCTTTGAGCGCAGACATTCCATGAGTATCTCCATGGGCACGCCGTAGTCGGGGTCACACCCCACCCGGCGCCCCAGCTCCTGGGTGTACTCCAGGGGGTTGCTGAAGTAGTGTGGACCCACCACTGTCCAGTCGCACAGGTCGGACCCCGCCATCAGGATCACCTGGTGGAACAACTTCCTCTTGCCCGCTGAACACACAAACACTTGCTTTGAACCACTGGTAACAACTGGTGCCATGAACACACAAACACTTGGTGGAACAATTGATGCCATGAACAGACAAACACTTGGTGGAACAACTGGTGCCATGAACATGCAAACACTTGGTGCAATGAACACGCAAACACGTTCAATAAACACGCAAAATGTCGTGGAACAACTCGTGCCATGAACATGGAAACACGTCATGGAACAACTACTGTCCTGAACACGCAAATACTTGGCAAAACAACTGGTGCCATGAACACGCAAACACTTGTTGGAACAAATTCTGCCATGTACACACAAACACATGGTAGAACAACTGGTGCTATGAAAATGCAAACACGTCGTGAAACAATTGGTGCTATGAAAACCAAAATTTCTTGGAACAACTGGTGCCATGAACACACAAAAACTTGGTGGAACAAATTCTGCCGTGAACACACAAACACTTGGTGGAACAACTGGTGCCATGAACATGCAAACACTTGTTTGAAAAACTTGTGCTTTGAACATACAAACATTTGGTGGAACAACTGGTGCCTTTAACACACAAACACTTGGTAGAACAATTGTTATGAAAATGCAAACACTTGATGGAACAATTAGTAACAACTGGTGCCATGAACATGCAAACACTTCGTGGAACACCAGGTGCCATGAACACACAAACACTTGATGGAACGTCTGCCCTGAAAACACAAACACTTGGTGGAACAACAGGTGTCATAAACACACACACAAATATGGTGGAACAACTGATGCCATGAACAGACACACTTGTGGAACAATTGCTGCTATGAACACAAATACTTGGTGGAAAAAATTCTGCCCTGAACAGAAAAACACTTGGCGGAACAACTGGTGATATGAAAGTGCAAACATCTTGTTGGAACAATTGGTGTTATGAACACGTAAACATTTGGGTGAACAACTGGTGCCATGAAAACGCAAACACTTGGTGGAACAACTGGTGCCAGGAACATGCAAACACTTGGTGGATCAACTGGTGCCATGAACACGCACACACTTGGTGGAACAAATTCTGCCATGAACACACAAACTCTTGGTGGAACAAATGGTGTCATGAACATGCAAACACATGTTAGAACAATTGGTGCTATGAACACACAAACATTTGGTGGAACAACTGGTGCCATGAACACGCAAACACTTGTTTGAACAACTTGTGCCATGAACATGCAAACATTTGTTGGAACAACTAGTGCAACAAACACGCTAACACTTGGTGGAACAACTGGTGTCATGAACACATAAACACTTGGCGGAACAACTTCTGCCCTGAACACACAAACAAGTGATGGAACATCTGGGAGATGAACACACAAACACTTGGTGGAACAATTGTTGTTATCAAAATGCAAACACCTGATGAAACAATTAGTAACAACTGGTGGCACGAACATGCAAACACTTGGTGGAACAACAGGTGCCATGAAAACACAAACACTTGATGGAACAATGTCTCCCCTGAAAACACAAACACTTGGTGGAACAACTGGTGCCATGAAAACACAAACACTTGGCAGAACAGTTGGTGCAATAAAAATGCAAACACTTGGTGGAACAATTGGAAACAATTGATGCCATAAACATGCAAACACTTGGTGGAACAACTGGTGTCATGAACACACAAACACTTGATGGAACAACTGGTGCCATAAACACACGCAAACACTTGGTGGAACAACTTCTGCTCTGAACACGCAAACACTTGGTGGAAAAATTGGTGCTATAAATACACAAACATTTGGTGGAACAACTGGTGCCATGAACACGCAAACACATGTTTGAACAACTTGTGCCATGAACATGCAAACATTTGGTGGAACAATTGGTGCCACGAACACGTTAACATTTGGTGGAACAACTGGTGCATAAACACACATACACTTGGCGGAACACCTTCTGCCCTGAACAGACAAACACATGGTGGAACATCTGGGGAATGAACACATAAACATACAAACATTTGGTGGAACAACTGTTACCACAAACACACAACACTTGGTAGAACAATTGTTGTTATAAAAATGCAAGCACTTGGTGGAACAATTAGTAACAACTGGTGCCAAGAACATGCAAACAATTGGTGGAACACTTAGTGACAACTGGTGTCATGAACATGCAAACACTTTATGGAACAACGTCTGCCCTGAAAACACAAAACACTTGATGGAACAACTGGTGCCATGAAAACACAAACACTTGGTGGAACAACAGGTGTCATTAAGACAGAAAAACTTGGTGGAACTACTGGTGCCATGAACAGACAAACACCTGTGGAACAACTGGTGCAATGAACACGCAAACATTTCTCGGAACATTTGGTGCTATGAACATGCAAATACTTAGTGGAACAGTTGTTGCTATAAACACAAACACTTGTGCAACAACTTCTGCCCTGTACATAAAAACACTTGTTGGAACAACTGGTAACAACTGGTGTCATGAACACGCATACACTTAGTGGCACAACTGGTGCCAGGAACACACGAACACTTGGTGGAACAATTGGTGCTACAAACACAAACACTTGGTGGAACAACTTCTGCCCTGAATTCAAAAACACTTGGTGGAACAATTGGTAACAACTGTGCCACGAACAAGCAAACACTTGGTGGAACAACTGGTGCCACGAACACGCAAACACTTGTTGGAAGAACTGGTGCCACGAACACGCAAACACTTGGTGGAAGAACTGGCACCATCAACACACAAACGCTTGGTGGAATAACTTCTGCCCTGAATACACACCATTTGGTGGAACAATTGGTGCCCTGATCACACAAACATTTGGTGGAACAACTGGCACCATGAACATAAACTCTTGTTGGAACAATTGGTGCCAAGAACATGCAATAATTTGGTGGAACCAGTTGCCCCCTGAACGCACAAACATTTAGTGGAACACCTTCTGCCCTGAATACATAAGCACCTGGTGGAATAACTATGTTGTCTGAATATACAAAGATTTGTTTGAACAATCGGCCACCTGAATAAATGCACATAATAAAAACATAGAGGGTACAACAGACTTGTCACCAACTCTCAATCTCAAGAAACAACTGCATTAAGTTAAACAGAAGTAGGCAAGTTGAGAGTTGAGTGGTTGCTGTCAAATATAATCTACTCTGAAAGTGCTGCATGATTGTGATGATATGACGAGTTGTTGACTATGTTTTATAATTATACTTGGGCACCATATTACTATGATAATGAACTCATAAAGTTATAACACACATCAATTATTAACCATTTAAATTTTAAAAGTTTAAATAAAAATAAAAAGCTGCCATTCACATCACCAAGGACACTTGTCTCAATGGCATGTCGTGGCGAAGACAGTTTTATATTGGATCATCTATAAGGAGCAAAATCAATTTCAAAGATTATAATTTAGTGTATCAGTCCATAAGCATGTTGATGAACCAGTCTGTGGTCAATGACCTTCACTGACCTCCACTGCGTGACCACTGAGTCTTGGGTGACACCATCAGGAGGCCAATACTCGCTGCTCCCGACCCCGACCCCATCAAGGTCACACGGTTAGGGTCGCCTCGAAATATTCTAATGTATGATTGGATGAACTCCAGTACTTCTACGATGTCATACAGTCCATAATTCCCACGCGAATAGTCATCAGATGTGCTCATGAAACCTACAAAATATAAACAAGAAATTAGTTCTGCCCACAACCCACCTTTTAACTGGTTCCAACCAGTACATCGATGGGTAAGTTAAATAGCAGTGACGTAGTATGGTGACTACTGCTATTGCTAGCTACAGCCAGCCCCAACATCAGCAGTTCTTTCTCAGACAATGGTCCATGTGTGTGTGTGTGTGTGTGTGTGTGTGTGTGTGCGCGCGCACGCACGTGCGTTTGGCGTAAGGAAGACATAACGAATCATATACAATTCTATGGTTGACACACAATTGGTCATACCATGTTTCTATATATGACACAAGCCAAGGGATCATACCATTCTTCTAAGGGTGACACAGGGGGTCATACCATTAGTCTAAGGGTGATACGAGGGGTCATACCATTCTTCTAAAGGTGATACAAGGGGTCAAACCATTATTCTAAAGGTGACACAAGGGGTCAAACCATTATTCTAAGGGTGACACAAGGGGTCATACCATTAGTCTAAGGGTGATATGAGGGGTCATAGCATTCTTCTAAAGGTGATATAAGGGGGGTCAAACCATTATTCTAAGGGTGACACAAAGGGTCATACCATAAGTCTAAGGGTGATATGAGGGGTCATAACATTCTTCTAAAGGTGATACAAGGGGTCAAACCATTATTCTAAGGGTGACAAAGGGGTCATACCATTATTCGAAGGGTGATACGAGGTGTCATACCATTATTCTAAGGGTGATATGAGGGGTCATACCATTATTATAAGGGTGATCCATGGAGTGATACCATTATTCTAAGGATGATACAAGGGGTCACACTTACATTTGTAATGTAGTAGTTTTTATCTGAAACTCTTATGCACCATTAAAGTCCATTATTTACATTTACTGTAAAATATTTCATTACATTTCCATGCCCAGGAGGATCCTATCAACAATGGTAAACATTTCAGGGGGAGCGTGCCCCGCTAATACTGCCACTAACCGAGTGCCCCGAGCCTGTAGTTGAAGGTGATGACGACGACCTCTCTCTTGGCGAGGATGTGGGCAGGGTACAGGGCGGAGTCTCCCAGGCTGAAGTCTTCCCCGTGGACGTACACGAGCACGGGGTAGAGGCGGTTACGATTGTGACCCCCTAGACGGTCCGTGATCTGTGAGAACCAGAGGCAGAAGGGAAACAGCATCACTACAGACACAGAATGAAACACCAGGCACTGTACTTGTTCTACTAAGTGTATTAAACACACTGTGACAATGGCAAACTGGTGGCGCCATCTAATGGCAATGGTTATACTGTTTCCAGTGTCATTCACCAGGTGGAGACATAACATTTGCTGTTTCCATTGTAAATTCATACAATTGACATCGCGCAAAATTCAAGCTGGGATGGCACATACATAACAAAGGTGGTAGCTTTAGGTGTAGACAGTTCTCATGTGCTTTCCTCATTCTTACTTACATTGGGTGAGAAGATGTTCAGGTGAAGACATTCTAACTTACATTGGGTAAGTAGATGTTCAGGTGAGGACATTCTAACTTACATTGGGTGAGAAGATGTTCAGGTGAGGACATTCTAACTTACATTGGGTGAGAAGATGTTCAGGTGAAGACATTCTAACTTACATTGGGTGAGAAGATGTTCAGGTGAAGACATTCTAACTTACATTGGGTGAGAAGATGTTCAGGTGAAGACATTCTAACTTACATTGGGTGAGAAGATGTTCAGGTGAAGACATTCTAACTTACATTGGGTGAGAAGATGTTCAGGTGAAGACATTCTAACTTACATTGGGTGAGAAGATGTTCAGGTGAAGACATTCTAACTTACATTGGGTGAGAAGATGTTAAGGTGAAGACATTCTAACTTACATTGGGTGAGAAGATGTTCAGGTGAAGACATTCTAACTTACATTGGGTGAGAAGATGTTAAGGTGAGGACATTCTAACTTACATTGGGTGAGAAGATGTTCAGGTAAAGACATTCTAACTTACATTGGGTGAGAAGATGTTCAGGTGAAGACATTCTAACTTACATTGGGTGAGAAGATGTTCAGGTGAAGACATTCTAACTTACATTGGGTGAGAAGATGTTCAGGTGAAGACATTCTAACTTACATTGGGTGAGAAGATGTTCAGGTGAAGACATTCTAACTTACATTGGGTGAGAAGATGTTCAGGTGAAGACATTCTAACTTACATTGGGTGAGAAGATGTTCAGGTGAAGACATTCTAACTTACATTGGGTGAGAAGATGTTCAGGTGAAGACATTCTAACTTACATTGGGTGAGAAGATGTTCAGGTGAAGACATTCTAACTTACATTGGGTGAGAAGATGTTAAGGTGAAGACATTCTAACTTACATTGGGTGAGAAGATGTTCAGGTGAAGACATTCTAACTTACATTGGGTGAGAAGATGTTCAGGTGAGGACATTCTAACTTACATTGGGTGAGAAGATGTTCAGGTAAAGACATTCTAACTTACATTGGGTGAGAAGATGTTCAGGTGAAGACATTCTAACTTACATTGGGTGAGAAGATGTTCAGGTGAAGACATTCTAACTTACATTGGGTGAGAAGATGTTCAGGTGAAGACATTCTAACTTACATTGGGTGAGAAGATGTTCAGGTGAAGACATTCTAACTTACATTGGGTGAGAAGATGTTCAGGTGAAGACATTCTAACTTACATTGGGTGAGAAGATGTTCAGGTGAAGACATTCTAACTTACATTGGGTGAGAAGATGTTCAGGTGAAGACATTCTAACTTACATTGGGTGAGAAGATGTTAAGGTGAAGACATTCTAACTTACATTGGGTGAGAAGATGTTCAGGTGAAGACATTCTAACTTACATTGGGTGAGAAGATGTTCAGGTGAAGACATTCTAACTTACATTGGGTGAGAAGATGTTCAGGTGAAGACATTCTAACTTACATTGGGTGAGAAGATGTTAAGGTGAAGACATTCTAACTTACATTGGGTGAGAAGATGTTCAGGTGAAGACATTCTAACTTACATTGGGTGAGAAGATGTTCAGGTGAAGACAGTCCTCGCTTGTGTTCTTCATCTCGTAAAACTTCTCCTGTAGGCGCCAGAGTTCCTGTGGACAAGCGTCGCGGTAGAAGGACGCGTCCCACTTGCGTATTCCCATGTCCCACCCAGGACCCGGCTTCTCGGGCTTCTGCAACAGAACACACAACAAGACTGGATTAATGTTATAAATGTCAAAACAATGCTTCCTCAAAGTACTGATATAACTCATCATGTTTAAACGGCATCATATATTTGTCAAATTAAAATGTTAATTAAAATGTTCATTGGTCAACACATGTATCAATCAAGATTTGTTTATACAATAGCTGATACAATAGAAGATACATAGTTTTATTTTATTAAGGCTGCAAATCAATATTAATGTTGCATCAACCATCAAACCAATTACGTGAATATTGTAAGCTTGTAAATAAAACGTCATATAATTATATAAGGACACAGTATTATACTCCCACATGACATAGTACTTAATATACTCCCCATGGCGCAGTAATATACTCCCCCATGACACAATAATATACTCATACATGACACTGTACTTAATATACTCCCCATGACACTGTACTTAATTTACTCCCCATGACAGTGATGACACAGTACTATACTCCCCCATGACACTGTACTTAATATACTCCCCATGACACAGTACTATACTCCCCCATGACACTGTACTTAATATACTCCCAATGACACAGTACTATACTCCCCCATGACACTGTACTTAATATACTCCCCATGACACTGTGACACTGTACTTAATACTCCCCCATGACACTGTACTTAATATACTCCCCATGACACTATAATATACTACCCATGACAGCAATACACTCCCCCATGACAATAATATACTCCCCATCAGGCCCCATGATAGTAATATACTCCTCCCATGAGACAGTAATATACTTCCTCAAAGTCATGTCACAGTAATACACCTCCCCATGACACAGTAATATACTTCCCCATGACACAGTAATATACTTCCCCATGACACAGTAATATACTCCCCCATGAGGCCATTACACAGTAATAAAATACTCCCCCACAACAGAGTAATATCATCATGCTGTCGGTCGCGAAGCGACAAAGACTGCTTCCATCATTTGACTGTTGCTCTCCATTTATCTCTCTGCTGTGAGAGTGATGTCCATGAGTCGATCTTTATGTCTCTCAGCTTCAGGTTTCTCTTGATGGTATCCTTGAACCAGAGACGAGGGCGCCCTCTCTTTCTGTGACCCGAAGACAGTTGGGAGTAGAGAACCTGCTTTGGTAGCCTGTCTGGTGTCATCCTCATCACTCATGAGGTGTCCAGTCCACCGGAGATTCTTTCTGATCAGAAGATCTTCCATAGATGGCAGCCCTGTCCGTTCGAGTATTTCCTTGTTTGTCACTTTGTCCATCCAGGTTATCCTCATGATCGATCGCAGATGTCGCATCATGAAGGCATGCAGCTTTTTCACCTGTCATCTGTACACTGTCCAGGCCTCGGCTCCGTATAGGAGGGTGGACAGCACGATTGCACGGTATATCTTGCCTTTAACCCGCATGGACACATGGTGGTTGTTCCAGAGTCTCTGGCGTAGTCGGCCGAAAGATGCACTAGACTTGGCCATCCTCCTCTGTATTTCATCGTCAATGCATCCGTCACTTGATATAGTGCTTCCTACGTAGGTGAATTCCAGAACAGAGTTCAGCTCGTTTCCATCAACCATGATATCCTCCTCTCGGGTTCTTGTAGAGTTGGGTTGGTACAGCACCTCAGTCTTCTTGATGTTAAACTTCAGGCCGAACTTCTTTGACGCATTGGAGAAAGCATCCACTATTTTCTGCATCTCTTCAGCAGAGTGTGCAACCAGTGCACTGTCATCTGCGAATAGCAGCTCTCTCATCATTATCCGAGTAGTCTTGGTCTTTGCTCTGAAGTGTGCGACATTTAATAGGTCAGCGCTCTGTCTGGACTGTATGTAGACGCCATCCCCCATGTCTCGGAAAGCATCGTCGAGCATTGCTGATAGGAAGATGGAAAAGAGCGTGGGGGCCAGTACACAACCTTGCTTGACCCCATTTGTGACCCTGAACGATTCCGAGACTTCCCCTCCAACACTAACATTTGCCATCATTCCGGTATGTAGTGCCTCGATCATTGTTGTGAACTTCTCTGGGCAGTCATACTTCTTCAGTAGCTGCTATAGCCCGGTCCTCCCAACTGTATCGAACGCCTTACTGAAGTCGACAAATACCATGTACAGAGGTCGGTCCTGCTCAATGCAATTTTCTTGTAGTTGGCGGAGACAAAATATCATATCTATGGTGCTCCGGTTACCTCTGAAGCCACATTGTGTCTCTGGAACTACCTCTGGTGTTATGTGGGTAGATAGTCTGTTAAGGAGGATCCTGGCGAAGCTCTTGCCTGCTATGGAAAGAAGAGAGATTCCTACTCCCCACAATACAATACAATACAATACAATACAATACAATACAATACAATACAATACAATACAATACAATACAATACAATACAATACAATACAATACAATACAATACAATAACTTATTTACCAATAGTCCCCCAAAAAGGAAATTTTTGTGCTAGATATTCACATAACACAACATAATACAAATACATTAATTAGTATTGACAATGCTTATAATAGTAGTGCGCCCCATTGCACCACCACCCCCCCCCCCCCCCCGCCTTATCCTCCCCAATCACTTTCCCATCCCCGACTTCGCGTTTAGCAGCCTAACAGAAGTTGGAAGAAAAGTGTTACAATAACGGTTCATGCATGCTTTTTCGGATACGTATCCTAGGCTAGCGCTGTCGATCGCCAATTGTGCCATAGGCGAAACGGTTTGCTATTTGGCAAAAAGAAATTAAAACTCTTCGCCAAATTTACGGAAAAAAAATCTTTCATTATTATTGATGTTACCACCAAATGCACCAATACATGACTGCATTATTCAACTCCGGTCTGTTGAAGTTGTCTAAACTATTGCACATCCAACTGACCCAAATAACCAGTCAGGGTAAAGTGACCTGCTGGGTAAACAATTTGGTTGCTTCCTAATCCTTCCACTTAGCCATGCTCACAGACAATGGGGGGGGGGCTTAAATCAATCAAGAATTGTGTTTACTAGACAATGGGGACCTGCTTGGTGGCACTAATTACAAGTTTGAGACAAGTATAATGATGTACCTGACAGGGTGATTCACCTAACAGGTTTCATATTATCGCTCAGTATCTGGGCAGTCATGGTCATTAATCAATGTGTCATCTGGTAACTGTTCAATAAAATGCCAATATAGATTGTAATTCATGTATATTTGACAATTATCACCACCAGAAACATTACAGATAGAAAGATGCATGTCAAAAACATGTTTGATCAGATATAGCCAGTGTCACCCAGCCCAGGATTACTGTCGATCACATAAAATAAACTAATTTGGTGAATTACTCTAATTAGTCAATTAACCAATTAGTTTTTTATTACTGAGCAGTCAAGTGATGTTTTAAGATAGGTAATAATTGTATCAATTCACTGAATCACTACAAGAGTAGAGTAGATGATTCTTAATAATTTTGCCTTGTTATAAAATTATATACCGCAAGAAGGATATTGATATACTAGAAAGAGTACAAAGAAGAGCAACCAAAATGATACAAAAACTCAGGAATATTAGTTATGAAATGCGTCTAAAAGAATGTGGATTAACAACACTAGAAACCAGGAGATTGAGAGGAGATCAGATAGAAGTTTTTAAAATATTGAACGGGTATGAAAATATTGACAGAAATATTTTTTTCTCTGTTAAGGAAGAGAGAAGGATTAGAGGACATGGAATTACATTAATTAGCAAAGAAGCAGTGTAGACTAGATATTAGAAAATTTTCATTTTCACAAAGAACAGTAAATGAATGGAACAGATTATCGGCTGATTGTGTAGGTGCTAGTAGTGTTAATATGTTTAAAAATAAAATTGACATGTACCTAAGAAGGGCTGGGTACATTTAGTTAGATAGGTTGGACTCTCGATAAGCCAAAGGGCTTCCTTGCCCACCTGCCATCTAGAGTTGATTCTCTGGGTGGCAATCTTGTTAAATCTTGTTAAATCTTTCAAATTGCAATACACACCTGTAATAATGTTAATTTTATTACATTAATAGTATGTGTTAGGTGCTGTTTCTTTATATTTACAAAATTCCCAACCGTTGTTCAGATTTCTTTTTATGGTTAAACAATATGTTCTATTAAATTATACTGTTAAAATTATACTGGATGTTTATTTGTGTTAATGATGTTTAGTTAAATATACCAATGTTTAGTTAATTAAAATTGGGTATTTTTTTATATTGTATAGAATTTTGTATTATGTCTTGTTTTTCATTTGTTGTGCCAGGTAATGAAAATGTAATTGATCTAAAAAAAATGGCTAAAGAAAATTTCAGTTGGCTAAACAAATTTCTGACCTTTAGCCAAATTGGCTAAACAGATTTTAGACACAGTGCTAGCCTAGTACTCCACCATGACACAGTAATATACTTCCCCATGTCATAGTAATATAGTCCCCCTATGATAACTGCAACCATATAGCACTCAAATATGTATTGAAGAGAACTTGTAAAAACTTATGGGACCCCTATGTCATAATCACAAATTACATGGAAACATTTACTTGTCACAAATTAATTGAAATTATGTCATATTCCAAATATGATCACAGTCCCTGTTCTGTCTGGCTTTGGTCTGTTCTTCTCTTCTTCTCTTCTGTTCTTCTTGGTACCGTAGGAACTCCGATGACGAAGGACCAACTCAGCACCATTTTTGAAGGGATGTCCATTAAAAAGCTAAATGGCTTAAAATAGTATTTAAAAAAAGGAAAAACTTATTTCAGATGGCTAAAAGTTGAAAAAAGTTCAGAGAAATTTGTTAGTTACTTTATTCTTAACAGTTAGAATAATAATAAAATTAAAATAATACAAATATAATGTTAAATATATCTCAATATGGTTATTATTGGGTTATTTGTGAATTTTAATGATATTGCTAGGCATAACTGATATAAGCACGTTTATTTTTAGCATAATCATTGTCATTGAAGCACCATTGTTACTTTATGTTAGGTAAGACAAGTGAGTCTATTTTCGGGTCTGTCAATATTATGATGTAGTTACCTTGAAGCGTCGTTCTCCGTAGGGTGGGCGAGCGTACGGCACCCCTCGGAATATGTTGATGTACTTGTGGGGGGCGAATATGAGGGAGCGCCCCACCACGATGCCCGTGTACGGGATAGTTCGCTCGATCTCATCGAACGGGTAGAACGGCAGTTGGTCGCACGGCCAGCGCGCGTCGGGCGGGCAGTACTTGTCGCGGTAGAAAGGGTTGCCCTGGCCCACGGCCCACTGCGGGGGAACGGCGGGGTCATACTGTCCCCCGGACGGTCGACAGAACGCCAACACGAGTGTCGCGACGGCTGTCACTGTCAGACACAAACGCATTGTCAACACACACTTCCGTCCGACTTTCACCGATCATCGCAAACTTGCAGACATTGTGATTGTTCACCCACAGGTGTCGCGGCTTCTCGAGGTTTTCAAAATGGCGGCGGTCATGTGACACATTGTACGCTCACCTGGTGTTTGTGTTGTTAGTGCAATCGTTCACCTGTGTCGGCTGGGGTGATTAAATTACGGTGCAAACGCTGGGACTTGTTTGGGTCACAGGAAGTCCGGCATCCAATCATCAGATTATTTTCACATAGCCCTATAGGCATGTAAAAATACGGTACAGGACAAATTTTCACAAAGGAAGATATAAGGACATGAGGGAATATTTAGCGAAGATAGACTGGAATAACACACTGAAGAATAAGACAGCAACAGAATGCTGGAATATCTTAAAGAGGGAAATTGACTGCGTCGTTGACAAATTTGTCCCCTTGAAAAAACAAGGGAAAAGGTCAAAGAAGAAACACTTATCGAAGGAAGCCATTAGAAAAATCAAGTACAAGCAAATGATGTGGAAGACATATAGACATACTGGAAGTGAAGAAGACTATGCCATTTATAAAGAAGCACTTAATCAAGCTACAGCTGAAATTAGAAATTCGAAGAGAAGCTATGAACAAAAAATAGCTTTCAACATAAAACATGACAGCAAGAGTTTTTATGTGTATGTTCGAAGTAAACAGAAAGTTCAAGATAAGGTCGGGCCACTAGAAGGTAGTGATGGAAACATAATAACGGAGGGATTCTTAATGGCAGAAAACCTAAATGAATACTTTAGTTCGGTGTTTACCAGGGAAGATATTAGTACATTACCAGTACCAGAGACTAAGTTCGAAGGGAGAGAGTGTGACTATTTAGGACAACTAACTGTAACCCCAAAAATGGTAGCTATGAAAATAAGAGATATGAAGGATAATAAATCACCAGGAGTGGATGGGATTCCTCCCAAATTACTACTGGAAATTGTAGAACAAATTAGCATACCACTTGCAACAGTGTTCAATTTGGCATTAGAGGAAGGAGTGGTTCCGGTAGAATGGAAAGAAGCAAACATCATACCATTATTTAAAAAAGGATCAAGAAGCAAGTCAGAGAACTATAGACCAGTGAGTTTAACATCGGTGATTTGTAAACTATTAGAAAGACTAATTAAAGATCACTTGGTTGATTTTCTTGTTAAAAATAAATTGATAAACACATCTCAACATGGGTTTTTAAAAGCGAGGTCATGCTTAACAAATATGTTATGTTTTTTGGAAGATGTCACAAAGTGGGTAGATGAGGGATCACCAGTAGATATAATCTACTTAGATTTTAAAAAAGCCTTTGACAAAGTGCCACACCAAAGATTACTACTTAAACTAAAGGCCCATGGCATAGGAAATAGTATGATTAACTGGATAGAAAAATGGCTTATTGATAGAAGACAAAGAGTAGTAGTTGATGGGGAGGTTTCAAATTGGAAATCTGTTTTGAGTGGAGTACCGCAAGGATCAGTATTGGGACCTATTTTATTCTTAATATATATCAATGATTTGGATGATGACGTAACAAGCAAGGTGTTGAAGTTTGCGGACGACACAAAAGTGTTTAGGAAAATAAAAAGTGATGCAGATAGACAGCATTTACAAGATGATCTAAATAAGTTGATAGAATGGTCTGAGAAATGGCAAATGCTGTTTAACTTTGGAAAGTGTAAGTGCCTCCACACAGGACATGGGAATGAAAATGCACAATATACAATGGGTGGTACTGTACTAAATACTACTGTAAAGGAAAGGGACTTAGGTTTAACCATTAGTGCTGACATGAAGGTATCAGAGCAGTGTGGAATTGCAGCAGCGAAGGCAAACCAAATTCTTGGATTAATTAGGCGAAATATAGTATACAAAGAAAAAGAACTAATAATACCGCTTTATAAAACAATAGTTAGGCCTCATTTAGAATATTGTATACAAGCATGGAGGCCATATCGCAAGAAGGATATTGATATGCTAGAAAGAGTACAAAGGAGAGCAACAAAAATGATACAAAAACTCAGGAATATTAGTTATGAAATGCGTCTAAAGGAATGTGGTCTAACAACACTAGAAACCAGAAGATTGAGAGGAGATCAGATTGAGGTTTTTAAAATATTGAATGGGTATGAAAATATTGACAGAAATATTTTTTTCACGGTCAAGGAAGAGAGAAGGACTAGAGGACATGGAGTTGCATTAGCAAAGAAGCAGTGTAGACTAGATATTAGAAAATTTTCATTTTCCCAAAGAATAGTAAACGAATGGAACAAATTATCAGCTGATTGTGTAGGTGCTAGAAGTGTTAATATGTTTAAAAATAAAATTGACATATACCTAAGACGGGCAGGGTATACTTAGATAGATAGGTTGGACTCTCGATAAGCCAAACGGCTTCCTTGTCCACCTGCCATCTAGAGTTGATTCTCTAGGTGGCAATCTTGTTAAATCTTGTTAAAGGTAGTGAATGTTGTTGAATTGTCTGCACAGCCACAGCCCAGGTGTGAAATTAAAATGATTAAAATAAAGATTTTGTTTAATTAGTTTAAAATAATTAAATATTTATCATACGATTTATAAATTGACTTCTAGATGGATTTAAATTGGACAAAAACAAGCGAATATCGACATTATTTACCAAATATGATGTGGAGTATTAATTAATTCAATTAAAACGTACCTATAATATTTGTATAAGCTAGTATAACTGGATATGAAAAAACTTGTGAAATGATAAGAAAATTTGCGAAAACCCAACTTTTTAGACATCTTTTTTTAGTAGGAGCGACAACACGTACATTATATTGGCAAGAACAATCACTATATACGGTTGCAATAATAAAAACATGTGGAATTATAAAATCGTACCTTATGGTCTAAAAATACAGGTGTGATAACGTACACGTACTGTTGATTGCAATTTGCATGCAGGCGAGGCCTATACAAATGTTCTCATCACTTGACATCTGAGCTATAGGTTAGTGCACTTGTCATGAAGGTCACTTTGGATATAATTTGTATTTGTACATATATGCATGCATGTATAGGCGTACTTACATACATTGTATTGCATTACATTATATTACATGCACAGATTACATGCATATAGAACATTTCTTTTGTTTAGGTACCAGCTCCAAAGAAACAGATCGATGATATTGTTGAAACATCCTACAATTCCTCCTCGAGTGATGAGATCCCAAGCTTGAGTTAATGCAACAATCTGTGCTCATGCATGCATCAGGGAGTGCAATCTAAAATATATATCTTAGTTTGTGTAAAAGTACTTTCGTTGAATAATTACGAGTATGCGAGTTATTGTGGATGGTATGTGGTGGGTGGAATGTGCTTAGGTGGGTGGGTGTGTATGTTGCGAGCTGTGTATTCGCTTATTTACCTCTGACGAAGGCATGGAATTGAATAAATACCGAACAATCTACACAATTATGTTTTATACGACGATGACTATACCCATGCTGCTGATTCCTGTTTTCTTGACTTGCTGCGTGCTGTTGATGTAAATGTCCCTAACAAGGTAGGCATTTTACCCCATTCAAAAACGGCATCTAGCCCCACGGCATACATACATGTGTGCTAGTAAAATAGCTGTATGTTGCATGCAGCTTAATTAACGCACATTTAACTGTTACCAAATGCTAATCGATATGTATATCCTGAGAGATGAATAAATGTCATGGTCATTTATGATAATCCCTGAGTTTTACAATGATATATAGAATGACATGTTTTACACTTACAAATCAAAGAAATCACATTTTGTACTCACGATTGTAAAATCTTGCTTGGAGTGAATTGTTTCCGTTCCCGGGGTGGGCAAGGCTGTGGCATTGCTTGGGCTGAATTGTTTCAGTTCCCCGGGGTGGTCGAGGCTGTGGTATTGCTTGGGTTGAATTGTTCCAGTTCCCCGGCGTGGGCGAGGCTGTGGCATTGCTTGGGCTGAATTGTTTCAGTTCCCCGGGGTGGTCGAGGCTGTGGTATTGCTTGGGTTGAATTGTTCCAGTTCCCCGGGGTGGGCGAGGCTGTGGTATTGCTTGGGTTGAATTGTTCCAGTTCCCCGGGGTGGGCGAGGCTGTGGCATTGCTTGGGCTGAATTGTTTCAGTTCCCCGTGGTGGGCGAGGCTGTGGCATTGCTTGGGGTAAATTGTTTCAGTTTCCCGGGGTGGGCGAGGCTGTGGTATTGCTTGGGGTAAATTGTTTCAGTTCCCCGGGATGGGCGAGGCTGTGATATTGCTTGGGGTAAATTGTTTCAGTTCCCCGGGGTGGGCGAGGCTGTGATATTGCTTGGGTTGAATTGTTTCAGTGGGCGAGGCGGTAAAACTTCCTATCTATTGTGATTTGATATAATATAGGGAGATCTCCCTGTTTCTTTATTCATTCAATTTGGTAGTTCTATCAATACTTGGGGGAGATGTCTGCATCATAGGAAATGGTTATGCTCTATAAAGCTTAATTTGGGCAACGTTTTTCGTTATTATGTTCGCCCTCAGCCCCCCCCCCCCCCCCCCCCCCAGTCTTCAGGTACGTACTGAAGCACCTGGTAATTGTTTAACACTAAAAACAAATCCCTAATGATATATGTTTTCCTTAAAAACGCACCCCAACCCCAGACGCAAAACATCCCAGCAACGTACGAGTGTGCAAATTGGCATGCATTTATATGTGTTAAGTTATTGTATACATGACTATTGTATTCAGGACTGATAACGTGTTTATTAAAGGGCAAAAACAGTCAACGGTTTCGTGTTATGCACCTAAGAGTTAACACAAACTAACCATTTGCATCTAAAATCAAATTTTTACATCAGTGGTTTACTCAGAAAGTGGTCTTAAAGTGAAAAGAAACTACCAAACCCACCGACACCATAAACGGGACTATCTTGGTCGCTGCAGCCAATCAAAAACCAGCGTCTATCATCGCTTTGGAAAAATAATACGTCACCAAGTCTTTTGCTGGATTCTGAGCCGTTGTTATATATATATATATATATATATATATATATATATATATATATATATATATATAGGAACGGTGGGCGTATCGCCTCGTACAGGCGTCTTAAACTTGACATGTTCATACAAACCACAACATTCTCACTTTATTTTGGAATGAATTACATTGCCTGAGTGTACCGTGTTGTGCTTTAGCATAGTAGGATGTCGAACTGGCACAACATTGTTGGTTGCATGTGTTGCGTTTATTTCCGAAATGGTTTCTAACAATGCCGAAAATATTGCGAACCAAAACACACCAGAACAACCCCACAATCAGCTCATGCTGGTGCCACAACCAGCAAACGCCGCGAAACAACGAACGTACCACTGGTGACGCTGGCTGTCGGTATACCAAATATATCCTGCCAGTCACCGGAATAATATTGAATATGGGCCGTTTTGAAATAAACACTTCACTCCTTCCCAGCGTCTATGGGTAATCACGAACCAAAAGAGGTAAATAGGTAAATTTTATATAGCGCAGTTGCTTAAAGCGCTATACACTTTACTCCCTGGCAGATATCTTCAATCGAACACCATCTCGACTTCTCTGGGAAGCATTCAGCCACGCTACAGTTAATGCGCGAAGACTATTCGTACACAAGTATCTACGACTGTCTATAGGCAGGTACTCAGTCACACAGCTGAGTGAACTGGAGCAATGTAGAATGAACTAACGAGCCCAAGGTGCGACAAGTGCTCAAGGTGCGACACATGCCCAAGGTGTGACACAGCAGCACATGATTCAAACTCTGGGTTCTCCTGGTCAAGAGTTCAAAGCTCTAATCCATCCGTCACTGCGACATACTACACATCAACACATACTGTGTCCGTAATAGACAGGTGACCTTTCTATAAAAAAAACGATGGTTTTGGGATATACAGACCAACATCACGAAGCGTTTCAACGGGGGTGGGGAGATGTCAACATGTCCATGTTTAGCGCGCTGTAATCTTATTGAATGCCACTTGTCAAGGTAAACATGCGAAATACACAAACTTATTTACACCTGTGTCATTAATACTTGATAACTGATCACATTTGAGCGGGTTAAATGGATCGGCACACGGCAGTAAAATGGACGCGTGTCAATTAGTCGAGTGCATCCGTTATCTCATCAGCCGCGTTCTTGTTGGCATCTGTTGACATTTACGTCGTGTGTCGTTGCGTCTGAATTACCTAGCAACGCTCTGTGACGTTCGTGGGAATGGAGACACAGTCGATCGTCGCTTGTTCGAATCCATCTAGCATATCTTACTAGAACACTCCGGTCGAAAGCATCGATGAACGGCTCCACTCTGGGGAAATTAAGTTAATCTCATACTTTGTTGTTGTTAATGGAGATTCTGTCAAAATGATTGTCGCTATGAACGTCATCTTGTTTTGGCATTTGCGATGATGTCAATCGTGTCCCTCGGACACAGCGCCACTCACATTCTGTTTCATTCCGCAAAAACCGGCGCATGCTATGCTATATGAAACCAATTGCGCGCGAGTGTGCATGTATCCGTGCGTGGGTGCAAGGTGTGTATGCGCGCGTGCGCGCGTGTGTGCAGGCATGTGTATCAGAGTGTGTGTGTGTGTGTGCGTGTGTGTGTGTGTGTGTGGGTCCGTGTATGCGCGTGTGTGCGTGCGTGCGTGCGGGCGTGCGGGCGTGTGTGTGTGTCCTTGTGTTGTCGCATCCACCCACCTCATTCGGTCGTGTCCTGCTTACTAAAACTGTTGTTATATTACACAAGAACAACCTGTTTGAGACTTATTTATGTAAATAGTAGTAGTAGTAGTAGTAGTAGCAGTAGCAGTAGCAGTAGCAGTAGCAGTAGCAGTAGCAGTAGCAGTAGCAGTAGCAGTAGCAGTAGCAGTAGCAGTAGCAGTAGCAGTAGCAGTAGCAGTAGCAGTTGTAGTAGTAGTAGTAGTAGTAGTAGTAGTAGTAGTAGTAGTAGTAGTAGTAGTAGTAGTAGTTGTAGTAGTAGTAGTAGTAGTAGTAGTAGTAGTAGTAGTAGTAGTTGT
>OZ024855.1:21492024-21522024 GCA_964017155.1 Oasisia sp. SBJ-2009
AATTGCGTGTTCAACTGGACTGTCCGACCGGACACCGTGTTTACCTTCTGTAAAGTCGATTTCGGCGATTTCTACTTCGCCGTGGTCGCCGATAGCGTCTATGTCGACCACACGTACAACGCGTCGGGCACATACGTCGCCTCTGTGCGGTGTTACAGCACGTGTTCCGACGACCTCCGCCGACTGAATGTCGTCGCGTTGGATGAAGTGTCGGGACTACGGGTTGAGTACCCGACTGGCGTCGTATCTGATCGGAATGAGTGGAGGATTGTCGTGCATATCGATACGGGGTATCCGGTGGACATCACCGCTGAGACGGAAGACGGGAGATTTTGGATCTGGCGAAGAAATGCCACGTACAATGTCAGTAACGATCTGATGTACGTGAGTGTACCTGCGCGTCCACACTGGTACGGTACGAAACTCGTTCGTGTGAACGTTACAAACGGACAGAGCGTCGAAGACACCGAGTTCAACGTGGCGATCGTCGAGGCGCTGCAGGGGACGAGTGTTGGCGAGAAGAACAACTTGACGGAGGTCAGCGTCGGCCGGCCGCTAGAGTTCGTCGTGGAGGCATCGGCCGGGTCCAACGTGTCTGGTTGGGTAGAGCCGGGAGACAGCCAGTCCACGGAGGACATGAACATAGACACGCCACAGAGCGGGAGCGGCGGCGTGGCGCGGGTCAACATCACGTACACTCACCCGGGCAGCTTCTCCCCGACGTTCTACTTGCAGAACGCCGTGAGTGCCGCCAACATCTCGCTGACAGTCGTCGTGCAGGAACGGCTCGTCAACTTGACGTTGACGGCTGAACAGGCAGTGGCCGCGGGAACGTTGACCACGTTTACCGTGACCACCAAGTCGCGGCCCACGGACCCCGGCTGTGGATGGACGTTTGGTGACGGCTCATTCCAGGAGATGGCGCCAGCGACACAGCTAGCCGACGGACGGCCGCTGACTGTAGACCACTCGTACACCGTGGCGCACCTCGGGGGGCTGAGGGTGAACGTCACCTGCGGGAACCTCGTCTCGCAGGAGATCGCGTGGGTGACAGTTGACGTACAGGAGACCATCACTGATCTGAACGTGACGCTGTCACACGCAGTGATTGCCGTGGGAAACCAGATCAACATCACCGTAACCATTAAGACAGGGTCCCCTGTCACGTACACAGTAGACTATGACGACGGAAACCAGCACAACCCATATGATTTGAGCAGTCTAACAACAACCAAAAAACTGTACACATTTGAACCGAGTTACCCGATCACCGGCAACTACACGTTCCGCGTGAATGCCTCCAATGACGTCAGTGCCGAGTCACTCTCCCGCCATTTGGTCGTGCAGGCGCTCCTAGAGGGCGTCAGTCTCCACGCCCCGACACGCTCCGATGACATGCTCGTCACATTCGCCGTCAACTCAAGTACGCCGTCAGAGAACGTCTTCTTCGAATGGGAGTTTGGCGACAACAGCTCGGAGACGGACTACAGGGCTCGCGTGGCACACGACTCGCCCTACACCAAGACTCACATGTACCGCCAGACCGGCCCCTTCACCGTCAACCTGACGTGTTCCAACCTCGTCAATCAGCTCGTGCTCACGGCCCACGTCACTGTCGAAGTCAGTCTCATCGCTCGCATCCGCTACAACGACTACAGACTCGTCTCGAGGGAGGACAACATCACGATGAACGCCGTCAGCGTGACGGAGGACCTCGACGGGCGGCCGGAGCGCCTCTCGTTCACCTGGTACTGCCGCAGGGAGGACGAGGGAGAGGTGATCACGACGGACAATCCGCGCGTTGTCTCGCTTCCTTCTGGTACGTCTTGATTCAATCTCTACCGGTAATCATACGTCTGTCTGTCTGTCTGTCTGTCTGTCTGTCTGTCTGCCTGCATGCATGTCTGTCTGCCTGCATGTCTGTCTGTCTGTCTGTCTGTCTGTCTGTCTGTCTGTCTGTCTGTATGTCTGTCTGTCTGTCTGTCTGTCTGTTGGCCTCACCACGGGTTCTCACTACTTCCAGGTGCCGGTAGACAGCGGAATGCGCAAGGGGGCTGCTTCGGCGACGGCCCGGGACAACTGAATCTGAATAGAACTGTCGGCGAGTTTAATTTTAGCGCGAGTCTGTTGGAGGACAACGTGACGTACGTGATGGCGGTGAAGGTGGAGACAGACACCAGGGTGAGTCACGCCCGCCAACGACTGAAGGTGTCCGCAGCCAACCCGCCAACTGTCGTCATCAAGTAAGCATCCGTGTAATCATCTCCATCTCCATCTCCATCTCCATCTCCATCTCCATCTCCATCTCCATCTCCATCTCCATCTCCATCTCCATCTCCATCTCCATCTCCATCTCCATCTCCATCTCCATCTCCATCTCCATCTCCATCTCCATCTCCATCTCCATCTCCATCGCCATCGCCATCGCCATCGCCATCGCCATCGCCATCGCCATCGCCATCGCCATCGCCATCGCCATCGCCATCGCCATCGCCATCGCCATCGCCATCGCCATCGCCATCGCCATCGCCATCGCCATCGCCATCGCCATCGCCATCGCCATCGCCATCGCCATCGCCGTCGCCACATGTGTGCTACTGTCTTTCGTAGACAGGGGAGTTTAAATGAAGCCGTTTAGAAGATGTTTGAGAAATGCTTAGCGTCTTCAGCGCAATGTTCACTCGTGTCTATGATCATTACGTTCCTTCAACGAATGATCTCATATTAGGCAACAGGCAATGTAAAGGGATTGTTATTTTCAGTTATTTACTTATGTGTTTGCTGCGTATATTATTCTTGCTGTAGGATTTTTCTCATAGACTTGTATGCGAGTGGGTCGACATTCAGTCACGCGTTATATTGTATACCTTCGGGTCACTGGCGTTGTATCTCGCCCGCTGTCGTAGTTGTTGCTTCCCGTTGACAATGGCTGCTTTTATATGTCCGACGCGTGGCTGATTTTCTTCCACTAGTGATGATTGTTTTTGTTGATGCGATGCCGTAGTTGTCGTTTTTCCGTTGATAATTGATGATCACTGTTCTTGTCGACCAGGTGCCTTAGTAGTTGTTTTCCGTTGATGATTGATGATGACTGTTGTTGTCGACCAGATGTCGTAGTTGTCGTTTCCAGTTTGACGATGACTGTTGTTGCCTGTCCAGTGTCGCTGTTGTTTTCTCGGTGATGACGGTCGTTGACAGTCAGACGTCATGTTCGTTGGTTGTAGTTTCAGATCATTCATTTCCATTTTGCATATCCAAGTCAAGATATTTCTGTATGTGTAAAACCAGTCGTCGAACGTAAGATGTTGACTTCATCACTACTAGTGACGAATGACGTCATCGTATACATCGGGTAGCTCGTAGTTGCACTCGTCTATGCTTATTCTCATCTTCCTAAACCAGATGGCTTCCTACAGTCGTACGAGCGGCCCTACGTATACGATGACGTCATTCATCATTAGTACTGGTGACGTCAAAGCGTCACATTCGACGAACGTCTTTACAGGTGAAGACATATTTTGACTTAGACATGTAAAATGAAAATGTTTGATCTGAACCATAGAACTAAAGAACTATACTGACAACTATTCAGTAGCCGTTACTTGTCATTGTCGCCGTTAGTTGTCGGTGTCGAGAGTACGACCTCCCCGTCATGGTGAACCCGCAGAACGACCTCGAGTTCATCGGGTCGTGTCCCACTTGCGTTAAACTCCTCAACTACAAGTTCAAGTGGACGCTGACAGACCCCGCCCAGTCTAGGCCGCTGATCAAACACGGTCAGTTGAAACACGTCATGTTTTAACAAAACACCGCATTGCATAGTTCAACCTACTTCGTGGCGTCAGTTCTAATTCGTCTTCCCCTTCTTCTTCCCCGTTTTCTTCATCTTCTTCATCTTCTTCATCTTCTTCATCTTCTTCATCTTCTTCATCTTCTTCATCTTCTTCATTGTCTTCATCTACTTCATCGTCATCAACTTCATCATTTTCTTCATCTTCTTCAGTTTCTTCATCATCATCTTCTTCTTCTTCTTCATATTCTTCATTGTCTTCATTTTCTTCATCTTCTTTATTTTCTTCATCTTCATTTTCGTCATCATCTTCTTCATCTTCTTCATCATCTTCTTCTTCATCTTCATCTTCTTCTCTTTCCTCTTCTTCGTCTGCTTCTGCTTTAAAATCTGTGCAGTGAAACCTTCCACAGTTCGCACATGCGCACTTTAAAACCGTTGAATAAAGCGTAGTTTTTATTCTCGAGTTTTTCAATACGATGTCTAGGTGGTGCCTTCAAGGCAGATGTCAACTGACAAAGACCTCAACTGCCGCAGGTAATAGTTAATATTGATAGAGATAAAGGCGTATTGCATCAAAACGAGATATCTCGATATCTCGGAGCTAAACATATCGACAAGACTGAATACGACGAGTGAACCAACGTAACAAGTAAAGGTCAAACGTACTACACCGGTTGTCACGTTCGTTTGTACGTTTGTTCTCGTTTCTCTGTCGCAGAGACCAATGGGTCGAACTCTCACCTGCTTGTGCGGAAAGGCAGGTTGGCGGCGGGCGTTGGCTACACACTCGAGCTGCGCGTGTACCCGCCGGACGGACACTTCCCCGGGATCAACAAGGTCCAGCTGACCGCCACACACCCCCCGGCCGGGGGCAACTGCGACGTCCAGCCGAGAAGAGGTGAGTCGTGTACCTGGTCTGTCTCAACAACCTCGTGTACTTGGTCCACCTGATATACTTGGTCTACCTGATGTACTTTGTCTACCTGGTGTACTTGGTCTAGCTGGTGTACTTGGTCCACTTGGTGTACTTGGTCTATCTGGTCCACCTGGTGTATTTGGTCTACCTGGTGTACTTGGTCTACCTGGTGTACTTCGTCTACCTGGTGTACTTGGTTTACCTGGTGTACTTGGTTTACCTGGTATACTTGGTCCACCTGATGTACTTGGTCTACCTGGTGTACTTGGTCTACCTGGTGTACTTGGTCCATCTGGTGTACTTGGTCTACCTGGTCTACTTGGTCTACCTGGTGTACTTGGTCTGCCTGGTGTACTTGGTCTACCTGGTATACTTGGTCTAGCTGGTGTACTTGTTGTACTTGGTCTATCTGGTCTACCTGGTGTACTTGGTCTACCTGGTGTACTTGGTCTACCTGGTCCACCTGGTCTATTTGATCTACCTGGTGTACTTGGTCTACCTGGTGTACTTGGTCTATCTGATGTACTTGGTCTACCTGGTGTACTTGGTCTATATGGTGTACTTGGTCTACCTGATGTACTTGGTCTACCTGGTGTGCTTAGTCTACCTGGTATACTTGGTCTACCTGGTGTACTTGGTCTACCTGATGTACTTGGTCTACCTGGTCCACCTGGTCTATTTGATCTACCTGGTGTACTTGGTCTACCTGGTGTACTTGGTCTATCTGATGTACTTGGTCTACCTGGTGTACTTGGTCTACCTGATGTACTTGGTCTACCTGGTGTGCTTAGTCTACCTGGTGTACTTGGTCTACCTGGTGTACTTGGTCTACCTGATGTACTTGGTCTACATGGTGTACTTGGTCTACATGGTGTACTTGGTCTACCTGATGTACTTGGTCTACCTGGTGTACTTGGTCTACCTGGTCCACCTGGTCTATTTGATCTACCTGGTGTACTTGGTCTACCTGTTGTACTTGGTCTATCTGATGTACTTGGTCTATCTGGTGTACTTGGTCTACATGGTGTGCTTGGTCTACCTGGTGTACTTGGTCTATCTGATGTACTTGGTCTACCTGGTGTACTTTATCTACCTGGTGTACTTGGTCTACCTGGTGTACTTGGTCAGCCTAATCTAAGTAATGACAAGTAGAAATATCTGGACTATATAAAAATTAAAAAGTAAATAGATGTACAATTACTATTAATTACACTCGGCTAAGGTTCGATTAAATGCAATCCGTGTAACTGCGAACACTTTACGACGTAAAACAAACGTGTCCCTCCCTCCGCCCCGCCCCCAGGCCCGGCCTACGACGTGTTCCGGGTGAGTCACGCCAACTGGACGGACGGCACGGGGCTACATAAACAGCTCACCTACGACTTCGCCTACACGGTGGGTAACGTCACAACCCCCCTCGACGTCACCGAGACACAGCTGCCAGCCGGGGACCTGCGCGACAACTACATCGTCGTGTTCACAGTCTACATCAGGAACATCTTCGGCGCAACGACTGCGTGCACGTTGGACGTATATGTGAGTAGACAATGATGACGTACAATTTCAGCATGCGTGTGTGTATAATTGTGCGCCCGATAATAGATTTTAGCTTATGGTTACCCTTCTACGTGATACCGTCACTGTGTATCATCAGTCTGATGTTCTATGTGATACCATCACTCTGTGTCACCAGTCTGACGTTCTACGTGACACCGTCACCCTGTATCACCAATCTGACGTTCTACGTCATACCGTCACTCCGTATCATCAGTCTGACGTTCTACGTGATACCATCTCTCTGTATCACCAATCTGACGTTCTACGTGACACCGTCACTCTGTATCACCAGTCTAACTATCTAGGTGGTGCCGTCACTTTGTCCCATCAGACTAACGTTCTACATATTGCTATCGTCTACAAGTCTCTGTACGTGTCAGGTCTTCCCGCGAGAAAACAGCAGCTACTCGTCAGACGTGGAAAAGGCACTGAACCTGACGGAGGCCGCCGAGGACGACCCGCTGCCCGACGTGCTCCGCAACTACCAAGTGGCCGTCGACCTCGCCACTCAGCTCATTGCGGTCCGTGGACACGTCACTGCACGTACAGGGCACCTTCACTCAACGTTCACTTCACTGCACGTACAGGGCACCTTCACTCAACGTTCACTTCACTGCACGTAGAGGACACCTTCACTCAACGTTCACTTCACTGCACGTACATGGCACCTTCACTCAATGTTCACTTCACTGTACGCACAGAGCACCTTCACTCAATGATCACTTCACTGCACGTACAGGGCACCTTCACTCAATGTTCACTTCACTGCACGTACAGGGCAACTTCACTCAACGTTCACTTCACTGGACGTACAGGACACCTTCACTCAACGTTCACTTCACTGCACGTACAGGGCAACTTCACTCAACGTTCACTTCATTGCATGTACAAGGCAACTTCATTCAACGTTCACTTCACTGGACGTACAGGGCAATTTCACTTAACGTTCAATTCGCGTTCATTCCTTGATTACCCCACTGCACATCCACTCCGTATTGACTTCACGTTCGCTCCATGTTTCACCAATGTTCTAGCCATGTTTACCACAAGTTCACTCCATATTAATTATACATTTATTCGCCGTTTGCTCTACAGCCAATCCACACGAACTCTATTTCAAAACCACCCTCTTGGACTCTAAATGCATGCCAATTCCAGCGCATATTCAGCACATGCTCATTGCATGTTCACTCCAGCTTCACTCCACGTCACGTGTCAACCACATCACGTGTCACCCACGTCACGTGTCATTCACGTCCACTGCACGTTCATTTCATGCTCACTCTACTCAACGTCCATTCCCCATTCACTCCTTTTTCCATTCATCGTCAATACCATGTACTTTCACTCAATGTTCACTCCACATTAGCTCAACGTTCCATTCACATTCACTACTCATCTACCCAAAGTTCAGTTCATACCCACTTACCATAGATATCACGTTCATACAATGTTCACTCCACGTTCCGTACAAACATCACGTTGTTTAGTACAGCACATGTTAGCTGTTAGGTCACCTACTGCAATCATATTTCTTGTGCCAGATATCGTTTTCACATACATATATTACATTAGTTTCATTTACACACTCCAGAAAGACGAGCAATCAAGGGCGGAACTGAACAAAACATCGGACAATGGAGAAAACACAACCACCACACCATCACAGGTATTCACCATTGATTTATGCTGTAGTTCTGTGGTTTCTGTATAATAGTGTGTGTGTGTGTGTGTGTGTGTGTGTGTGTGTGTGTGTGTGTGTGTGTGTGTGTGTGTGTGTGTGTGTGTGTGTGTGTGTGTGTGTGTGTGTGTGTGTGTGTGTGTGTGTGTGTGTGTGTGTGTGTGTGTGTGTGTGTGTGATGGTGTATGTGCATCCTTATATTTCATGTATGCATGTATGTATGTATGTATTTGTGTATGTATGTATGTATGTATGTATATATGTATGTATGTATGTATATACGCATGTATGTATGCATATATACATATATGTATGTATGTTTGTATGTATGCATTTATGCATCTAATACAATCAAATATATGTATGCATGTGTATACGTACGTAGGTACATGTTTGTATTTGCGTTTGTGTACGTATGGACGCATGCACATTGGCAGGCACCCAGGATCGCTCACGTGAATGAATGTATACATGCATATATTGTCTGAATATTTGTGCGCAAACACTGAATATAGGTGTGTCAATGTGCATGTGTTGTACGAATGTGTTGTGTGTCTGTCTATGTATGTGTGGTCCTCGTGACGTTTGTTCTGATGTACGCATGTGTTATGTGTCTGTCTGTGTAAGTGTGGTCGTTGTGACGTGTGTTCCTATGTACACATGTGTTGTGTGTGTCTGTGTAAGTGTGGTCCTTGTGACGCGTGTTCTGGTGTAGACATGTGTTGCGTGTGTCTGTGTAAGTGTGGTCCTTGTGACGTATGTTCCGATGTACACATGTGTTGCGTGTGTTTGTGTAAGTATGATCCTTATGACGTGTGTTCCGATGTACACATGTGTTGTGTGTCTGTGTAAGTGTGGTCTGTGTGATGTGTGTTCTCATGTACACATGTGTTGTGTGTAAGTATGGTCGTTGTGACGTGTGTTCTCATGTACACATGTGTTGTGTGTTTGTAAGTATGGTCCTTGTGACGTGTGTTCTAGTGTACACATGTGTTGTGTGTTTGTAAGTATGATCCTTATGACGTGTGTTCCGATGTACACATGTGTTGTGTGTCTGTGTAAGTGTGGTCTGTGTGACATGTGTTCTCATGTACACATGTGTTGTGTGTGTAAGTATGGTCCTTGTGATGTGTGTTCTCATGTACACATGTGTTGTGTGTGTGTGTGTAAGTGTGGTTCTTGTGACATGTGTTCTCATGTACACATGTGTTGTGTGTGTGTGTGTGTGTGTGTGTGTGTGTGTGTGTGTGTGTGTGTGTGTAAGTATGGTCCTTGTGACATGTGTTCTCATGTACACATGTGTTGTGTGTGTGTGTGTGTGTAAGTGTGGTTCTTGTGACATGTGTTCTCATGTACACATGGGTTGTGTGTCTGTGTAAGTGTGGTTCTTGTGACGTGTGTTCTCATGTACACATGTGTTGTGTGTGTAAGTATGGTCCTTGTGACATGTGTTCTCATGTACACATGTGTTGTGTGTGTGTGTAAGTGTGGTTCTTGTGACATGTGTTCTCATGTACACATGTGTTGTGTGTGTGTGTAAGTAAGTGTGGTTCTTGTGACGTGTGTTCTCATGTACACATGTGTTGTGTGTGTAAGTATGGTCCTTGTGACATGTGTTCTCATGTACACATGTGTTGTGTGTGTATGTAAGTGTGGTTCTTGTGACATGTGTTCTCATGTACACATGTGTTGTGTGTGTGTGTAAGTAAGTGTGGTTCTTGTGATGTGTGTTCTCATGTACACATGTGTTGCGTATGTCTGTGTAAGTATGGTCCCTGTGACGTGTGTTCTGATGTAGATTCTCCAAAAAGTCATGAGAGGAATAAACAAATACGTCCGGAAGAAGTCGCCAGGAAACACAAATATCATCCTGCAAAATGCTGCATCCATCGTTGCCAAATTTAAACCGTCCGTGTCGTCGGAAATAAAGGTAACTATTTTACGATGAACCGTCGTTATGACAAGTAATTTGTGAGGACTGCTTAGCGACATATGACATAGTGTCACGTGACCTGCGACACACGTGACATCTGATCGCATTAACTCGTTTTTGTTACATAATATGAAACTAATATATAACGTAAATGGTGTGCACTCTCATTGTCACGTACGACGTACTGTGTGGTTTGTGTCAGATTGAAGCCCTACATGTGATCAAGAACGGCGCCGAGAAGCTACAACAGATGACGGAACGACAGAAGGGGGAGGCAATTGGCCGTGAGTCTTCACTTATATTGCACTACATTTGTATTCTAAAACGTAAATGTTCAGTGTATATGTTTGCAGGATGATCAGCATTCATTGTTCAAAAGTTGGCGTACAGAATGACACCCTTTTATCTGATATTTGTGACACATCAAGTTTTTCACTCGTATATATGTGAGTTAATTCGTATCTCGCAGGTAGAATAGCTAAATAGCTGTCAAGAAGAGCGACACCAACTGTCCATGTGTATTTTACTTGGTAAATGACCGCTAGGGGGTGGCGCGGGGTTGCGCGGCCGGCGGGGGCGCTGATGCTCGGGGTTTCACTTCGCCTACCTGAGTTTCTAAACACTATACGTTGTGTTCATTTTGAGAATCAATGTAAGAAATGAAACCCACTATGGACTGACCTTACTGTTAATAATTTATATTGACGCCATTAGCTGTTTCAACTCTTTTCGTAATGGTAGGCTCAGAACGCTTCCACATACTTGTGACTTCGACTTATTTAGTAATAATTGTCAGCAGGAATTTTATAAACAAGTTGTAACACGAATTTGTTTGCATCGCTGCGTAATGCTCACCCCGTCCATCTTATGTAGGTCGGTGTATTGACGCGGATATGGTCCAACAGATCGACGTACTATATGCACGACATTGCGGGTCTTACTGTGTGTTCTTGTATCAGGGTATCGTCGTGTTCTCATGGTTCATTCGTGTGAGTTGTAGTCAGACCATACTGCAGTGTTACGTGTGTGTTGCAGTGTTACGTGTGTGTTGCAGTGTTACGTGTGTGTTGCAGTGTTACGTGTGTGTTGCAGTGTTACGTATGTTTTGCAGAGTTACGTGTGTTTTGCAGTGTTACGTGTGTGTTGCAGTGTTACGTGTGTGTTGCAGTGTTTCGTATGTGTTGCAGTGCTCTTACAGTACACGAAGCCAACACTGAACATCATAGACCTACACCCTCCAGGTAAATTACCCAACTATTTATCTTTAAACGGTATTGCCGGGACAATTGTTTTATAGCAATAATAATAATAATAATAATAATAATAATAATAATAATAATAATAATAATAATAATAATAATAATAATAATAATAATAATAATAATAATAATAATAATAATAATAATAATAATAATAATAATAATAATAATAACAACAACAATAATAATAGTAATAATAAAGTAATAATAACAACAATAACAACATAGTAATAATAACAGTAACAACAATAAAACATCAATACTACTAATAATACAAACAGAGGATAGGGTCTGGTTATTAGTCTGTGAGTCTAGTCTATCTCTGCAAGTTTCATTTATGTGACTGTCAAGCATCATTGTGACGTGTATGTGTGTGTGTGTGTGTGTGTGTGTGTGTGTGTGTGTGTGCGTGTGTGTGCGCGTGTGCGCGTGTGCGCGTGTGCGCCTGTGCGCGTGTGCTCGTGTGCTCGCGTGTGTGCGTGTGTGCGTGCGCGCGTGCGCGCGTGCGCGCGTGCGCGTGTGCGCGCGTGCGTGCGTGCGTGTGTGCGTATGTGTGCGGTGAAACGAGGCCTGGGCGAGGTTGTAACGTGTGTGTTTTGACACCCTTAGAGAAGGAGGTGGAGAGAGACCTGGACGAGGTTCCCGACGAGGAGGCAGAGGAACGAGAGGAAGAAAAACGACTCAAGAAGGAGAGACTGGTATCAGTTGTTTCGTTTAGCTCCACTTGTGCAGTCCGTCAGCAGTGCGTTGTCAGAGTTCAGTTTCATTCACATGGAGGTTCAGTGCATTAAATGGCCAACGAGTTTTATATCATGGGATATTACAGTGTAGTATAACATTTTATTTAGTTGTTATGTTGTTTACTCATAAAGTATAAAACTACCAGATAAATGGTGCAGGAACTCTTAAATGAAGTGCTTACAATTGACGACTTATTTCTTCCGTGTTTCGGCTTGTAGACACGCATTGCTGAGGAAGCGATAGACAATCTTCTTTCCACGGTTTACGCCAATATGAAAGACAAGGCTGAACTGGACCAAGGCACATTGACCTATGGGAATGATTCACTTCCGGTATACGCTGTTTTAACAACAATCTCCAGTGAAGAGACTACCATGACGTCATCTTCCGGTCACGCCAGCATCACCATTCCATCCAGTAACAGCGATCGGCACGCTAAAGTAATGGTACGTCTCAGTAAATTAATATATGAATATGTACGTATCACCTATGTAGTGATACACTCTTCTGGTGTCAGGCCACCTACATGTCAATGAAGACCTGGTGTGTGTATCACTGGCGTACGCCTAGCCTCGGTTACCCAGACTCCGTGAGGTGGCAGCACTTTTAAGCCCCCTCAACTACGCCTGGGACAGTATATATGCTTAAGTTTCTACATCCGGGCAGCCTTACCCCAGAATAGGGTAGAGACGCTGATTGGCTCTCAGGCCAACTATGAAATAAAAATTTAAATAACGATATAGTTTTACAAGATAATAATATCATTTGAAAAGTATTCACCATTGAACTTATATTAACACAACAGTAAGTAAAAATTCAAATTTACCGTTGTTTATAAAATAAGAATTACGGCAGGATTAACCAGTATCCGTGAGGTGGCAGCATTGTCTAGCCCGACACGGATAGCATACAAATTAAATAAGGAAACCTTTTGATCAAATAATGCTGTATTATAAAAACTATTAAAAATTAAACTTATATTAACCCAAAATAAATAGAAATACAAATTTGCAGTTGTTTATAAAAAAAAAATATTACGGCAGTGTCCGTGAGGTGGCAGCATTTTATAGATCACGCGGATACCAAACAAAAGCCGGCAAATGTCACCAGACTGTCTTCTCGGCGTAGTTCCGCAGCCGACCGACAGTCGGTTAAGCGAGACGCCGTGTCAACGTCAAGTTGCTCATCATTGACACTTCCTAGTTATGCAGTGGTACGTCCTACTAGTATATGTTGATGGTGTAATGACATCTCCCACTAACGCAGTGTTTAATCGTTTTACTAACAGAATTGGCATACAACCATTTACTCATACTATAATGTAAGACTGTAAGTAAATAATATGTCATATATATATATATATATATATATATATATATATATATATATATATATATATATATATATATATATATATATATATATATATATATATATATATATATATATATATATATATATATATATATTATACTGCCGTAATATTTTTTTTTATAAACAACTGCAAATTTGTATTTCTATTTATTTTGGGTTAATATAAGTTTAATTTTTAATAGTTTTTATAATACAGCATTATTTGATCAAAAGGTTTCCTTATTTAATTTGTATGCTATCCGTGTCGGGCTAGACAATGCTGCCACCTCACGGATAATGGTTAATCCTGCCGTAATTCTTATTTTATAAACAACGGTAAATTTGAATTTTTACTTACTGTTGTGTTAATATAAGTTTTACTAACAGAATTGGCATACAACCATTTACTCATACTATAATGTAAGACTGTAAGTAAATAATATGTCATATATATATATATATATATATATATATATATATATATATATATATATATATATATATATATATATATATATATATAACTTTGCTGTGGCTAAGTATTAGTTGCGACACGTACTAATCTGTAAGTCTGTAACTAAATAATGATACCATATATAATTTGCTCAGGCTAAATACTAGTGTCGACATAGACAGTTTTTATTTGTTTCTCAGCCGAAATCATATATAGCTTATTGTTATAATAGGCAGTTGTCATGTGTTAATATAATAACATTTTATTTTATTTTATTATATTAACACCCGACACCTGCCTACGGCGAAAGTCAACAGCGAATGACCCTGGAACTTCACTGTCTAGTTGTCCTCTTGTCACCAGATGGCGGTGCAAACGAAGAACGTCCACACGGTGTCCGAATCCTCGCGAGAAGTCGACTCCGACGTTGTGACCGTGTTTCAAGGAGAAGGTGATGCTATAAGTCACGTGATATATCATACGTCACTTGATGCAACATTTATGTCATGTCTCACGACAACGAGTAAACAAGAACAATTGCGTTAGTTGAAATTGTTGGAGGAAAGGTGAATGAAGCGACACAAACCAAACGACACAAGCATCACAATAATAACAATAATAATAACAACATTGGTTTGTGTAAGAGTAAGCGTAAATACGCCTTCGTCAACAATCGCAGTTATATGTGATTCACCGTAACACACCTTCTGCGAAGAGGACACTCCAGATTCAGGTCGCCACTGCATGTCTTTCTTTGTGTGTGTCTCTGTCTGTCAGTCTGTCTATCTCTCTCTCTGTCTGTCTATCTGTCTGTTTGTCTGTCTGTTTGTCTACGTTTAATCTCCTCCCTGTCGCAGCCTCTTCGCTCTATACCCATCTCTCTTCCATACAAGGCGTGCCTACTTCCTATCCCATATATCCTCCCTACCCTTTCTCTCATCCGTATCTGCGTCTTTCCACCCAATCCCAGTTTCTTCTCTTAACCCTTGTTCTTCTTTCCTACCCTGAGGTGACATTCCTACCCTGTATCTTCTCCCTACTTCCCTCTGTCCCCCTACATCCGTCTCCTTTCACTCTCCACACAGTTCTCCCTGTCCCTGTCTCTTCTCCCTCCCTGTCCCTGTTCTTCTCCCTCCCTGTCCCTGTCTCTTCTCCCTCCCTCCCTGTCCCTGTCTCTTCTCCCTCCCTGTCCCTGTCTCTTCTCCCTCCCTGTCCCTGTCTCTTCTCCCTCCATATCCCTGTCTCTTCTCCCTCCCTGTCCCTGTCTCTTCTCCCTCCATATCCCTGTCTCTTCTCCCTCCCTGTCCCGTCTCTTCTCCCTCCATATCCCTGTCTCTTCTCCCTCCCTGTCCCTGTCTCTTCTCCCTCCATATCCCTGTCTCTTCTCCCTCCCTGTCCCTGTCTCTTCTCCCTCCATATCCCTGTCTCTTCTCCCTCCCTGTCCGTGTCTCTTCTCCCTCCCTGTCCCTGTATCTTCTCCCTCCATGTCCCTGTCTCTTCTCCCTCCCTGTCCCTGTCTCTTCTCCCTCCATGTCCTGTCTCTTCTCCCTCCCTGTCCCTGTCTCTTCTCCCTCCCTGTCCGCGTCTCTTCTCCCTCCCTGTCCCTGTCTCTTCTCCCTCCATATCCCTGTCTCTTCTCCCTCCATATCCCTGTCTCTTCTCCCTCCCTGTCCCGTCTCTTCTCCCTCCCTGTCCCTGTCTTTTCTCCCTCCCTGTCCCTGTCTCTTCTCCCTCCCTGTCCCTGTCTCTTCTCCCTCCCTGTCCCTGTCTCTTCTCCCTCCCTGTCCCTGTCTCTTCTCCCTCCCTGTCCGCGTCTCTTCTCCCTCCATGTCCCTGTCTCTTCTCCCTCCCTGTCCGCGTCTCTTCTCCCTCCATGTCCCTGTCTCTTCTCCCTCCATGTCCCGTCTCTTCTCCCTCCCTGTCCCTGTCTCTTCTCCCTCCCTGTCCCCGTCTCTTCTCCTTCCCTCTCCCGTCTCTTCTCCCTCCCTGTCCTTGTCTCTTCTCCCTCCCTGTCCCCGTCTCTTCTCCTTCCCTCTCCCGTCTCTTCTCCCTCCCTGTCCTTGTCTCTTCTCCCTCCCTGTCCCTGTCTCTTCTCCCTCCCTGTCCCGTCTCTTCTCCCTCCCTGTCCTTGTCTCTTCTCCCTCCCTGTCCCCGTCTCTTCTCCCTCCCTGTCCCTGTCTCTTCTCCCTCCCTGTCCCCGTCTCTTCTCCCTCCCTGTCCCTGTCTCTTCTCCCTCCATGTCCCCGTCTCTTCTCCTTCCCTCTCCCGCCTCTTCTCCCTCCCTGTCCCGACTCTTCTCCCTCCCTGTCCCGTCTCTTCTCCCTCCCTGTTCCGTCTCTTCTCCCTCCCTGTCCCCGTCTCTTCTCCCTCCCTGTCCCGTCTCTTCTCCCTCCCTGTCCCGTCTCTTCTGCCTCCCTGTTCCGTCTCTTCTCCCTCCCTGTCCTTGTCTCTTCTGCCTCCCTGTCCTTGTCTCTTCTCCCTCCCTGTCCTTGTCTCTTCTCCCTCCCTGTCCCTGTCTCTTCTCCCTCCATGTCCTTGTCTCTTCTCCCTCCCTGTCCTTGTCTCTTCTCCCTCCGTGTCCTTGTCTCTTCTGCCTCCATGTCCTTGTCTCTTCTCCCTCCCTCTCCTTGTCTCTTCTCCCTCCCTGTCACTGTCTCTTCTCCCTCCCTCTCCTTGTCTCTTCTCCCTCCCTGTCCCAGTCTCTTCTCCCTCCCTGTCCCTGTCTCTTCTCCCTCCCTGTCCTTGTCTCTTCTCCCTCCCTGTCCTTGTCTCTTCTCCCTCCCTGTCCTTGTCTCTTCTCCCTCCCTGTCCCAGTCTCTTTTCCCTCCCTGTCCTTGTCTCTTCTGCCTCCATGTCCTTGTCTCTTCTCCCTCCCTGTCCTTGTCTCTTCTGCCTCCATGTCCTTGTCTCTTCTCCCTCCCTGTCCTTGTCTCTTCTGCCTCCATGTCCTTGTCTCTTCTCCCTCCCTGTCCCAGTCTCTTCTCCCTCCCTGTCCCAGCCTCTTCTGCCTCCCTGTCCTTGTCTCTTCTCCCTCCCTGTCCCTGTCTCTTCTCCCTCCCTGTCCCCGTCTCTTCTCCTTCCCTCTCCCGTCTCTTCTCCCTCCCTGTCCTTGTCTCTTCTCCCTCCCTGTCCCCGTCTCTTCTCCTTCCCTCTCCCGTCTCTTCTCCCTCCCTGTCCTTGTCTCTTCTCCCTCCCTGTCCCAGTCTCTTCTCCCTCCCTGTCCCAGTCTCTTCTGCCTCCATGTCCCAGTCTCTTCTCCCTCCCTGTCCCAGTCTCTTCTGCCTCCATGTCCTTGTCTCTTCTCCCTCCCTGTCCCAGTCTCTTCTCCCTCCCTGTCCCAGCCTCTTCTGCCTCCATGTCCTTGTCTCTTCTCCCTCCCTGTCCCAGTCTCTTCTCCCTCCCTGTCACTGTCTCTTCTCCCTCCCTGTCCCAGTCTCTTCTCCCTCCCTGTCACTGTCTCTTCTCCCTCCCTGTCCCAGTCTCTTCTCCCTCCCTGTCCCAGTCTCTTCTCCCTCCCTGTCCCAGTCTCTTCTCCCTCCATGTCACTGTCTCTTCTCCCTCCCTGTCCCAGTCTCTTCTCCCTCCCTGTCACTGTCTCTTCTCCCTCCCTGTCCCAGTCTCTTCTCCCTCCCTGTCCCAGTCTCTTCTGCCTCCATGTCCTTGTCTCTTCTCCCTCCCTGTCCCAGTCTCTTCTCCCTCCCTGTCACTGTCTCTTCTCCCTCCCTGTCCCAGTCTCTTCTGCCTCCATGTCCTTGTCTCTTCTCCCTCCCTGTCCCAGTCTCTTCTCCCTCCCTGTCACTGTCTCTTCTCCCTCCCTGTCCCAGTCTCTTCTGCCTCCATGTCCTTGTCTCTTCTCCCTCCCTGTCCCAGTCTCTTCTCCCTCCCTGTCACTGTCTCTTCTCCCTCCCTGTCCCAGTCTCTTCTCCCTCCCTGTCCCAGTCTCTTCTCCCTCCCTGTCCTTGTCTCTTCTGCCTCCATGTCCTTGTCTCTTCTCCCTCCCTGTCCCAGTCTCTTCTCCCTCCCTGTCCCAGTCTCTTCTCCCTCCCTGTCCCAGTCTCTTCTCCCTCCCTGTCCCAGTCTCTTCTGCCTCCATGTCCTTTTCTCTTCTCCCTCCCTGTCCCAGTCTCTCCTGCCTCCATGTCCTTGTCTCTTCTCCCTCCCTGTCCCAGTCTCTTCTCCCTCCCTGTCCCAGTCTCTTCTCCCTCCCTGTCCCAGTCTCTTCTGCCTCCATGTCCTTTTCTCTTCTCCCTCCCTGTCCCAGTCTCTCCTGCCTCCATGTCCTTGTCTCTTCTCCCTCCCTGTCCCAGTCTCTCCTGCCTCCATGTCCTTGTCTCTTCTCCCTCCCTGTCCCAGTCTCTTCTCCCTCCCTGTCCTTGTCTCTTCTGCCTCCATGTCCTTGTCTCTTCTCCCTCCCTGTCCCAGTCTCTTCTGCCTCCATGTCCTTGTCTCTTCTCCCTCCCTCTCCTTGCCTCTTCTCCCTCCCTGTCACTGTCTCTTCTCCCTCCCTGTCCCTGTCTCTTCTCCCTCCCTGTCCTTGTCTCTTCTGCCTCCATGTCCTTGTCTCTTCTCCCTCCCTGTCCCAGTCTCTTCTGCCTCCATGTCCTTGTCTCTTCTCCCTCCCTCTCCTTGCCTCTTCTCCCTCCCTGTCACTGTCTCTTCTCCCTCCCTCTCCTTGTCTCTTCTCCCTCCCTGTCCCAGTCTCTTCTCCCTCCCTGTCCCTGTCTCTTCTCCCTCCCTGTCCCAGTCTCTTCTCCCTCCCTGTCCTTGTCTCTTCTCCCTCCGTGTCCTTGTCTCTTCTGCCTCCATGTCCTTGTCTCTTCTCCCTCCCTCTCCTTGTCTCTTCTCCCTCCCTGTCACTGTCTCTTCTCCCTCCCTGTCCTTGTCTCTTCTCCCTCCCTGTCACTGTCTCTTCTCCCTCCCTCTCCTTGTCTCTTCTCCCTCCCTGTCCCAGTCTCTTCTCCCTCCCTGTCCCTGTCTCTTCTCCCTCCCTGTCCTTGTCTCTTCTCCCTCCCTGTCCTTGTCTCTTCTCCCTCCCTGTCCTTGTCTCTTCTCCCTCCCTGTCCCAGTCTCTTTTCCCTCCCTGTCCTTGTCTCTTCTGCCTCCATGTCCTTGTCTCTTCTCCCTCCCTGTCCTTGTCTCTTCTGCCTCCATGTCCTTGTCTCTTCTCCCTCCCTGTCCTTGTCTCTTCTCCCTCCCTGTCCTTGTCTCTTCTCCCTCCCTGTCCTTGTCTCTTCTCCCTCCCTGTCCTTGTCTCTTCTCCCTCCCTGTCCTTGTCTCTTCTGCCTCCCTGTCCTTGTCTCTTCTCCCTCCCTGTCCTTGTCTCTTCTCCCTCCCTGTCCTTGTCTCTTCTGCCTCCCTGTCCTTGTCTCTTCTCCCTCCCTGTCCTTGTCTCTTCTCCCTCCCTGTCCTTGTCTCTTCTCCCTCCCTGTCCCAGTCTCTTTTCCCTCCCTGTCCTTGTCTCTTCTGCCTCCATGTCCTTGTCTCTTCTCCCTCCCTGTCCTTGTCTCTTCTGCCTCCATGTCCTTGTCTCTTCTCCCTCCATGTCCTTGTCTCTTCTCCCTCCCTGTCCCAGTCTCTTCTCCCTCCCTGTCCCAGTCTCTTCTCCCTCCCTGTCCCAGTCTCTTCTGCCTCCATGTCCTTGTCTCTTCTCCCTCCCTGTCCCAGTCTCTTCTCCCTCCCTGTCACTGTCTCTTCTCCCTCCCTGTCCCAGTCTCTTCTCCCTCCCTGTCACTGTCTCTTCTCCCTCCCTGTCCCAGTCTCTTCTCCCTCCCTGTCCCAGTCTCTTCTCCCTCCCTGTCCCAGTCTCTTCTGCCTCCATGTCCTTGTCTCTTCTCCCTCCCTGTCCCAGTCTCTTCTCCCTCCCTGTCCCAGTCTCTTCTCCCTCCCTGTCCCAGTCTCTTCTCCCTCCCTGTCCCAGTCTCTTCTGCCTCCATGTCCTTGTCTCTTCTCCCTCCCTGTCCCAGTCTCTTCTCCCTCCCTGTCCCAGTCTCTTCTCCCTCCCTGTCCCAGTCTCTTCTGCCTCCATGTCCTTGTCTCTTCTCCCTCCCTGTCCCAGTCTCTTCTCCCTCCCTGTCCCAGTCTCTTCTGCCTCCATGTCCTTGTCTCTTCTCCCTCCCTGTCCCAGTCTCTTCTCCCTCCCTGTCCCAGTCTCTTCTCCCTCCCTGTCCCAGTCTCTTCTGCCTCCATGTCCTTGTCTCTTCTCCCTCCCTGTCCCAGTCTCTTCTCCCTCCCTGTCCCAGTCTCTTCTGCCTCCATGTCCTTGTCTCTTCTCCCTCCCTGTCCCAGTCTCTTCTCCCTCCCTGTCACTGTCTCTTCTCCCTCCCTGTCCCAGTCTCTTCTCCCTCCCTGTCCCAGTCTCTTCTGCCTCCATGTCCTTGTCTCTTCTCCCTCCCTGTCCCAGTCTCTTCTCCCTCCCTGTCCCAGTCTCTCCTGCCTCCATGTCCTTGTCTCTTCTCCCTCCCTGTCCCAGTCTCTCCTGCCTCCATGTCCCTGTCTCTTCTCCCTCCCTGTCCCAGTCTCTTCTCCCTCCCTGTCCCAGTCTCTTCTCCCTCCCTGTCCCAGTCTCTTCTCCCTCCCTGTCCTTGTCTCTTCTCCCTCCCTGTCCCAGTCTCTTCTCCCTCCCTGTCCCAGTCTCTCCTGCCTCCATGTCCTTGTCTCTTCTCCCTCCCTGTCCCAGCCTCTTCTCCCTCCCTGTCACTGTCTCTTCTCCCTCCCTGTCCCAGTCTCTCCTGCCTCCATGTCCTTGTCTCTTCTCCCTCCCTGTCCCAGTCTCTTCTCCCTCCTTGTCACTGTCTCTTCTCCCTCCCTGTCCCAGTCTCTTCTCCCTCCCTGTCCCAGTCTCTTCTCCCTCCCTGTCCCAGTCTCTTCTCCCTCCCTGTCCCAGTCTCTCCTGCCTCCATGTCCTTGTCTCTTCTCCCTCCCTGTCCCAGTCTCTTCTCCCTCCCTGTCCTTGTCTCTTCTGCCTCCATGTCCTTGTCTCTTCTCCCTCCCTGTCCCAGTCTCTTCTGCCTCCATGTCCTTGTCTCTTCTCCCTCCCTCTCCTTGCCTCTTCTCCCTCCCTGTCCCAGTCTCTCCTGCCTCCATGTCCTTGTCTCTTCTCCCTCCCTGTCCCAGTCTCTTCTCCCTCCTTGTCACTGTCTCTTCTCCCTCCCTGTCCCAGTCTCTTCTCCCTCCCTGTCCCAGTCTCTTCTCCCTCCCTGTCCCAGTCTCTTCTCCCTCCCTGTCCCAGTCTCTCCTGCCTCCATGTCCTTGTCTCTTCTCCCTCCCTGTCCCAGCCTCTTCTCCCTCCCTGTCACTGTCTCTTCTCCCTCCCTGTCCCAGTCTCTCCTGCCTCCATGTCCTTGTCTCTTCTCCCTCCCTGTCCCAGTCTCTTCTCCCTCCTTGTCACTGTCTCTTCTCCCTCCCTGTCCCAGTCTCTTCTCCCTCCCTGTCCTTGTCTCTTCTCCCTCCCTGTCCCAGTCTCTTCTCCCTCCCTGTCCCAGTCTCTCCTGCCTCCATGTCCTTGTCTCTTCTCCCTCCCTGTCCCAGCCTCTTCTCCCTCCCTGTCACTGTCTCTTCTCCCTCCCTGTCCCAGTCTCTCCTGCCTCCATGTCCTTGTCTCTTCTCCCTCCCTGTCCCAGTCTCTTCTCCCTCCTTGTCACTGTCTCTTCTCCCTCCCTGTCCCAGTCTCTTCTCCCTCCCTGTCCCAGTCTCTTCTCCCTCCCTGTCCCAGTCTCTTCTCCCTCCCTGTCCCAGTCTCTCCTGCCTCCATGTCCTTGTCTCTTCTCCCTCCCTGTCCCAGTCTCTTCTCCCTCCCTGTCCTTGTCTCTTCTGCCTCCATGTCCTTGTCTCTTCTCCCTCCCTGTCCCAGTCTCTTCTGCCTCCATGTCCTTGTCTCTTCTCCCTCCCTCTCCTTGCCTCTTCTCCCTCCCTGTCCCAGTCTCTCCTGCCTCCATGTCCTTGTCTCTTCTCCCTCCCTGTCCCAGTCTCTTCTCCCTCCTTGTCACTGTCTCTTCTCCCTCCCTGTCCCAGTCTCTTCTCCCTCCCTGTCCCAGTCTCTTCTCCCTCCCTGTCCCAGTCTCTTCTCCCTCCCTGTCCCAGTCTCTCCTGCCTCCATGTCCTTGTCTCTTCTCCCTCCCTGTCCCAGTCTCTTCTCCCTCCCTGTCCTTGTCTCTTCTGCCTCCATGTCCTTGTCTCTTCTCCCTCCCTGTCCCAGTCTCTCCTGCCTCCATGTCCTTGTCTCTTCTCCCTCCCTGTCCCAGTCTCTTTTCCCTCCCTGTCCTTGTCTCTTCTGCCTCCATGTCCTTGTCTCTTCTCCCTCCCTGTCCCAGTCTCTTCTGCCTCCATGTCCTTGTCTCTTCTCCCTCCCTCTCCTTGCCTCTTCTCCCTCCCTGTCCCCGTCTCTTCTCCTTCCCTCTCCCGTCTCTTCTCCCTCCCTGTCCTTGTCTCTTCTCCCTCCCTGTCCCCGTCTCTTCTCCTTCCCTCTCCCGTCTCTTCTCCCTCCCTGTCCTTGTCTCTTCTCCCTCCCTGTCCCAGTCTCTTCTCCCTCCCTGTCTCAGTCTCTTCTGCCTCCATGTCCCAGTCTCTTCTCCCTCCCTGTCCCAGTCTCTTCTGCCTCCATGTCCTTGTCTCTTCTCCCTCCCTGTCCCAGTCTCTTCTCCCTCCCTGTCCCAGCCTCTTCTGCCTCCATGTCCTTGTCTCTTCTCCCTCCCTGTCCCAGTCTCTTCTCCCTCCCTGTCACTGTCTCTTCTCCCTCCCTGTCCCAGTCTCTTCTCCCTCCCTGTCACTGTCTCTTCTCCCTCCCTGTCCCAGTCTCTTCTCCCTCCCTGTCCCAGTCTCTTCTCCCTCCCTGTCCCAGTCTCTTCTCCCTCCCTGTCACTGTCTCTTCTCCCTCCCTGTCCCAGTCTCTTCTCCCTCCCTGTCACTGTCTCTTCTCCCTCCCTGTCCCAGTCTCTTCTCCCTCCCTGTCCCAGTCTCTTCTGCCTCCATGTCCTTGTCTCTTCTCCCTCCCTGTCCCAGTCTCTTCTCCCTCCCTGTCACTGTCTCTTCTCCCTCCCTGTCCCAGTCTCTTCTGCCTCCATGTCCTTGTCTCTTCTCCCTCCCTGTCCCAGTCTCTTCTCCCTCCCTGTCACTGTCTCTTCTCCCTCCCTGTCCCAGTCTCTTCTGCCTCCATGTCCTTGTCTCTTCTCCCTCCCTGTCCCAGTCTCTTCTCCCTCCCTGTCACTGTCTCTTCTGCCTCCCTGTCCCAGTCTCTTCTGCCTCCATGTCCTTGTCTCTTCTCCCTCCCTGTCCCAGTCTCTTCTCCCTCCCTGTCACTGTCTCTTCTCCCTCCCTGTCCCAGTCTCTTCTCCCTCCCTGTCCCAGTCTCTTCTCCCTCCCTGTCCTTGTCTCTTCTGCCTCCATGTCCTTGTCTCTTCTCCCTCCCTGTCCCAGTCTCTTCTCCCTCCCTGTCCCAGTCTCTTCTCCCTCCCTGTCCCAGTCTCTTCTGCCTCCATGTTCTTTTCTCTTCTCCCTCCCTGTCCCAGTCTCTCCTGCCTCCATGTCCTTGTCTCTTCTCCCTCCCTGTCCCAGTCTCTCCTGCCTCCATGTCCTTGTCTCTTCTCCCTCCCTGTCCCAGTCTCTTCTCCCTCCCTGTCCTTGTCTCTTCTGCCTCCATGTCCTTGTCTCTTCTCCCTCCCTGTCCCAGTCTCTTCTGCCTCCATGTCCTTGTCTCTTCTCCCTCCCTCTCCTTGCCTCTTCTCCCTCCCTGTCACTGTCTCTTCTCCCTCCCTGTCCCTGTCTCTTCTCCCTCCCTGTCCTTGTCTCTTCTGCCTCCATGTCCTTGTCTCTTCTCCCTCCCTCTCCTTGCCTCTTCTCCCTCCCTGTCACTGTCTCTTCTCCCTCCCTGTCCTTGTCTCTTCTCCCTCCCTGTCCCAGTCTCTTCTGCCTCCATGTCCTTGTCTCTTCTCCCTCCCTCTCCTTGCCTCTTCTCCCTCCCTGTCACTGTCTCTTCTCCCTCCCTCTCCTTGTCTCTTCTCCCTCCCTGTCCCAGTCTCTTCTCCCTCCCTGTCCCTGTCTCTTCTCCCTCCCTGTCCCAGTCTCTTCTCCCTCCCTGTCCTTGTCTCTTCTCCCTCCGTGTCCTTGTCTCTTCTGCCTCCATGTCCTTGTCTCTTCTCCCTCCCTCTCCTTGTCTCTTCTCCCTCCCTGTCACTGTCTCTTCTCCCTCCCTGTCCTTGTCTCTTCTCCCTCCCTGTCACTGTCTCTTCTCCCTCCCTCTCCTTGTCTCTTCTCCCTCCCTGTCCCAGTCTCTTCTCCCTCCCTGTCCCTGTCTCTTCTCCCTCCCTGTCCTTGTCTCTTCTCCCTCCCTGTCCTTGTCTCTTCTCCCTCCCTGTCCTTGTCTCTTCTCCCTCCCTGTCCCAGTCTCTTTTCCCTCCCTGTCCTTGTCTCTTCTGCCTCCATGTCCTTGTCTCTTCTCCCTCCCTGTCCTTGTCTCTTCTGCCTCCATGTCCTTGTCTCTTCTCCCTCCCTGTCCCAGTCTCTTCTCCCTCCCTGTCCCAGTCTCTTCTCCCTCCCTGTCCCAGTCTCTTCTGCCTCCATGTCCTTGTCTCTTCTGCCTCCCTGTCCCAGTCTCTTCTCCCTCCCTGTCACTGTCTCTTCTCCCTCCCTGTCCCAGTCTCTTCTCCCTCCCTGTCACTGTCTCTTCTCCCTCCCTGTCCCAGTCTCTTCTCCCTCCCTGTCCCAGTCTCTTCTGCCTCCATGTCCTTGTCTCTTCTCCCTCCCTGTCACTGTCTCTTCTCCCTCCATGTCCCAGTCTCTTCTGCCTCCATGTCCCAGTCTCTTCTCCCTCCCTGTCACTGTCTCTTCTCCCTACATGTCCCAGTCTCTTCTCCCTCCCTGTCCCAGTCTCTTCTGCCTCCATGTCCTTGTCTCTTCTCCCTCCCTGTCCCAGTCTCTTCTCCCTCCCTGTCACTGTCTCTTCTCCCTCCCTGTCCCAGTCTCTTCTCCCTCCCTGTCCCAGTCTCTTCTGCCTCCATGTCCTTGTCTCTTCTCCCTCCCTGTCCCAGTCTCTTCTCCCTCCCTGTCCCAGTCTCTTCTCCCTCCCTGTCCCAGTCTCTTCTGCCTCCATGTCCTTGTCTCTTCTCCCTCCCTGTCCCAGTCTCTTCTCCCTCCCTGTCCCAGTCTCTTCTGCCTCCATGTCCTTGTCTCTTCTCCCTCCCTGTCCCAGTCTCTTCTCCCTCCCTGTCACTGTCTCTTCTCCCTCCCTGTCCCAGTCTCTTCTCCCTCCCTGTCCCAGTCTCTTCTGCCTCCATGTCCTTGTCTCTTCTCCCTCCCTGTCCCAGTCTCTTCTCCCTCCCTGTCCCAGTCTCTCCTGCCTCCATGTCCTTGTCTCTTCTCCCTCCCTGTCCCAGTCTCTTCTCCCTCCCTGTCCCAGTCTCTTCTCCCTCCCTGTCCCAGTCTCTTCTCCCTCCCTGTCCTTGTCTCTTCTCCCTCCCTGTCCCAGTCTCTTCTCCCTCCCTGTCCCAGTCTCTCCTGCCTCCATGTCCTTGTCTCTTCTCCCTCCCTGTCCCAGTCTCTTCTCCCTCCCTGTCCCAGTCTCTTCTGCCTCCATGTCCTTGTCTCTTCTCCCTCCCTGTCCCAGTCTCTTCTCCCTCCCTGTCACTGTCTCTTCTCCCTCCCTGTCCCAGTCTCTTCTCCCTCCCTGTCCCAGTCTCTTCTCCCTCCCTGTCCCAGTCTCTTCTCCCTCCCTGTCCCAGTCTCTCCTGCCTCCATGTCCTTGTCTCTTCTCCCTCCCTGTCCCAGTCTCTTCTCCCTCCCTGTCCTTGTCTCTTCTGCCTCCATGTCCTTGTCTCTTCTCCCTCCCTGTCCCAGTCTCTTTTCCCTCCCTGTCCTTGTCTCTTCTGCCTCCATGTCCTTGTCTCTTCTCCCTCCCTGTCCCAGTCTCTTCTCCCTCCCTGTCCTTGTCTCTTCTGCCTCCATGTCCTTGTCTCTTCTCCCTCCCTGTCCCAGTCTCTTCTGCCTCCATGTCCTTGTCTCTTCTCCCTCCCTCTCCTTGCCTCTTCTCCCTCCCTGTCCCAGTCTCTTCTCCATCCCTGTCCCAGTCTCTTCTCCCTCCCTGTCCCAGTCTCTTCTCCCTCCCTGTCCCAGTCGCTTCTGCCTTCCTGTCACTGTCTCTTCTCCCTCCCTGTCCCAGTCTCTTCTCCCTCCCTGTCCCAGTCTCTTCTCCCTCCCTGTCACTGTCTCTTCTCCCTCCCTGTCCCAGTCTCTTCTCCCTCCCTGTCCCAGTCTCTTCTGCCTCCATGTCCTTGTCTCTTCTCTCTCCCTGTCCCAGTCTCTTCTGCCTTCCTGTCCCAGTCTCTTCTCCATCCCTGTCCCAATCTCTTCTCCCTCCCTGTCCCAGTCTCTTCTCCCTCCCTGTCCCAGTCTCTTCTGCCTTCCTGTCACTGTCTCTTCTCCCTCCCTGTCCCAGTCTCTTCTCCCTCCCTGTCCCAGTCTCTTCTGCCTCCATGTCCTTGTCTCTTCTCTCTCCCTGTCCCAGTCTCTTCTGCCTCCATGTCCTTGTCTCTTCTCCCTCCCTGTCCCAGTCTCTTCTCCCTCCCTGTCCCAGTCTCTTCTCCCTCCCTGTCCCAGTCTCTTCTCCCTCCCTGTCCTTGTCTCTTCTCTCTCCCTGTCCCAGTCTCTTCTCCCTCCCTGTCCTTGTCTCTTCTGCCTCCATGTCCTTGTCTCTTCTCCCTCCCTGTCGCTGTCTCTTCTGCCTCCATGTCCACGTATTTTGCTCCTTGTCTCGCCTCCTCTTCATCTGACCTGGCATGTTCTTATCATTGTCCTTTCCTTTCCTACCCGACCCCTCCTAGAACAGTCCCGTCTCCCCCTGCCTCCAGTAACACCTGTTGACCCTGTCCTTCAGCTCGGTCAGATGGGTTCGACCTGTCGTTCCGTCTGCGTCAGAGAAAGGCGGTTGATCTGCTCAACGTCGACGTCGTCAACGCGACGCTGTACACGGGCAACGACATGATGTACATATCCCTAGACCTGGACACCGCCCACAGTGCCGTCATGGTCGAGTTCAGTGACGTCGCAGCCCAGACCATAGAGGTGAGGACGACACGAGTGACGTGTTTATTGGCATACTTTCTGGTTGCATGATGATTTTTTAACGATTATTACCAGGTGTACGTGACGTTATTTCCTCTTGTACCCTGCACCAAGTGTACGTGACGTTATTGCCTCTTGTACCCTGCACCAGGTGTACGTGACGTTGTTGCCTCTTGTACCCTGCACCAGGTATACGTGACGTTGTTGTCTCTTGTACCCCGCACCAGTTATACGTGACGTTGTTGCCTCTTGTACCTTGCACCAGGTGTACGTGACGTTGTTGCCTCTTGTACCCCGCACCAGGTATACGTGATGTTGTTACCTCTTGTACCCTGTACCATGTGTACCGGACGTTATTGCGTCTTGTACCCTGCACCAGGTGTACGTGACGTTGTTGCCTCTTGTACCCTGTACCAGGTGTACGTGACGTTATTGCCTCTTGTACCTTGCACCAGGTGTACGTGACGTTGTTGCCTCTTGTACCCTGCACCAGGTGTACATGACGTTGTTGCCACTTGTACCATGCACCAGGTGTACGTGACGTTGTTGCCTCTTGTACCCTGCACCAGGTGTACATGAAGTTCGAGGCAGTCGACCCGAGGAAGGATCGACCGACTGTGGAGAGTCACGACTACAGCTTCTCTCTGCCTCGCGGCGGTGACCGGCCTTGGCTGATGGTTGTCCCCGACACCACGACGAGACAGGGCCCAGCCTACATCGGAATACTACAGCGAGGTAAATCATCACGTCTGTCCACCCGTCCGTCGTTTTAACTACACACTCTTCTTAGAAGCAATACCCATGAATTATATTTACTTATTTCGATTGTTGTTGTCAATGCGTTTAGCAAAGGTACTGACAAAATCGGATAATAATCGGCAGAGTGTAAGGGATATTTAGAGTGTAAAGGGTGTATAGCATGTAAGGGGTGTATAAAGTGTAAGGGGTATATAGAATGTAAGGGGTGTATAGAGTGTAAGGGGTGCATAGAGTGTAAGGGATGTATATAACATAACAACATTAACCGTGAAAAATGTCGTGGTTTATTGTAGGTGCAGCGAAGAGAAGAAAGCGAAGTGTCAACACTGAGATCTCCGTCAAAGTGGCAGTGACCCGCTGTCGCACTTGGCATGGTGGAGCGCAGCGATGGGAACCCGAGTATTGTAAGGTGCGTGAGACCAGAGACAACTTGGATACTGTAAAGTATGTGACACCAGAGATAACTTGGCTACTTAAAGGTGCGTGACACCAGAGATAACTTGGATACTGTAAAGTATGTGACACCAGAGATAACTTGGCTACTTTAAGGTGCGTGACACCAGAGATAACTTGGTTACTGCAAACATAGTGCTTACGCACCTACGGCTTACAACAGTCTGGCTATTAGTAACATAGTTTATTCTTGTGTATATCGCTTTCGTCCTTCCTCCATTTGGTTCGTTCTAGTTTCATTTAGGACAATTACTTCACGTTTTTGCTACTTTTCAGGTCTCACTCTCTTCGACCATAGATCATCTGGACTGCGATTGCAAGGGTCTGCCCGACGACGCGAAGTCTTTTGCGACCGGATTCACGGCGCCTAAAGTAAACACGATTGACTTCGACAAGATCTTCGCCAGCCTGCCCGAGATGCTGGCGGAGAACCAGCTCGTTTACAGCACTATCCTCGCCATCTTCCTCCTCTACGTCCTCCTGCTGGTGTGGGCGCGACACATGGACAAGAAGGACATCGAGAAGGTAACGTAGCGACTGTGAACATTACAAATGTACCGTGTGGCGGGTGACATGACGTGCAACGCGAATGTAACGTGAGAAGAAGGATATCTAAAGGAACTACTGTAACGGGAAGGACATCGTAAATGTAACGTAAACATGGTGACATGATCACATCGCGATAACGTCACTAGAATTACTATATTAACTCCCGGGCAGTTTATGTTTGGATGCAGATAAGCAGTTACAGTGTCATGTTTAGAAGTGTGTCGACTGTTACCGTGGGACATGACGCCGTTACAGTGTCGTGTGTCGTGTGTTACAGCGAGTCACGATACCGTTACAGTGTCGTTTGTAACAGTGGGACACGACGCCGTTACAGTGTCGTGTGTCGTGTGTTACAGTGAGTCACGATACCGTTACAGTGTCGTTTGTAACAGTTGGTCACGATACCGTTACAGTGTCGTGTGTTGCAGTGGGACACGACGCTGTTACAGTGTCGTGTATCGTGTGTCGTGTGTTACAGTGGGTCACGATACCGCTGGCAGACAACGACCCGACCCACGCCTACGGCTACAACGTGTCGGTGTTGACGGGTCTGAGACCTCACGCCGGCACCACGTCCAACGTATGCCTCATCCTGGCCGGCGACCACGGCGACACGGGCATGAGGCTCCTGGGGGACGGGAAGAGGAAGGTTCGTCTTGACACTCGACTATTCGCTAAGTTCATTCCCACAGTCACGTGACTGCATTTTCAGAAGAATCAACCGATTTCCGCTTATCTCGGTAGCAGCTTGGTCCGTTTGAAAAGACAGCCACATAGCTGGGAAAATGCACTGATGGAATGATAGGATAGGTAACTCACTGTTGTAAATTGGAACTACCTGGTTTTGAAAGTCAGCTCTTCTTCCTGTAATAATAAACATAATCGAAATCATAGTAGTGGTGGTGGTGGCGGCGGCGGCGGCGGCGGCGGCGGCGGCGGCGGCGGCGGCGGCGGCGGCGGCGGCGGCGGCGGCGGCGGCGGCGGCGGCGTGATAATAATAATAGTAGTAGCTATAACAATAACAACGACGACGACAACAACAACACTGCTATAGCGCCTACATCCGTGAAACGTCAACACTAAAGGCGGCGCAAACACAATGATTAGGCGCAATAGGGGACCGGCGTCAGCCGTCATTGCTACATGACGCCGCCGAAGATGTAAGTTGGAAATGTTATTTAAAACAAAATATAAATACGTGTTGAGTCTTTTTACGAAAGGTTGCTATAGTCTCAGATTATTTACTAGTTATGTCGAGTTGATTCCATATTTTGGCGCAGTTACCGAGAAGGAACATTCGCCATGTGACGGCGTGTGTGAGATGTGTAGTAACCTTGGAGTCTGATTCATCCGCAGTTGTTCAGCCGCGGCTCCGTGCGTAAGTTCTACGTGACGACGGCGCATGCGCTGGGGGAGCTGCTGTTCCTCAGGATCTGGCACGACAACTCAGGCTCAGGGGCCGCGTCCGGCTGGTTCCTCGACAAGGTTGTTGTCGAGGACCT
>OZ024855.1:21527024-21529524 GCA_964017155.1 Oasisia sp. SBJ-2009
ACAGCTGAATGAACTGGAGCAATGTAGAGTGAACAAAACTTGCCCAAGGTTTTAACACCGCAGCACAGGATTCGAACCCGGGTTCTCCTAGTCGAGAGTCCGAAGTTCTACCCCTTAGCCATTGCGCTCTCCGTGAGGTAGAGGAGACGGGTCCAGGTCAATCGACTGGTCTGTCTACTTGACCTCGTACATTCTCGTCATATACACCTATACATATGTACTGACTATAGCATCTCCCGTGTCCACGTCTACCTATTTCGTACCTGTACGTCTAGTTGTAATTTCATCTGCATACTCATTTGTCCTGTCACAAGTAAGTCTACATGTCCTCTTATATGCATGTATGTCTGCTCACCTGTCGCTCGACTTTTTGCCTCACGTGTCCTTTACCTGTATGTTTACCTGTCCTCTCACATGTCTTCTGCATTTGCTCCTATCTGGAAGTCTACCTGTCATCTCACACGTATGTCTGATTGTCCTCGCCCGTGTTTGTCATCTACCTATGCAATCACCTGTACATCTACCTTTCATCTCATTTATGAATATATATGTCATCTCCGTGTATATGTATCTGTCGTTTCACTGATGTACCTGTTATCTCATTGGTACATACACCTGCCCTCTAACATGTTCGTACACCTGCCCTCTCACTTGTTTATCTACTTTGCCTCTCACCTGTTCGTCCACTGGTTGATGTCGTTATTGTGCTGGTTCTGTCGTAGGTTGTGTCTATGGCGATGTTTATAACCGTGGTTCTTCCGCAGGTCGTGTCTATAGCGATGTTTATAACCCTGGTTCTACCATAGGTCGTGTCTATGGCGATGTTTATAACCCTGGTTCTACCATAGGTCGTGTCTATGGCGATGTTAATAACCCTGGTTCTGCCGTAGGTCGTGTCTATGGTGATGTTTATGGCCCTTGTTCTTCCACAGGTCGTGTCTATGGCGATGTTTATAACCCTGGTTCTACCATAGGTCGTGTCTATGGCGATGTTTATAACCCTGGTTATGCCGTAGGTCGTGTCTATGGCGATGTTTATGGCCCTACTCTTCCACACGCTGGAGGAGAACTTGATGGCGCAAGGTCAGGCGGAGAGGGTCAGCGAACTGTCCCCTTCCACCGACACCGGTCAGTGTCTGTGTCACGTGACCTAACGTAACTTTTGTAACACTGGCAAGTAGCAGTCTTTATGAGAAAGACAAATTGTTATAGCCGCCTTTGTATTTGTGGTTATTTCAATCGCAATCAACTCCTTATAGCGGTGTTAATAAGTAGCAAGTATAAACTTTGGCTACGTATAATCCGTTCCCTTTTAAGTTAATGTTCGAGCTAATCATGCCATATGAAAAGAATTGTTTAGTGGTTTAGACTTGCAGGTTACTTTCTCACACTGGTGTTGAGCATTCCTGAAATATAACGTAGATACAACAAAGATAATATGATGCTGTGGATGAATTAGCATGTTTAATTGTTGTTGTATGTGTACGACTATGTTGGTATTTATGACACCGGTGATCGTTGCTGTAGTATCGTTACAACGTTGCTGTAACGTCGCTACAACGTTGCTGTAATGTCGTTACAACGGAGTTCCTGGAACCCGAGGGATTCGTCTTGTTCGGCCTGGAGCAGAAATGTAGGTCGTGTGTCGGCCGAGCTCTCATGGTGGTCGGGCCAAGTCAGTTAGGAGCTTCACTTAGTTGCCTTCCGTACAATGTGCATATAAAACAAATTACGATAGTGTTTGTGGTTAGTTGTGACTATCGCAGTGGGGGTAATACGAATGCATATATTTAAAACAGCGCGACACCCACACACTAGCGCTGTACCTATGACTAGCGACAACGTACAGTCAGTGTGCGATCACCTGAATGTCACGTGTCTGATGACGCAGGTACCGACCTATTTGGGACGTCACTAGCGCCACCAAGCAGCCGGAAGTTGGCGCGTGCAAGACGTCAGCGCATGTACGAGAGGCGGATGTGGAGCGCCATCAAGGAGATCGTTTCCTACGTCCTCTTCCTCGCCATCGTCAGCTTCATTGCGTGGGGCACGAAGAACGACACCGTCTACAGGATGAACGCCGCCATCGGAGCCCTGTACAAGGGCGCCAACCAGACGTACAACGCCACGAACGTCAGTGTCACGTGTCCTCTGTCACCGACAGTAGTAGTAGTGGTGGTAGTGGTAGTAGTGGTGGTAGTGGTGGTAGTGGTGGTAGTGGTGGTAGTGGTGGTAGTGGTGGTAGTGGCGGTAGTGGCGGTAGTGGCGGTAGTGGCGGTAGTGGCGGTAGTGGCGGTAGTGGCGGTAGTGGCGGTAGTGGCGGTAGTGGCGGTAGTGGCGGCAGTGGCGGCAGTGGCGGCAGTGGCCGTAGTGGCCGTAGTGGCGGTAGTGGCGGTAGTGGCGGTAGTGGCGGTAGTGGCGGTAGTGGCGGTAGTGGCGATAGTGGCCGTAGTGGCGGTAGTGGCGGTAGTGGCGGTAGTGGCGGTAGTGGCGGTAGTGG
>OZ024855.1:21534524-21559524 GCA_964017155.1 Oasisia sp. SBJ-2009
ATGGGCCGGGACAAGGAGAGCTTCTCCACCTTCCTGCGCAGCTTCCAGACTCTCTTCTCCATGCTCATCGGCAAGTTCGACCTCGTCGGCATCACAGGCCAAGTGAACAGGTGAGTCAGTAACCCTAACCCTAGTAGTAAATATTGCATTTAATGTTTCGTTTTTTACACCTTTCACCATTTTATATTTTTATTTATGTATTTATTTATAATTAGCTTAATAGCATTTGATTTTAATGATTAACATATATTTAATGTTTTATTATCAATTCCAACTTACACAAATATTGTATTGCTGTAGTCATTTATTAATAATTAACTACTATGTATATTAATATATATCTATTTTTTATTCTGCCATCTCTGTTTACCTTTTCTAATTCAGTTTCCGCACAACATTGATTTAGATATACGTACTCATGTTTTACTTGTATTTTTATTATATCTATTTTTTTTAATGTTTTAATATTTTAACACTACTGAACAGAGTTTTTTCTTTGGATTTATAATGAATATGTAAAGTGTATTATTATTAACCACTTGCGTAAAAATCTATAGGAAACCTACAAACATTCAAAAATAATTTGTAGAATTGAATGAACAAAATTGGCATTACAAGTGTTATGTAGAACACTGGAATAATTTTTACCAGGGCAGTCTAAAGGATTTACGCAGAGTTATATAAAATATGTCATAAGATTATATAGAATTCCTTAGACTATTATGCTAGAATTATACTGTTATCGTATAAACTATTCTATATAAGACCTTCCTCAAAATTGGTATAAAATATATTCCTTATAATGTTCATTTGGGATTTATGAAGTTAAGAGTTAAATGCAGTAATAATGTTAAGTGACTGTTGTCCAGTCTTCAACCAACGACGTTTGGAGTATGAGATACGTCTTGTCGAGTCTCTAGTAAGGACCTACATCCACCGTACGTTATGTAGAGTCTCAAATAAAGAGCTACATCCACCGTACGTTGTGTCGAGTCTCTAGTAAAAAGCTACATCCACCGTACGTTGTGTCGAGTCTCTAGTAAAAAGCTACATCCACCGTACGTTGTGTCGAGTCTCTAGCAAAGAGCTACATGCACCGTACGTTGTGTCGAGTCTCTAGTAAAGAGCTACATCCACCGTACGTTGTGTCGAGTCTGTAGTAAAGAGCTACATTCACCGTACGTTGTGTCGAATCTCTAGTAAACGAACTACATCCACCGTATGTTGTGTCTCATCTCTAGTAAAGCGCTACATCCACCGTACGTTGTGTCGTGTCTCTAGGAAACGAACTACATCCACCGTACATTGTGTCTAGTCTCTAGTAAACGAACTACATCCACCGTATGTTGTTTCGAGTCTCTAGTAACGAACTACATCCACCGTACGTTGTGTCTAGTCTCTAGTAAACGAACTACATCCACCGTACGTTGTGTCTAGTCTCTAGTAAAGAACTACATCCACCGTACGTTATGTCTAGTCTCTAGTAAAGAGCTACATCCACCGTACGTTGTGTCTAGTCTCTAGTAAAGAGCTACATCCACCGTACGTCCTGGTAGAACACACACTTTAAGATATCCACCCACGCCTTGTACTTGTGCCTCCGACAGACTGTCGTGTGTGTTGCAGTGTCGCCGTGCAGCTGTTCTTCGTCACGTTCAGCCTCGTCGTCTTCTTCATTCTTGTCAACGTCTTCCTCGGCATTCTCCTCTCGGGCTACGTACAGGTACGTGCGTGCGTCACCGTAGGCCTCGTTAACTTGGTGACGTCACTTATGACAGTTATAGACTGAGTTAATACGGGCTATATTACGTTTGAACACGAAACTTAACCAAACATCTAAACTTTACTAAATTAGAATAAATGAACTTGATCACAAATAAGGACGGCTTAGAAAAATAGAGTATAGTGGCTACATCTACTTATTATACATGTACGGATTAACACATGGATAGAAACACTGGCTCATATCCATAAAAATACAACGACTACGTAGTAGCACGCTACAGTCATGGTAGTAGTAGTAGTAGTAGTAGTAGTGGTAGTGGTAGTGGTAGTGGTAGTGGTAGTGGTAGTGGTAGTGGCAGTGGCAGTGGCAGTGGCAGTGGCAGTGGCAGTGGCAGTGGCAGTGGCAGTGGCAGTGGCAGTGACAGTGACAGTGGCAGTAGCCGTAGCCGTAGCAGTAGCAGTAGCAGTAGCAGTAGCAGTAGCAGTAGCAGTAGTATATAAGCCAAGTAACAAAGACTACGACTAATGAGCATGAAGGAGTATTATAGCGAACGAAAAATCTGTCAGTGCTACGCATACTGTCAGTACTAAAGGGAATGCATGGCGAGCACTTAGAATTCTAAAGTTAAAGTATGTTTCGTCTTCTCTTAGGTACGTAGCACGCCTGCGTCCATCGATGAACGTTATGACATCGTGTGCTTCCTTCAGCGCCAACTCTTGGGGTTCTTCTCCCACAAGAAACGTCACGTAAAAGGTAACTGTCGTATAGCCATGTTTCCGGGTCTAAGAATACGTTCTATAAATCCATTTATAGATAAACTTAAATACAATATTGGCTAAATATTGCTATGGAGTACTAACTAAAAGTCAACTATAATCTGCTTTAAGATCAAATATAGATGACGATGTTAGAACACCCATCTGTACTGGGCGTGTAGAGACATGTTAACTGGGAATGGTGAGGATCATTGCGCCCTCTCACACGACGGTTTGGCCAGTTTCAGAGACGAAGGACAGAGACTTCGAGCCGCAAGTTTCAGAGACGGAGGACCGAGACTTCGAGCCGACTCTGGCGCGTCTCGATGTACAAATGAGACGTCTTGAGCACATCGTTCTCGGCCGCCAGGTGGAGCAACGGAAGGTGCGCTTTGAGTAGCGGACAGTGATCTGCCACCCGCCGACAGCCACCCACCGACAACCACCCGTCGACAACACCCGCCGACAGCCACCCGCCGACAACGGCCCGCCGACAGCTATCCGTCGACGGCCTTGGAACACGGGCCTAACGCAACATGGCTTGCTTCGTGACAGTTTTGTGGACTGAAAATAAAGTGAAACGAACTTGTGATGTCAAAATGACATTTACGTGTGTTTGTTCTTCCTGGTGCTAACTGTGAACCATTGAACAAGCAGCGGTGTTAAACGTGACGGGAGGTCAATTCACGACGAGTGGTTGTTACACGTGACGTGAGGTCAATTCAAGACGAGAGGTTATTACACGTGACGTGAGGTCAATTCACGACGAGTGGTTGTTACACGTGACGGGAGGTCAATTCACGACGAGTGGTTGTTATACATGACGGGATGTCAATTCAGAACGGTGGTTGTTATATGTGACGGGTTGTTATTCACGACTGGCGGTTGTCATACGTGACGGGAGATGAACTCACGACTGGCGGTTGTTATACGTGACGGGAGACGAAGTCACAACCGGTGGTTGTCATACGTGAAGGGAGGTCAACTCACGACCGGTGGTTGTCATACGTGACGTGAGATTAATTCACGACCGGTGGTTGTCATACGTGACGGGAGGTCAATTCACGACCGGTGATTGTCATACGTGACGGAAGATTAATTCACGACCGGTGGTTGTCATACGTGACGGGAGGTCAATTCACAACCGGTGGTTGTCATACATGACTGGAGGTCAACTCACGACTGGTGGTTGTCATAAATGACGGGAGGTCAACTCACGACCGGTGGTTGTCTTACGTGACGGGAGGTCAACTCACGACCGGTGGTTGTCATACGTGACGGGAGGTCAATTCACAACCGGTGGTTGTCATACATGACTGGAGGTCAACTCACGACTGGTGGTTGTCATAAATGACGGGAGGTCAACTCACGACCGGTGGTTGTCTTACGTGACGGGAAGTCAACTCACGACCAGTGTTGTTATATTATAATATTATATCGACCGTCGTTATTACAATATATATTTTTTGAAATGTGTGAACGGAGTAAAGTTTGATGTCACATTGTTGCGTTTTTACTAATTGATGCAGTTATTCGATGTCCGGCGCTGACTTGTGCGCGGATGATTGAAGCCATTACTCTCAACCAATGATCACATTACAAGAATGAGTGACATTTCAAGCACACACTCAATACATCACAGTAATGCTTTACACCCCACAATACACACAAACACGCTACATGACATGATCCGATGATATTACACATAGGCGAGAACCACATTACAATAATCGAAGATAAATTCCATTACACTACAAACATTACATAATAAGATTCGATGACATTACGCAATAACACGTTGTACGACACACATATCGATAGCTTTACACCTGAATATTTACAACATTATTATAATCGATGACACTACACATAATATATACTACAGTTGAACCTTGCATTATGGTCACCCCAATCATACGGCCACCTCGCAATTAAGGCTACCCAGGGAATAAAACAACATTTTGGCGGTGTTTAATATAAAATTATTCTCGCTATTACGGCCACCTCGCCGTTTAAGTCAAGCGCAGAATTATCGCGTTCGTTATGATGCGCCTTGTTCCTAGTTCACTCGACATTTATAAGAAAACGTAAGTTTATTTATTGATTTCTAGTACAGCCCCCGAGTCACGACACAAGTCGAAACACACATGATGAACACAAGTAGACCGACTGCCTACTGTCTCTATCGAGGCCAGTGAACGTGGACCGACTGAGTGTATTATGACTACCTACAGCCTGTATCGAGGCTAGTGAACGTAGATCGCCTGAGTGTATCACAACTGCCTACTGCCTGTGTCGAGGCCAGTGAACGTGGACCGACTGAGTGTATCACGACTGCCTACTGGCTGTATCGAGGCCAGTGAACGTAGATCGCCTGAGTGTATCACGACTGCCTACTGCCTGTGTCGAGGCCAGTGAACGTGGACCGACTGAGTGTATTATGACGACCTTCCCCCTGAAGTAAAGTAATCTTATTGCCATATCTTAAATAAGCAGACGTAATATAAGCTAAAGACCTACACCTACCTGCTATATAGTGTAGCTAGATACAGACAACGCATTCATACTATCAATACGTTGTCTGTATCTTTTGTCTATCTATTATACTAACAACACACCGTAAAGTTACCACAGTGGGACGACTTTCATCCAGCATCTTTAGACACCGGACGTTGTAGCTAATTATGCTTCCTGTCCGATATTATATAATCTTTAAGATCTGTACCATTACTTACCAACTGCTTTCTCCTGTAAATAAGCTGTTCAGCTTAGATAATCTAGTTATGATTTATTTTTGTCCCTAAAGTCATTTAGGACTACGGCTTTTCCAGTTCTCTGTGGAATATGCTTCCATCTAGAGTTATATCAGTTGAAAATATTGCTAAATTTAGCCGTCATTTAAAGACATAAATTTACAACCTTATCTATCTACCACAGCTCCTTGGCGTATCAATCAATCTGATGACAACTAGAATTGTTCATTAACTCTTCAGATAGATTTGTGAGTTAAAGCGTCTCTCTCGGCCGGATTTCTATGGATTTAGGCGCAACAGAAATGACCTCATTATTATTATTATGTATGGCACTGAGGGGAGTTCCTCCCCTGCTTTCAATATTTCATAATATGAAACTACTAGGGTAGACTCAATTCGCCTTTTTACACAAAGTTCAGATAATATATAAATGATAAATACACATTCGGACTAAGATATTGGGCACCCGTGTAACACCATTTTAGAAGCATGGATTGTCTACTATCTACCTTCAGGTTGACTGTTTTTTTCGTCAGATTAAGGCTCGGCCATCCGCAATTAGAATAAGAGTAGCTTTTGGGTGTTCAGTTAGGGTGAAAGTTGGCGTCTGGAGGAGAGGTGAGCCCTGGAGTCTCAAACGGGTGGAATTACCCGGGGGTGGAATATCCACGCCATTCTACATAATGTCGCTCACATACACGCACGCGCACGCGCGCACGCACGCACGCACGCACGCACGCACGCACACACACACAGACACACACACACACACACACACACACACACACACACACACACACACACACATTGTAACTCTCCAGAACGCCTATGTGGCGACACGTATCCAAACATCTCGACACATCGACTCTGACTGCCCGCGGCCAAGTGAAGCATCTTCCAAGCACTGCCACTCGGCCGTGCGGCTTTGTCCTCGAACAATCGAATCTAGGCAGCTTTTGTGGATCAACAGGTCTAGTGTTCGCCGCCGCTCCCGCCTTTGACGCGCGCCGGCGAGAGAGCGAAGAGAAACAAAGCCAAGTGCTGAGCGCGGAGACATGCCGCTACAGCTGTCACCCGGCCGCTGGCAGATGGCGCCCGAATCACACCTCGCGCGGTGCAGGCTGGGACGGACTGTGACGGACGAGGTCGTGAGAAGACCGCGGTAGGAGAGGTCCTGTCGCCGTCAGCGACTGCTCTCTACTCGGGACATGGCAAGGAACGTTACCACTATCAAATGGATATCCGGATAAATTACTTGTAAAGAAAACACAGAGTATGAATCACACATAATGATACAAAGGTAAGTTTATGTGGGGTCAAAGTGTTTGTGTTATATGGAATGAATGTTCGATATTAGAGATCGACGCGTAAACAACATTAAGTCGCTCGATTGAATTTTGTTGGCCCCGCCACCGACAATAGCTTACTGTGAAATGAATAGGCGAAATTGAAATTTTCAATAACTTATTAAACAGATATTATATATATATATATATATATATATATATATATATATATATATATATATATATATATATATATATATATGGGTGTGTATGTATGTATGTATGTATGTACGTATGTATATATATATATATATATATATATATATATATATATATATATATATATATATATATATATATATATTATCATAAAACTACAGTATGTGTTTTACTTTACTAATTTTTAGTTTTAAGCGATGCAGAACATGAACGGGTGACATAACGGTGACATAACGGTGACATTTTCAGATTTGCAGAACATATGCTGTAGACAGGAAGAACTGGCGTGGCATGAACCCCAGGAAGTCAGAGAATGGTCAAACTGACCTATGCGTTTATGCCAAGTAGGCCTAAGTCAGTCATACAAATGACCGAATACCGACAGTGTAATGCTTCCGTTCAATATGTCGGCCATGAAATGAGATATTTAGCATAAATTATATTTTACATTGGTTTACTAAGATAAACTGATATTCATTTTAACACGCAGCCAATGATCGTCCGCATTACGGATGAGACAAGGTGTACAGTGGCAGCTACATGGACTGAGAAAACGATCGTGCATGAGGAAGTTCCCTGTGGCTGTGTGTCATTTGGAATTAAACGTCGTGTCGTTGAGACCGGGACGGAATTAGTGGTGCCAAGTAAACAATGTATTATTATATCATAATAATAATAATTGTACCGCGGATATTTGTGCTGATGTAAAGAGAAAATAAATTTAAATGTTCTGAAAACTCCATAAAAATTAATGAAAACTGTAGACGCAACATGTCGTGCATCACACGATTTTATTCGCGCTACACTCGGTAACTGTTGGCTATAGGTAGCTAGCTATATGTCAAACAGCTACATTTAACAAGTACACCGATTATGCGTCAAACGACTTTTAACCCGACATTTTAACACGAAAATGTTACTGTGTTTTAATAATGTTTCTCTTTTTTACAGATGTCGTTACTGTGCTAGCGCTGTTCAGCCCACAAGTCATACTTTCTATATTGAAACAATTCAAATCGATGTAATCCAAATTTGTTTCGATTCGTCACAGTTGGATTTGACTGAACACCATTTATTGATTCCATGTGAAATAATTAAGAAAACAAACTTGAACATGGACCATAAACGTTTACCGTGCTTTACCTTGCGTCGCTGGCGTCGTGATATCAGTCGCGGGCCTCGTGATATCAGACGCGGGCCTTGTGATATCAAACGCGGGTCTCGTGATATCAGTCGCTGGAATCGTAATATTAGTAGCGGGCTTCGTGATATAAATCGTGCTAATGTAGCTTTATTTTAGTATTTCGTGTTTCTCGTAGAGAGGTCGTAGGAGAGGTCGTAGGAGAGGTTGTAGGAGAGGTCGTAGGAGAGGTCGTAGGAGAGGTCGTAGGAGAGGTCGTGGGTACGGGGGCGAGGGAGCACTGACATGTCAGTGACGTCACACTATTGGTACCAATACCTTATGAATATGACGGCTGATCCGCTATGAAAACTGGTTTTAAATTATAACGAGTACAAACGTCCTTGCCGTGGCCACCCTGCCTCCGCACCCAACGACACCCGACCTAGTACCTAGGCGAGTGAGTTGCACCAGTTTACTTGTGAATGCCTATATTATCTAACTTACCGAGTGCAGTTGTGACCAGAAGTCGTTGCATGTGATATGAAAGTCAACTGAAGGTAAGTTGGTTACAGTGTTACTTCACAGTTTAAAAAGGCACATGATTGCGGTAAATATTCACTAAAATACATCGTTTTAAATATGCGTAAATATATACACAAACACTCAAATATTATGTTATAATACATTACATTTATTTTACTGAATTTAAGAATATTTAAATATACACGTACGGAACATATCTCTGATTTAAATGGATAACAATTGTATGCGAGTTGCTTGCGTTTCTATGAGTTGTTGTTTTAACTAACAATAAAACCGCTGTTTCATTTTAAAGCGAAACCCACGGGACAATGGACGCCGTGGCTTAACGGGAACGAGCCGGGGAAGGACGGGGAAGAGGAGCTGCTTCCCTCACTACAGGCTGTAGGTTTTCCCTTGTAACAGGCTGTAGGTGTTCCCTTGTAACACGCTGTAGGTGTTCCCTTGTAGCAGGCTGTAGGTGTTCCCTTGTAACAGGCTGTAGGTGTTCCCTTGTAACAGGCTGTAGTTGTTCCCTTGTAACAGGCTGTAGGTGTTCCCTTGTAACAGGCTGTAGTTGTTCCCTTGTAACAGGCTGTAGGTGTTCCCTTGTAACAGGCTGTAGTTGTTCCCTTGTAACAGGCTGTAGGTGTTTCCTTGTAACAGGCTGTAGTTGTTCCCTTGTAACAGGCTGTAGTTGTTCCCTTGTAACAGGCTGTAGGTGTTCCCTTGTAACAGGCTGTAGGTGTTCCCTTGTAACAGGCTGTAGGTGTTCCCTTGTAACAGGCTGTAGGTGTTCCCTTGTAACAGGTTGTAGGTGTTCCCTTGTAACAGGCTGTAGGTGTTCCCTTGTAACAGGCTGTAGGTGTTCCCTTGTAACAGGCTGTAGGTGTTCCCTTGTAACAGGCTGTAGGTGTTCCCTTGTAACAGGCTGTAGGTGTTCCCTTGTAACAGGCTGTAGGTGTTCCCTTGTAACAGGCTGTAGGTGTTCCCTTGTAACAGGCTGTAGTTGTTCCCTTGTAACAGGCTGTAGGTGTTCCCTTGTAACAGGCTGTAGGTGTTCCCTTGTAACAGGCTGTAGGTGTTCCCTTGTAACAGGCTGTAGGTGTTCCCTTGTAACAGGCTGTAGGTGTTCCCTTGTAACAGGCTGTAGGTGTTCCCTTGTAACAGGCTGTAGATGTTCCCTTGTAACAGGCTGTAGGTGTTCCGTGTAACAGGCTGTAGGTGTTCCCTTGTAACAGGCTGTAGATGTTCCCTTGTAACAGGCTGTAGGTGTTCCATTGTAACAGGCTGTAGGTGTTCCCTTGTATCAGGATGTAGGTGTTCCCTTGTAACAGTCTGTAGGTGTTCCCTTGTAACAGGCTGTAGGTGTTCCCTTGTATCAGGATGTAGGTGTTCCCTTGTAACAGTCTGTAGGTGTTCCCTTGTAACAGTCTGTAGGTGTTCCCTGGTAACAGGCTGTAAGTGTTCCCTTGTAACAGGCTGTAAGTGTTCCCTTGTAACAGGCTGTAGGTGTTCCCTAGTCACGCTTCACTGCCGTCCTATTCTTGCAGATGTACTCCGAGGTGTGATGTCACGCTTCAGTGCCGTCCTATTCTTGCAGATGTACTCCGATATTTGATGTCACGCTTCAGTGCCGTCCTATTCTTGCAGATGTACTCTGAGGTGTGTCTCAGTCCGCTGGACGTCGAGTGTCGCAGTCGTCTGACGGACACCGAGGCTGCCGTGTCGTCCTCTCTCACGGGCGATGTGCTGGCCGTGGCGTGTGTCGCCAACAAGGGGCTGCTGTGTAGGAACAAGGACCAGACGACGGGCAGACCGTGCCGCGACTACGAGCTCAGGTTCCTCTGTCCACCAGGTGTGTGTGTGTGTGTGTGTGTGTGTGTGTGTGTGTGTGTGTGTGTGTGTGTGTGAGCGTGTGCGTGTGTGTGTGTGTGTGTGTGTGTGTGTGTGTGTGTGTGTGTGTGTGTGTTGTGTGTGTGGGCGCAAGTCGTTGTGTGTGTTAATTCGTTAACTTGATGGATAGAGCAGTGAATGGGTTAATGGGCGAACATCCAACTGAATAGAAGAGTAGATGGATTGCTGGGCTGGTTCATGAATTGGTAGATTGTAGTTAGTGGGCAAATGGGCAATTTAGTAGGTTATAAAAGGGGTGAACGAATGATTTGCTAAACGTCCAATTTCCTATATTAGATCATACGTGATCACATATCACACACATGTCAACATGTCTGAGTAGGTTAACAACATCTGTCATCACTAGATCGTGCCTTGACGTTTCAGACATTGACGAGTGTCGGACGAGTCCGTGTCACAAGAACGGTCGTTGTGTCAACACGCCCGGCTCCTACCTGTGTTACTGCCAGCCTGGTTACTTCGGTGACGGCAAGACGTCGTGTCAACGTGAGTCTACCTCGGCCTGACGTATCCCGACAGCCTCTGTTTCCACTTGGCAAATTTGGTAAAGTCTTGACGTGTTTCCAACGTAAAAGTTTCGACTTCATTCTATCATTGTCACTGCAACAAACAAAGTGTGATATCAAGACCGTCAACGAACAACCCAAAAATGAGCTTGAACTTCGAGGATATTGGCGCATAAGAAGTAGATAAGTGGTAAACAATTACCAAATTATACATAATAAATAAATAAAAATACAAACAACTATGCAGTTAACATACTTTCTTAATCAAACTCAAGACAAAGGTCCGTAATTTCTGAATTGCCAACTAATCTACTACTGTAATTTCAGACCCCTGCCACTCCCGTGTGTCGTGTTTGTTGTAGCCGAGGGCGAGTGCGTGGGGTGGGGCGACCCTCACTACATCACGTTCGACGGTTACCGCTTCCACTTTATGGGCGAGTGTAAATACGTGTTCACGAGGCCCTGTTCGCCCGGGGCCACTCTCCCGTACTTCGAGGTACTGTCGCAGAACGAGTACCGCGGCACGCGTTCACGCACGGTCGGCGTCACGTACACCAAGTACGCCGAAGTGCGCGTGTCTGGTCACGTGGTGCAGCTGAGGGAAATGGGCGTGGTTTACGTGAGTGACATGGCAGTCGGAGGGCCTCAAGTTAATACATGTGTTTGAGTGAATGTATTTATATCAAATTGGAAGAATAATTATAATTATAATAACATATTAAAAAAACATTTTATAATAATTGATTTAAATTTATTATATATTTTTTATTATAAAAGATATAATTTTAACGGTATGTTTTATATTTGTAATCAACTGCAAAGTTGAACTTTACGACCACGAAAAGGTTGTTTGAAAAGTAGGAGCATAACACGTTAAAACGTTTGTACATATATGTCTTCTTGTTCAACTCCCTCCTTGCTGGTTAAGATGACACGTCTCCATCTGTTCCGCTCTGTCAGCCGTTCCCAGTAGCTCGACCTTCTGCTCTAGTCTTACCCAGAACATGTCCCTACCATTTATGTCTGATCCCACCTGCTATTATATATTATATATATATTTATATATATATATATATATATATATATATATATATATATATATATATATATATATATATATATAAATATATATATATATATATATATATATATATATATATATATATATATATATATATATATATATAAATATATATATATATATATATATATATATATATATATAAATATATATATATATATATATATATATATATAACATGCTATTGCCCGTGCATGTTCATATCGAATACATATAATTTTTATAAATATGCATATATGTATGTATATGTGTGTGTGTATGTATGTATGTATGTATGTATGTATGTATGTATGTATGTATGTATGTATGTATGTATGTATGTGTGTACGTGTGTATGTGTGTATGTGTGTATAATAATAATAATAATAATAATAATAATAATAATAATAATAATAATAATAATAATAATAATAATAATAATAATAATAATAATAATAATAATAATAATAATAATAATAATAATAATAATAATAATAATAATAATAATAATAATAATAATAATAATAATAATAATAATAATAATAATAATAATAATAATAATAATAATAATAATAATAATAATAATAATATTTATTATTTATAAAGCGCAATATTCATCAAATATGCTCAAAGCGCTGTACAATAAAATATAAAGCTATTCATTATGTATGGAAACTAATATTAATAATAATAAATACAACTGTAAAATTTACTTTCTGATAAAAAGAAAAAAAATTGAAACGTTAACTTATTCATAATAAAACTGTTAATTAAATATCATATATAATTAACGACGATGAGTAAAATAAATACACCAATAATTAAATAAAACTAATTTTACGCTATTTACATGCAAAACACATACTAAACGATGGGATATATAAATTTAAATACATATGTGTAAAAAAATAAGATTAGATAAAATATTTGAAACAAATTTTCTAAAATATCATTTAATATTTAAAATGTCAGCAGTGATATGTTTTGAAAATGTGCGTTTTCAGTGCCTTTCTGAAAGCCGACAAATTTCTGCAGCACTTGATGTCAATGGGCAATGCGTTCCATAGGCGAGGTCCCACCACACTAAAAGACCGGTCACCAAAACTGGCCAGCTTCGTACGCGGAATATCGAGCAAATGTTGTTCAGATGAACGCGTGCGTCCTGGACTCTGTCTGTTTAGCAGGTTAGCAAGATACAGGGGAGCCATCCCATTCAGACATCGGTACACATGGAGAAGTATTTTATACTTGATGCGGCATTTAACTGGCAGCCAATGTAGGTCTTTTAGAACTGGCGTTATATGATCACGACGTGGTGTAAACGTGATTACTCTGGCTGCCATGTTTTGAATTCGCTGGAGTTTATTTATCTGGTCTCGGGGTAGTCCAATTAGTAGCGCGTTCCCGTAGTCCAGTCTCGATGTAACAAAAGCGTGAACGAGTGGTTTAGTGGCATCTATTGCGAGATATCACCTGATGTGGCTAATGTTGTGAAGATGCATATATCCTGTTCGGCAAATGGTACTGATGTGACTGGTCATGCTGAGGGAGGAATCGAATACAACGCCAAGGTTGCGAACACTTGTTGAAGGAATTCTTGTCGTGTCACCAACAGTGATGCGAAAGTCCTTGAGCGTCGGCAACCTTTGCTTTGTTCCGAACACAATGACATCCGTCTTGTGGTCATTTAGCTTGAGTGAATTGGTTCGAGACCATTCACCAATTTCCTGGAGGCAGCTACACAAACGATTTATTGTGTTTTGTTGACTATTTCCCCCAGGAGCGAAGGAAACATACAACTGTGTGTCGTCGGCGTAGAGGTGGTAATCCAGGCCGAATTTCTTGATAATGTCGCCTACTGGTGTAATATATGCTGTAAACAGTAGTGGCCCTAGTACGGAGCTTTGTCACTTGTGGGACACCAAACGTCACATCCTTGGGGGGTGCACGACCAGCACAACGACACAACCACGATCGACTGCACATAGAATGTCATTGTGGATCCTTAATCAGCGCCGTCTCGGTAGAGTGATCTTGCCGGTATGCGGACTGAAACTGGTCGTGTAAGTCGTTTCCCTAGACAGTCAGCTGTTTTGCAACGACACGCTCGATTACTTTAGAAATAAATGACAGATTTGATATAGGCCGATAGTTTAGTAGTGACTCCGGATTTAGTCCAGTCTTCTTGAGTAGTGGCGAGATGGCTGGTTTTGTATTTTACCGGCATGACGGACGACAGTGATGTCACAACGATGTGCAACACAATAAGGAGAAGTTCATTGATCGTATCTTTAACCAGCCATGTAGGAGCTGGGTCAAGGTTGCATGATTTTGGTGCAGCATCCATGACAATAGTCTTGATTACGTCTGGTGTTGGTAGGGCGAAGGAAGACAGTTTCGATGTGCAGCAGTTGTTGATATCTACGTGTTTCTCACCATTTGTTACGTCGGAACTGAGAGACAACTCACGACATATGTTGCTTATCTTTTCGGAAAAATGGCTGGAAAACAGACCGGACGTGTACGTAGGGAGTGTAAGTAATGCATTGACTCTCTTGCATTGGTCAGCGTACAATTGTCTGTTTACCTCTAGTCTGGATTTTATCCAGGATCTTTCTCTGTGGCGTTTCTTTCGTTTCTCAACCCGCAGATTATCTGTATACCACACTGTATCTTGTCGTAGTCGGATTTGCTTTTCAAGCATAGGCGCGTGTGAATCCACTAAGTTGACAAGCAATTTATCATACTGGTCAACTAGTTCATCCACGTTCAGCGCGTCTAGATCATTGGAGCGGAACAGTGGAATATCTCGTCGAAAAACCACTGCATCGATAGCGCGTGTTTTCCGATATCTGATTTTCATTAAACCAGTGCGACGTTGAACAACGTTTATACTAAAATTCACAGCAAAATGGTCGGAAAGGCCCATGTCCGTAATGGTGACCTTTCGCACTAAGTGTTCGTCCTTGCTGCGGGTCATGAATACATCTAACGTGTGACCTTTCCTGTGGGTCGGCTCGCGAACATGCAACACCATTCCTGTGGCATTCACAGAATTGATCAGTCGCCGTGCATCAGCATTTGTAGTGTTGTCGATATGAATGTTCACATCTCCTTCGATAACAAAAGGACCAGGTTTTATGGTATGCTGATCGATGAACCGGTCCCATTCTTCAAAGAATGTATGTATGTATGTATGTATGTATGTATGTATGTATGTATGTATGTATGTATGTATGTATGTATGTATGTATGTATGTGTGTGTGTATGTATGTATGTATGTATGTATATATGTATGTATGTATGTATGTATGTATGTATGTATGTATGTATGTGTGTGTGTGTGTGTGTGTGTGTGTGTGTGTGTGTGTGTGTGTGTGTGTGTGTGTATGTATGTATGTATGTATGTTTGTATGTATGTATGTGTGTGTGTATGTATGTATGTATGTATGTATGTATATATATATATATATATATATATATATATATATATATATATGTAGGTTTACGTATGTCTGCGTGTATGTATGTGTACGTATGTGTTAATATATGTACTGAGGGACAGTTGTCCGACTGCACGAGCTGTCCACTGTCCCCTCCAGGTGGACGGAGTACGGAAGAGACTGCCCTACGCCGTGCCGCTCTCCCGTGGCGGGTCCGCCGTTGTGTCAGCCGTGGGCAGTGCCGGCACTTCCCTGATGACGGACTTCGGTCTGCGAGTGACGTTCGACGGTCTGTCCCGTCTGGCGGTTCACGTGGCCGCCTCGTACGCCGGGGCGCTGTGTGGACTGTGCGGCAACTACGACGGTACGACTCGCTCTTGACGGCTTGTCCTACGTCATAGATGACATTACGTCTGGTGTCAATGAGACACAGTAGTGCGATTCATGTCAGAATTTGAACTTTTAATTTACCGCCACTGTGTGATCTCGTTTCTTATTTGTTTTACCGCATCACGGTTTATGCTAATTCTGTCATGTTTATAATCGTCGTCGTCATCATAATCATTATCATCAACACCGTCAGTATCACCGTCATCATCATTAGCATTATTATTATATCATACCTTACCACCGTCACTACCATCTGCCACCTGTCAACCGTCACCACCACAATTAACGTCACCATCACTTTCACCAGCAGCAGTTGCAGTATCATCATTATCACCGTCATCGTCCCAAACAACAACAGCAAAAACAGCAGCAACAGCAGCAGCAGCAAGAGCAGCAGCAGCAGCTGCACCAGCAGCAGCAACAACAACAATAACAACTTTAACAACAACAACAACAATAACAACATAAGCAGTGTTCAGAAGGCTATACCTGAGTACAACGTTGTGTTCCTGTGAGGTCTATTCCTGTTCGTCTATTCCGTTCCAGGAAGTTCTAGGAACGACACAATGACACCGCGTGGTGTACTCGCCTCCAACTCCCGTGTGTTCGGCAACTCTTGGGCCGACAAAACCGACGACCCAAGGTGAGGCCCTGTGTCTGGGTATCGTTATATATATATATATATATATATATATATATATATATATATATATATATATATATATATATATATATATATATATATATATATATATATATTAATTATAGTTTTCACTGTATACAACATGTTTAGATTAGCAGACAGGATAGCACAGTATAGATATGTTAACATGCTAACATATACAAGTGCAGCTTCTCTCCTTCACTGGACACATCAATCTAGTTGTTAGTTATTTACTTACCTGTCTGGCGTTGTCTGCCACGTCACATTTCTGCCGGCTTACTATATTCGGTGAAGGGGGCAGTAATTTCTGACTACAAAATGAAACGAAATGAATTTAACATAGACTTACTGTAATTGTGATACTTTCAGCTTTAGATGCTGTGGATTCAATACACACAGTTACTACCATATTATATATTTAGGAGGAAAACATCAATAATATTTCGTGATAACATACGTACGTGCTAATTGGTAAACGTCCACTATTTGTCCAGTTGTCCTGACGTCCTGACGGACCTGCGGCAGTGCACGGACGTGACGTTGAACGCGTTGACCCGCGCCAAATGCAGCCGTATGACGGACAGTGACGGACCATTCGCCGCGTGTCACGGCGTCGTCGACCCCACGCCCTACGAGGCCGGGTGTCGACTCGACCTGTGCTCGGACACCAACAACGACGGCCTCTACTGCATGGCCCTCGCCAGCTACGCCGAGGTCTGCGGCGAGAATGGGGTGTGGGTGGCATGGAGGACGAACCAGCTGTGTCGTGAGTACCGCCGGGGAGTGTGTTTCCGGGAGGGGTTGAGGGACTAGGGGGAGCAGGAAGGGTTGAGGGACTAGGGAGAGCAGGAAGGGCTGAAGGAATAGGGATAGCAGGAAGGGCAAAGGGACTAGGGATAGCAGGAAGGGCAAAGGGACTAGGGATAGCAGGAAGGGCAAAGGGACTAGGGATAGCAGGAAGGGCAAAGGGACTAGGGATAGCAAGAAGGGCAAAGGGACTAGGGATAGCAGGAAGGGCAAAGGGACTAGGGATAGCAGGAAGGGCAAAGGGACTAGGGATAGCAGGAAGGGCTGAGTGACTAGGGTTGCAAGGGGGGCGTGGGTGTAATTCCGGCAAGTGAGAAAGAGGGACAGGGTTGTGACACTGTGTGGGACTGGGAGGGTGGCGACAGAGTGAGTTCTGGACGATTGTGGCGTAGCTGTCATTCACGACTATCGAAGCCAACGATTGGTTGTGTCAGTTCTACGTCACGTCCGGTCCACAGAACCGTTCGCCTGTTCTATGTCTTGTTATGTCAGTGACATAACTTGCCTGTGCTATATATTGTTCTGTCTCTTGTGCCATTTATCTGTTCTGTGCCGTGTGCTGTCTATAATCCCATGTGCTTGACTTGTCCATCTTCTATTACCATGAACCTGCTCTGCAATTTAACCCGCCTCTGACCCCTTGTGCTTCCCGTGTGTTATGTCCGTCTCTGACCCCTTGTGCTTCCCGTGTGTTATGTCCGTCTCTGACCCCTTGTGCTTCCCGTGTGTTATGTCCGTCTCTGACCCCTTGTGCTTCCCATGTGTTATGTCCGTCTCTGACCCCTTGTGCTTCCCGTGTGTTATGTCCGTCTCTGACCCCTTGTGCTTCCCGTGTGTTATGTCCGTCTCTGACCCCTTGTGCTTCCCGTGTGTTATGTCCGTCTCTGACCCCTTGTGCTTCCCATGTGTTATGTCCGTCTCTGACCCCTTGTGCTTCCCGTGTGTTATGTCCGTCTCTGACCCCTTGTGCTTCCCGTGTGTTATGTCCGTCTCTGACCCCTTGTGCTTCCCATGTGTTATGTCCGTCTCTGACCCCTTGTGCTTCCCGTGTGTTATGTCCGTCTCTGACCCCTTGTGCTTCCCGTGTGTTATGTCCGTCTCTGACCCCTTGTGCTTCCCATGTGTTATGTCCGCCTCTGACCCCTTGTGCTTCCCGTGTGTTATGTCCGTCTCTGACCCCTTGTGCTTCCCATGTGTTATGTCCGCCTCTGACCCATTGTGCTTCCCGTGTGTTATGTCCGTCTCTGACCCCTTGTGCTTCCCGTGTGTTATGTCCGCCTCTGACCCCTTGTGCTTCCCGTGTGTTATGTCCGCCTCTGACCCCTTGTGCTTCCCGTGTGTTATGTCCGTCTCTGACCCCTTGTGCTTCCCGTGTGTTATGTCCGCCTCTGACACCTTGTGCTTCCCGTGTGTTATGTCCGCCTCTGACACCTTGTGCTTCCCGTGTGTTATGTCCGCCTCTGACACCTTGTGCTTCCCGTGTGTTATGTCCGTCTCTGACCCCTTGTGCTTCCCGTGTGTTATGTCCGTCTCTGACCCCTTGTGCTTCCCGTGTGTTATGTCCGCCTCTGACACCTTGTGCTTCCCGTGTGTTATGTCCGCCTCTGACACCTTGTGCTTCCCGTGTGTTATGTCCGCCTCTGACACCTTGTGCTTCCCGTGTGTTATGTCCGTCTCTGACCCCTTGTGCTTCCCGTGTGTTATGTCCGTCTCTGACCCCTTGTGCTTCCCGTGTGTTATGTCCGCCTCTGACACCTTGTGCTTCCCGTGTGTTATGTCCGCCTCTGACACCTTGTGCTTCCCGTGTGTTATGTCCGCCTCTGACACCTTGTGCTTCCCGTGTGTTATGTCCGCCTCTGACACCTTGTGCTTCCCGTGTGTTATGTCCGCCTCTGACCCCTTGTGCTTCCCATGTGTTATGTCCGCCTCTGACCCCTTGTGCTTCCCGTGTGTTATGTCCGCCTGTGACTCCACGTGTCTGGTCTGTGCAGCGGCGACGTGTCAACCGAACGCCGACTACGTGGTGGGGGGCTCGTCGTGTCCACCCACGTGCACGGACCCTGGAGCTCCCGGACGCTGCACGTTGCCCCCCGTCAGCGGGTGTGTCTGTCGGCCCGGCTACGTGCAGAGTGCCGACAAGTGCGTCCGACCAGAGATGTGCGGGTGCGTCGTCAACGGAGAGTACTTCGTGGTAGGTTCTGTCGTCGTCGGTGTGTGTGTGTGTGTGTGTGTGTGTGTGTGCGTGCGTGCGTGCGTGCGTGCGTGTGTGTGTGTGTGTGTGTGTGTGTGTGTGTGTGTGTGTGCGTGCGTGCGTGCGTGCGTGCGTGCGTGCGTGTGTGTATGTGTGCTGGACATCTCGTCACATGGTCTGCATCTTACGTGGAACATATTTCATGTGGAAACGTTCTTGTAGTTCCTTTATTTAACATTGACAGTATATTACAAACATACGCTTGGTAGTGTATACGCTATGTTTGACGATGTAAACGGTATTGAATTTTTACGTAGGTTTACTTTTGACAATCGCATTAGGGAAACGTTTTATGTATGGCACAAATATAATTTTGTCACACACAAAACCGTCACTGTAATAAGTGTATTACATAGTAAACATTATATTATGTAGTAAATATGTTATCAGTCGTTTAGTCACACGACAACGATGCTAATAAGTATATATCACACATGTTCGTGTATTCACAGAATGAGCGACCTTCGTTATCTTGACAAACAAGCAGATATATTCAAAACGGATAACAAAACGTCTAGCATATTACTTCTTTGACAATCATTTTATTACCAACTATATGGGTATCTATACAACCATTGCACTTACATTTTATATTTATTCTTGTATCTGACTTTAGTAAATCATGTTTACATTTCGTTTGCTCATGACGTCAGATTGGTGACAAGTGGTTCAGAAACAAGTGCTCCGAGTTTTGCACTTGTGCCTCTGCTGATGACGTCGTCTGTGATAGTCACGTGGCTTGCAACAGTGCCGCCACCTGTCGGACACTGCCAGGCGGCGAGGAAGACTGCGTGTGCAATGCAGGGTACACGGGCTTCAACTATAACTGCACAGGTGGGCTTCTTATTGAGGCAGATGGGCAACTTGTCTCCTTGACGATACAAATGGGATACTGGCTTCAACAGTCGTATAACTTAACCTACTTAATAATAAGGTGCTGGGGGTAATTCCAACCCATGGGAAATTTCACTCTCTTCAAACTTCAGAGCTCACCTGCCCTCTAGGGTGAAAAGCAGCTATACACCTTCATACGTATTGTCTTTAGTACCAATTAATCTAATTAGTCAACCAAACATGTTTTATTCCACCATGGACGGCCAAACCAGAATCTGATTAAAAAGGTATCCAGTAGTTATCCTGTTGAAAGTGGACAATCTATAGTTTTAAAGTGGTGATTATTTTATCCAAAAGCCCAATACTTAATCACTATATGTGGTTTCAGTCTTTTAAGATCTGTACTTTGTATTTGAATCCCATTCTCTTAATCTCGTGTTTAAAAACACAAAGTATATTACAAGGTGCAATAGTACAAATACAAAGTAAAGTACAAGGTGCAATAGTACAAGTACAAAGTACAGTACAAGGTGCAATAGTACAAGAACAACGTGCAGTACAAGGTGCAATAGTATAAGGAGATTCAAAGAAGAGTCACGGTCGGATGGACAGCATTCGTCAAGTACCATGACATCTTCAGGGGTAACATTGGCATATGCTTGAAGAGACAAGTCTACAACTCATGTATACTTCCAGCAATGACATACGGCGCGGAAACATGGGCACTCACCAGTCAAGCAAAGAACCAGCTGACAGCCGCACATATGGAAAGGGGCATGTTAAACATTACATACCATGAAAGAAACATCTGGGTAAGAGAAAAGATAGAGGTCATAGACGTGATTGAACAAGTCAGAAGACGGAATTGGACCTGGGTAGGGCACGTCAGCAGGATACGAAATCACCGGTGGACACTTCGTATCACCACGTGGAAACCCTACGAAAGGAAAAGAGTGAGAGGAAGACTGGCGAGACGATGAAGAGACGAATTAGACGACTACTGGAACCATCTGGCAGAGGATAGCGCAAGATAGGCAGATGCGGAAGCAGCATGCTGAGGCCTTCGCCCAACCACGGGACACTATGACTGCACAAAGATGATGATGATGATGATGATGATTTTGTATTAAAATGATCTATTGAACTAGACAACAACGTGTGTTTTAGCTGCTACAATGCATGCAGCTTGTTCCATCTGCAAGTCATTAGTGAGATATGAATGAATGAAATTTATTTCTAAGTGAACAATACAACAAAAAGAAAATCCACTCATTACTCAATGACATAAACAAACAATAATTGTCAGAGCAGAACTGGCCCCAAAATTGCACGGATCCACCAACAGTACCTATACTTTGAAGACAGAAGTTACTCTCTGAGCCTGTTTTCTTAGTTCTTGAGCTAGACAAGACTTGATTCTCAACCTTTGTCACTATCTGCCGTTGAGCGTTCAGTTACACCGATATCTGAGATGTCCGAACACGGGTGACGGTTCAGACGTATAACTTATTACCTGTTTAGATGTCATCTTTAAACAAGTCTGTCATTGTCTATGTTTACCATTCACCTGTAGATGTTGACGAGTGCACGTCACGCCGTCACCGCTGTCATGACGCCGCCGACTGTGTCAACACGGCCGGGGCCTACACGTGTCACTGTCGACCTGGCTTCACTGGAGACGGCTTCTCTTGCACAGGTCAGACAACGCTTTAGTGCATGGCTCTCAGATCGACTTGTAACCGACAAGATCCAGCTATATGGAGTAGTCGGCATATACTATGAGAGAAATTTATGACAACGACAAAGTCTAGAATGTGATCTTAAGTCCACCAAATCCTTAAATCCATCTTTGAGTAATATGTCGCTATGTATTGACGAATGTTGTATGCTATGTGTTGATGTATATTGAGGAACGTAGTACGGCATACACTGACAGCCATTGACGAGTATGTTACAATGTTTGTCGAAATACATTGCCGAATATTATTTAGTGTACTATTTCACTTGTCGACAGATGTCGATAAATGTGATCCGTTGTTTATAAACATAAATAAACCAATGCCGAATATATTATCTGTCGACTTGTAGTGATACGTCATGTCTTGACAGATATTAACGAAAATAATACGTGATATGTTGACATATCTTGACGAGTGTGATACGTTGTTTTTTTTGACAGACATTGACGAATGTGCGAGCCAGACACCCGCATGTGACGTCAACGCGCTGTGTGTCAACGAAATTGGCTCCTTCCAGTGCGTGTGTCACACGGGTTATGAGGGCGACGGACTCTATTGCACGGGCGAGTTGACCATTTGTGTTAGTCACGACAATTATTATAGTTCTACGAACAAACGGTTGACAGTGTCAACTCACACGTATGTGTTTTCAACTGTCATGCTTGGTAAATAGTAACGATTAACAAGTGTGAGATGGGCAGCGTGATCTGTTGTGACATTGTGGAAGATCTAGAGGAGAGACAGAGAGGGGGTTAAGAGAGAAAGAGAGAGAGGGAGAGAGAAGTGAAACAAAAACAAATTCATGTAATAATAATAAAGCTTTATTGCCATTTTCAACATGCATTACATGTTAAATTGGAATGTAGTCTGGCGTTGACTCACATAGTGCCTATTTATACAATAAAATGAAATATGGCAAATAAATATATAATAATACAGAGTGCATAATATGTTCTTTAAAATGATAAAAAGATATTATTTTGATCTAATAAATAAATAACATATATCAGATATCTTTTAAAATAATATATTATCTTTTTAAAAACAATTGTGTTAAGCTGGTTAATAAATAAATAAATGTATATAAGATGTCCTTTACAATTGTAAATTATCTTCTAAAATATTATTTTAAATTACTCAGCAAATAAATAAATATCTTAAGAGGTCTAAAATGTTATTTAACGTGCAACTCTGCAATATAATTATTAACTGGTGACAACGTACTGACCACGTGACCGTGTGACGTTGTAGAGAAGGTCGACACGTTCGAACACGACATACACTTGGGCTGTTCCTTCTACCAGGAGTTCTGTGTAGAGGGAGCCACCTGCGTCGACTTGACCAACGTCACGTGGGCATGCGAGTGTCCCGAGGGGGCGCGAGGGGACGGCCAGAAGGGGGTCAATCAGACGGGCTGCAGATACCGTGAGTGCTTCAGCCCAATACGGAACAAACTACGCCACTCTCAACTTTATATTTAAAACAAATAAAGTAAAACACACCAAAACCACCGATGACAGCACAAACTATGACTACACCATACTGTGTGGAGCCCGCGTCACGTGGGAACTGAAAAAAACATATAACTCTGTCTTTTAAATAAGATTTAAAAAAGACTCCTTATTAACGATGTATTTAATCATTCTTCATACTCACAAATGGAGGGCTTTTATCGTAAAAGTATTTATATTCTTAATAAGAAAAGTTTTTTATTGGCGGCGGAATATTTGTAGAGCCCACTGGGATGGTTGGTAAATGTGGAGTTGTTTTTGTAATAAAATCAAATAACGTCAGCGTCAACACAAGACACATTCTGAGGCAGTTATGACGTCGTTGCAGCGGACTGCCCTAAAGGGTACACGGGCGAGGGCGGCTACTGCTACATGCTCGTGACGGAGGCTCTGACGGCGGACGACGCCCGGGCCTACTGCGGCAGTCACGGCGGGGACCTGGCCGCTGTCTCCGGCGACACGAACCAGGTCGAGTTCCTGCACGAACAGGTTGTGCTGAGCAACCACAAGGGGGCGTACTGGGTCGGCCTGCATGATAGCACTATACAAGGTAGGTATTGGCTACTTCAACACGATTCTTAAAAGTCTTTGTAGTGTTATTATCTACTTTAACACGATTCTTAAAAGTCTTGTTAGTGTTATTATCTACTTTAACACGATTCTTAAAAGTCTTGTTAGTGTTATTATCTACTTTAACACGATTCTTAAAAGTCTTTGTAGTGTTATTATCTACTTTAACACGATTCTTAAAAGTCTTTTTAGTGTTATTATCTACTTTAAAAGGATTCTTAAAAGTCTTTGTAGTGTTATTATCTACTTTAAAAGGATTCTTAAAAGTCTTTGTAGTGTTATTATCTACTTTAAAAGGATTCTTAAAAGTCTTTGTAGTGTTATTATCTACCTTAAAATTATTCTTAAAAGTCTTTGTAGTGTTATTATCTACTTTAACAAGATTCTTGAAAGTCTTTTTAGTGTTATTACCTACTTTAACACGATTCTTAAAAGTCTTTGTAGTGTTATTATCTACTTTAAAAGGATTCTTAAAAGTCCTTGTAATGTATAAAATGTGATATTAATTTATTAACATAATTATTTCATGTAAGTCTATGTCTACATTTCATTATATCTTTCATTAACTACTTATAAAACTGACAACATATTGAACACACAACCGCGCCTGCTGGAATTTCTAATTTGGGCTCCGCCTATTGTGTCCGTATAAAGCATCGTCAGGAATATTCAGTTCTTTACGTCAAACTCCGGTTTTATCACACAGGTTCACTGTGATTTAAGTCAACGTTATTGCGTGGTTCTCTGCGCGTGCCTGAATATAAATAGTTATTTTAGTCGGGCTGCGTATTTAATAACTCACGTTTTTGCCATTTTATTTATTTGACATAGAAGTACTTTAATCGCTCAATCAGAAGGGATCGCTGGATACTACCAACCACGATGAATTTAGGGAAAGGTGGATAAGACGTCCCCGTGGAAAAGCG
>OZ024855.1:21562024-21564524 GCA_964017155.1 Oasisia sp. SBJ-2009
TGTACAATTACTGGTGACAACGTGTTATGTCCACCTATCGCAGGCTTGGCACGACGACGGACCACTGGATGGGTCTTCAGCTGGGGTTCTTGACCCCAATCACAGACCAGACGTTTACCTGGGCGGAGGGTATAGCGCCGGTCAACTACACTAACTGGGTGACCGGTCAGGGTGTCACACCGGTCACCGCGGCGACGTGTGGGGTCATTGGACCGAACGGTCAGTGGCTGGCACGACCATGTGACCAGACGAGTGGAGGGTTCGTCTGTCAAAAGCGATCTGGAGGTGAGACACGTCTAGTTCAAAGTTAAATATGAGTTGGAGTTGAGACACGTCTAGTTCAATGTTAAATATGAGTTGGAGGTGAGACACGTCTAGTTCAATGTTAAATATGAGTTGGAGGTGAGACACGTCTAGTTCAATGTTAAATACGATCTGGAGGTGAGACACGTCTAGTTCAATGTTAAATACGATCTGGAGGTGAGACACGTCTAGTTCAATGTTAAATACGATCTGGAGGTGAGACATGTCTAGTTCAATGTTAAATACGATCTGGAGGCGAGACACGTCTAGTTCAATGTTAAATACGATCTGGAGGTGAGACACGTCTAGTTCAATGTTAAATACGATCTGGAGGTGAGACACGTCTAGTTCAATGTTAAATACGATCTGGAGGTGAGACACGTCTAGTTCAATGTTAAATACGAGCTGGAGGTGAGACACGTCTAGTTCAATGTTAAATACGATCTGGAGGTGAGACACGTCTAGTTCAATGATAAATACGATCTGGAGGTGAGACATGTCTAGTTTAATGTTAAATACGATCTGGAGGTGAGACACGTCTAGTTCAATGATAAATACGATCTGGAGGTGAGACATGTCTAGTTCAATGTTAAATACGAGCTGGAGGTGAGACACGTCTAGTTCAATGTTAAGTACGAGTTGGAGGTGAGACACGTCAAGTTCAATGTTAAATACTATATCTAAATTATCATTATTCTTATTATTAATAAATGTAATAGTGCTGGCGTATGCACATTTATTCATAAGATTCATATGTAGGTAGTTTTAGTCTCATTTCCCCACGGACATTTTATGACAATAATCGAGTTGACGGGTCCTAGATGCTGACATGGTTAGTTATCTGTGCCAATTGTTATGCAATACCATGCACAGACGTTTACCCAGCATCGCACCTTTTGTTGTATGGACGCTTAGTCTGGGGTGTCCGGGTCCTTAGTCTGGGGTGTCCGGGTCCTTAGTCTGGGGTGTCCGGGTCCTTAGTCTGGGGTGTCCGGGTCCTTAGTCTGGGGTGTCCGGGTCCTTAGTCTGGGGTGTCCGGGTCCTTAGTCTGGGGTGTCCGGGTCCTTAGTCTGGGGTGTCCGGGTCCTTAGTCTGGAGTGTCCGGGTCCTAATCCCGCGTGCTAGCGAACCTTGGGGAAGTTAGTTCACTGCATGTTGCTCAGGTGCACTCAGGTGTAAGACTGTTACCTGTCTGTGACGACTGAACACCTGGGTGTGTCCGAGCGTACTTCTGATATGTTTGTGTTCTGTCGCCAGTCTGCAAGACGTGTCCAGTCGGCTCCTTCAGGTTTGGTCCGTCCTGCTACAAACTGAAGACGACGCCAAAGACAGCGGCTGGGGCTGAGACGGCCTGTCGCAACATGGGTGGTCAGTTGGTGCGGGTCACTCTACCCGCACTGACCACCTTCCTGGTCACCTGCTCTCAACAAACCACTGCCCAGTCGGAATACTGGATAGGTGGGTGGCGATCTCCTTCCACATATACATCCCCATCAACAACCACAACCACAACCACAACCACAACCACAACCACAACCACAACCACAGTCACAGCCGCAACCACAGCCGCAACCACAGCCACAACCACAGTTACAACCACAGTTACAGCCACAGCAACTTACACAGCCACAGCCGCAACCACAACCACAACCACAACCACAATCACAACCACAACCACATGCACATGCACGTCCACGTCCACGTCCACGTCCACGTCCACGTCCACGTCCACGTCCACGTCCACGTCCACGTCCACGTCCACGTCCACGTCCACGTCCACGTCCACGTCCACGTCCACGTCCACGTCCACGTCCACGTCCACGTCCACGTCCACGTCCACGTCCACGTCCACGTCCACGTCCACGTCCACGTCCACGTCCACGTCCACGTCCACGTCCACGTCCACGTCCACGTCCACGTCCACGTCCACGTCCACGTCCACGTCCACGTCCACGTCCACGTCCACGTCCACGTCCACGTCCACGTCCACGTCCACGTCCACGTCCACGTCCACGTCCACGTCCACGTCCACGTCCACGTCCACGTCCACGTCCACGTCCACGTCCACGTCCACGTCCACGTCCACGTCCACGTCCACGTCCACGTCCACGTCCACGTCCACGTCCACGTCCACGTCCACGTCCACGTCCACGTCCACGTCCACGTCCACGTCCACGTCCACGTCCACGTCCACGTC
>OZ024855.1:21569524-21574524 GCA_964017155.1 Oasisia sp. SBJ-2009
ACACCGTTGGACACTTCACGTGTAAATGTATCGACGGTTACACTGGAAATGGCAAAATATGCCAAGGTACGTTGATGTGCATGTTTAGTATAAATCATGTTCATTATTACATGTTCTAACCAACGTAGCTAACAAAGGAGTTAAAACCGTTTAGTGCTCCCCACGATATTACAATAACGTAACGTGTTTGTGACGTCAACAGAAAGGAACGAATATTGACGAAAGAAGAACGTCTCAACGACGTAACGTCCGTCATCTACCTATGGTCAACGTTCTTTGAACATGATTACACTAAGGAAATAATTATGAATTCGCTTATACCTCGTACAATTGGCCAATGCAACATTCAAGAATGTAAACTATTGCTGTTAATTGTTTACTAATGTCTGTCACGTACCTCAAAACAATAAGCATTACGTTGAGAGTTTTGTTGCCGTCGCCCCATACCATGCGGACAGTAAACAACTATACTAGAGCCACATCATTATACCGGGTTAAGAACAAGTTAATAGAAAATAGTATTAGTCGTTTTGCATCGTATACATCGCAGCCCCACAAGTTAAGGAACCGAAGCTAAACGGAGAAGGTTTTCAGGATTGTGAAAACTCCAAAAACAAGTGGGTGAAGGGACCATTTGAAAAAAGGAAAATTAATGAGTTGAATATTCAACAGTAAACACAACATTTTGACAAATTCTGCTCTTTAGTGTAGTTAGATTTTGATATATTGTACCAGTTGCAATTCACTGTGGCGAAACACGTTCTAACTATTTGTTTTCAACATACAACATTGGGAGCATGTTAGTACAAACAACATTGGGAGTCTATTTGTACCGACCTCGTGTAATTATTTCAGCTCCATCACTTGAAGGCATAGATACATACACCAGTATATCACCGCCAATGTACGACATGAGAGTGGGTGGCATCGATCTCATATATTTCTTTAATTATTGGAACTGGTTTACGTATCGTGTGATCATGTTATAATTCTTGTACAAACATACCCGTATCGTGTGATCATGTTATAATTGTTGTACAGACATACCCGTGTCGTGTGATCATGTCCGGAGGAAAAACCAGAAGGCGAAGGGTGGCGCCTACGAAATCGACCCCGACGGTCCAGGGGGCGTGGATCCGTTCGTGGCAAGTATCACCCCCATCGTGACGTAGACAGCGACCCCTTACTACGTCACAGTTTGTTTACACCAACACAACTATAGTTGTTTGCTCGTCTACCAACCTCACTAAAAAGATATACTGTTATTGTAATGATATCGATGATTGTTTGCAGCTGACTGAAACCATCAATGATGTCAATATTGAGATATTACCGACTAAGGCACTTTTCAATACTTCCGACCGTAATTCTTCATATATAGCTCCCACCATTCGAATTCTGCTGTCAAGACATACGTACCATTGGCATCTGTATTGATACTGTATTGTCTTTGTCACACAATAAATACTGTTTTATGCCATAATACTTACACTAAGCTGATCATTATGTTACTCCAATATAGCAAACGCTGGTGTTGATACTGTATCGATCCTTAGTCCTGGATAGTCTATTGGTTCCTAACCACAGTACGCCATTTGATCCCTTCATCTAGATATTATATTGATCTCTATACCTAAATGTACTGATCCCTAGGCACAGGTACTGTACTGATGGCTAGACTTAGATACTGTACTGACGCCTAGACTTATATACTGTAATGATGCCTAGACTTAGATACTGTACTGATGGCTAGACTTAGATACTGTACTGACGCCTAGACTTATATACTGTAATGATGCCTAGACTTAGATACTGTACTGATGGCTAGACTTAGATACTGTACTGACGCCTAGACTTATATACTATACTGACGCTTAGACTTAGATACTGTACTGATGCCTAGACTTAGATACTGTAATGATGCCTAGACTTAGATACTGTACTAACGCCTAGACTTAAATACTGTACTGATCTCAAGATCCGCCAGTTTTTCACTCGTCTTGTTCTGCTGACGTCATCAGGTCCAGTGCGTCATGACTCGGACCCAAGGAATCACTGTTATTGCACACAACACCCAGAAAGCGAAGAATGTATATCGCAAATCAAAACCATACTCCTATAAATGGACAATAAAATATCAAGGAGCGAGCCTTCCACAGATACGGGCACTTCTGACCATATCCGGGTTCTGCTATCAAGACATGGAGTATGAAGTATTTGTTTCTTATTGTGTAGCGAATGAGTGAATATTCGTGTTAGTGAGCTGGTCTTGCTTGTTACTCGAATTGGCATGCATGCACATAGGACTCGTGAAAGAGAGTATATTATATCAGAACTCGTGTGGAAATAGCTGCTTGCCTCTTGAACGATATCCTTACATAAAATTCGTATTCATATTATGTCTGACTGTGTGTACTCGTGTCCACATGATGGTGTCCTTATTTTGAACCGTTCTTGAAATGTCTGTTGCATATGCCAGTATGTGGCATGATGGTCTTACTTACAACTCTTGTTGAAGAGAGGTGGAAATGTGGCTTTATTCGAGACAAATCTTGTCCAATGATGCATATGACACATATAAATTATGTCAACAAATGTACGGTTAGGAAATTCATGCAACGAGGAGCTATCTTTGTGAAAGAAATTTGTCTAACTCAAGACATCACCAAAACAAATCCTTCAGGAAAAACAACATAACATGAATGTGAGCATGCGAGTAGTGTTAGCAAGCGGACATGATTATTGTGTTGCCTTTAAGGCTCTGCAGCACAGCGATTTTGCCTTGTTACGTGTTAATTTTGCTTAATAATATATACTTTAATAAACTTAGCAAAGAACTCTTGTTGAAACGTGTGCTCGCAGATACAAGTGTTTACGGGGCGCGGTCCTGATCAAGAACACATACTGGCAGAACGGCAACTTGACCAAGGAATACGGCTGGGGCGGCACCAAGACTCCTAACATGGTCAGTCGCCACGGGGCTCCCAAACGTGTTCAACAAATTACCTAGCCTTTCAACAACAATCCCGCTTTTATGTATAAGCGTCTATCACTTTTTATTAATATAAAACGCACCTATCTTGCAGACTTTCCATGTGTGTAACTTACGTATGTAAATGTGTTGACATGTTGAGGTAAACATAGGCAGATTAAAGTACAGCAACAGGTATTATATTTATAAAAAAAAGTGTATTTAAAAGTAAACGGGTGGAAGGTATGACCTAGATACGTGTGTACATGTTGTTCAAGTAGTGAACTAAAGATATGTATCACACGTATTGTCTTTGCAATGTTCTTATGAACTAAGCACACATCACGCGTATTGTCTTTACACAATCCCTGTCACAAACCGGGGACACGTGTCACGCGTGACGTCTTTGCAGTGTCCCTGTGGAGAGCTGGGGACGTGCGTGACGCCGGGCAGTGCGTGTAACTGTGACGGATCAAGCGGGGTCACGGCACGTGACGAGGGACGCGTCACTGACAGGAGTCGACTGCCGATAGTCGGGTTTGCCATCGGAGGAACCGACAAGAAGAAGAAGGTGTTCTTCTACGCCACTCCTCTCAAGTGTGCGCCGAGACAGTTCGGTCAGTTGAACACTTTCTTTGACCCTAGCAGTCTTGTGGACAATACCCCTAAGAACACGTGACGTCATTTCCGCTTTGTCATTGGCTCGAGCATATACAGCAAAAGCCACATTTGCTATGCAAATTATTATTAGAATAAGTGTTTTCTTGCGAAATAAGAAAAACTATATAAATATATTTATCTACAGATGTTCTACTTGGAAGGTGGGTACACATCGTCGTAAACACACACAGACGCACGCACGCACACACGCACACACACACACACACACACACACACACGCATACACACATACACACATACACACACACACAAACACACACACACACACACACACACGCACGCACACACACACATACACACACACAAACACACACACACAAACGCACCCTGGTAACAGTAACATAAATGTTCAATGTTTGGCAAACATCACTTCCTTGTAATTTTTATCAAATTTGACTACAATGCGCCTGTTTTATTAGTTTTTAATCTTTGTATGTCTGCAGACATCCCGGCTGATTGTGACGAGGTGAAGTCTAAGTATAGGGTGAGGTTCGACGGCCCCCGACTGATCGACCCTGACGGCGTGGACGGCGACAGTGCAGGCAACCTGGCGCCGGCACTCGTGCACTGTGACGTCCAGTCGCACTCACACGTCGGCGTCACCGTGTTGACACACGACAAGTAAGGCTACATACAGCAGGCGTCGCCACCGGAAGGTGGACGCCAGGATTTGTTCTTCCACTGTTTAGAGAAGAAGCTAAAATTATGGTATTTGAAGAAACTGAGGATGTTTTTTTAGTCTCCCGGGGAGATGAAAATTTAAGTTTTCGGAGAACCTCGGCGTCATACTTGTTTTAACAAAAACGATAAATCTTCATCAAAATTCCCGACCAGTGTCGTGATCTAAATGTTAACGCTATTTTTATTATCGTAATTGTTTTTAGCTATTGTTTAATTTTCAATCTATATTAATTGTTATAAATTTGTTATTTATTGTTAATTTGTCTTACATCGCAAAAGTTGCAGCGAGTTGCTTGGAAGATGTGTGTCCTGTGACGTGTGTGTGTGTGTGTGTGTGTGTGTGTGTGTGTGTGTGTGTGTGTGTGTGTGTGAGTGTGTGTGTGTGTGCGTGTGTCTATGCGTGTGCGCATGCGTGTGCGCATGCATGTGTATGTGCATACTGGCGTGTTCGTTTGGGCGTATGTGTGTACGTACATGTGTGCGTATGTGCATGCTTGCGTATATGTGCGTGTATCAATCTATCTGTTGACAACTGGAGAGTGTACTGTCTCTGAGATTGATCAACATTTTTGTATTGGTGCGCCTCTGAGCTAGGTTTCCAAAGAGTTTAATCGCTACATATGGTACCTTATTATTTGTTAGTTTTAAACTAATTTAATTATATACG
>OZ024855.1:21579524-21584524 GCA_964017155.1 Oasisia sp. SBJ-2009
TGACGCCCTCGCTATGACGCAGATGTAAGTCTCAGTGGCAGGACCGGCACTGCGGAACAGTCTACTCCCGGCTGTTAGAGACGCTAATTCAGTGGCGACATTCGAGACACTGCTAAAGATACATGTCTATCGTATGGCGTATAGACAACTACGCAAATTGCTAGCTGAAATTACATTGAAATGAAGATGACTATTTACGCATTGTTAACTAAGTTAATACGTTAATGAGTTTTACATTTATTTATTTATTTAGCTGACATATATATATATATATATATATATATATATATATATATATATATATATATATATATATATATATATATATATATATATAATAGATGTGTGTGTGTATGTGTGTGGGTGTGCGAGCGTGCGAGCGTGTGCGTGTGCGGTGTATGTGTGCTTGTACGTATACGAATAATTAATCATTACGCATAAGTGAGCATAAACAAGGCAATAGCATCAAGTAATAGTTTATCTTTAAGACGTTTTAATTCGGCAATGTGTAACCACTATAGACTCATTTCGTAGGATTGACTCTGGAACGATATCTGGCAAGGCCGACTTCCCCGTGCGAAAGTTTAAATTCGCTGACGTCGGACAGAGATCTACTTCGACAGCCAAACTCGCCCTTAGCGCTCTGCGTTGCTACGGTAGGTCCAGAGTCTCAGTTTAAGAGACACCCGACATTAATTTGATTGATTACTACGAGGTAACAATGACGGGGAAATACGTGTGCTATGATTAAATAGCATCCAATTCGTTACGTCAAAATAAGTTGGCATAAATGAAATAGAAGCCAATCATCCAATATAATTCAGTAACTGCGATACAATCAGAACCAATCAGATGGGGGTAAACGAGCGACAGTATGGGTGTTCCTTTACAGTGAAGTAAGTGTATGTAAATTGTATTGTGGTGTCCTTATTTGAAACAACAGGGAGGGATTTCCCATATTGAGTGATCGATCAGAATTTGATGGTGTGAATAACTGGATATAATAATTATTATTTAAGGATAAGCAATCCAGGCAAAATTTAGTCTAAATTGATCACAGTTTTAGTACAAGGGAGTGATGTTTTATATTGCAGAGATGTTCCCAACTTGTCACCACATGAGAAGCAAGTTTGTGCGCGTACGTGGAGTGAGACACTACCGCAATGGCTACTACGGGATCGACCCTGACCAGGAGCTGAAGGTCACTCCCTTCCAGGTCTACTGTCAGTTCCCCTTCAAGACCGTCATCAAGGTCACTAGTGAGTGCACACAATTGCCAGTTCCCCTACAAGACCGTTGTACAGTCGTACACAATTGGTATTTGTTTCTCTTTAAGGAAGAGTGAGTATATTGTATTATCGCCCCGGTATATAGTGTAATACAATTATTTTATAATATACCTTTCAGAGGAGTTTAAGAAATTCATGTAAATTTATTCACGCTTACACATACACATGTTCGAACGTGCGCGCACACACACACACACACACACACACACACACACACACACACACACACACACACCCGACACAACGACAACGACAACGACAACGACAACGACAACGACAACGACAACGACAACGACAACGACAACGACAACGACAACGACAACGACAACAACAACAACAACAACTACCGTCTAGTATTGTCGCTTGTAGGGCGTGGTTTGTGTAAAGTAAGCTTTGACAGTATATATTGCGTGAAACGTTAACGACCGAGGTCAAACTCATCAGACCCAGGCCAGCTGAGCGAGCAGTATTTGCAGATATTGGTGTATCTTTTAAATATACTTGTAAATAAACTTTTGACATCAAATTGATCAATAGTTAAAGTGACCTTCTTGCCTTGCCTACCCTTCTAACCTTCTTCCCTTCTTTCATTTTCCCCTTCTATCTTTCTATCTTTCTACCATTCTACCCTTCTTCCCTTCTACCCTTCTTTCTATATTCCCTTCTTCCCTTGTTCGCGTCTACCCTTGTACCTTGGTGTTGTCTTCAGGCGGGGCGGTGGTCACGGCGTCCAGACACGGGAAGAAGACGTTGTTTGGCGGACGTCACGCGCAGTGCTTTCACCTCGGCTACAGTGACATCAGCACGCCACAGCTACGGGTGAGTGACACAGCAGCACTATAGGCCACAGCTGGTGCTACACGAGAACAGGAAGACCCAATGATAGAGTTACATGAGAACATGAAGGTCCAATAATAGAGTTACATGAGAACAGGAAGGTCCAATGCTGGAGCTACATGAGAACAGGAAGACCCAATGATAGAGTTACATGAGAACAGGAAGGTCCAATGATAGAGTTACATGATAACAGGAAGGTCCAATGATGGAGCTACATGAGAACAGGAAGGTCCAATGATAGAGTTACATGAGAACAGGAAGGTCCAATGATAGAGTTATATGAGAACAGGAAGGTCCAATGATAGAGTTACATGATAACAGGAAGACCCAATGATAGAGTTACATGAGAACAGGAAGGTCCAATGATAGAGTTACATGAGAACAGGAAGATCCAATGATAGAGTTACATGAGAACAGGAAGGTCCAATGCTGGAGCTACATGAGAACAGGAAGGTTCAATGATAGAGCTACATGAGAACAGGAAGGTCCAATGATAGAGTTACATGAGAACAGGAAGGTCCAATGATAGAGTTACATGAGAACAGGAAGGTCCAATGCTGGAGCTACATGAGAACAGGAAGACCCAATGATAGAATTACATGAGAACAGGAAGGTCCAACGATGGAGCTACATGAGAACAGGAAGGTTCAATGCTGGAGCTACACGATAACAGGAAGGTCCAATGATGGAGTTACATGAGAACAGGAAGGTCCAATGATAGAGTTATATGAGAACAGGAAGGTTCAATGCTGGAGTTACATGAGAACAGGAAGGTCCAATGATGGAGTTACATGAGAACAGGAAGGTCCTATGCTGGAGCTACACGACAACAGGAAGGTCCTATGCTGGAGCTACATGAGAACAGGAAGACCCAATGATAGAGTTACATGAGAACAGGAAGGTCCAATGATAGAGTTACATGATAACAGGAAGGTCCAATGATGGAGTTACACGAGAACAGGAAGGTCCTATGCTGGAGCTACATGAGAACAGGAAGACCCAATGATAGAGTTACATGAGAACAGGAAGGTCCAATGATAGAGTTACATGATAACAGGAACGTCCAATGATGGAGTTACACGAGCACAGGAAGGTCCAATGATGGAGTTACATGAGAACAGGAAGACCAAATGATGGAGTTACATGAGAACAGGAAGACCCAATGATAGATTTACATGAGAACAGGAAGGTCCAATGATAGAGTTACATGAGAACAGGAAGGTCCAATGATAGAGCTACACGAGAACAGGAAGGTCCAATGATAGAGTTACATGAGAACAGGAAGGTCCAATGGTAGAGTTACATGAGAACAGGAAGGTCCAATGATAGAGCTACATGAGAACAGGAAGGTCCAATGATAGAGTTACATGAGAACAGGAAGGTCCAATGATAGAGTTACTTGAGAGCAGGAAGGTCCAATGATAGAGCTACATGAGAACAGGAAGGTCCAATGATAGAGTTACATGAGAACAGGAAGGTCCAATGAAAGAGTTACATGAGAACAGGAAGGTCCAATGATAGAGTTACATGAGAACAGGAAGGTCCAATGATAGAGTTACATGAGAACAGGAAGGCCCAATGATGGAGTTACATGAGAACAGGAAGGTCCAATGATAGAGTTACATGAGAACAGGAAGGTCTATTTGATAGATTTACATGAGAACAGGAAGGCCCAATGATGGAGTTACATGAGAACAGGAAGGTCTAATGTTGGAGCAATATGAGATCAGGAAGGTCCAATGTTGGAGCAATATGAGAACAGGAAGGTCCAATGTTGGAGCAATATGAGAACAGGAAGGTCCAATGTTGGAGCAATATGAGAACAGGAAGGTCCAATGCTGGAGCTACATGAGAACAGGAAGGTCCAATGTTGGAGCAATATGAGAAAAGGAAGGTCCAATGCTGGAGCTACATGAGAACAGGAAGGTCCAATACTGGAGCTACATGAGAACAGGAAGGCCCAATGCTGGAGCAACACGAGAACAGGAAGGTCCAATGCTGGAGATACACGAGAACAGGAAGGTCCAATGATGGAGCTACATGAGAACAGGAAGGTCCAATGCTGGAGTTACACGAGAACAGGAAGGTCCAATGATGGAGGTACTTGAGAACAGGAAGGTCCAATGACGTAGTTACGTGAGAACAGGAATGCCCAATGATGGAGCAACACGAGAACAGGAAGGTCCAATGCTGGAGATACATGAGAACAGGAAGGTCCAATGCTGGAGATACATGAGAATAGGAAGGTCCAATGATAGAGATACACGAGAACAGGAAGATCCAATGGTGGAGTTACATGAGAACAGGAAGGCCCAATGATGGAGATACACGAGAACAGGAAGGTCCAATGGTGGAGTTACATGAGAACAGGAAGGTCCAATGATGGAGATACACGAGAACAGGAAGGTCCAATGATGGAGATACATGAGAACAGGAATGCCCAACGATGGAGATACAGGAGAACAGGAAGGTCCAATGATGGAGATACACGAGAACAGGAAGGTCCAATGGTGGAGTTACATGAGAACAGGAAGGTCCAATGATGGAGATACACGAGAACAGGAAGGTCCAATGATGGAGATACACGAGAACAGGAAGGTCCAATGATGGAGTTACATGAGAACAGGAAGGTCCAATGCTGGAGCTACACGAGAACAGGAAGGTCCAATGATAGAGATACACGAGAACAGGAAGATCCAATGGTGGAGTTACATGAGAACAGGAAGGCCCAATGATGGAGATACACGAGAACAGGAAGGTCCAATGGTGGAGTTACATGAGAACAGGAAGGTCCAATGATGGAGATACACGAGAACAGGAAGGTCCAATGATGGAGATACATGAGAACAGGAATGCCCAACGATGGAGATACAG
>OZ024855.1:21589524-21604524 GCA_964017155.1 Oasisia sp. SBJ-2009
TAAAGGTGCATTGTACTTTTGCATTTAGTCTTATTTCAAATATTTTGAAAATTACTTTTTCTTTTTACTTAATTTTCCATCTACGTTTACCTAAGTAGTTTTTGTAAGTGAGTTGCTCGTATTATTACTCAAGCACAACATACAAGTAGTTCAGTCAACGCTACATGGTAGTTTAGTAGCGTTGAAGTCATATGAACTCATCTTATTTGCGTTTATTCGTATCAACTAAAGACAGTTGTGATTTAATCGTTACAGATTTACCTTGGCCAATATCACTCACTCAGTCACTCATTAACTCATGTGGGTCAATTGTGGCCTCAGTCAAATTCCACTGTCTGCCATAGTTGTCTTCAGCGCTGACGTTTCTAAACAACATCTCCCTTCAAGTGGCCGCTACAAGTAGTTGCTGATCTTCCTACTCTGGTTGTATCTAGAACAACATCTCCTTCAAGTGACCGCTGCAAGTAGTTGCTGATCTTCCTACTCTGGTTCTTCCACGTGTCGGTTGCCACGAAACAATATCAGTATAAACTACAGATAATTACCAACCACATTGTAACGACTTTAGACGTACCATTGTCGCACTCTTTAGTCGGGTCCTTGTACTTGTCGTATAGGTGATCACGCCATCAAGCCTGTCCTGCCAGACCGTGCCGTTTTTGGGTGTCACTCTGTCCTACACGTACAACGCCGTCAGCCCCACCCAGCTGCGGGAACTGGTGAAGACGTCGACCTACTGCACCCAGACAATGGTCTACGAGTGCACCTCCGCCCTCCTCGACCTGACGGGGCCCTACGGCTGGTACGCCAGCGACGGTACCCGGATGTCTTACTGGGCCGGCAACACTGGTTCGTGTCGCGTCATATCTAGTCAATTGGTGTGATTGGTAGCAAAAGCTCGGCGTACACTGACTGACTGGCTGCAGAAAGAGTGTTACTCTAATTTATTCATATTTTTTATCTGGTCAACAAATGTAAGAACGCTTTCTTTATTGTTAATTCACTGATTTTCACAAATGTTATAACTTATTTTTAGTTATTTACTCATGTTTTCTTTATTTTATTGCTATGATTAAAATTGGTAAACAAATTACTAATTATATTGCAGTTTTATTTAAAGTGCGATTAACGCTATGGATGTGCGCTATGGATGATTGCTACTGCTGTTGTTGTTGGTGTTGTTGTTGGTGTTGGTGTCGTTGGTGTCGTTCATTCAGATAATAAGGATCATTTGTGAAGTTATATTTAAGTTGAAACACAAACAATTCTGAGTGACGTACACTGAGCTGTGCCTGTGCCAGGCGGGACTGGCTGTGGCGCAGGAGGCTGCAACTGCAGCGTGTTGGACGGCAAGAAACGGTCGGACGGCGGTGAGCTGCTGGACAAGTCCACCCTGCCTGTGAGTGCCGTCCGACTGGGGGCGTCCACCGGCACACGATGTCTGCGAGTCGACGAACTGCGCTGCTACAGTAAGTGATGTTGGACTCAGTGATGTCAAGCTATGTGATGTCAGGCTCAGTGATATCAGGCTCTGTAATGTCAGGCTATGTGATGTCAGGCTATGTGATGTTAGGTTCAGTGATGTCAGGCTATGTGATGTCAGGCTATGTGATGTTAGGCTCAGTGATGTCAGGTTATGTGATGTCAGGCTATATGATGTTAGGCTCAGTGATATCAGGCTCTGTAATGTCAGGCTATGTGATGTTAGGCTCTGTGGTGTCAGGCTATGTGATGTCAGGCTGTGTGATGTCAGGCTATGTGATGTTAGGCTCAGTGATATCAGGTTCTGTGATGTCAGGCTATGTGATGTCAGGCTACGTGATGTCAGGCTACGTGATGTCAGGCTATGTCATGTCAGGCTATGTGATGTCAGGCTATGTGATGTCAGGCTATGTGATGTCAGGCTATGTGATGTCAGGCTATGTGATGTTAGGCTCAGTGACATCAGGCTCTGTGATGTCAGACTATGTGATGTCAGGCTATGTGATGTCAGGCTATGTCATGCTAGGCTATGTGATGTCAGGCTATGTGATGTCAGGCTATGTCATGTTAGGCTATGTCATGTCAGGCTATGTGATGTTAGGCTCTGTGATGTCAGGTTATGTAATGTTAGGCTCAGTGATGTCAGGCTATGTGATGTCAGGTTATGTGATGTCAGGCTATGTGATGTTAGGCTCAGTGATGTCAGGCTATGTGATGTCAGGCTATGTGATGTCAGGCTATGTGATGTTAGGCTATTTGATGTTAGGCTCAGTCATATCAGGCTCTGTGATGTCAGGCTATGTGATGTCAGGTTATGTGATGTTAGGCTCAGTGATGTCAGGCTATGTGATGTCAGGTTATGTGATGTTAGGCTCAGTGATGTCAGGCTATGTGATGTCAGGCTATGTGATGTCAGGCTATGTGATGTCAGGCTATTTTATGTTAGGCTCAGTCATATCAGGCTCTGTGATGTTAGGCTATGTCATGTCAGGCTATGCGATGTTAGGCTCTGTGATGTCAGGTTATGTAATGTTAGGCTCAGTGATGTCAGGCTATGTGATGTCAGGTTATGTGATGTCAGGCTATGTGATGTTAGGCTCAGTGATGTCAGGCTATGTGATGTCAGGCTATGTGATGTCAGGCTATGTGATGTCAGGCTATGTGATGTCAGGCTATGTGATGTCAGGCTATGTGATGTTAGGCTATGTGATATCGGGCTATGTGATGTCAGGCTATGTAATGTCAGGCTATGTGATGTTAGGCTCTGTGATGTCAGGCGATGTGATGTTAAGCTCAGTGATATCAGGCTCTGTGGTGTCAGGCTATGTGATGTCAGTCTATGTGATGTTAGGCTCAGTGATATCAGGCTCTGTGGTGTCAGGCTATGTGATGTCAGGCTATGTGATGTGAGGCTCTGTGATGTTAGGCTCACTGATATCAGGCTCTGTGATGTCAGGATCTATGATGTTAGGCTTTGTGATGTCAGGCTATGTGATGTCAGGCTATGTGATGTCAGGCTATGTGATGTCAGGCTATGTGATGTCAGGCTATGTGGTGTTAGGCTCTGTGATGTCAGGCTATGTGGTGTTAGGCTATGTGATGTCAGGCTATGTGATGACAGGCTATGTGATGTCAGGCTATGTGATGTTAGGCTCTGTGATGTCAGGCTATGTGATGTTAGGCTCGGTGATATCAGGCTCTGTGGTGTCAGGCTATGTGATGTCAGGCTATGTGATGTTAGGCTATGTGATGTTAGGCTCTGTGATGTTAGGCTCAGTGATATCAGGCTCTGTGATGTTAGGCTCTGTGATGTCAGGCTATGTTATGTTAGGCTCAGTGATATCAGGCTCTGTGATATCAGGCTATGTGATGTCAGGCTATGTGATGTCAGGCTATGTGATGTCAGGCTATGTGATATCAGGCTATGTGATGTCAGGCTATGTGATGTCAGGCTATGTGATATGAGGCTCTGTAATGTTAGGCTCAGTGATGTCAGGCTCTGTGATGTGAGGCTATGTGATGTCAGGCTATGTGATGTGAGGCTCTGTAATGTTAGGCTCAGTGATGTCAGGCTCTGTGATGTGAGGCTATGTGATGTCAGGCTATGTGATATGAGGCTCTGTAATGTTAGGCTCAGTGATGTCAGGCTCTGTGATGTGAGGCTATGTGATGTCAGGCTATGTGATGTGAGGCTCTGTGATGTCAGGCTCTGTGATGACAGGCTCTGTGGTGTCAGGCTATGTGATGTCAGGCTCTGTGATGTCAGGCTATGTGGTGTTAGGCTCTGTGATGTCAGGCTATGTGGTGTTAGGCTCTGTGATGTCAGGTTATGTGATGTTAGGCTCACTGATATCAGGCTCTGTGATGTCAGGCTATGTGATGTCAGGCTCTGTGATGTCAGGCTATGTGGTGTTAGGCTCTGTGATGTCAGGCTATGTGGTGTTAGGCTCTGTGATGTCAGGCTATGTGATGTTAGGCTCACTGATATCAGGCTCTGTGATGTCAGGCTATGTGATGTCAGGCTCTGTGATGTCAGGCTATGTCATGTTAGGCTATGTGATGTCAGGCTATGTGATGTCAGGCTATGTGATGTAAGGCTCTGTGATGTCAGGTTATGTAATGTTAGGCTCTGTGATGTCAGGCTATGTGATGTCAGGTTATGTGATGTTAGGCTCAGTGATGTCAAGCTATGTGATGTCAGGCTATGTGATGTCAGGCTATGTGATGTTAGGCTATGTGATGTCAGGCTATGTGATGTCAGGCTATTTGATGTTAGGCTCAGTGATATCAGGCTATGTGATGTCAGGCTATGTGATGTCAGGCTATGTGATGTCAGGCTATGTGATGTCAGGCTCTGTGATGTCAGGCTATGTGATGTCAGGCTATGTGATGTCAGGCTATGTGATGTCAGGCTATGTGATGTCAGGCTCTGTGATGTCAGGCTATGTGATGTCAGGCTATGTGATGTCAGGCTATGTGATGTCAGGCTATGTGATGTCAGGCTATGTGATGTCAGGCTATTTTGCGTGCCTGAGCCCTTCCCACTCGTAAGTGGCCCTTAATATTCCCTAGTAAACTACAGCTGGGCCTGGCTCTGTTTACGGTAGATCAATAAGACACAAAATACCTTGTAATGGTAATATGGCAATCTAGATATTTTATTTACAACTGGATTGCCTAGCGCTCACTTGAAGTGTGCGCTCGGCTGATTGTACCTTGAAAGACATACAGTATTATGGTAAATGATAAGCATCCAAATACAACAAAAAGCCTATCGTACAATCAGCTACTTGCATGTATACTGATACAATGTAATGCATAATAGTGTATCGACAGAAAACACATGCGTTAAGCGAAAGTATACATTGACAGAAACCGTAAAGGGGGAAAAACAACCCCACCCTCCACTGGAACAGTGGAGCCTACCCCCTCCCCCCCCCCCAGGCACAGCAAAGTACACAAGACAAACAGTGCATGTTGGAGACGTTACGAACACGAGACCTACTTCCGGGTCAGCCAAGTATCCGCAACTGACCCCCACACACAAAAAAAGCGCTGTCATACCACGAACAAACAAACAAACGCAGAAGTCCAAGGCGGCTTGTCAGCAAATACGCTGGCAACGACACTGTCAGTGATCGGCACCGGCCGGATACAGGCAGTAAGGAGTAGAGAGTGGCCTGTACCAGCTGCATCCAGGTGGCGTCGCGTCGCGTGTATCCGGCCAAGGAGTCGCGGAATCGACATACAGAAAGTGCCAGCTCACAGCAGTGCGGCAAACCGTCACGGGCGAAGTCAATAAGCAGTGGTGTAGCCGAGGTGTTACCCGAGTTTCCCAGCCTGGACGTTGGCAGTCTGTCGCAGGCCGACCAAGCCGTCCAAACTTCCCGTGCGGCATAGCTGCAATAAGAAAATATACCAAAGCAGATTCCGCACATATGATGAAACGCAGGCTACACAAAGACAAAGTCGCTGCTGAAATGTGTCCCTATGGGGGAACATGCGCTGGGGCATGGTAATAAGTGACCGGTACAGGGAGGTCACAATGTCTGCTGACGCATGTCTCCTCACCCACGGCAGTCCTACAAATAAATAAACAACCACAACGCAGAGGCTAACATGATGGCTGAACAAAACCTAGAGAAGGCCACGGACATGCAGCCAAAACCGTGAGACGACGACACACATAACGGAACGCGTCTGTAATTCAGATCAAAGCAGACAGACACGGCATATTCACACATGCAGACGTGCACGAAAGCATGACAATGCATGCGAGACAAAGGAGACCACCGCATGTTCCGAAACAGAGCAGACATGGTACATATGCACTGAGCAAGTCTCACCATATCACGCGCAGATACAAGTTGAATAAGCAAATGATGCCACACCACCCAATGTCCACGCACACGCAAACACCCAAGGAAACGTCATTACAGGAAAATTCCCATCGGCACAAACACCACGTAAACACACATGATTATAACGACAAATTAACAAGTGTTGTGTGCACGTATGTATATGTTGTGTAACCGCATCATGATAATCAAAACTAAGAAGCGCCACGTAACAATTTTATGAAAAGGGTTCACAGGGATAGACACACATAAGTGTTGCACTTCATGGCTACTCCTCTTCAAAACATAGTTCTGAATAGTACTTCATGCGGCTTACGAGTAGTAATCGGATGGCATGCTTTTGAATAATGTTGCGTGTTTTGAAATAAAATGAATGAAAAAGAATTGAATTGTAAAATAAGCAAACACACATAAGATGTGACATCATATCAAGAACCCAAAGATGGTAGATATTGGTCAGTAATAGACACTGCCAAACCGTAACAAACAACTAAACGAGATGGAAGTGTCCATGGTCATCAATCATGTTAAAACAAAGCACGCACCAAAACACGTAGAACAAAGCCGGAAGCACATAATACCTCACACGTTCTCAGGCGAGAGAAAGACATATAAACACAGGAAAAAGACACCCAATAACATGCGCCGAAACAAGGAGGCCATGGAAGATGAGAACAGTGTTGGAAAACAAACACCTACCATGCGAGGATAGGCACCAGATAGACATATGTGGATCACGCCGGCAAAGAACGCACAGCTGAAAAAGACATCCGGCAATACACTTGGCACATCGTAACATACGTCCCAGATAAGGACAGCAATCCAAAGTGATTATATCCTCCAGCACATGCGTCACAACAAATGAATAAGACACATAAACACGATCCACCCAGAACAGGCAAGCAGAATATAGAAATGGGGCAACTGCGTAGAAAAGAGCAGACCGCATCAAGCACCCAAACACGTCAAACCGGGATAGACAAAATCCGCGGTCGGACGACATCCTGCGTGTAGAAAGTGTGGGCATGGCTTATACATAATAGGCCGAGCCCGAAAATAGCAACCACCCAAAACCAAGTGGCCCAGAGTCGGATAACCCCATGTGCCTGACAATAAGAGCCGCCCAAACAAATCGGACATGCATCAAAGTAATCACGTCAACCACAACGGGCGCCCAAACTAAGTGAACACCGTTCAAAAACAAGCAATGCGAACACAGGCCGAACGATGTGAACACGCGTCCAATCAAATGTGACACGCACACCGGCGCGGAAGTCGGCCGGCACCGGATAAAAAAACGTGAACGGAGTGTGAAGTGGAATCTGGCGGTCAATATTCTTCCCGCCAGGTAGAGCAACTGTGTAATACGTAAGCAAAACAAACACAGCTGAAACAGACGACGCTTCGCAAACAACTGGCATGTATGTATTGGTCAATATACATGACGCCAGGGAGTCTCGCTTAACCGACTGTCGGGCGGCTGCAGAACTACGCCGAGAAGACATTCTGGCGACTTTGCCGGCCTGTAAAATTGATCCGTGTGAGGCTAAGCCATGCTGCCATGTCATGGATACTGTTTAATCCAGCTGAATACATAACAGAAACAACCGGACATTTTAAATTTTATTTTCGTCGTAGTATAAGTTTTACGTTTTGAATAGTTTTAAAATACAGCAATAACTGCTAAAGAGTGTCGTTATTCTATTAGTTATGTGAAAAACGGCCTGGGAAGCAATCAGGGTAACTACCCTAATCTGGTAGAAGGTCGCTTTGGCGGTTACACTTGCAGCCCATAATTTCCCAGGCAGAGTTGAGAGGTGACAATTCCGCCACCTCACCTAGCCTGGGTGAACGAGGATAGGCACCAGATAGACATATGTGGATCACGCCGGCAAAGAACGCACAGCTGAAAAAGACATCCGGCAATACACTTGGCACTAGGCCGAACCGCCCGTGTATGACGCAGGCAAAACACACACACAGCTTAAACAAACGACGACTCGCAGGTGCTGCCAACCCACTTGGCGCCAGTAGCAACACCGATGAAACACGGCGGCAAGTAACGCACATCCGAAACAGACGACATCTCTCTGTGTTTTTTTTTTTTTTTTTTTTAACTAATGTAGATATTTCATGTCATGTTTTAACGAGTTTTAACTTTGGGTATCTTTCTATGATTTCTTGTAACTGCGCCTTCGAACAAGGTAACTTGGATTAATGGTGCTATATAAATGCTTATATTATTATTGTTATTATTAAATTAAGGCCAATATACTTGTCGCCAGGTAGGGCCGTGAGGTAAATCACGCACAGCTGAAACAGACAACACCTCTGTTATCCTAGAATATTACGGCCATATACTTGGCGCCAGTCAATGAGGTAAATCACGCACAGCTTAAACAGACGACACCTCTGTTATCCTAGCATATTACGGCCATATACGTGGCGCCAGTCAATGAAGTAAATCACGCACAGCTGAAACAGACGACACCTCTGTTATCCTAGCATATTACGGCCATATACTTGACGCCGGGCAATGAGGTAAAACACGCACAGCTGAAACAGACGACACCTCTGTTATCCTAGCATATTACGGCCATATACTTGGCGCCAGGCAATGAGGTAAATCACGCAAAGCTGAAACAGACGACACCTCTGTTATCCTAGCATATTACGGCCATATACTTGACGCCGGGCAATGAGGTAAAACACGCACAGCTGAAACAGACGACACCTCTGTTATCCTAGCATATTACGGCCATACACTTGGCGCCAGGCAATGAGGTAAATCACGCACAGCTGAAACAGACGACACCTCTGTTATCCTAGCATATTACGGCCATATACTTGGCGCCAGGCAATGAGGTAAATCACGCACAGCTGAAACAGACGACACCTCTGTTAACCTAACATGTGACGGCCATATACTTGGCGCCAGTCAATGAAGTAAATCACGCAGAGCTGAAACAGACGACACCTCTGTTATCCTAGCATATTACGGCCATATACTTGGCGCCAGGCAATGAGGTAAATCACGCACAGCTGAAACAGACGACACCTCTGTTAACCTAACATATGACGGCCATAGACATGGCGCCAGGCAATGAGGTAAATCACGCACAGCTGAAAAAGACGACACCTCTGTTATCCTAGCATATTACGGCCATATACATGGCGTCAGGCAATGAGGTAAATCACGCACAGCCGAAACAGACGACACCTCTGAAAGTACATCGGCGTACGTCGCGCGTAAAAATATAAACCAAATGCATACAAATGAAAAAGTGCAAACGAGACATCCTGCTAATCCCGGTGTGTAAACTAAAAACGAAGTGAACAGGACACTGAAAAGCGCAAGAGAGAGGGTCCAAAATAGCGCCCACTAAACGGAGTGGGAGAATGCGCGAGGCAGAGAAACGGCCCTTGTTCAGCCGTAGGCAGGGACCGAAGCAGTGTAACTGACCTCCGCTTGATGACGCCCAAGGGGGCATGTAGAGGAAGCAAGGGAAAAAAGGTGTGTGTGTGTGTGTGTACACGGACGTGTCCAGGAGTTAACATGGGCGTACTAACGTATACACAGGTATACATATATACATATATACATACATATATATATATATATATATATATATATATATATATATATATATATACATATATATATATATATACATATATATATATATATATATATATATATATATACATACACAAACATACATATATATACATATACATACACACACGCCTGCACAGACACAGCGAAACATAACAATATATATATATACATACATATACATATATATATACATAGACACACATATGCATACACACATGTAGACCCCGAGTCTATACTCAGCAGAGCCAGCAGCACAGCGTGGGACAACCGCATATACATCCCGGGCGCCCCCGGACGACGCAGCCTGCGGCTGTAGACTTTACCACCCGCCAGGAGTAATTAAACCGTATCTCTAAGGCAGGGTCCCCGCGGCCAAGTTCAAACGGTAATTAACCCGTCGTCAAATAGCGCTAACCAGCCGGCGCCTGGACAGCGTCGGACACCCCAGTGTCCTCGGCCGATAGGACCCAACCGTACACAGCCCGACATTCAAAAGCTGCGATCGTGCCCAGGACAAGACAAAAATAGTTGTGTAAACAAAACGTAAACTTTCAAAGGGACGTGAGGATATGTTAGCGTCACCTAGATTACATCTCACCAGCACTGAGGCAACAAGCAATCAACACCTCTTTTACCGACGCAACCGTAGCTAAAGTGACTCGCACGAAGAAGAAACGCTGGCAGCAAACACCCACCGCGGTGTCAACTCACGCGAAAATCATTATACAACGAGCATAGCATACTACTACAGCTGGATTGTGTCGCAAAAAAGAAATAAACATACGTGACGTGGAGGGAGTTCCGCAGAGCAAACGTCCAATTAACAGCACATATCTCAGATCAACCAGGAAATGTATGTGATGATCGCAGAGTTACAACACCGCGCTGTACAGTCAATGAAGACAGCGGGATGAAAATTTCGTTAAAACCAACAGAGGTACCGACAAACCCTGTTGCCAAGTCAACGAATACAGCGGAACTGCCGGTTCGAGGTCACCGGCCAGGTGGCTGTCACACTGCCCTCTCCTGCCCGGGGCTGGGCGACGGGAAACGTTGACCTTAGGTGGCCTCCATTCGTTTCGTGTGCCTAGCTTCATTCAGGGCTTGCCTCAAAATTATATTGCATCCCCCTGGACACAATACAGTTTTGATGTCAGGCTATGTGATGTCAGGCTATGTGATGTCAGGCTATGTGATGTCAGGCTCTGTGATGTCAGGCTATGTGGTGTTAGGCTATGTGATGTCAGGCTATGTGATGTCAGGCTATGTGATGTTAGGCTATGTGATGTCAGGCTATGTGGTGTTAGGCTATGTGGTGTCAGGCTCTGTGATATCAGGCTATGTAATGTCAGGCTATGTGATGTTAGGCTCACTGATATCAGGCTCTGTGATGTCAGGCTATGTGGTGTCAGGCTCTGTGATGTCAGGCTATGTGATGTCAGGCTATGTGATGTTAGGCTCACTAATATCAGGCTATGTGATGTCAGGCTATGTGGTGTCAGGCTATGTGATGTCAGGCTATGTGATGTCAGGCTATGTGATGTAAGGCTCACTAATATCAGGCTCTGTGATGTCAGGCTTTGCGATGTCAGGCTATGTGATGTTAGGCTCACTGATATCAGGCTATGTGATGTCAGGCTCTGTGATGTCAGGCTATGTGATGTCAGGCTCTGTGATGTCAGGCTATGTGATGTCAGGCTATGTGATGTTAGGCTCTGTGATGTCGGGCTATGTGATGTCAGGTTATGTGATGTTAGGCTCTATGATGTCAGACTAGGAGAACATATGACTACCGTCGAGTGACCAACTAAACAAGCAATTATGCTGACGGGTATAACTTATGTTAATATCATAACAATGTGTTTGACATTGCTGTTCCTTGTGGTGATTTCTTTGTGCCGGTAGTGTAGTTGTTAGCACATCCTCCTGACACGCCCGCGGCCAGGGTGAAACACCCGGTCAGGGCAGGCATCGCATATAATTGTGGTTAATAACGTGGCACTGAACAGTGGGGACTGTGTACCCCACATGTATCAGAGAATCACGTTTACATCGGTCTCAACTTAGTTTGGGACGTAAAGAACCACTGAGGACGACTAGCACCCTGACACTGACTACCCTCAGTGCCAAAGTAGAAAGGTCGGCTTGTCATGAACGTGTCTGAAAAATACTGATTAATTCAAAGAAATGTGATCAGATCATGACGTTGTAACCACGATATATAACAGACTGGTCCGTTAATACAACTCTGCCGAGAGCAGGAAACAACAAGAACTAGTGCTACTGAACATATTACAACAACCAGTCTTCATACACTGAAGCTCTTTCGATTCTGTTGTTCTCTGAAACTTTGAACCGTTTAGAACAACGAACGTAAACATATATAATTATATTTTCAAATTAACCTAATAATTGGTATACATTACGTGAGTGTGACACGTCACCTTGCCCACTCAGGCCTGAGCCACTGACTCAATGTTTGTTGTCTGCAGCTGTCTACACGACGTGTGAAGAGATACGCCTGAACCGAGCCCAGTACAACCCCAACAGAAACAACGTCTACGCCGTCGACCCGGACCAGGCGGGCGGCTTCGACATCTTCGGCACCCAGTGCGACTACCGCACCGATAGAAGGATGGGTATCTCTGTAGTAAGTAACGTACACCGCACCGATAGAAGGATGGGTATCTCTGTAGTAAGTAACGTACACCGCACCGATAGAAGGATGGGTATCTCTGTAGTAATTAACGTACACCGCACCGATAGAAGGATGGGTATCTCTGTAGTAAGTAACGTACACCGCACCGATAGAAGGATGGTATCTCTGTAGTAAGTAACGTACACCGCACCGATAGAAGAATGGGTATCTCTGTAGTAAGTAACGTACACCGCACCGATAGAAGGATGGGTATCTCTGTAGTAAGTAACGTACACCGCACCGATAGAAGGATGGTATCTCTGTAGTAAGTAACGTACACCGCACGGATAGAAGGATGGGTATCTCTGTAGTAAGTAACGTACACCACACGTATAGAAAGAAGGGTATCTCTGTAGTAAGTAACGTACACGGCACGGATAGAAGGAAGTGTATCTCTGTAGTAATTAACGTACACCGCACCGATAGAAGGATGGGTATCTCTGCAGTAAGTAACGTACACCGCACGGATAGAAGGATGGGTATTACTGTAGTAAGTAACGTACACCGCACGGATAGAAGGATGGGTATCTCTGTAGTAAGTAACGTACACCGCACGGATAGAAGAATGGTATCTCTGTAGTAAGTAACGTACACCGCACGGATAGAAGGATGGGTATCTCTGTAGTAAGTAACGTACACGGCACGGATAGAAGGAATGGTATCTCTGTAGTAAGTAACGTACACCGCACCGATAGAAGGATGGGTATCTCTGTAGTAAGTAACGTACACCGCACGGATAGAAGGATGGGTATCTCTGTAGTAACTAACGTACACCGCACCGATAGAAGGATGGGTATCTCTGTAGTAAGTAACGTACACCGCACCGATAGAAGGATGGTATCTCTGTAGTAAGTAACGTACACCGCACGGATAGAAGGATGGGTATCTCTGTAGTAAGTAACGTACACCACACGGATAGAAAGAAGGGTATCTCTGTAGTAAGTAACGTACACGGCACGGATAGAAGGAAGGGTATCTCTGTAGTAATTAACGTACACCGCACCGATAGAAGGATGGGTATCTCTGCAGTAAGTAACGTACACCGCACCAATAGAAGGACGGGTATCTCTGTAGTAAGTAACGTACACCGCACGGATAGAAGGATGGGTATTACTGTAGTAAGTAACGTACACCGCACGGATAGAAGGATGGGTATCTCTATAGTAAGTAACGTACACCGCACGGATAGAAGAATGGTATCTCTGTAGTAAGTAACGTACACCGCACGGATAGAAGGATGGGTATCTCTGTAGTAAGTAACGTACACGGCACGGATAGAAGGAATGGTATCTCTGTAGTAAGTAACGTACACCGCACGGATAGAAGGAAGGGTATCTCTGTAGTAAGTAACGTACACCGCACCGATAGAAGGATGGGTATCTCTGTAGTAAGTAACGTACACCGCACGGATAGAAGGAAGGGTATCTCTGTAGTAAGTAACGTACACCGCACGGATAGAAGGATGGGTATCTCTGTAGTAAGTAACGTACACCGCACGGATAGAAGGATGGGTATTACTGTAGTAAGTAACGTACAACGTACAGATGGAAGGATGGGTATCTCTGTAGTAGGTAACGTACACCGCACGGATAGAAGGATGGGTATTACTGTAGTAAGTAACGTACAATGCACAGATAGAAGGGTGGGTATCTCTGCACTAACTCTAACTTATACCGCACCGATAGAAGACTGCACAGTAGCACGGAAATCTTGTGTGTGTGATTGCACGTGGTTTATTTCTATTCTTTAAGCATCGCCATATACCGCGTGTTATCGCTTAGAATAATTAAATCATTCCATATTTCAGGTTCACTGTTTTAGAGACGTGATGTTTCGCTGATTGTTTTATCATAATTTACCTGATGCAGGATATGTGTTTTGAGGAGAAACTGAGCATTACGATAACGTAGATATGTCATTGGTTACAGATGGACATAGGCAAGTCACGTCCGGAAAAGATTCCCGTTTCTAAACCAGGATCTCAGACTAAGAAAATGATCTACCAGGGTTACGACAACTATAGACAACTGCACGGCTTGACGAAGGTGTCTGCCTACTGCTCTCAGGTGAATGGGTGGATTATATATATATATATATATATATATATATATATATATATATATATATATATATATATATAGAGAGAGAGAGAGAGAGAGAGAGAGAGAGAGAAAGAAAGAGAGAAAGAAAGGGATGGGAGGGAGGGAGGGAGGGAGGGAGGGAGGGTGAGAGGGACAGAGAAGGAGAGAAGGGGAGAGAGAGAAAGAGAGAAGGAGAGAGCGAGAGAGAGAGGGATATATATATATATATATATATATATATATATATATATATATATGTCCATATATACATATATATATATATACATATATATATATATATATATATTTTATATATATATATATATATATATATATATATATATATATATATATATATATATATATATATATATACTAGAATGACGTGTATGCACTACACATACGTCAACGACTGACTGAGAAGTCGATGTGTTATGCTAGGGAAAGCTAATGTGTATATGTCCAACAGGAGCTGATGCAGGTGTGTGAGCGGGTCTCCCTCATCAACGACTTCTCTCCCGCCTACTCCTACTTCTCGGGCTACGACGCCCTGCCCTCCCACCAGTGGGCCGGGGCGGACAACGCCAACACGACGGGGTGTGCCTGCAGCCTCGTCGGAACGTGTCCACCGGGGCACACGTGCGTCTGCGATGCCATGTCCCCTGACCGCTACACGGAGGGCAGCTACGTGACGAACAAGGACAAGCTGCCTATATCAAGTGTCACCTCCGGGGGCGCAACGAAGACAAGTTACGGCACCTA
>OZ024855.1:21609524-21612024 GCA_964017155.1 Oasisia sp. SBJ-2009
GGGGTTCCACGACTGTCACTCGCGGGCGGACTGCGTCAACAAGGCGGACCACTTCGAGTGCGTGTGTCGCGAGGGGTGGCGTGCACTGGGCGTGCCGCGTGAGTGGGCCAACGGACGTCAGTGCTTCGGTGAGCTACACTTACACATGCGCACAGTCAGAAACCAATATGCTGAAAATGCACTAGCCAAACAGCGGTCAGTTATGTCTCGTGCCGTTGCCTAAACGTAGAGATGTTCATTCTGTGGTGATGCCAAGTTTTATTTCGGTTTCTCAAAAACCTCACCGGTTGTATTGACCTATATAATGGAAAATATGCATATCTATCTGTGTAGAACCTAAATGTATGCATTGATACATACGAGGTGTTTTATTATAAAATAGTGTTTCGGATGACTATAAAAGCTTTAGAAGTTCTTAGCGCTAGAAGTTCTTCGCTTACGAGCGTATACGAATCAATGTGCACGAAAGGCAGCAACCTTCGCTGCCCGATACAATTTCAAGGTGTAAAATTATGGAAAATAGTTTTTATATATTGGTTTGAAGAAATTTGTTGTGCCATTTCCACAATAAAATTGCCAAGTATTTAAAATTGTCAACTTTCCAAAAACGTTCGCCGAGGATTATAACAGCAGACAACACAATGCTCAACTTTACTCAACTGTTATTCTGAACACGGTTGTTAGACTAAACACCGTGACACATCGGAATGTTTTTTTCTTTTTAGACGATGATGAGTGTGCCTTGAACAAGTGTCCATCCACGGCGACATGTGTCAACACACCCGGCTCCTTCGTGTGTCACTGCAAGCCGGGCTTCACACACATCTCGCCCACCGAGTGTGAAGGTACGAGTGATGTGAAGGAACGATTGGTGTGAAGGAGCGATTGGTGTGAAGGAGCGATTGGTGTGAAGGAGCGATTGGTGTGACGGATCGAGTGATGTGGGGAGCGGTTGAGCCCCGCACTGTCAATCGAGGGGACGGTGGTTCAATCCGACTTACCGCCGTTTCGAAACTTAGGCAATTTCGTTCATCCCACATTTGCCTGTCTTTCGGAAGAGACACTAAAATCCGAAGGTCCCTTTTAGCTGATGTCTATCCCGGGGGAAGTAAAAGATCACACACAGGGGGTAAATGTGTAACCTGTAGTGGACTCACTAATACTAGAGAAGGACAACTCTAAAACCAATGGCAATAATGGTCAGCAAGTTGACCGAGGTGATTTAAAGGAAGAAGAAGAAGGTGCGGGTGACGTGAAGGCACTAGTCATCCACTATCTATAGTGACGTGAAGGCACTAGTCATCCACTATCTATAGTGACGTGAAAGCACTGGTCATCCACTATCTATGGTGACGTGAAGGCACTAGTCATCCATTATTTATAGTGACGTGAAGGCACTAGTCATCCACTATCTATAGTGACGTGAAGACACTGGTCATCCATTATCTATGGTGACATGAAGGCACTAGTCATCCACATTTTATAGTGACGTGAAGGCACTAGTCATTCACTATCTATAGTGACGTGAATGCACTAGTCATCCCCTATCTATAGTGACGCGAAGGCACTAGTCATCCACTCTCTATAGTGACATGAAGGCACTAGTCATCCACTATCTATAGTGACGTGAAGGCACTAGTCATCCACTATCTATAGTGACGTGAAGGCACTAGTCATCCACTATCTATAGTGACGTGAAGGCACTAGTCATCCACTATCTATAGTGACGTGAATGCACTAGTCATCCACTATCCATAGTGACGTGAAGGCACTAGTCATCCATTATCTATCGTGACGTGAAGGCACTAGTCATCCATTGTCTATAGTGACGTGAATGCACTAGTCATCCACTATCTGTAGAAGTCGGACAATGTACGGCTGTACAATCTTGGGATACGTCCAACTAACCATAGGCGCACGGTGTGGGGTGGGCATCTGAGAATGAACAGTTCGTAGTGTATAATATTTTAATAATTTATCTGTACAATATTTTAATACTTGTTGTAGACACGAATGAGTGTGCCGAGTCGACCCACTTGTGCGATCTGAACGCTAACTGCCACAACACAGTCGGCGGCTACTTCTGCACGTGTCGGGACAGTTACCGGGGCGACGGATTCACGTGCGAAGGTACACGCCGTGGCCAATCTAACTTATTCTAGTAGTGGATGGAAGAAACATAAATGTATATGTCTCGCTTGTCTTACTGACTTCTGTTTAACATCTGCCAATATATCCAGGCTATACTTTTACATGAAAAATGCAGTATTTCCGGCATGTCGTTCACTGGCCTACCTTACAGAGCAACGCGACCAAGATTGGTGTCCGTTTGGTCTTGCGGATCTATATATGTTTTAAATATCGTATAGAAAGCGCGGAGTGATATCTGGTGTTAATAGTAGCCTGCGTTGAACCAAAGAACGGGAGTTAATATGACATTGTGTCGATGATTGGTTTCTTTTGAAATAATGCCCCGTACCTTTATTTACCCCCCGCCCTC
>OZ024855.1:21627024-21657024 GCA_964017155.1 Oasisia sp. SBJ-2009
TGTTCGACCATTTATGAACACAATAGAGTTGTTTTGACAACCAAGCGGTATGAAAAACCAAACTCGAATTACCCCCAGAAAACGTAAGTTGATATGTGAATCCACAGATTCATGTTAAATAACTATCTACATGCTGTGTGTATGTGTACAGGCGTGTACAACGACTCCTGTTTGCTGCGCGTAGTGCACACCCCATCTCTTAATTAAATAATAATAACACAAGTTTTATTAGCAACTCAACTGAGTTGGATTGACATTACAATAGGTTACAATTGACTCATCAAAACATCATACAAATACAATAGAAATACATTTGATACCGCAAGTCATACCGTACTAATAACCTTTTTACTGACAGTTGTATAAAGCCCACGGTATAAAGGAGTTACGGAATCTATTCGTTCTAGTAACTGGTAACGGGTACACATTTTCTTGTCTAATATTATACTCGGTATGTCTTTTGTCAGGCAGCAGATAATTTAATCTATGTGTGCCGACTTTAATTTTATCAAAATATTTTTGACAAATGCTCTCCCGATTCATGCATTGCTGCAATTTGTGTTTGGTAAAAATTATACTTAAGTTTCGACGCGGCTCGGTTGACCTTATTACGCAATATTTTTGCTTGATTCATATCACCACTCATGTGAGCTCGCTGTCGTTTACGAACTAAGTCTCTGAACCAGTCTGTAACCCATGGTTTATCAGGCGTATGCCTCGTAACAACTTTAGTAGGAAAGCAAATACGTCTACCTGTAACTTTGTTGCGTGCAATCAGCACACCAACTAATTATTTAAATCTTTGATCAAATGCGCATGAAATTAGACACCGTTCTGACTGTACACAGTGTGTACGGCTTTACTGCTTCTTTCACATCAACTATTTGCGCACATATGAATCTGGTAGAGAGCCCTGAAGTCAACCTTCACCTTCCCGTGACATTGTTGGCCACTTCTCCCAACTAGCGCTGTGTGTCTCCAGACGTCGACGAGTGCAGTCTGCCCCCTCGGGATGTCTGCGGCCACAACTCGACGTGCACGAACCGACCAGGCAACTACTCGTGTCGGTGTCACGACGGCTTCGAGAGTCTGGCTGGCGACGGGAAACGCTGTGAAGGTACGGGACGGACGTTTATAGTTCCGTCATTGCAGCGATGTCCTTGTATGATGCCTTAGTCCAGTGCATAGTCATTACTGGATAATATGATTAAAATGAAACGTCCAGTTACGTTGAAACAAGGAGTTAATGCATGATTTAACTGATGAATGAGATGCATGTGTTTGTTCGCTCGCATTACATGGTATTTCGGAACGAAAGAAAACCGAAAATGTACTGTAACATGGGTAATCTCTAAAAACTCAGAGAAGTGCACATAGGGAATTGTGTAGCCCATTGAGCAATACTACTCATTCACAGTTTTAATACGTTCCTATTTGTAGAAATACCCACGTGCACAAACAAACTGGTGGTGTGCACTTTGGAGCACAGCATTTGCGTCGACTCTCCAGGTGGCAGCACATGTAAATGTGAGGCGGGATACTTCTTCGGTGATGGCAAATGCAAAGGTAAGTATATATAGGTCAGCGATACTAATGGCAGTTCATCACATATGTAGATATCGACGCATTTTGCTTTGATGTCCTTCTATGTTGAAGACAGATGACACGTTTATACACATCGGTATGTGTCTGTATCGTTTTGTGCCCTTCTGTTTGCTGCAGTGACAGATATCAAGTTGTGGACGTCTATATGTGTCGTGTTTTTTTAAGTCGTTCTGGTTATAGTGGTGACGGTAGACAATACTTCACAAGTAGTAAACATCGACATGTGTGACTTGTTTCTGCATATGGTGGTGACAATTAACTTGCATTAAAAATATCGACGAGTGTCGCATTTGTGTCCTTCTATGTGCGGGAGGCGATAGTTGCCATGTTAGTAAATATCGACGTTATCGTTTTTCTGTCAGTACTGACGAAGTTTACGTGTTTTGTGTATCTATCGTTTTCACTTTTTCGATGACATTTAACATGTCTGTTGATACTGACATGTGTCGTATTTCAGTCTTTTTACGGTATTGATGACAACTAACATGTTTGTAGACATCGACATATATCGTGTGATTTGTGTCCTAGTATTTGTATTGATGACAGTTGACATGTGTGTAGACATCGACATGTGTCGAATATCTGTCATACCTATGGGTGACGACAGTTGACATGTGACGTGATTCTGTCGTACCTGTGGACGATGGCAGTTGACATGTTGCAGACATCGACGAGTGTTCGGAGGGCCGTTACTGTCTCGAGCTGCACCAGCGGTGTGTGAACGAGGACGGCGGGTACAGGTGCGACTGTGTCGACGGCTACGAGATGACAGAGGCGGGGACATGCACAGGTGGGCCGTCAAGTAAAACCATCACAGTAAAACATATGGTCAAAAATGCATGCATCAGTAATGGTAGTTAAATATTTTCGCGACTTAGTTTCAATATCGGGTAAACTAATACTTTAGTAACGTTGATAAAATACGTAATACGTACATGTATTTGTTTATTCACTAATGGAAATGTATATATATATATATATATATATATATATATATATATATATATATATATATATATATATATATATTATTGTTTAAAAATACGCTATATTGATATTATTATTATTGCTGTTATTGCTTTGCTTGAGAGCACGATAGTATAAGTGTCTGCTGTATTGAAGCGCTAGTCACCGTGTGTCAACTTGACAGATGTGGACGAGTGCGCCCTCGGCACACACAACTGTGACGTCAGCAGCACACGGTGTCGAAACTTGGACGGGGCGTTCTTGTGCGAGTGCGCTACGGGCTACCAGTCCATTGACCGAGCCGCAGACCCAGTCACGTGTCAAGGCAAGTTATCGAAGAATCACCTGTTGTATTAGAGAGTACTCTCACTTAGCTAGTGAAGTTACGAGGTTTACTACCAATACCTGTCGTATATGTGTGGTGATTACTTACGTGACTTCAGTCGCTAGACCATCGCTGGTCTTTAGTTTTCAAAACCATCATCATAGATCTTTCTTTCGCACAAACCTTTTGTGCAGTAGATCAGTACTTATGTCGATATAGCGGACAGGACATATATATATATATATATATATATATATATATATATATATATATATATAGAGAGAGAGAGAGTATATATATATATATATATATATATATATATATATATATATATATAGAGAGAGAGAGAGAGAGAGAGAGAGAGAGAGAGAAAGAGAGAGAGAGAGAGAGAGGGAGAAAGAGAGAGAGAGACAGTGAGAGAGAGAGAGAGAGAGAAAGAGAGAGAAAGAAAGAGCGAGAGAGAGAGAGAAGAAGAGCGAGAGCGAGAGCGAGAGCGAGAGCGAGAGCGAGAGCGAGAGCGAGAGCGAGAGCGAGAGCGAGAGCGAGAGCGAGAGCGAGAGCGAGAGCGAGAGCGAGAGCGAGAGCGAGAGCGAGAGCGAGAGCGAGAGCGAGAGCGAGAGCGAGCTAGCTGTGTCTCGGTCGTAGACGTCAACGAGTTATGCAGTTTACTAGAGCTCTCTGTATGTCTGTTGTAGACATCAGCGAGTGATACAGTTTACTAGAGCTGTCTGTGTCTAGGTTGTATTCATCAGCGAGTGATACAGTTTACTAGAGCTGTCTGTGTCTCTGTTGTGTAGACATCAACGAGTGATACAGTTTATTAGAGCTGTCTGTGTCTAGGTTGTATTCATCAGCGAGTGATACAGTTTACTACAGCTGTCTGTGTCTCTGTTGTATTCATCAGCGAGTGATACAGTTTACTAGAGCTGTCTGTGTCTCTGTTGTAGACATCAACGAGTGATACAGTTTATTAGAGCTGTCTGTGTCGAGGTTGTATATATAAGCAAGTGATACAGTTTACTAGAGCTCTCTGTTTGTCTGTTGTAGACATCAGCATGTGATACAGTTTACTAGAGCTGTCTGTCTCTGTTGTAGACGCCAACGAGTGCTACAGTTTACTACAGCTGTCTGTGTCTGTTGTAGACATCAACGAGTGATACAGTTTACTAGAGCTGTATGTCACTGTTGTACACATCAACGAGTGCTACAGTTTACTACAGCTGTCTGTGTCTGTTGTAGACGTCAACGAGTGATACAGTTTACTAGAGCTGTCTGTGTCTGTTGTAGACATCAACGAGTGCATGAGGATTGACCTGGTCGACTGTGACGTCAACGCAGATTGTGTCAACACCCGGGGCTCGTACACCTGTCGCTGTCGCCCAGGATTCACTGGCGACGACAAGAAATGTGACGGTAGGTGAAGTGACAAATAAACGTCAAACCACAATCTCATTTATAGAAGCAACTACATTTACTGAAATTTTATTTTGATGTAATAGAATGAAATGAAGTTTAATTGGTTGTAATATATAATTCAATATTGCTACCGGGGGGGGGGGGGGGGGCTAGGTGAGGAACTAATATGTGACGTCCTATTGGTAAAAGATGTGTTAGAGAACATGTAACATGTGAGTAACACTTCCCTTTTATCCATTGAGTGTTTTGCACTCATTGCTTACTGCTTGATGTACATAATAACTTATATTTTTATGCCGTGCCGTGCCGTGCCGTGCCGTGCCGTGCCGTGCCGTGCCGTGCCGTGCCGTGCCGTGCCGTGCCGTGCCGTGCCGTGCCGTGCCGTGCCGTGCCGTGCCGTGCCGTGCCGTGCCGTGCCGTGCCGTGCCGTGCCGCGCCGCGCCGCGCCGCGCCGCGCCGCGCCGCGCCGCGCCGCGCCGCGCCGCGCCGCGCCGCGCCGCGCCGCGCCGCGCCGCGCCGCGCCGCGCCGCGCCGCGGCGTTGAGTATACTGTGACTGTCGTACCACGATGTGTTCGTCCGTAGACATTCCCGAGTGCAGCAATGGGGCCAACAACTGTGCCCGCGACGCCGCGTGCACCGAGCTGCCGGGCAGCTTCAGCTGCAAGTGTCACCACGGCTTCGAGGGCAGCGGTACTTCGTGCACGGGTGAGTGTTGACAGGAACTCTACATTCAAACATTACACACGGGTAGCTTTAGTTGTCAATTCCACCTTGACATTGAAGGTTGATGGTTGCAAGGTTTGCCCAGATGAACGCTTAGGTCAACGTTACATCTAAATCTTCATTGTCTGTATCAACATTGTTACATATCTGAATGCCTTAGTGAATTATATATTTAAAGTGTTTTTTTCTTTACTTCAATAATCGTCAATTATTTATTTTTGCCTTGCAACATTATTAACGCTCGTTTGTTTCTGTTTACATTTATCGATGATTCCTGCCTCCTCAGCTGCGTGTGGGGCCGTCATTAGCTGCGTGTAGTGCCGTCCTTAGCTGTGTGTAGTACCGTCCTTAGCTGCGTGTAGTGCCGTCCTTAGCTGCGTGTAGTGCCGTCCTTAGCTGCGTGTAGTGCCATCCTTAACTGCGGGTAGTGCCGTCCTTAGCTGCGTGTAGTGCCGTCCTTAGCTGCGTGTAGTGCCGTCCTTAGCTGCGTGTAGTGCCGTCCTTAGCTGCGTGTCGTGCCGTCCTTAGCTACGTGTAGTGCCGTCCTTTACTGCGTGTAGTGCCGTCCTTATCTGCGTGTAGTGCCGTCCTTAACTGCGTGTAGTGCCGTCCTTAGCTGCGTGTAGTGCCGTCCTTATCTACGTGTAGTGCCGTCCTTAGCTGCGTGTAGTGCCGTCCTTAGCTATGTGTAATGCCGTCCTTAGCTGCGTGTAATGCCGTCCTTAGCTGCGTGTAGTGCCGTCCTTAACTGCGTGTAGTGCTGTCTGAGTTAAATTACTTGACAACACATTTTAGATATCAACGAGTGTGCGCGGAACCAACACAACTGCGGGGCGAACACATTGTGTGTCAACACACCCGGGGCCTTCCGGTGTCACTGCAAATTCGGCTACAACGGCCACTGTGACGACTGCTATGGTGGGTTGTGGCTGTGGCTGTGTGTTGTCTGCGAGATGTACAGATCGTGTGTGTTTATTTGCGGGCATTTCAGTGACTGAGCAAAACTGATTTCAGAGCATCTTACTGTTTACACGATTATGTTTCTCTTATAATGCGCAGGACGATGTCAGAGGTACTTATGTTAAATAAAGAAATAGTAACGAATGTGAAAACATTAATTTGTCAATGGTGATTATGTGAGTATGCCTGCGTATAATGATAATGACATAGACAAACGTAGCGTATGCGAACAACCACAATGACATCAAAAGTATTACAATCTGAGAATGTAAATTAACTTAACGAAATTGTAGATCAATAATATGACGTGTGATCAAACAGAAATGATACTTATTTAGTAGTATTTTTCTAACCGCGAGTAATGTTTACTATTTTACCATGGATCACACATACGAAATTCATTCGCGGGATAACGATTGCCATTCGAAATGTATTCATTGGATTATTTCAGATATAAACGAGTGTAACACGGGACTAGCGAGGTGTGACGACCACGCCGACTGTGCCAATAGCGAGGGTTCCTACGTGTGCACTTGTCACCTTGGTTACATGGGTGACGGACGCACGTGCAACGGTGGGTGTCATACACGTGTGGTCATGGTTACACGAGTGACGTTATAATCGCACGCGTCATGGTTACACGAGTGACGTTATAATCGCACGCGTCATGATTACACGAGTGACGCGCGAGCGATTATAACGTCTCGCGACTATATTAACCATACTGCTATAGTCGTACGTCTACCGGAATTTTACTTTTTTAATAGGTCATATGGGATCGTTTCAACGATAACGTCTCCTTTCTCGTAAGCTGAGAACGATAAAACAGTTTCTACATACTATGATGATGATGATGATGATGATGATGATGATGATGATGATGATGATGATGATGATGATGATGATGATGATGATGATGATGATGATGATGATGATGATGATGATGATGATGATGATGATGATGATGACATACTATAACTCCTCGACAAATTGTGTATTATTAAACATATCAAGAGGATAAATAGTATTAACTATGGCTCACGAAGCATTCGGTATGACTTAACAAAATAACAGCTTTATATATTCCATTGTAAGTGCAACGTTGTTCATCCGACTTTGTATATTCCGTTATACTGCTGCTGCGTCGTTAATATCCTTGTTGTGAGGTAAACACACCTGTGTACTCGACAGCATGTTGTTATACTAATAATACTAATAATAACTTCATTGTCCAATTCATAGAGTGGAAATACATTTTGCCCTTTGGAGGTTGCATAAAAACACAATATTTAAGTCACATAGTAATGCATGTATACAATAAAATCAAGCATATAAATGTGTAAACGGTAGCTAAAAATATATATAATATATTTTGGAATAAATAAATATGCTAAAACAATATGACAATATTATAATAAGTTAAATTAATTAATTAATTAAGATGATAAAACAACATTGCATTGGCAGCGGCAGAGACTGTGATAGGTCAACGACTATTATTTTTGTGGGTGATTCAGATACTTACTGGAGGATGGAATGAAGGATTTAAGGGTTTTTTACTTTTGACATTCCGTACCTCCTTCCAGACGGGAGAAGGTCGTAGTGGTCGTGTAAGAAGTGGGTGGGGTCAGATAAGATATTGGTTGCCATTGGCAGTGTTCTTGACTTGTACAAGTCATGGCTAACACCTGAGACGTACAGTGACGTTCTTGTGTCCTTGCTGCAGATCAGAACGAGTGTGTGCTCGGTCTACAGACGTGTGACGTGTACGGGGACTGCGTCAACTCCCCGGGTTCCTATCAGTGTCAGTGCTACGCCGGCTACGTCCTAACAGCCAACCAGGCGTGTACAGGTACGTGACATAGGCTCCTACCAGTGTCAGTGCTACGCCGGCTACGTCCTAACAGCCAACCAGGCGTGTACGGGTAAGTGACGTAGGCTCCTACAAGTGTCAGTGCTACGCCGGCTACGTCCTCACAGCCAACCAGGCGTGTACAGGTACGTGACATAGGCTCCTACAAGTGTCAGTGCTACGCCGGCTACGTCCTAATAGCCAACCAGGCGTGTACAGGTACGTGACACAGGCTCCTACAAGTGTTAGTGCTACGCCGGCTACGTCCTCACAGCCAACCAGGCGTGTACAGGTACGTGACATAGGCTCCTACAAGTGTCAGTGCTACGCCGGCTACGTCCTAATAGCCAACCAGGCGTGTACAGGTACGTGACACAGGCTCCTACAAGTGTTAGTGCTACGCCGGCTACGTCCTCACAGCCAACCAGGCGTGTACAGGTACGTGACATAGGCTCCTACAAGTGTCAGTGCTACGCCGGCTACGTCCTAATAGCCAACCAGGCGTGTACAGGTACGTGACACAGGCTCCTACAAGTGTTAGTGCTACGCCGGCTACGTCCTCACAGCCATCCAGGCGTCTACAGGTTCGTGACATAGGCTCTCATGTCTAGGTCACTGCTATCGGTGCGCCGGTGGTTTTTTAAAGGTGTGTATTAAAACACAGGTTCTTGTTATTGGCTATTTTCCGAAACTAGCAATGTTTGGCCGTAGAGTCTTGTCGACATGTCATTATTCTGATAATCAGACTGCCAAGGCGAATTGAGTAATAATAATAGTTTGTAATAATATAACTAGAAAATAATGATAATAATACTAATGATACTGAAGGCAATAATTACATTAATAATTACTATTAGTAGATTATGTTGTTATTATTGTATTATTAATAATTACTGTTATAATAATAATAATAATAATAATAATAATAATAATAATAATAATAATAATAATAATAATAATAATAATAATAATAATAATAATAATAATAATAATAATAATAATAATAATAATACTAATAATTATTATTATTATTATTATTACTAGTAGTAGTAGTAGTAGTAGTAGTAGTAGTAGTAGTAGTAGTAGTAGCAGTAGCAGTAGCAGTAGCAGTAGCAGTAGCAGTAGCAGTAGCAGTAGCAGTAGCAGTAGCAGTAGCAGTAGCAGTAGCAGTAGCAGTAGCAGTAGTAGTAGTAGCAGTAATATAATCATGTATTGTGTGTCGTGTAGACGAGGACGAATGCACGACGAGTCACAACCTGTGTGACGTGAACGCGCTGTGTGAGAACGTCATCGGCTCCTACAAGTGCACGTGTCAGGCTGGGTACGAGGGCGACGGCTTCTCCTGCTCATGTACGTACCTCTCTGTGTTCACGGCAAACACATTGGACAAACCTGTGACACATTTGACAATGCAGGACTACTTGACTGTCATGCACAACCAATTTGAAATAATATCACTTCTAGAAATGCATGTAGGAATATGCAGTATACCGTAGTTAATTAATAACGTGAATTAGTTGTTCAATACAAGCGTTAGAATGTTCCGTATATCTAGTGTTTTAGGTATGTGTAACATCGTCAATGACAGGACGTGTAATCCAAAATTGCTTCTCTTAAACGCGCAAGCAACACGTGTTATTGCTTTTTCAGTTGTGTCATGATACCATTAAACATAAAGCATCGACAAAATCTTTTACATGCCACACGGATGCATTATACTAACTGTCAGTACGTTAAGGTCGTGTGACAAGAGAGGTTGAGTCGTGTGAGTTGACAGCTTCAGACCCCGACCTGTGCGGGGCGGCGCGGTGTGACGAGGCGGCCAAGTGCACACAGACGGCGGAGGACGTGTACGAGTGCGTGTGTCGCTCCGGCTACCGGGGCAGTGGCTACTTGGTCAACGACGTACCCGGCTGTACAGGTGTGTGTGAGAGCACTGATGTGTGGGGATGGTCGTACATGCACAAAGAAAGGAAGAGGAGAGAGAGAAAGAGAAATGGAGAGAAAGAAGGAGAAAGAAAGACGGACGGACGGACGGAGGGAGGGGGGAGTGAGGGGGGGAGGGAGGGAGGGAGGGAGGGAGGGAGGGACGGAGGCAGGGAGGGGGGAGTGAGGGGGGGAGGGAGGGAGGGAGGCAGGGAGGGGGGAGTGAGGGGGGAGGGAGGGAGGGAGGGAGGGAGGGAGGGAGGGAGGGACGGAGGGAGGGAGGGAGGGGCGGAGGGACGGAGGGACGGAGGGACGGAGGGACGGAGGGACGGAGGGACGGAGGGACGGAGGGACGGAGGGACGGAGGGACGGAGGGACGGAGGGACGGAGGGACGGACGGACGGACGGACGGACGGACGGACGGACGGACGGACGGACGGACGGACGGACGGACGGACGGACGGACGGACGGACGGACGGACGGACGGACGGACGGACGGACGGACGGACGGACGGACGGACGGACGGACGGACGGACGGACGGACGGACGGACGGACGGACGGACGGACGGACGGACGGACGGACGGACGGACGGACGGACGGACGGACGGACGGACGGACGGACGGACGGACGGACGGACGGACGGACGGACGGACGGACGGACGGACGGACGTGTACGTGGCCTAACTGGTCTTTTGTGGATAGCGGCCTAAAATGACATGTTGTACGAAACGTCGTGTTTGCCTATCCATTCTCAATGGATGATCGTCTGTCTAAAAAATCAACCTACGATTCTGGAGTCGCATGTGCTAGGACTGTTATTAATAGAGAAACTTAGCATGCATTTAATACAGGCACATATTGTAGGTAGTTGTTGACACGCCAACGCTGCGATTGCTCTCAGTCTAAGTCGTAGTTACAATATCGACAGTGTTCTTTCTGTAGAGATCGACCCATGCGCAGTGAATACCTGCGACCGCCATGCCACCTGTCGGTCGGTAGAGGGCCGCGCCTTCTGTCTGTGTGACACCGGGTATAAAGGCAACGGGTTCGCGTGTGAACTAGGTTAGTTCCTCTTTTAAACTCTGTTTGAAACTGCAGTGCGTGCTCACGTCGAGACGTTTACCAAACGAGTGTAGTAGATTAAACATCTATTCGTTAAACGTGGTTTTCTGAAAAGAGCACTGCGTATAATATTAGTACTGTAGTCGTTCTCGACCGTTTCCAATAATAGTATAACTATATTATTCAAATAAATATGTTTATTTAATACAACACTAGAATTGGACTACAACTATTTTACCTTTATGTTTTTCTAACATTAAAAAGGTGAAGCATAATATTATATTGTGAATGAAACTAAGAAAACGGGCATTCAAACAGTTACTTGAATGGTACACACCCACTGTGTTTCTGCTCACACCCCTTTTCTCTTTAAATGTGAAATTACTGTTTGGTAATCCAATCGCCCCACTAAACGTGTTGCATCCATTCAAGTAAACACAAGAGACCTCTGACCTCTGACCTCTGACTGTCTGTCCCGACCAGTGAAGCCATGTGATGACATGTACGCGTGCGGCATAGACGCAGTCTGCACCAACGGCCCGGGTGACACGTACAGCTGTACGTGTCCCGCCGGCTACAACATCATCGCTGAGTACGACTGCTTTGGTGAGTTGGACTTTCTTAGTTTTCATAATGATAATGATTGTGATGATATGCATGTTTACAGCTGAAAACATCATGTATGTCTCATTTCCATCCACGGCATATATCTGAACATATTTTATGTTATGGTTCTCATTGTTTATCTGTTATGTGTTTCACAAATTAGTTTGGTTGTTGTTGTGGTCATTGTTATTGTTGTTGTCGTCGACGTTATCGTTGTCGTTGTCGTTGTCGTTGTCGTTGTTATTATTATTGTTGTTTTTGTTGTCGTCGTCGTATTCATTGTTGTAGTCGTCGTATTCGTCGTTGTAACTGTCATTGTCGTCATTGATTGCGGTGCGTGTGGCTGTTGACAGACGACAACGAGTGCGAAAGTGGCGCCACCTTGTGTCCGGCCAATGCGTTCTGTGTGAACACGGCCGGGTCGTACACGTGCAGATGCGAGTCGGGCTTTGAGGAGGACGTCAACAAAACGTGCACTGGTTAGAACACCTGCTTACTGCTTACTAGAGAGGGCAGACTTGATTGAACGAATGAACGAATTTATGAATGAACGAATGATGGAATTTATGAATTTATGAATGATTGAACTGATGAATTTATGAATTTATTAATGAATGAATGAATGAATGAATGAATGAATGAATGAATGAATGAATGAATGAATGAATGAATGAATGAATGAATGAATGAATGAATGAATGAATGTGAATGGATGGATGGATGGATGGATGGATGGGTGGGTGGATTTGGACGAACGAACGAACGAACGAACGAACGAACGAACGAACGAACGAACGAACGAACGAACGAACGAACGAACGAACGAACGAACGAACGAACGAACGAACGAACGAACGAACGAACGAACGAACGAACGAACGAACGAACGAACGAACGAACGAACGAACGAACGAACGAACGAACGAACGAACGAACGAACGAACGAACGAACGAACGAACGAACGAACGAACGAACGAACGAACGAACGAACGAACGAACGAACGAACGAACGAACGAACGAACGAACGAACGAACGAACGAACGAACGAACGAACGAACGAACGAACGAACGAACGAACGAACGAACGAACGAACGAACGAACGAACGAACGAACGAACGAACGAACGAACGAACGAACGAACGAACGAACGAACGAACGAACGAACGAACGAACGAACGAACGAACGAACGAACGAACGAACGAACGAACGAACGAACGAACGAACGAACGAACGAACGAACGAACGAACGAACGAACGAACGAACGAACGAACGAACGAACGAACGAACGAACGAACGAACGAACGAACGAACGAACGAACGAACGAACGAACGAACGAACGAACGAACGAATGGAAATGTTTTTTCACTGCTCTGACAATTTGATTTAGATTTCCACAACCAGATTTAAAAATAAAAGGTTATTGCATTTACTCTGAATGAAACAGTTTTCAAACGATCACTTAACATTTTTTGAAAATCTTTTACTGCCTGGTCAAGTGCCACCAAAGTCATACGTGTATTTATGGCAATTTTAGAGCAATGATATATCAATTTATTATTTTCTAATACATAAAACTAATAATAATAACATCAGCATAATTGTATAAACTATTATGTGATAAACGTTGTTCATAAATGTGACTTCAGACATCAAGGAGTGCGAACTGAACCTGGACGACTGTGACTCTGAGGACGACCGCGCCGTATGTGTGGAGGAAGACGGCGCCTACAGCTGCGAGTGTCAGCCCCCGTACCTGGGCGACGGACACGTCTGTCTACGTAGGTTACAGTAATAGTAATATAATAATACATTATTTAGCAACATAAATTAAGTGATAGTTTTGCTTGTGCCTTATTCATGTGCTCGACTTAATTAATGATTCGTGCAATAGAAGAATTATCATCAATATGTAGTATTATGTACTAAGTTATTCATATTACATTATATGTGTATCATAAAAGTTGGAAAAACAATAACTGATGCAGTCGTTACTTATACATTTTCTTTGGCTAAACGTGTAATACAAATATACCAAGGTGCATCATAACGTAACAATAGCTTCAAATAGTAAATATAATCAATGCACTGATTATACAGAAGTAAACTATTGACTATTTTTGTAAGATATATAAAGTTTCCCAATATTGTATAACATTATTTATATTAAATGCATTACAATATACCAGAAAGTATGCCTTTTGAATGCATTTCTGGCACCTGCACGTAGAACAGTTCAACCATTACACACGTCTGTTGTGGACTCGGTCGCTATATAGTCTGCATTTGCAGGTGTTCCCAGCGCCATCAGGTCAGATCTGTCTGTTTCACAACAAGGTTCCGTTCCTAAAACTTAGCTCAACGTTGGCAACATTTCTGTGAAGGTGCACTCAAAATGTGAATCATATCCGAAGTACTATCAAATCATTTCAAAGTATACAATGCTTCGCAAGCAAAATCCCGACTTTTGAATAACATTCCCATTTTACATTGAGCGATCTCTTGATCTAAAGTTCGCTTTAATGATCACACTAAATAAATAAACACATTAAGCAGAGAATAACAAAAATCATCCTACAATATTTATTGCGGTAAACATCATTATAAACCACATATATGTAGTGCCACTTATTGAAGCAATGGCACATATTTCATTTAAAATAAAGAAAGAAGTCTAAGTAATCTACTTCTTACCCAGTGTTTTCATATTGACTGAGTGTAGAAGAACAGTTATGTTAGCTTCTTATTTTAAACAAAAATATAAAATGTAAAACAAAAACACTTACCGATACATCTGACATATATGTGAGTTATCATTTGTTCATTCATAATGCGTGACACTCACACCTACGACAGACGCTGACGACCCGGGCTGTTCGTTGACGTGTCACAATGACAGTTACTGCGTGACGAGTGGAGTCGCGGCCGATGACGAGTGCACGTGTCAGGACGGATTCCTGTCGACAGACGCCGGCTGTGAAGGTAGGTCGTGGTCGCGACGTCACAGCGACGTAGTCGTCGTGGCTTTAGTTGACACTGTCTCAACGAGTACACCTGGGCTAGTTGCGTCTACGTATACTCCCCCAATGAGGTCAGATAAACTGAAACGGTTTCGTTAGTACACTAAAAAAGGATAGTATGTTCTAAAAACCATGCATACTAACCAACACAAATAGGTTTCCAGAATATTACCACGTTACGATGACGTTGGTGTTAACGTTCTCAGAAAGTTTATTAGAACGTTTCTGTAACGTTCCCAGCACGTTATGGGGAACATTACTGCGTATACTACCGAAGGAAATTATATTATTGAAATACAATTTTTTTTAAACTAAATCTAATATGATACTAACGTGAGTGGAACATAATGTAGTTGTTTGGATGCACTTGGAGTACACGGTAACGTCTGTTAGGATACACCACGGACTGAGCAAATCAACGATAACTGTGGTTTGGGATAACGATGTTTGGTGTAACTTTCATTGTTAAGCGCCATCACCATATGTTCCTCTCTCAGACATTGCCGAGTGCGCCGCCGCGCCGTGCCACCCGCTGGCCGACTGCACGGAGCTCCAGCCCGGGTACAGCTGCAGCTGTCGAGACGGCTACAGCGGCAACGGCGTCTACTGTGACGGTGAGAGAACTCTACCATCGTGTCCTCGTGCTTCACAACATAACTCAACCACCGTGTCCTCGTGCTTCACAACATAACTCTACCACCGTGTCCTCGTGCTTCACAACATAACTCTACCATCGTGTCCTCGTGCTTCACAACATAACTCTACCATCGTGTCCTCGTGCTTCACAACATAACTCTAACATCGTGTCCTCGTGCTTCACAACATAACTCTACCATCGTGTCCTCGTGCTTCACAACATAACTCTACCATCGTGTCCTCGTGCTTCACAACATAACTCTAACATCGTGTCCTCGTGCTTCACAACATAACTCTAACATCGTGTCCTCGTGCTTCACAACATTTCATGTCGTTGGTGTATCTTTTCTTTTGCTGAACAACTGGGTGTTAAATAAACGACAACCATTTACAGTTTGTCACGCATTTACCTATTTATTGTCGTATATTTTTAATATCGTTTTGGTGATAGGGCCCACTGTAATGTTGTTCATGTGTGGGCACGCCAATTTTATGTGTTGTATACATTTTTTACCGGCATTTCAATATGTATTTAAACACACATTTCCGTTTTGATTTTTTTAATCGGGCAAAAAAGTTATTGAGTATTGAATGTTGACACTTGATCGTCACGCATGTGTTCGTTGACAGACGTGGACGAGTGTGTCGAGGACAGCAACGACTGTGACGTGAACGCCGTCTGTGAGAACTCCCCGGGCGGCTTCAAGTGCACGTGCTGCGATGGCTACAAGGGCGACGGACGGACATGCGCACCTGCACGTATGTACAGCATGAACACATGCCCGTATATGTGACGTGTACACCTACACGTGTGTACAACATGTGCACATGTCCGTATATATGACATCTACACCTGCATATATGGATAATATGTACACACGTCTGTATTTGTGACACATACACCTACACGCATGAACAACATGTACACATGTCCGTATCTGTGAAATGTACGCCTGCACGTGTATACAACATGTACACAAGTCCGTATATGTGACATGCACGCCTATCTGTATGTAAGACATGCACCTACCAGCAGGTAACACTGGTACACTTGCCCGTATATACGACAAGTAGACATACCCCTATGTAGGCCATGCACGACATGAACATCTGCCTATATGTATGACATATACATCTCTACGTAAGTAGGACAAGCACATGTTACTGTATGTGACATATTGTAGAGCCATCACATGACGTCTGTGGATGCGGTCCTTATGACGTATGTTGTGACATGCGCCTTCAGAAGACGTCTGTGGATGCGGTCCTGGTGACGTATGTTGTGACATGTAGCGCCTTCGGAAGACGTCTGTGGATGCGGTCCTTATGACGTATGTTGTGACATGTTGTAGCGCCTTCAGAAGACGTCTGTGGATGCGGTCCTTATGACGTATGTTGTGACATGTTGTAGCGCTTCGGAAGACATCTTTGGATGTGGTCTTTATGACGTATGTTGTGACATGTTGTAGCGCCTTCGGAAGACGTCTGTGAATGCGGTCCTCATGACGTATGTTGTGACATGTTGTAGCGCCTTCAGAAGACGTCTGTGGATGCGGTCCTTATGGCGTCTGCAGAAGTAAAGAAATGCGCTGTGTCTGCAATACAGGGTTCAAAGTGGACATGTCTCGCGACGACAACAAGTGTCAAGGTGACTAGTCTGATGACAGAGGGGATTGCTATCATTGACCCCCACCCTAACAACCAAAGTTTTCTTTATTATCAGCGATAATTAATAAAGATATGGCATTAGCTTATTATAAGCATGATATTCATGTAGCTGTTATTTCCACTAAACGTTGTTCGAACCCGGCAACAGTATTTGCCATTTCACGATACATAATAGGTTCTCTGAACTTAGGAGGTTATCGAACGAATTATTTTAAAAGATTTATTAGTTATATATTAATTATTTACATTTTCTATTTTACCATGATGAGACTTTTTCTAAGCTATGATATTTTATTTTTAGATGACGACGACTGTAGTTATGCTGACCGATGTCACCCAGCCGCCGAATGCATCGACTTATTTGGCGGGTGGACCTGCAAATGTCCGTTCTACATGAGTGGAGATGGTTTTGACTACTGCGGTTGGTAACTGTACTTGTTCACTCACATAACGTGGTTACAGTTCCAACGACTGGCAGCTCTTATCAGGTCACGTTTGTCAGCAGAATTATCCGAGTAACAAGTAATAAATTAAAACGTTGTGCCTTTTATATTTTTTAGCAGAGAGTGTGGTAAAATTAATATTTTATTTCGGATAATATCAGTGATTCTAACACAGAACTCTATTTTATTCTCTGATTTATAATATATATATATATATATATATATATATATATATATATATATATATATATATATATATATATATATATATATATATTCAATAAACTCAAGACGAGTTGAAATGTAGCAACCGTCTCAATTGATCTAACAGATCAGGTGGAAAATGTCTACCCGATACATGCAAACTGACTGACTGTGTGTGACTACGAACTGTTTTATAACGTAGATTTAGCCTGGTGGTTATTTTCCTATCGTACTCTATGTCGTATCACTGTCACTGTTGTTGTGTTTGTGTTTGTGTTTGTAGACGAGGACGAGTGTTCACGGCTGACAGCCGCGTGTAGTGAACACGCCACCTGTACCAACACCATCGGCCACTACCTGTGTGCGTGCAAGGAGGGCTACACGGGCGACGGACAGACCTGCTCCAAGTGTACGTTATCACGCCACACAGACTACACAGTGGAGTCGCTTAGTGATATGATCGTGACACTTTGGGCCAAACCACAACATTTTGCACAGTTGTACCTTAGGATAAATAATTATATAATCATATTATCCAATATCTCGAGATTTTAATGCTATTTTAAAATGTTTTCAAAAGGTCATTTATTTACGGAAACACATCTTTCATGGAATGATTATCTAATTTCATAAATTCAAAATGGCCGATAAATGAGCAAATGTATAAATATTGTTATTCTTTATCAGAGAATTAGCAATTGCACAAAGATTCTGAAAAATATTTTGCACACAGATACCTTATGGACATGTACAGCTTTTGAGATGGGGCTGCCCATATTTAAAGGTCATAGGTATTGGACACTATGATAATATAATTATTGATCTATGACTTTGACCTCATCTTGAACATGGCATTTAAAATCGGGCAGCCCCTCTAAAAAGTGTTATATGGTCCTAAGGTACAAACTGTGCCAAATTTGGTGCTTTGGCCCAGCGTGTCACGATTCCATTAAAATTTGCACTTAAGCGACTCCACTAACAGTATACGTTGTTCTAATTCTGCGTGTTTGTCTATTTTGTAATTACTATGTTAGATTATATTGTGATACAACCACGTTATGCTAGTATTTTATGTTGACCATGTATAACAATATTGCATTGATGCAACATTGCTGTAACGTATAAATATGATTACGGGTGCATTCTAGGAGAAATCATTGTTTATTAAAGTAATATAAGTAAACATCTTAGCACTATGATGTCGTATGACCATCATATCATATACAAACACTTAGCCAGTAATAATGATGGTTGTTTAAATTGACACTAATATAGGTTCTTTTTATTAGATTTCATGTTTATGTGACATGCATGTTAACCGTGTCCCTGGTTAAGTAAAATATTATGATACCAATATGCCATTAAAAGATATATCTACAGTCCATTTATATACCTGTTGTGGTAATATCTGGCCCAGGTCTCTAAAAGCATGTGAACTTGACCTTATCACGGCAAGTATATATTTACTATGAATGTGTGCATCTGAACCTAATGTCATCAGATAATATTGTCTTTTTCCTCCTATAACAGGTTTAATGTGATTTTTGGAGAAAAAGGATTATTTGGTGTCCCAAATAATAACATAATAATAATTCTTTTAAGGTTCTCAAAGTATCCCGTTTCATTATAATTTGGCTCACGAAAGAAACCCTATCGGATCCCAGAGAACTCCTGTAAAGAAATAGGTTGTGTTGCTCGATGACAGTGACCTCTGAGTGCGCCTGTCCCGTCAACTCCATCTGCATGAACTCGCAGTGTGAGTGTGAGAGTGGCTACCAGGGCGACGGAGAGAAGTGCGTCGACATCAACGAATGCGAGGCGAAGGGAAAAACGAGTTACGAGTGTCACGTCAACGCAGACTGCACCAACTACCCCGGCGGGTACTCGTGCCGCTGTCAGGCTGGCTTCCGCGGGGACGGGAAGTACTGCACAGGTGGGTTATAACCCTTACCCAAATTCTTACTATTCCGCGGGGACGACAAGTACTGTACAGGTGGGTTATACCCTTACCCCAACACTAACTCTTCCGCGGGGACGACAAGTACTGTACAGGTGGGTTATACCCTTACCCCAACACTAACTCATCCGCGGGGACGACAAGTACTGTACAGGTGGGTTATACCCTTACCCCAACACTAACTCTTCCACGGAGACGACAAGTACTGTACAGGTGGATTATAACCCTTACCCTAACACTAACCCTTCCACGGAGACGACAAGTACTGTACAGGTGGATTTTAACCCTTACCCCAACACTAACCCTTCCACGGAGACGACAAGTACTGTACAGGTGGGTTATAAACCTTACCCCAACACTAACCCTTCCGCGGGACGGCAATTTCTACCACCACCAATATAAACCGTGATTGTTGTTTCACTTAAAACCCTCGAAACCCACAGTCGGGACAACAGAAGGCGTACACATTCCGTGTGCCTTGTCAACAGACTGACACGTGCAATGGTGACTGTTGCCATACGTCACTGTAGACAATGCGTCGTCCGTTGCAGACATCGACGAGTGTGTTGAGAAGAGACACGACTGCTCGCAGTTCGCCGAGTGCAGGAACACGGTGGGCGGTTTCCAGTGCGCGTGCAATGCCGGCTTCCACGGCGACGGCTGGGACTGTCTGCGTGAGTACTGCTGCCTCGGTCTCAGGGACACGTACTGTTGACTTTAAATATTAGGATCCAATAAAGGAATACACACTGTCATGCTCAATTAAAATGTGTTATTTATTTACATACCATTTATTTATTTATTAACATGATAAAACTGGCACACCACTATTTTATAGATAGTAATGGTTTAGCATAATTAGTATTACTTTGAGTGCTGCAAGGGCTAATAGACAGGGGGATCTACTTAGTGTTATACATTATGGCAATAATAAATAATATTATTAGGACAATATTAGAAAATGAAATGGAGTAACTACCATAATAGCACCAATAATATTCCGTTTAATATATATATATATATATATATATATATATATATATATATATATATATATATATATATATATATATATATATATATATATATATATATATATATATATATATATATATATATATATATATTATATATATATGTGTGTAAGTTATATATATATGTGTGTGTAAATTATATTTAAAAAAAAGTGTATATATATATATATATATATATATATATATATATATATATATATATAATTTACACATATATATATATAATTTACATATATATACAATTTATATATTATATATATATATATATATATATATATATATATATATATATATATATTCCACCGACAGCGGCGAATGGCTGCGACCGTAACGGCGGGTGTCACAAGAACGCGCGCTGTGCCAGCGTTGCTATGGGCGGTTACACGTGTCGCTGTGTGGACGGGTATCAGGGCGACGGGTACTTCTGTGCAGGTACGTTATACGTGTCACTGTAGTGATCGGCATAATAGTGACACATACTTCTGTACCGTTATATTATACGTGTCACTGTATTGACGAATATCAAGGTAATGGGTATGTCTGTGCGGGTTCTTTCTTCGTGTCGCTGTATATACTGGAATTAAAGTGACAGTCATGAAAGATTTGTTTGTTTATTAAGCTGTAAGGCTCATGTAAATCTGCCATTTTACATATTATTTACTTTTCTGTTTAATTCCTAATGAACACATAATCGAGGCACTGAACCGAAATGTGCCATGTATGTGGGTCTCTATGTGGCTAAAGACATGCTCAATTAGCCTGCAACGTGAACGCGACAACGTGTTGAACAATAAGAATTTTTTAACTTAAGTATATAACCAAATAAAGTGATATTTTTTCGGTTAAGTGATGAACGAATATATGTGACGCAACATATGTCCATTGATCTCATTTGTAGACGAAAATGAATGCGAGTCAAATGCGACCGAATGTCATGATAATGCAACATGTACTAATACGCCCGGAAGCTACACCTGCACATGCGCCAACGGATTCTGGGGCAATGGATATTATTGCGAAGGTACCAATAATTTCGTCTTTTATCCCAACTTGTTTCGTCTATCTTAAGATTTCGATAACGATCAGGCACACGTTTTGTTTGGAGGCTCGCCTTTGTTAACAATTTACGTCTTTTGCGACTGTTTCCGTATTTAGTGTTTCACGCTCAATACGGAGACACATCTAGTCTTTAATGACTATTTTCCCTAGGAGTCTACTGTCATTTGTACGACTATTTTCTTCAGTAATTAAGAAGTTTCGTATCTACTGTACTATATTTTTATATGTAAAATAAAGTAACACGGAATCAAACAAGTCACGGGCTACGGTATACAATAATGTCTCCGTCAATACGAAAATGGGGTAAAGCAATTTTAGGGAGAAGTAAATTGTCGCGACTATAATACACCGAACGGTAATGTTATGATTGTATTGTTTATATACCATCTATGTTATGTGGAGTTTCTGGTCTCATGTCGAAACAACAGCGATCATTTCCTTGTCGTACTTCCACATGTAAGCACTGTGTCAATTTGCAGACAAAGACGAATGTCAGCTAGGAACTGAATGCCCGCCGAACGAGGAGTGCTTTAACACGCTCGGGTCCTACCAGTGCCAGTGCAAGCCCGGCTTCACTGTTGTTGGCGTCGCATGTGTCGGTAAGTATCTGTGTCTGGTGTATTTAACCAAACTAACAATACAATTTAATAAATGTGGCATCGAGTATATCATCATGTAACGTCTAAGCAGCGAGTTGCATCGCAATCTAAAAAACTCGTCGCAACGTGGAGTCGGAAGTCTGCAGGTGATGTAAAGTGATCACTCGAAGGAAATGTAAAGTGATCAGTTTGCTCAATAATGGGCATATATATATATATATGCATATATATATATATATATATATATATATATATATATATATATATATATATATATATATATACACACACACGAAATATACACGAACCGGTTGACGACCATTAAATGGTTGTTTTGTGTATTGTTATGTTGTTGTAGCTAAATATATTTGATTTGATTATAATTTTTTAGAAAAAAATATTTGATTTGATTTAGCCACACCTACTTATGGTACTATATTAAAATGCAGATATCGACGAGTGCGCTAGGTCGGCCACAAACATTTGCCATGACAACGCGACGTGCACCAACACCATGTCCAGCTACACCTGCTCCTGCGTGCTTGGTTACTATGGTGACGGCATCACCTGCTCGGGTAAACAGAATCTTTTGATATTTAGTTAAATAATTACATATTAAGAATTGACATATAAAATCACGCATCAATACATATTAGCGTACTCACATATTGGCGTGCGTGAATGCGTATTGATCAGCCAACTTATTTAATATAAGTTGGTCGATGCAATAATTTATGTAGTTAGATATAATTGATTCAGTAGTCGATTTGTAAAAATCCTGTGCGTTTCTTGTGTAGCGACCAATATGAGATAACTATGCAAAACTAATAATGTCTCTGTTTATATTGATGCACATTGACAATATGTTTATTACACAAAATAGCGTACACGTTTTATTTCTTTTGAAAACAAATAAACTCTTATGAATTAATGTTTTGTCATGTAACTTGGTATATGAATAAATGTCCTTTGATACACGAAACATAGCTTACATTAAACCAGCATTTAAGCGAACTATACCAGTTGTTAGCATTTGTTGAAATATCAGTAGTATTACGTTTGTGTTATTCGTATAAATAATTAAATATACACACTTCCCTTGTACTGATCCTTCGAGACGACCTGTTGTGTCTTCAGACGTCAACGAGTGTAAGCTGGGTATTGCCAACTGTGACATCAATTCATTGTGCCGTAACACGAATGGCAGCTTCACGTGTGAATGTCTGCGCGGATACATCGGGGACGGCGTCACTTGTCACCATATCCCTAACCCGTGCGGTCCTCGGGGACGGAACGACTGTCACAAACACGCCGACTGCATCGCTACATTGACGGCCTATAAGTGTATCTGTCAAGCCGGCTATGACGGTGATGGTTTCGAGTGCATTTGTAAGTATAAGTGTATCTGTCAAGCCGGGTATGACGGCGATGGTTTCGAGTGCATTTGTAAGTATAAGTGTATCTGTCAAGCCGGGTATGACGGCGATGGATTCGAGTGTATTTGTAAGTATAAGTGTATCTGTCAATCCGGGTATGACGGCGACGGTTTCGAATGCATTTGTAAGTATAAGTGTATCTGTCAAGACGGGTATGACGGCGACGGTTTCGTGTGCATTTGTAAGTATACGTGTATCTGTCAAGCCGGCTACGACGGTGTCGGATTCGGATGTATCTGTAAGAATGAGTATATAATTATGTCAAGCCGGCTATGACGGCATCGGTTGTGATGACGACAATTTGGAATGTGCTTGTACGTTGGAAAACACTTCGTCATCGACCACACAGTAACATTTTTACAATCTTATGATGATGAAGAAGAAGACGAAGATGAAGAAAATAATGATAATAATAACATGATGTTATTGACAATGACAACGATAATGACAATGATGATGACGACGACGAAGAAGAAGATGATGAAAATGATGATGATGATGATGATAAGGATGAATAGGAGGTAGTAAGTAAATGGAGATAAATAAATGGACAGAAAGTGAGGCGAGACAAGAGACAGTAAGAGACTGTGTAATATAGAAATATAGAGAGGATAGAAGAATGGGGAGTTAACATGGGAGAGAAAAGAGATGAGGCAAGACACAGACGAGTAAGAGAGGAGCAAGAAAGGGGTGACTGAGAGTGCCGTGCGTGTCAAGTGTTCGTGTTTCCGTCAATACGACTGCACAATGTGGTCATTAACGGTTCACGAACGTGTTTGTGCGTCTATGTGATATTGCCATTTTAATAACAATTATTTTGTATCTGTCTTTGGACGGGATGTTCCAAACCTGATTTGTCATTTGCTGTTGCTAGTCACGAAGCCGTGCGACATACCAGGGACGTGTCACCAGGACGCGACGTGTGTGAGCGTGGGTCGCCGGGCCGTCTGCTCCTGTATCTCTCCGCTGAGAGGGGACGGACACTCGTGTGAACGTGAGTCGCTTAGTCAGGACGTCAGTTTGATATGACAGTGTGACATTTACGCTAAGCTTCGAATCACTTTTCATTGTGTCATTTTGTGTAATGCATTTATTTTGTTCAAAGTATACTTTAAGACACGTGTAAAAATGTCGTATGAACACGAAAGGGTATATAAAGTGTGCTTTATGTTGCATCTTGCAATTCACGCAAAAGAAACAGTCATCACAGAGAGGATATGCATTACAAATACCCCAGTGATTACATAAACCGTAATGGCTATATACACACGTGTCGGAGTGCGTCTGCTTTAAGTAGAGCTGTGGACGAGTAAATGTCTACTTGTCTAATCATAGCTGTGGACGAGTGTGTGTTGTTACAACTGCTTATGTACACCTTTAGACGAATGTGTACATTCTCACTGTTGAGGAAAAGGGCGTGTTTGCTTAAGCTTTGAACGAATTTATGTTCATAAATGTTTTGACAATTGCATGTTTATCTCAGCTGTGGACGAGTGTGTGTTTACTTTTAGCTGTGGACGAGTGTGTGTTTACTTTTAGCTGTGGACGAGTGTGTGTTTAGTTTCAACTGTGGACGAGTGTATGTTCACTTAAAGCTATGGATGAATGTGTGTTTACTTTCAGCTGTGGACGACTGTGTGTTTTCTTATCACTGTGGACGAGTGTGTGTTTACTTACAGCTGTGGACGAGTGTGTGTTTACTTAGAGCTGTGCACGAGTGTGTGTTTACTTACAGCTGTGGACGAATGTGTGTTTACTTACAGCTGTGGACGAGTGTGAGTTTACTTACAGCTTTGGACCAGTGTGTGTTTACTTACAGATTTGGACAAGTGTGTGTTTACTTACAGCTGTGGACGAGTGTGTGTTTACTTACAGCTGTGGACGAGTGTGTGTTTACTTACAGCTGTGCACGAGTGTGTGTTTACTTACAGCTGTGGATGAGTGTGTGTTTTCTTACAGCTGTTGACGAGTGTGTGTTTACTTACAGCTGTGGACGAGTGTGTGTTTACGTACAGCTGTGGACAAGTGTGTGTTTACTTACAGCTTTGGACGAGTGTGTGCTTATCTACAGCTGTGGACGAGTGTGTGTTTACCTACAGCTGTGCACAAGTGTGTGTTTACCTACAGCTGTGCACAAGTGTGTGTTTACCTACAGCTGTGCACGAGTGTGTGTTTACTTACAGCTGTGGACGAGTGTGTGTTTACTTACAGCTGTGGACGAGTGTGTGTTTACTTTCAGCTGTGGACGAGTGTGTGTTTACTTACAGCTGTGGACGAGTGTGTGTTTACTTACAGCTGTGGACGAGTGTGTGTTTACTTTCAACAGCGGACGAGTGTGTGTTTACTTACAGCTTTGGACGAGTGTGTGTTTATTATCAGCTGTGGATGAGTGTATGTTTACTTACAGCTATGGATGAATGTACGTTTACTTTCAACTGTGGACGAGTTTGTGTTTACCTACAGCTGTGGATGAATGCGAGTTTACTTTCCGCTGTGGACAGGTGTGTGTTTACTTACAGCTGTGGACGAGTGTGTGTTTACTTACAGCTGTGGACGAGTGTGTGTTTTCTTACAGCTGTGGACGAGTGTGTGTTTTCTTACAGCTGTGGACGAGTGTGTGATTACTTACATCTGTGGACGAGTGTGTGTTTACCTACAGCTGTGGACCTGTATGTGTTTACTTACAGCTGTTGACGAGTGTGTGTTTACTTACAGCTGTCGACGAGTGTGCGGAAGGCACGGCGGTGTGTGACGTCAATTCTATCTGCGTTGACATTGACAACGGCTACAAATGTCTCTGCAAATACGGTTACTACGGCAACGGGAAAAAACTGTGCAAAGGTTCATATTCGCTTCTTACAATACGTTTGTAATCATTTATGAAATCTCCGTTGATCTCTGCGTATGAAATATTGCAAAGTTACTCTTGTATGACTTAATAAATGATAATTATTTGTTACGCGAAAACATACATGCACGCACGAATAATACACATTTCACACAATAATACACACATATAACCAAGTGAATTGTTTTCGCGTTGCAGATGTCAACGAATGTGATGCTGCCACTCCCCATGGAGGGCGCCACCTGTGCGACATTGCCGGCGGTGCGAGGTGTGAGAACACAAACGGAAGTTACGTCTGCGTGTGCGCAAGTGGGATGGGCTCTCCCAACGGTCTGCATGGATGTGAAAGTATGTTTTGAATTTCGCATTAACGCCAATCCAATATTATAATAATTAGGTACTTCCCTAATGTGTTTGGCTTAATGACGCAATAACAAAAGGAAAGTGGGTCAACCAAAATTGCTGCTATCTGATAAGTACGTGAAACCAAGGAAGTGTGTCTGGCGAATGAGGTTAGCCATCTTACTATTGTTACTTCTTAGAGAGTCGACGTGGTGTTCCATTAAACATACTTATAATACTACGGAGGGAGTGGAATATGACGTTGTGTTCCATTAGACATACTTACTACGGAGAGAGTGGAGTGTGACGCACCTTCAACCGTTAACATCGCTTGTCATTTGATTAAATAAATGAACTCATATTATGCATTAAAACATTATGCATTGTAATTTTAGCTGTGAACGAATGCAAATCTCGTCGTACAAATAAATGTGGCAAAAACACGTACTGTCACAACACACGACACGGCTACTTCTGCGCCTGCCGCGTCGGGTACCACAAGGTCGGCGACATGTACTCCTGTGAAGGTACGTAGGCACATTCGTTTATCATTGTCGGAGTGCCTCTGTCTCTACTGCGAGAGATAAAGAGATACATTTATTATGTGGCAACTTTGCAGTACATGTACATTCATACTAAAATCAACAATTCCATACAATATCATACAATGTTAGCATATCATGTTAACAATTTAAATCATCATTGGAAACCTACGTAATAAATGTAAACCATATCCACTGTACATTAAAATATACTTTACATAAACATTGTTATAAAATAAATACATTAATTAATTAAATCAAAGGATTTATATAGCTTATAATACATAAACGTGTATAAAACATGTAGCTACTTTTATTACATAAATAATATTTGACGTCTGCCTGCCACACATTCTGTGTACGTGATATTTTGTAGACATCGATGAGTGCCAGTCCCTGTCATCTCGATGTCCAAGTCACTCGACGTGTGTCAACACCAGGGGGAGCTACCGGTGCACGTGCAACGACGGGTACCGCGTCGTGCCGGCCGACATGACATGCACCGGTACGTGTAGTGTACGTGACGTCTACTGTACTGGGGCGTGTACTGTACGTGACGTGTACTGTGGCGTGTAGTGTTCTGTGGCGTGTACTCTACTGGTATATGTTTGTGTATATATAAACACACACACACACACACACACACACACACACACACACACACACACACACACACACACACACACACACACACACACACACACACACACACACACACACACACATATATATATATATACATACATATATATATATATATATATATATATATATCTATATATGTATATATGTATATATGTATATATGTATATATGTATATATGTATATATATATATATATATATATATATATATATATATATATGTATATATGTATATATGTATATATATATATATATATATATATATATATATATATATATATATATATATATATATACACGTGGCATATAATGTACTATGGCGTATGCTGTAATGGTACGTGTACTGTACTGTGATGTGTACTGTTCTGTGACGTCTACTGTACTGGTACATGGTGTGAGTGTACTCTGGCGTATCCTGAACTGGTACTTGTTCGCTTTGGTTGCCTTAGTTAATTACGTGACGACGTGATCGGATCATATCGATCGACGACGAGATAGTCCACGCATGGTATTTACCAGTTGAAAATAATAAATGGGTCGACGTTGTGTATTATCATTCATCTTCACAATGCAGCTATAGTGTTTCGTAACTATACAAAGGCCCCAGCATGATGTTTCATGACCTCTCTGTCTTGTGCTATGCCAGTTAGTGCCCTTTCAGTTCTTGTCTAGTTCGGGTCTCCGTCGTCTCGCCGGTCTTCCTCTACTTCGTGTCCAGATGGTTACACGCGATGTACATAAAATGTCTCGTATTCTACGACGAACCGTCCGATATAAATATTGCGCCTTATAATGTCCATACTTATCCGACTGGCGTCAATGTGTTTATTGCACAATATCCACAATGCTACACTGAAAAGGAAGGCCATACAAATATTGTACGATCCTACCCATCCTCTGAATGACGCTTTTCAGAAACTTCCGTCAGGGAGACGTCTAAAAGTTCCACTACCTAAAAAAACCTATTAAAGAAATCTTATATAGCCTCTGCCATTTTCATTTTCATTTTCATTTTTAAATGCTAAATTTTAATGTACGGTATATTTATTTTATGCCATACTCTTATGGTACTGATTGATCTAATCTGATTTATTTACCAATTTTAGTAAATATTCTTAATGTTATCACATTGTGTTTTATCAAAGAACATTTTAAGGAATATTACTTGCTTATTTATTAATTATTTAGAGTACTTATTTATATACTTAATTTGCTTACTTTACCAATTTTAGTGCTGATTAATATTATTACAAGTTTATTGTATCTTATGAACCGTATATATTATGGCTCACCAATCTTATTACTGTCATTTTATTGTGTAACTGAAGAACAATTTCCGTCTTTAATGTGATATTTTAAATGGACAATAAAGTCTTTTAAATCTTGGATGGTTCAGTTTTTTTTAAGCACGACATGTGTTCATGTGTTCTGTGTCGACTCGTCCCTAGACATTGACGAGTGTAGTGAAGTGCCGGGGGCGTGTAACGTCAGTCACACCGTGTGTGTGAACGAGAAGGGCGGCTACAAGTGTCTGTGTGAGCCGGGCTATGAGGGTGACGGCCTCAACTGTACAGGTGGGTGGCATCTGCTCGGGTCATGTTGTATCGTACTGGAGGTGTCGTTTCGCAGATAGCTGACCATCCAGTGGTATCAATCAAACGGTTCATGACATACTCCCAATAAATATTTTCACGTAAAAACTATGCCAATTTGGTACATTCATCGTGCCACACCAATATAGACAATAAAATATTACTATATTCGTGTATACATAATACCGCCCAGAACTATTTAAATACGCAACCTCCCACAATTAATAAAGAAAAATGTGCTTAAGCCTACATTCTACGCTACGTATGGAGACATCTGTTTCGCAAGTCCATGTTTGGATGTTGTATGTTATCAGATATGCTTGTAATATATAGCGTCATCGTCAATTATGACATGTGTCATGTTATCAGATATCGAATGATACTAGTAATATATAGTGTCAATGCCAAGTATGACATTTGTCATGTTATCATATATCGAATGATACTAGTAATATATAGTGTCAGCGTCAAGTATGACTGGTGTCATGTCAGATATTGAATGATACTAGTAATATATATAGTGTCAG
>OZ024855.1:21662024-21669524 GCA_964017155.1 Oasisia sp. SBJ-2009
GAGTTCAACTTGTTTCCATCAACCATGATATCCTCCTCTCGGGTTCTTGTAGAGTTGGGTTGGTACAGCACCTCGGTCTTCTTAATGTTAATCTTCAGGCCAAACTTCTTTGACGCATTGGAGAAGGCATCCACTATATTCTGCATCTCTTCAGCAGAGTGTGCAACCAGTGCACTGTCATCTGCGAATAGCAGCTCTCTCATCAGTATCCGAGTAGTCTTGGTCTTCGCTCTGAAGTGTGCGACGTTGAATAGGTCAGCGCTTTGTCTGGACTGTATGTAGACGCCATCCCCCATGTCTCGGAAAGCATCATCGAGCATTGCTGATAGGAAGATGGAGAACAGCGTGGGGGCCAGTACACATCCTTGCTTGACCCCATTTGTGACACTGAACGATTCCGAGACTTCCCCTCCAACACTAACATTCGCCATCATTCCGGTATGTAGTGCCTCGATCATTGTTGTGAACTTCTCTGGGCATCCATACTTCCTCAGTAGCTGCCATAGCCCGGTCCTCCCAACTGTATCGAACGCCTTACTGAAGTCGACAAATCCCATGTACAGTGGTCGGTCCTGCTCAATGCACTTTTCTTGTAGTTGTCGGAGACAAAATATCATATCCACGGTGCTCCGGTTACCTCTGAAGCCACATTGAGTCTCTGGAACTACCTCTGGTGTTATGTGGGTAGATAGTCTGTTGAGTAGGATCCTGGCAAAGATCTTGCCTGCTATGGAAAGAAGAGAGATTCCTCTATAGTTCCCACAGTCTGTTCGATCACCTTTCTTGTAGATGGTTACAATGCTGGCATCCTTCCATGCTTGTGGTACAGAACCCACCTCCCAGGCATTGGTGATTAGTTGGTGCACTCTGCTGAACAGATTGTCTCCTCCGTACTTCCATACTTCTGCAGGAATTCCATCTCCTCCAGGTGCTTTGCCATCTTTCAGGCCGGCGATTGCTTTAGCCATCTCATCCATAGTTGGAATCTCATCTAGGCTTGTCTTGATAATGCGCTGCGGGATGTTGTCCAAAGCTTCGTGATCTATGTCTCCAGGGACGTTGAGTAGCTTCGGGAAGTGTTCACTCCATCTTGCCACAACTCTCTTGCTGTCAGAGAAGGTCTCCATTCCATCTGCTGATTTCAGTTGAACAGGTCCCTTCTTTTTGGGTCCCCACACTTCAGTCCATTGTAGAAGCCCTTCATGTTGTTACTGTCTGCAGCTCTCTGCAGCTCCACTGCTTTCCTTTCCCACCAGTCTGACTTCAGTGCACGGGTGTGTTTTTGTAGCAGTCTGCAGGCGTCTTTATATGCTGCAGTGGTGGATCTAGTGCTCCTGGTTTGCAACACTCTCTGGTGGGATTGGTCTCTTCTGCTCATAAGAGTTTGTAGCTCCTGGTCGTTGGGGTCGAACCAGTCCTGGTGTTTTCTGTCTGGCTTGCCAAGATATGTATTTGCTGTGTTGTACACGACCTGCTGCAGAGCTGCCCATTCCTCGTCTGGTGTTGAGTTTTCCTTCTCCTCCCATTGGGCGACAGCACTGTCCATCTCCTGCTCAAAACTCTCCCTATGGCTAGTGGTTACATAGTTTTGCTGTGTTGAGCTTGGTCGGCTTACTTGTTCCTTGCCTGCTGTGCTTTTGTCGTATTCTGAAAGCCACTTTTGACCTCAGCATCTGGTGATCGGTCCAACAGTTTGCTCCACGCATGGCTCGGGTACTGTGGATGTCCATCTTATCCCAACACCTCGTGATGATGAAGTCGATCATATGCCAGTGTCTGGAACGAGGAGGTCCAGGTGGTCTTGCGTTCATCCTTCTGCTTGAACATGGTGTTCCTCACTATCAGTTCGAACTCAGAGCACAGAGCCAGTAGAAGCTCGCCATTGGAGTTGCATTTCCCAATCCCATGTTTGCCCATGATCAAGGGCCACTTGTCATTGTCTCTTCCTATCCCCGCATTGAAGTCTCCTATCAGCAGTAGCTTATCTGTACGGGGATGCCACTGAGCACACTTGTCAGCTGGTTGTAGAAGGCCTCCTTGTTTTCGTTTGGGTTTGTCATTGTCGGAGCATACACGCTGATAATTGTAGCAAAGTTGTCCTTGCTCAGAGGTAGTCTCATCGTCATGATTCTGTCACTTACTGGCCGTGGCATTTCTCTCAGCTTTGTGACGATATCCTTTTTGATAGCAAAGCCCACTCCGGCCTCCCTTCTTTCTCCTTCGGGTTTGCCACTCCAGAAGAAAGAGTATTCCAAGTCGTTGAGACTACCAGACTCTGAGAACCTTGTTTCACATAGGGCGGCGATGTCGATGTTGTATTTGGCAAGTTCCATTGCTACTAGTGCCATACGTCTTTCTGGTCGGTTAGCTCCTTCTCGGTCGAGGAGAGTCCTGACGTTCCATTGTCCAATTGTCAGTAGTTGCCTTCTTTGTCTTCTTCTTCCTAGCTGATTTTTCACTGTCGATGGAAGATGAGGTCGAGCAGCGCGGTCCTTGGTAACCCGGGCGACGGCCGATCCGGTATCATGTTTCGTGCAGTTGTACATTTCATGGAAGCTGCTAGCAAAAATTGTTGAAGTGCCGCTGGCTTTTGCAAGTTACTAGCGACACTCTCTCGGGGAACAAATAGAGGTCTCACACCGGCAAGAACATGTCAAGACAGGCGCAAACTATTTGTCCCTGCAGTGGCTGGTCGAGAGATGTTGGGAGTTCCATACATCAACCGCCCTTGATGCTGCCACAGTGACATGGTTCTCTGGTTAGGGTTTGCTCCCTTAGCCTTCGGTTCTGACAAGAACCTGTACCACAAGGTAGTGGTTTACAACTCTGCATGGCAGGGGCGTCAAACTCCCTGAGGTATTGCAATACCTGCATTGCAATACCTGCATACCACATGGTATGCATCGATGGCTCTAGTTAACTATATAACGGTGTTTCGTCAGTGGAGACAGAGTGACGTCGTTGTTTCAGATGTCAATGAGTGTGACTCGATGAACGGCGGGTGTCCTGAGAACGCGGACTGTATCAACGAGCCAGGCACACGCCTGTGTCGCTGTGAGGACGGATTCACGCAGGAAGGACCTCTTTGTATGGGTGAGTAGCCCGGATGTAGTATAGTATTTTATAATTGTTATCATTAGTAGAGTTATTATTGTTACACAGGATCAAACCATGTCTGATGAACGTCACCGTGAGAATGTGTTGTTTTATGTTATTTATTATAAACTACGTTATAAAGGAGGTGTGATGCGCCGCAGCTTAATGGCTAGATTGGTGTCAACCGGGACGAGATGACATAGCGCTATTTAGAAAGAATGAATCCAAACAAACTAGTCACAGAGGCAGAGGTACAGAAGTCATCGAAGAAAGTCGAAACACCAGAGCAGATGCGGGAGGAAAGCTTGAACAGCGACTTCACAAGATTGGATGAAGAAGACACATTTTGAAAGGTGGCTGCAATGGAAAGGAAGGACTAACTAATCGTTCAACAATAGCACACCTGACACACTCAAACATACAACAGTAACCATTGTACATTCTTATATAACAAATCAACTATGCACTGTATTATATCGTCACGTTGCCGACATTTGAAATACAGTCGTTCATCCAAACATGTGTGCGCACGTGTTCCACTCTGTTGCAGACATTGACGAGTGTATGACGGTTATGTTGCAGACATTGACGAGTGTATGACGGTTATGTTGCAGACATTGACGAGTGTATGACGGTTATGTTGCAGACATTGACGAGTGTATGACGGTTATGTTGCAGACATTGACGAGTGTATGACGGTTATGTTGCAGACATTGACGAGTGTATGACGGTTATGTTGCAGACATTGACGAGTGTATGACGGTTATGTTGCTGACATTGACGAGTGTATGACGGTTATGTTGCAGACATTGACGAGTGTATGACGGTTATGTTGCAGACATTGACGAGTGTATGACGGTTATGTTGCAGACATTGACGAGTGTATGACGGTTATGTTGCAGACATTGACGAGTGTATGACGGTTATGTTGCAGACATTGACGAGTGTATGACGGTTATGTTGCAGACATTGACGAGTGTATGACGGTTATGTTGCAGACATTGACGAGTGTATGACGGTTATGTTGCAGACATTGACAATTGTATGACGGTTATGTTGCAGACATTGACGAGTGTATGACGGTTATGTTGCAGACATTGACGAGTGCGTGACGGACACAACTTGTGCCGCATCAGGCAGTGTCTGTGTCAACAGTCCCGGGGCCTACCAGTGTGGGTGTGACGCGGGATTCCGACTCAACGCAGCTCTCGACTGCATAGGTCAGTGTCAACATGAATGACTTGTGAACGTCGCCTTTGACATTTTATTTTACATTTTTATTTTACATTTAGTTATGGACAGGGAAAACGTATAAATACATTCGAAAGGGTTCCATAAATGAGAAACTATTCATGATAAAATGCCAACAATAACTTGGTTTAGCAACAAAACATAAAAAGGTTCTACGATGAAATATGCGTTGCCTTTGAGGTATTGAATGGCTATGAAAACATTGACAGGAGTATATGTCCACATTAAAAATTAGACAGAAGAGGATATAACATTAATATAACCATGAGATCACTGTATTGTATCATAAAATATAGTTGTGTTTCAATTTTGAGACTTGTTACCACGTTGTATTATATTATCCCGGTTTTTTCACTGCATATTTCACGATATTTCACTGTATCTTCTTCTGCACATAATTGTCCATATCTTACTGCGTGTTCTGCTCTCAAATTAGCTGACTGCAAGCTGCTGAACTGTGATGAAATGTGTCGAACTGGCACAGGTTTCTCACGATACAAATAAGTTAAGAAGCCGTTAATTGTTTCTGTTCAGATATCAACGAGTGTCTCCTTGTTGACACGGACGGCGTTGGTTTGTGCGGCAACGGCTCCAGCTGTCACAACCTGCCCGGATCGTGTCGTTGTATTTGTGCCGCAGGATTCAGCACGCCTCAGACGGAGACGTGTGCTCCGTGCACAGGTAGGCCCGTCTGCAGCTCCCGGGTGTATTGTTGTATTCCAAGTATAAAAATCGTAAATTGTGTTATGTTAGAGATTGTATCAATGCATTCCCAGTATATATTATGTACCAATGTCTTTTTATGGTAGGTTTAATATCAAAAAGCTTATGTTTAAGGATATAATAATAGTAATAATAATATTAATAATAATAGTAATAATAATAGTAACATATTTCTATATAGCGCCCCATCCAAATAATTGTTCTGGGGCGCATATGCATAGGGTTAGGTTACGTTAGGTTGAAGGTACTTTTGACAAGATTGATATCGCGTGTTCACACGCATTTGTACGTGGATGGGTAGTAAATACCAACCACTTGTTAATATACGACATATTGCACAACATAGCTGCGAATATGAATTTCATAATATGTAACTAACTAGTTTTGTCTAACACATATACGTTAGCACGCGTGCATGCATGAGCAAGTTTACACACACACGCACACGCACACGCACACGCACACGCACACGCACACGCACACGCACACGCACACGCACACGCACACGCACACGCACACACACACACACACACACACACACACACACACACACACACGACTGTAGCCAATATCTGATACAATACCGTTGTGCATGTGTCACAGACATCGACGAGTGCGTGAGTGCCATGTTCCCCCACCAGTGCACGGGTGACAAGGAATGTGTCAACAAGTCTCCGTTCTACGACTGTGTGTGTAAGGCCGGCTACCGTACAACAGGAGACACCTGCACAGGTAACAACAACACACGTATACAATAATTATAACAATAATCTTTGTTTTATATGGCGCTTATATCTTCACAGTCTGTATAGCGCTTTAGCTACACAGGTAGGCAGCCCACAGAAGAAACCAACCAAAATCCCTAAACATGAACAGTGACTCGTGAAGGTCATCGTTACAACAAAGATCTCCGAAGATGTAGAAAAGAAGCGACAACACCGTTGATGAAGAATGTGTCGTTAAAATAAATTTGTCACGGAGAAATTGATTCATATTTTACATACTGTTTTATTTACCAAAAAAATAGCATACTTGATATTTCAACTAACCCTTATTACTTCATGCTTATATACGCGGCTAGGATATTTCGAGAACATTAAATACTCCTATTTGCCGTTGTGTTTGTGCCAGAGATTGACGAGTGTGTTGAGTTGGTCGGTGTGTGCGGCGTGGGCCGCTGTGAGAACACGAAGGGATCCTACCAGTGCATCTGTCCCCCCGGGTTCCTAGCCACGGACGGCACATGCTCTAGTAGGTACCGTTTACTGCATTCATTGTTTAAACGTTTCCGTTGACGGCATATGCAAACTGCATGTATAGACATACTTAGATTGCCGTTCAATACTGTTCTCCTGATCACCAAGCTGATTACGACCACGACTGTGTTCAATGGCGGTATTTATTATGTGGCTGTGCTACATCGGCCACTCGTACCACCTCACATACTTTACCATTAAACAACTACGTAGGTGTTACGTTAGGTTGGGTTACATAGGCCACCCGTACCACCTAACCTACTTTACCATTAAACAACTCGGAAGGTGTTACGTTAGGCTAGGTTACACCGGTCACTCGTAGCTATTTATCATTAAATAATTTAAATAATTACGCGAAATCTTGTTTCTTGACAAATTATTCATGAACTGAAATTGGTACAAAAAGGAGTTATGTTAATTTTCAAAATGTTGCTATAATTATTTTTATATAACGCGTTACCATAATCGTATCTAAGCCCAGAATGTATATCTGCAAATGGATGATAGGAATAATTATGACGATGCTATATTATTTCAGACATTAATGAGTGTAACCAGCCACTGAACTCGGAATACGCTCACGACTGTGAGAACTCGACGTGTGTTGACGATGAGCCGGGCTACAAGTAAGTGTCAACCAACATTTACCTATATAAAGATACGAACAGAGGAATCAAGTTCTCACAGACGGCATTCCGTCAAACAAGACACAGAGTAGTAAACAAACCGTGTCTCTTTTACATTTGCCTCGCTTCATGGCACGTTACAGTTTTTTTTAATCTTGACCTAACTACTCGTCTTATGCATTAATGTATTATTTATATTAAATATATATATATATATATATATATATATATATATATATATATATATATATATATATATATATATATATATATATATATATATATATATATATATATACAGCCAGCAGAGGACTGGTTCACTAAGATAAAGAATTCTTAAGGAAAGTTCATCATTAAATAAAATGGGATGTTAAAGTATTTGTTTCTTCAAAACGCAAATATACATTGCCGTATTATCACGAACACAATTTGCATTGACACAGCAGTGAAAATGGCCTGCTGACGCGTCATGCTGTTCAAAGTGTTCACATATTCAAGACCACTGGTACTGGTCAAAATTGAACTTAGAATGCAAAATTGTGCAATGT
>OZ024855.1:21674524-21682024 GCA_964017155.1 Oasisia sp. SBJ-2009
ACATGATACCAATATGAACACTCTATCTTGTGTATGGGCGAAGATATTCCACTTCAAGCGCATAAGTTTGTGGAATGTCACTTCCGAGAAAATGAGTTTTTAAAGTGATCGGTCGTAAAAAGTGATATCGTGGAACATTACCATAGCAACCACATCTTTATAATGCTCCAATTATGCTGAAATGTTGCATAGACCTAGAGATGGTGTATACTCACAATATGTGAAAGTATAATTAGGAATTTATATTAAATATTAAGCTTACGACCGGCTAGGACCGATTAATTGGCCCGAGACACCTTCCTGCATAAACACATTTTAGGTTGCGTAATCAGTAACGACCCATAACATAAATCATAAAAATAAAAGTTCTCGACGGATTTGATTCATTTTTATGTTATTTAGCAGCTAAAACGTATTGCTTCATTTGTCTCGCAGGAAGTAGGAAATGTATCCGTTCAGTAATTATTTGGGTGCAGGCTAGTGCGCTAAATCAGGCTAAAAACGGCTTTGTTTTAGACTAATTAGCTGTGAAAATAATGAGGGGGTTGCATTGAAATGCTCATTATTACCCATTTCAACACTATTTCATGGTATCTATTATGAAAATATTGAAAGATTGATGATTTTGCTGATTGATTCCGCCAAGAACCCACTTTCGACATTTTGAGGGCATGCTGACTAATTACACCCTGGCGCCGATCGAAGATCTGCGACAAGCGCCTGGTTTTGGCGTGCCGCGTCATATATGAGTTTACGGAAACATGGCTCTCAAACCAGAGATTCAAAATCAGTACGCTTCATATAACATAGGAACACTTAGCAAGACTGACTCCTATAGAATGCAATATTACCAAGAACAATAGTAATCTGGAATAAACTTAAAAATTACTAATTAAGTGAAGTGGTTCAGTACCATCAGCAACGTTAACCTGTTAACCTTACAATTAAGTTTAATTTGTTTTAATATATTCAATATTTATAGTATTAGTATTTTTGCGCTGCATCCTCAATAATATGATGAGACGGACATGTTATTTGGCAGAAGCCTTGTAATATATAAAATGCTGCGATGATGCACAGAGTATATTTACACATGACCCAACAAGTTTGACTGGCACTGTAAAAAATGGATTTAGAAACATACGCTGAATATTGATATAATACAGTATGTCGATTACGGAGACGTATCTCGGTACATGTAGGTTTCTGTTTCAATGATGTCACACAACAATGTTCCCTTTTTGATTTGAGATTTGTCATTAATAACGATCTTAAGTTTAGTATCATTGTCAGTAACTTAAGATATGTCATTGCTAACGATCTTAAGTTTAATATCTTTGTCAGTACCTTAACATTTGTCATTGCTATCGATCTTAAGTGTAGTATCATTATCAGTAACTTAACATTTGTCATTGCTATCGATCTTAAGTTTAGTATCATTATCAGTAACTTAACATTTGTCATTGCTATCGATCTTAAGTTTAGTATCATTATCAGGAACTTAACATTTGCCATTGCTAACGATCTTAAGTTTAATATCATTATCAGTAACTTAACATTTGTCATTGCTATCGATCTTAAGTTTAGTATCATTATCAGGAACCTAATATTTGCCATTGCTAACGATCTTAAGTTTAATATCATTGTAAGTAACTTAACATTTGTTATTGCTAACGACCTTAGGTTTAATACCATTGTCATAATTTAACATCTGTCACTGCAGTATCCTGTGATGAAGTGTCCTGCTCTAAGTGGGCTCGCTGTCACATGGTGGACGGCCAACCCACGTGTCAATGTCCCGAGCACTGTCCAGTCAACGCAGGTATGTCTATCACATGTCTAGGAGTGACTGACATGACCACATGTTCTGTTCACATTGTCACGGTTTAGGTGCCTACCTACACATATGGCATCTGACCATTACAACACACGATGTGTCATTTCGGTGTCACATCTACAAAAACATATGTCACACGGAGCAATCACATCTGTCAATCGGCGCACGTCGATAGCAAATCTTGTTAGCGTCCTGCCGTGTAGAATATGTCGACACCCAGCATTAATTCGTTGTGTATTATTTGTGTAATAACAATAACAATAATATTTACACTGGACGAATCAAGTGAATTGATATCGGTGCTTCACTTACGTGTACACGGAATTATTCGTATTTTATTTCATTGTCTCCTGTCGTCAGCGGGAGGGTTGGTGGCGACGGTCGGTGGCAACAGCAAGGGCGCCGTGTGTGTGTTCCCGTTCGTATACCAGGGCGTGTCTCACACGGACTGTGTACGCGGCGCCACGGGCCGGGCCTGGTGCAGCACGACGGCCGACTACGACGTGGACGGCAAGTCGGGAGACTGTGTCTACGGTGAGACTCATTGTATGTTGGGTGGATGCGGGAGACCCAGGCACGTGACGCATTACATTAGTAGTTGGAGCGATCTATATGGTAGATCATGGCGTGGTTGGTAAGGGGTGGTGTGGTTTTAAAGTTGGGTGGTTTCTAAGGGGTGTGGGTGGTATGTAAGAGGTGTGCTGGTTTATAAGGGATGGTGTGGTTTATAACGGGTGGAATGGTTTTAAAGGACGAGGGTGTTTTGTAAGAAATGGGGGTGGTTTGTAAGGATGATGGTTGTTTGTAAGATGTGAGGGTGGTTTGTAAGGATGAGGATGGTTTATAAAGGGTGGGGTGGTTTGTAACCGGTAGAGTAGTTTATAAGGGGTAAGGTGGGTATGTGAGAGATGGGTTATTTGTAAGAGACATAGGCGATTTAGTTTGGTTGTTACTTATCCCAGCGTGTCCCAGGGACAGATTCGATGGTGTCGTATAGCGAGCAACACATTCGTGAATTCTGTTTGAAGCTAAAGGATATCAGTACACAAACAAACACAGCTCACTGTCACCATTATTTGATGCGTACACAATCATTATATATATATATATATATATATATATATATATATATATATATATACATATACGTATACATATATATACATATATATATATATACATATACATATATATATATATATATATATATATATATATATATATATATATATTATACATATATATACTGTTTTTCAAATTTAATCATTGTCGGTGCCATTGTTGGGCGTAAGCATTACGTCTGCGTAGCTTTAGCGCCAAGCTTTTGAGCCGGACAATTCCGGGTAATCAATAGACGACATAGAATAACTCATAGAAAATCGACGAAAGGCGATGAAAAACATAAAAATAGAAACCTTGTATGCTCTTCACGTCTCCTGGATATTAGGTAAGCTCTTATTCGAAACGAAAGCTTGCTGGGTATATTCATTTTCGTCCATGGAAGGAAAAAAAGAAGGTTAGAGATTATTACTTTGGCGTTGGACATAATCTTCGCCATGGTTACTGTTGGACGCTAACTAAAAGCAACTCGCGAGCATAGCCAATGTGGACGGCAAAAACGCAATTCTAATGAAAGATGCATGTGCATCCCGGATCGATTTTTATATACTGAGATCCCCTTTAGCTTCAACCTGTTAAGTAAATCGACCTGGAAATGGGCCGAGTGAGACGGCGCAGCTGCAGGCAGAAAACGAGGTTTGTGACTACTAGTGTCATTTATTTGTCTAGTTCCATCACATATCCTTATGACTTATCTTAATCCGAACGTTATACTTTAACGTCTGCATTTATATATATATATATATATATATATATATATATATATATATATAATATATATATATTTATGTGGGACCACCCTACCAGATAATGTTGTGACTCGGAAACGTGGCTAGTTTGCTGAACAATTATACATGACACAAGTCGGAATGTATGTTTGTATAGGAGCTATTGAGTAGCCAGCTTTTATGTAGAACTAGATTCAATAACTATGACATGTACAAAGAAATCAACTACTTGTACATATAATACAGCATACACAGGCTATACAGCAAAGGTGGGGGAACCGACCACACATAGCCAATCCTGTAATAGATTGGCTCCCCCCACCATCAGACCACTGTTCAATGTTAGCAATATTTTTCAAGGTTGGTGGTTGGGTGAAAAAAAGGCTGACCGGAGGTGAGAACAGAAGTTTCCGGCACCGAATCGCTGATAAGCAGCGCGAGGTTGACATACTGATCCGACCAGATTTTTTGGTCCACCAGGCTACCGAGGGGCACTGCTGCAAACCCATTCAAGTTTTTTGGGTAACTAGGTAATGTCTCACCAAGGTCCCCAGCGAGTGACCCATCGAGTGGAATGGCCGATCCGGTCGCTGCTGGCAAGGCTGACCCCGCAGCAGGGGTCAGAGCACAGTTAGACTTCCTGGTGTAACCCATACGAATGTAGTACCTTAATAATTGTGTCATTTGAGATTTTGAAAAAATAAATTAATGTGAAATGAGTACCGTAGGACAGGCATACCAGTAGGTTAAGTGCTATGATATATCTGCAGTGCAATGACGCATGTTAGGCAGAGTGTAGTTGGCGTAGTGATTTTTAGCCATTTTTTCTTACATGACCCTGCGAATGCAGAAAAGCGTGCTCAGTTTGGTCAATATTGAGGGTCAGAACACATGCATGCATTTTAAGAGAGCCTGAGATATGCTTTTTTGACGAAATTTGATCAGCATATCAGTGACATGACTGCAGTGATTGTGTTAAAATTTAGATTTTTTCTCAGGTCCAGTTTCCTTATAATCTGACAAAACGTTAACATGGCCGCCAATGGGAAAATCAACAGTGCTCTGTGCCCTAATAACTGGGTTAGGAAGCTCCATGGCAACAGAAATGCTAGGTGCCATTTTTGCATTTCAGATGATGTTGCTGCTACAGAGGTGTGTGAGAATTGTAGTTTTGTCCACAAATGGTCACTGTTATGTGTGAAAAAGTTCTTGAAAATGTAAATATATGCCAAATATGAAATATGGTGCTAGTAATTGTATACCTTTACACAGGGGACACAAACAAAGTTATGATGGCTGGCACATTGTGAGAGCTATTTTGTAAAAAAAGCAGAATCATTCATGCTGACTCTAGTCTAGTTTAGTCTAAACAAGACTCAATGCATGCCATGTATCAACTTTATTATTTTGGAGTGACACTGTGTTGGTACAAACAGGAGTTACTATCTGCATCAGGACATATGCTTTGGGCATGGGCAATTTGAAGACTACTTATTAAACCTGGACATTGAAATGATGCTGAAGTCAAACTTACTATTTTAAGTGGTGTAGAATGCTCTGGATTGTATGTAGTGAAGAGACTGCTGTCATTTCAACGTTGACGATGACATTTTTGTGTTGGAGGTTCTCTGCATGCATGACTCAGATGTATCGCTCTTAACTGCATAGGCCAGGTAACTCAGCCATTCCTCCATTGTGGTCGCATGTATTGGTATGTCTCGGCAAGTTGATCATGTATTTTGAAACTAGGGCTATATACTGTATATTGAGTGTACAGACGCGTTGCATTGAAATGTGCATGTGCATGTGCATGTATGTGCAGACACATATGCGTGCATATACGTATATGCACGTAGGCAGGCGCGAGCACACACACACTATCTCTGGTTTTGTCTAGTCATTATTTGCCTTGAATAGCTGTGTCAGTCTTCATCCAACTGTGTTGAACGCAGTGAGTAAGGAGGCTCACAGAGTTGTCAAAATTGTATATGTTCTCCCCTTTTTATCACAGGTATCACTGCTACTGTGAAATATACCTTTTAGGCCTTGTATTTTCTGCTTTATCAATGTGTGAAATAAAATGTATGTCCTAATTACCATTTCAGTGCCAGTTGTTATAAGCAATGTGCATATTGCCCATGGCCAAAGTAACTATCATTGTCATTGACACAATATGGTTCCAATGTAATATTTTATTCTCTCATACATAAAGTGTTATGTCATAGGACCATGATATGGTTGACTTTTTTCTCAAACCACCAACATTAAGTCTTATTTCCACCACACTACAGAATGCATTCCCAATGCTTATTTTTAGCATCCTTCATTGCACCAAATGCAGACTAATTCCAATAAATATTGTCACTGAATACCATAATACAACTTTTAGGAGCCAAGCCCATCTTGTCAGTCTAAAATCCTCATCAAGAGTGCCTGGATGGTCAATTTGTATGGGGGGTGGGGTAACTTGGTAAGCCATGTATTATTTGCTTAAAGAGATATGTCAAGACTGAATATATGACATGAAAGAGGAATAAGTCATCTGTCTATCTATACCACTGACACATGTCTGTCACTAGCTGTCCTCAAAGGAAAGTCCAAGAGGCATCAGGATTTATGACAGGCTTACAGGAAGTGTGACTGGGCATGCCTTTGATCTGATACTGGCCTGTAAGCTCTGTGAGGATACAGCAATCATTGATCCATTGTTCTGAGCATGTGCACTAATTGGGCTGTGTAATGGCATTACATTTGACAAGTTGTGTTACCTCACTTTTCTGAAATCCCCATTTTAAAGTGAAATATGGACATTATTATGTAGGGTAGGAGTGACATAACTGTTTTTGTATATTTTTTATTTCACAATATGGTGACAACAGACTATGCATGATTTTCTTGCAGATTATATGGTTGGCTGTCACATACATATTCTCTATGCATATATACGCAAGCTGTAAGTTGCAGTGTGGTCAGCACCATAAGAGGTTTTTTATTTATTTATACAATATTGGACCATAAAATAAGGCGCGGGTGGTCATTTGTAAAGTGGGTAAAAAAATACCAGATTAAGGGATGACATTGATTTTTTGGCCTCCTGCATGATATATATGTAGCTTTCAAAAGAGCCTAAATTAAAGGATTTGTAAAAAATGCAAAATTCCTATTAGGGGTCAGAGCACAGTTAGACTTCCTGGTGTAACCCATACGAATGTAGTACCTTAATAATTGTGTCATTTGAGATTTTGAAAAAATAAATTAATGTGAAATGAGTACCGTAGGACAGGCATACCAGTAGGTTAAGTGCTATGATATATCTGCAGTGCAATGACGCATGTTAGGCAGAGTGTAGTTGGCGTAGTGATTTTTAGCCATTTTTTCTTACATGACCCTGCGAATGCAGAAAAGCGTGCTCAGTTTGGTCAATATTGAGGGTCAGAACACATGCATGCATTTTAAGAGAGCCTGAGATATGCTTTTTTGACGAAATTTGATCAGCATATCAGTGACATGACTGCAGTGATTGTGTTAAAATTTAGATTTTTTCTCAGGTCCAGTTTCCTTATAATCTGACAAAACGTTAACATGGCCGCCAATGGGAAAATCAACAGTGCTCTGTGCCCAGCAGCTGGTGTGACTGACCCGGCTGCGGCTGGAATACGATTACCCGAGGCAGTGGCGGACGCCAACCCTAAGACGACCTCCCGAAGGGACGCCATGTCCGCCTTCATCGACACCATCTGAGCCGACAGATCGGACACCCCAGGAGACGGCATAGGGGCAGGTATGGACACAGTAGGTGTCCCCTCTGTCGACACA
>OZ024855.1:21687024-21697024 GCA_964017155.1 Oasisia sp. SBJ-2009
CTTCTCTTGACAAACAAGTAATTGCATAAATAACAGTGCAATTCCAATTTGTTTGCCAAGCTGAACCGTGTCGTCAAGCGTTCTATTTAATAGTAATAATAATATTTATTATTTATAAAGCGCAATATCCAAATTGCTTATAGCGCTGAACAATAAAATGTATAGCTATTTATTCGATAGTTCATGTACTGCATGTTTCCTGCTGCAATCTGTCTCGTTTCCCAGAATGCATCTACGGCGAGTACGGACGATGGTCCGGCTGCTCCGTGACCTGTGGTCAAGGCTTCCAGTCTCGCTGGCGGCCAGTGCTAGTGAAGCCTGACTGGCCGCCCAGTGCATGTCGGGACAGAGAACAAAGGAAGAAGTGTTACGAAGCGCCGTGCAAAGGAGGTATTTCTATTTTGTGTATCGCAATCTTCACTTCATATTTTACATATGACAATGTAATAGTTATTGTCTACTCAGAATGCATTACCTACACGAGTATCTGGGCACAGTTTGGAAAGCGAAACAAAATAAATAACAAAATTGTGTAACACTCATGGTAGTAGTAGTGGTGGTAGTGGTAGTGGTAGTGGTAGCGGTAGCGGTAGCGGCAGCGGTAGCGGTAGCGGTAGCGGCAGCGGCAGCGGTAGCGGTAGCGGCAGCGGCAGCGGCAGCGGCAGCGGCAGCGGCAGCGGAAGCGGCAGCGGCAGCGGCAGCGGCAGCGGAAGCGGTAGCGGTAGCGGTAGCGGTAGCGGTAGCGGTAGCGGTAGCGGTAGCGGTAGCGGTAGCAGTAGCAGTAGCAGTAGTAATAGTAATAGTAGTAGTAGTAGTTGTTGTTGTTGTACGATGCGATGAATATGTGATGTTTGTAGTGACACAATTGGTCAATTGGTGCATGTACGTTGCATAAGAGAAAATCGATACGTTTGACTGCTCTAGCCATAAGTCAGCTGTGTTTTATTTTAGATAAATGCAAAACTTGTTATTGCTGTTGACTAACACAGTTCAAGCATGTTATGTAACATAAATGGAAAATGTTTGATTGTATAGTTAAGCTGAGTTATGCATGCTGTTTTAGACAAATGCGAGACGTTTTCCTGCAACGGACCTGCCGAGTTTTGTGTGTTACACCACGGCCATCCAGTATGCGAATGCCCCCACTGTGCGTTCGTTCCACGCCTTCCGGTATGTGGCATGCTGGGAGACGAAATGATGACTTTCTTCAATCTCTGCAAGCTCAAGTTTGAGGCCTGCGCCCAAGGACGCAACTACACCGTGCTACATGACGGCGACTGTCTCGGTGAGTGACGTCACTTCCGTGTTACTATTATACAAACATTAGGTCTGATCAAATGATTACACATTCACAACTACATGTTAACACGTTAACAGTACACATTGTTGCATTTTGTAAAAAATAAATACAAGTGGCTTTATTATAATATTACACTAAATGTATGCTCTGATGGTTACATGTCAATAGATCGTCTTCAATATTAATGTTATGTACATTCATAGCAGATACAAAACAAATTAATAATATAAAATATTGTTAAATAGTGACGTGGAACCTTGCCCTTGGAGTCACGCAATGGGCTTGGCAAACCTGGTCTTAATAGCGAGGTGACCCTAATACTGAAGATGAGGTCTGAAGAATGGTGGGAATTGGGAACGATACACGTGATTTTAATAGCAACGCGTGTTAAGTTTGTAGCATCTGAGAGCACTTACAGCGGTAGTTGTGTACTTGTTTTAATAAAATGTTAAGTACAGAGGTCTGGCGTAGAGAGAAGGCGCGTGGTCTCACGCTATTATTAACAGCTAGACGGACCAAGCTATAGACGACTACCGTTCCCAGACAGACGCAGTGACGTGGTGTATTTATGACAAATCTACTCATGTGATTAGACTTTGAGTTAACGATGTTACCTACGTTGACCTAGGATCTTATTCGCTGGATCTGTTGTTGTTTATAGATTGTGAATGGCTTATTACACATCAATTCATTGTTTCTAATTACTACTGCAATTGTAAAGAATGCCTCTGAGTCTGATATCGAAACAGTCAGTCTAAACTTGCGAGGTTTTCTGTAGCTATGTTGTATTTAGTTACTGACCCTATTAGCATAAAGCGATATGACCGTATTATCGGGAAGAATATCCATTTCTTCACTACGAATATTATTTGCGATTGACCCAACGTGACCCTAATTGCGAGTTGACCCATTGTCGAGGTTCCACTGTACGTTTCACCTGAAACGATACCAGACCACTGAATTATTTAAATGTGCTGTTACACAACCTTTCAGTATGCTGTAGTCAATGCAGAGATGCTGTTGTAATATCGAAATGTGAATAATCCCAGTCAGGCGTGACAGTTGTTGGTAGGACTGGAATAATTGTTGAGGTCACGATACGGTCGTGGCATACAAAATGTTGATGTCACGATACGATCGTGGCGTACAAACTCTTGAGGTCACGATACGGTCGTGGCGTGCAAACTGTTGAGGTCACGATACAGTCGTGGCGTACAAACTGTTGACGTCACGATACGGTCGTGTGGTACAAACTGTTGAGGACACGATACGGTCGTGGCGTACAAACTGTTGAGGTCACGATACAGTCGTGGCGTGCAAACTGTTGAGGTCACGATACAGTCGTGGCGTACAAACTGTTGACGTCACGATACGGTCGTGTGGTATAAACTGTTGAGGACACGATACGGTCGTGGCGTACAAACTGTTGAGGTCACGATACGGTCGTGGCGTACAAACTGTTGAGGTCACGATACGGTCGTGGCGTACAAACTGTTGAGGTCACGATACGGTCGTGGCGTACGAACTGTTGAGGTCACGATACGGTCGTGGCGTACGAACTGTTGAGGTCACGATACGGTCGTGGCGTACGAACTGTTGAGGTCACGATACGGTCGTGGCGTACGAACTGTTGAGGTCACGATACGGTCGTGGCGTTCAGACGACGTGTGTGGTGACGAGAAAACGATTGCTGACAAAACTCTCTGACCGGCGAATATTTGTGTATTGCCATAGCTGCTCTGGGAATAAGCCAGCTGTCGTCCTTATGCACAGAGCAGCTCTGGCAATAAGCGCGCATGTCGGCATTATTGCCAGAACAGCTTTGACAAAAACCGCGTAAGTCGGTCTTATTGCCAGACTGGCAATTAGGACGACTTCCGCGCTTATTGCCAGAGATGCTCTGCAGATCTCGGATCTCAATTTCCCATTCAAGATTGTTTAAATCAGTGACTAAAGCTATATCGGAGTGTCACATGTATCTAAGACATAACTACTATGTCGACGTGTTTTCGCTGAAAATATCGCCAACCGGACGTGCATGCGCGTTGCCATAAATCTACTTCTGCTCTGGCAATAAGGCCGACTTGCTCGCTTATTGCCAGAGCTGCTCTGGCAATAGTCAGGGCAGGGCGTACACATTATAGTCAGGGTCCTCGTGTACCTAAAACTGGATCCCGTGAGAATCACTTGCCAAAAGCGATTTTTTTGTTTGAATGTTATCATTAGGGTATCAGTAAAAGGAAAAAGTTTGGTGGCAATTTTACTTTTGGGGCATAACGTGGCGACGGCCATTTTCCAAAATGGCTGCCAAATTCAATATCCCCCTATCTTAATAAATACGGCATGCAGAGCAATAATTGTGGTATGCGAGAGTATATTTTAGGGGTCCCCGATTTCAAATATGCAATTATTTGGCTCCTCCGGCATTTATTTCCGCCATTTTTAAAGATGGCGGTCGTCAATATAAATGTCCCCATGTCTCAAACACTGCGCCACCTAGAGCAATTATATTGACGTTGTTGGATAGCTTGGTGGATAGCGATACCAAATATATTATTTGTCACCTTCAATAACATAACAATTCGTGCCATTTTTAAAGATGGCGTCTGGCAAAGCCCATAATGTGCGTATTTAAGAAATACGGTATTTAGATCCATATATCACCACATCTTGAGTGCTTCGTGTCGTCGAAGGGTGAAGCTGATGTACGGGATGACACCAGGACCCTGACTATTACGGGTGTGACATAAATATAAACTTGAACATGTTGATTTCACCGAGAAAAAATCCCAAACTTTACACGATCTCCCAAATAAACCGTTGGCGTGTGTACAATATATTGTGTGCTTGTGTGCTTGTGTGCTTGCGTGCGTGTGTCCGTGTGTCCGTGTGTCCGTGTGTCCGTGTGTCCGTGTGTCCGTGTGTCCGTGTGTCCGTGTGTCCGTGTGTCCGTGTGTCCGTGTGTCCGTGTGTCCGTGTGTCCGTGTCCGTGCCCGAGCCCGTGCCCGTGCCCGTGCCCGTGCCCGTGCCCGTGCCCGTGCCCGTGCCCGTGCCCGTGCCCGTGCCCGTGCCCGTGCCCGTGCCCGTGCCCGTGCCCGTGCCCGTGCCCGTGCCCGTGCCCGTGCCCGTGCCCGTGCCCGTGCCCGTGCCCGTGCCCGTGCCCGTGCCCGTGCCCGTGCCCGTGCCCGTGCCCGTGCCCGTGCCCGTGCCCGTGCCCGTGCCCGTGCCCGTGCCCGTGCCCGTGCCCGTGCCCGTGCCCGTGCCCGTGCCCGTGCCCGTGCCCGTGCCCGTGCCCGTGCCCGTGCCCGTGCCCGTGCCCGTGCCCGTGCCCGTGCCCGTGCCCGTGCCCGTGCCCGTGCCCGTGCCCGTGCCCGTGCCCGTGCCCGTGCCCGTGCCCGTGCCCGTGCCCGTGCCCGTGCCCGTGCCCGTGCCCGTGCCCGTGCCCGTGCCCGTGCCCGTGCCCGTGCCCGTGCCCGTGCCCGTGCCCGTGCCCGTGCCCGTGCCCGTGCCGGTGCCGGTGCCGGTGCCGGTGCCGGTGCCGGTGCCGGTGCCGGTGCCGGTGCCGGTGCCGGTGCCGGTGCCGGTGCCGGTGCCGGTGTCGGTGTCGGTGTCGGTGTCGGTGTCGGTGTCGGTGTCGGTGTCGGTGTCGGTGTCGGTGTCGGTGTCGGTGTCGGTGTCGGTGTCGGTGTCGGTGTCGGTGTCGGTGTCGGTGTCGGTGTCGGTGTCGGTGTCGGTGTCGGTGTCGGTGTCGGTGTCGGTGTCAGTGTCAGTGTCAGTGTCAGTGTCAGTGTCAGTGTCAGTGTCAGTGTCAGTGTCAGTGTCAGTGTCAGTGTCAGTGTCAGTGTCAGTATAATGACGTTGAGTTCACGTTGACAGACGGTCAGCCCAACGAGCCTCTCATGTGTACCGTCATGCGTCACTACAAGCGTGTCACGGACGCGGCCGGGTGTCACACGGAGGACGTGCAGCGGGTGTTCTCGTGCGAGGGCGGGTGTGGCAAGGTGACGGGCTACTGCTGCGACCCGACGGAGCTGAGCTACAAACACGTGCGGTTCGTGTGTCCGGGCGCCGCCACCAAGGTCGCCAAGGTAGCCATCGTAGCACTGCATTGACTGGTTCTTGTAGACGTTGTATGGGTATTACCAAATACAGATAAGCGAGGGGAAAATGTAGAATTAAACACGCCCACAGTAACTGTTTAGTTCAACGTTAAAAAAGTTAAAGTAAAGGTAAGTTGTTATATAGCGCAGTATCCAATCCTTACGATTGCTCAAAGCGCGTTTTTCACTTTACTCCCTGGCAGACCTGTTCAATCAAAGACCATCTCGGCTTCTCAGGGAAGTATCCAGCCACGCGGCAATTTCGCGAAGACTGCTCGTACACAAATATTCATCACTGTCTATAGCCATACATCATTCATATAGCTGAGTGAACTGGAGCAATGTAGAGTGAAACAAACTTGCCCAAGGTTTTACCCGGCAGCACACGATTCGAACTCGGGTCTTCTTAGTTGAGTCCGATTCTCTACCCCTGAGCCACTGCGCTACTACATGAATGCAGATCGTAAGCGTGCACGATCTGAGTATTGTTTGGAAGCATCCCTGTACACTTTCTGTTATTCTGGCACACACATAAATTCCCGGTTAAAATTAATAAAATTACATGTAAACGGACCTGCATTCATTCGTTTTCAGTCTTGTATATATGTACATTTCCAAAAATGTCCTAAATGAGTTAGTCTGTACAGCGTCTTCCGCCTTCGCTGATACTTTTGCATTTGCGTAGACTTAGTTTCATCCACTTTAAGACGTCGGAAAAATCGCTATATTCCAAGTCGATGTTTTTTGCCAAAATCAAATACGTCAACCACTCAGCGGAGACTTAAGGCAAGACGTGGCCATTGAACGGATGATTCAAGTGATTATGCGAGTCGTGTGCGTTGTGCGAAAATAACAGAACTATGGTTTAACAAGATAATGATATCTTATGAATAGTATTCAACATTGAACTTACATTAACACAAAAATAAGTATAAATTCAAATTTGCAGTTGTTCATAAAATACGAATTACGGAGCCCCACACGGATAGCATATAAATTAAATAAGGATACCTTTTTTATCAAATAATGCTGTATTATAAAAAGTATTCAAAATTAAACTTATATTAATACAAAATAAATAGAAATACAAATTTTCAGTTGTTTATAAAAATAGAAATTACGGCAGGAGTAACCAGTTTCCGTGAGGTGGCAGCATTTTTAGATCACGCGGACAATATTCAAAAGCCGGCAGAATCACCAGACCGTCCTCTCGGCGTAGTTACGCAGCCGACCGACAGTCGGTTAAGCGAGATTATCCGAGCTGTGGCTCTTAAACACACAGCGTCCTCACACAGATGGTATAACAACTTAAAACAGATCGACGAGCATTAACACGATACCATGATCGCCGGCTTAACCAGCTATAAGGTGTTGGGGACACTAGAACTGAGTGTTTTGGACATGTTTCAATATGTGTATTTCGCTCACTTGTGTGATGTTAATTATATGCATATCACGTAATATCCGAAGTAATATCAACAGTCGGATGTCCACATTCTCGTACAGTCGTCACAGAGCACCACATCACTTCGCCCAGCAGGTGTACTGGCGTGCTGTAGAATGGCCAAACTGTTTCAGAACAATAACATTTGTAATTCCAGTATTCGGGGAATATCAAAAAGGTCATAAAGTATTAATATAAAAAGCCGGGAAATCGATTAAGCCGCTGCATGCCAGAAGATGTTGCCGAAATAATACTTAGCCAGACGTAATCTCGTTTAACAGATGTCCCCCTAAGAATCTCTAAAATGTAATAACACCCAGCTGTTGTATAAATGATATGATATTGTTAAACCTATCGATGTTCAAATATTATACGGTTTTAAACAGTTACTAATATTTTGATGTATGCGAAGATTTGTTTGTAATTTAGTTTTACATATGAATTAAATGTGCTTATAATATGTATAGTTATATTTTAGTTTCGATATATATATATATATATATATATATATATATATATATATATATATATATATATATATATATATATATATACATATATAATATAATATAAATTATATGCTGTATTCCTAATGTTTTAAGCCTAAGTTTTCTATTGTCTATTCCCAATACGTATTGCATTTGTCCAGTGAACGCAGAAAAATAAATACAACATCGTTTTTGTCAAACCTTTGGAAAGTTCAACTGGAAAGGTAATTTTGACAATTTATGGCAATTTTCCGCCAATTTCTGCCATTTTACAGATTAACAAGGCTGTCAATTTTCATATGTCCTAAAGGCACTTAGCGAAGTCAATATATCATGGAAATCATATATATATATATATATATATATATATATATATATATATATATATATATATATATATATATATATATAATTATATATATATATATTATATATATTATAATATGTATATTAGTATGTGTTTGTGTGTATATACTAAATATATATGTATGTGTAGACTCATAGTGGTTTCATGTTTATGAAAAACACTTCAATCATAAGAAATGCACTTTTACAATTAACAATGTATAAACAGTTGTTTTTGATTAGTAATCTCTGCTAATCGCCTGTCTCCTGTCGTCTGTCGTAGCTCCTACAGATCGAGCAGTGCGGCTGTGTGCGGGGCCGGATGTCGCGTCAACTCAGCCTGATTGTCGCCCCGTGACACGGACATTGACCAGCACGTCCAGCTTCGTTATAAGACATTAGCTTCAGTCATAGTCTTCATGTATCATTCCGCAAGGCCGATGTTCGTAACTTCTAACATTGCTATCGCTGCTTTAGAAGTATGAACGGTGTGTTGTTATTCATTTAAAAAGTGGTCGCACGTGTACATTCGCAGATTAATAAACATTCAACTATCATTTGCCTTCTAACCTATTTAATCATGCTCCTTTTTTGCCGTGTTTATATTGTTATGACGTTGGAAAACAACTGAGCGTACATTAAGTATAAATAAAACGTATACAACTAACAGTGATGTGTAGTTTTGGTCATTTTATTTTTCTTACTCCTGGCAGGTTTTACGGTCACGTGATTGCGACGACTCATTTTCAAAAAAGTATGAAGTTAAACACAAACACTCCTATTGCGATGTTTCTTTAAAAAAAAAAATATTATAATCAACAAGTTCCTGTGCACCATCTGGTGTGTGCTGCATCGGGCTGTCCATGCCGTCATGCACGTCATCGATGGGGAGGAATGCCAGACCATCAAGCTTCCCGCAGAAGAGCTTGAAGTCATCATCAGCTGTGTACCTCGGACTGAGGCCAAGCTCCTGGATCTTCCTCCAGGTTGCCTGTGTCAGATGGTAGAAGCAACCCTGGATTCTCACTCCCAGTGGAAGCACAGCCATCAGAGCCCTGATCACAGCCAGCTCAAAGTCGCACAGCACTGTCGCCGGTGTTGGTACTGGCAGCTCCAGAATCTCACAATAGTCCACCACTGCCTGAAACAGATCCTGATAGCACTGCTGGGACGAGGGCATAAACTGTAGTAACAGCTATAGTCCCAAGAGGAACCCGAATCACATACAGCTGCATAAATCCGCGTGGAGCCATGGCAAAATTGCCATCAATGAACCGTCTGGGAGGTAGGACAAAACCCCCTCCGGACAAAATCCCCTCGGACAAAACCCCCTCGGACAAAACCCCCTCGGACAAAACCCCCTCCATACAAAAGTCCATCAAGACATAAGCTCCTTCCGGACAAAACCCCCTCGGACAAAACCCCCTCACCATAGATACTAACTTCAAGAATTATCAAAAGAAGTAATCTTAGCTTGGCTGTATATTTGTGCATACTATATATAATATAGCGGATCGGTGGTGCTGAACAACAATCTTTTCTTCTCCTGAAATTTTAGCTTAACTTAATAATTGTATAAATATATTTTTTAAACAAAATTGAACGCATTCAATTGTAATTATGATGTATGTCTACTAATTTAAATTATATTATTAGAAGATTATATACATATATTTGTTTTAACAATTTTAAAGGACATTTTATATATATTTATTTATTTATTAACTAGTTTACACCACAATTATTGTTAAATAGATAATCTATTATTTTAATTGTGTCTTTATTTATTTATTATATTAAAATATTTTTTTCACACACACACACACACACACACATATAAATATATATATATTTTATATTTATTTGCCATATTTCATTTTATTGTATATATACATATATATATATATATATATATATATATATATATATATATATATATATATATATATATATATATATATATATATATATATATATATATATATATATATATATATATAGGCACTATATGAGTCAACGCCAGACTACATTCCAATTCATCATGTAATGCACGTTGAATATGGCAATAAACCTTTATTATTATATATAATAATATATATATATATATAATTTGGTATGTAAAAATGTAAATACATACCATACATATCATTGATGAGGGGGTTTTGTCCGGAAATGGATTGTTTAGAAGGAAGTGTGTATGGAGGGGATTTTGTCCAAGGGGGTTTTGTCCGGAAATGGCTTATGTCTAGAGGCAGTTATGTATGGAGAGGGTTTTGTCCAAGGGGGTTTTGTCCGAGGGGGTTTTGTCCGAGGGTTTTTTTGT
>OZ024855.1:21704524-21722024 GCA_964017155.1 Oasisia sp. SBJ-2009
TAATGTTGTATCGGAGACAACAACTAATGTTTTATCGGAGACAACAACTAATGTTGTATCGGAGGCAACAACTAATGTTGTATCGGGGGCAACAACACATTTTTTATTTTCATGATAGACAATTTCCTGTCATTAGACAATTTCTTGTCATGGCGTCGTGCGTCATGTCATCCTGTGCCGTGTCATCTCATGTCAAGGCGTCGTGCGTCATGTCGTCATGTGCCGTGTCATTTCATGCCATAGTATAATGCGTTATGTCATCCTGTGCCGTGTCATCTCATGTCATGCCGTCGAGCGTCATGTCATCCTGTGCCGTGTCATCTTATGACATGGCGTCGCGTGTCATGTCGCTCAGCGTTGTGTCGACGTGTGTCACATCGTGATGCAATCTGTTGTCTTGCGCCTAATTTGTTTTATTGATGTCGTTTGTTGACAAACCAGCTTAACTATTTCGTTCGTCTGTTACAAACATGTCAGTGTGTCCTTGCCATGTTGGCACAGATACATGTACATAAGCGGTTACACCCAAACATTGCAAAGCTGGTCCACACACGTGTAGAAGTTCCTAACATAGAATGTTGTTAATCACGTGGAGACTGAGGTCGCGACAATACACTTCAAGAGACGTCTGCACGATACATGCCGGTGACGGCATGTCACGTCTTGAGTGCTTATGGAGCCAGTCAGCCATGGGTGTACTTAGTGGAACACCGGCAACACCACATGACTCCGTAACAGTCGGCAGAATGGAGTGTCTCTTTTCTGTTTTGTGTTTCTTTTGCAATTGCAACAGCACATCACACTGGCGCCAATATGGTCAACACTGTGTCTTGTGCAAAGGACAAACAAAAATAACCACACGATATCGTCGCTGTTTTATAACGAGTCAGTTTTCACGTTGTTTTTTGTCACATTGGTGCAATTAATGTTGTCCTTTGCATGCGCGTTCGTGCCGCGGTTGTGGTTGGCGTGTCCGACGCGACTGTACCGTTTGTCTTTGCCCGGCGGAGGCGCGCGACAGAAGGACGCGAAGAACTGGTCCCGGAAGATCTTGTTGAATATCATATAGAGTGGGTAGTTGACGGCCGCGTTCACCGCCAGCAGCATGTCGGTGATCTCACGCACGCCCTTCACCAGGTAGTTGTCCGACTCGACGTAGCCGAGGTTGAAGAAGGCGGACATGACGGCGTCGGGGATGATACAGACGAGGAAGAAGACGATGACAACGATGAGCATCACTGTGATCTTGTTGCGCGACGCCAGCTTCTTGTTGGCGCGCGTCCGGCGCAGCGCGTTGATGATGAAGGCGTTGACGAAGACGAGGATGAAGAGCGGAACGATGGAGCGGAGCGAGCTCTGGAGCCAGTTGTAGACGAGCACGAAGGCTCCGTCCTGCCATAGTGCGGTCAGCTCCACGCCCAGCCACGTGGCGTTCGTGCCGTCGGGCGCCGCCACCTGCACCGTGCGGTAGCGCAGCGCCGACGGCACGGCGACTGACGTCATGATGACGTAGCACGCGACGCTGATGGTGACGGCGCGCTGGCGCGTGATCAGGGACACGGAGCGCGTCGGGTGACAGACGAGGATGTAACGTTCGACGGCGACGGACACCGTGAGCCACGAGGACACGCACACAGACATGTTGAAGACGAAGTGCGCATGCGGGTATAAATATCCGAACATCCGGTTTCCGGCGATCGGGCTCACTTTAAGCAGGAGTATCGTCAGCGAGTAGAGGACGTCGTTGATGAGCTTGATGATGTCACTGACGGCCAGCGCCGACAGATATACGTTCGTCGAGGTCGACATCGACTTCTGCGACATCACGATCAGAATGAACGTGTTACCCACAAGCCCGAGCGCGCACAAGATGGGGTAGCAGATGAGCCCCGTCACGAACTGGGCCGTGTGATAGAACTCACTGAACGGGGCGACTTCTTCGGTTGTTCCGTTTGCCGTCACGTTCAAGTCGTAGCCGACGGTGGCTAGCGCAAATGTTGCCATTGTGCCGTGTTGTCCGCGCCAGGTAAACATGTGGTTCCGCAGGCCGAAGTAGGTAATGTTGTCACTCCTCAAACGAGTTCATTGTTTGGGTGATCATGCAACGCTTACGGGTCGACAGAACGATGAAGTCTGCGCGAGTATGTGTCCTCTAATAAACGACACATCATTCTGAATCACTTTGTTATTGGTTCCGTCACGTCGTCGTTCGTCTCACACCAGCTTTTAACAAGTCAACGGTCGCCAGTGATGACGCCATCGCAGCACAAGTTAGATTACCGCGACATTGATGACACTTTCTTGACGCGGGTGACGTGTCTGACGAGACATCTTCCTTCTGATTTTCCCATCTGAAGCACTACAAAAAAAACAGTTAGATATATCCATATGTAGCCAGTCATCACTCATATGTGTGCGTGCATGCGTGCATGCGTGACTGTTTGAGTAGTGGTATGCTAATGATTTCCGTTAGCACGCTTTCATCCCATGGGCCGAACTATAATTTATCACTCTATACAGTGTTGCTTAAAAAGTAAGACTTTTCTGTTTTTGATTCCCCGATTGTTAAGTGTTATTAACGTGTCAGATTATGCAGCATACAGATGTAAGACCACAATTAGGTGTTCGTCTGCCATTACCAAAGAGTACCATATAGAATCAGCAGTATGCAGGTTGTCTGAATTTCTGTGAGCACATATGTAGTGTGGAGTGAGTAGAGATGATGTTTTTGTGCAGCGTGGCATCAGAGCTGTCAAATTATGACAGCTGTCAGTCGGTGCATTTCGGCGTATTAATGCAGTTGTCATTTTGCTTGGTGATGTAAAGAGGGGCAATCCGTGGGTGGTTCAAGCAGAAATGGAGGGGGTGTACGGTTGGACAGAAGTTTGTGGGAACCTGTGAGAATTTGACGAATGTTTCACAGAACTTTTGTCTTCGGAGGATAAATATGCTGTGAAAATTTTAATAACAGATCTCTTCAAGTTTAATAGGAAATGAAGGAAACGTGATAATGGTCGCCTATAGAAAATACAAAAGTAGTCTGACTCCTACATTTGATGTATGTAAACCGACGTTTCTTTTTAACGTAACGCACATTTTATGCAACTGGTCCGAGAATTGGCGTTCATTTTGGGACGCTTTTGTAATTTTCGTCAGTCTACGCGATAACAATGTTCAAAGTTATGCCCTGATCCATGATCGTTAGTAGAACTTAGAGAAACCGCTTTCCGCGTCTTTGTAGCGCCACAACTGTCTAATTAAATAATAAAAATAAATAGTTATGCTTGATCACCTCACACTCATTAAATAAGTCACACTTTCGTTGATGTTTTGGAGAAGCCAAAGCGGTACTTAAGGCCGATGCGTGATTTATTCTTTTTATCCGAGTGATTTATTTCTCAACCCAAAACAAGACCACACCGCAAGACGGAAACATCCCCGCTCTGAAGAAATGACGAAATAAGTTTTTGGAAATCAATCAGTCAGTCGGTCGGTCGGTCGGTCGGTCGGTCGGTCGGTCGGTCGGTCGGTCGGTCGGTCGGTCGGTCGGTCGGTCGGTCGGTCGGTCGGTCGGTCGGTCGGTCGGTCGGTCGGTCGGTCGGTCGGTCGGTCGGTCGGTCGGTCGGTCGGTCGGTCGGTCGGTCGGTCGGTCGGTCGGTCGGTCGGTCGGTCGGTCGGTCGGTCGGTCGGTCGGTCGGTCGGTCGGTCGGTCGGTCGGTCGGTCGGTCGGTCGGTCGGTCGGTCGGTCGGTCGGTCGGTCGGTCGGTCGGTCGGTCAATCAATCAATCAGTCAATCAATTTTTTTTCAAAACACACAACATGAAAAACAAACAACACAAATCAAGTAAATAATAAGTCACATGATACGAATGATATACAATGAAGAAAATTAAAAATGTTCACGTCAACATTAACCCGGTTTCTCTCTCTCCCGTGGTATAACTCGTGTGGTATTAGTTTCTCCCGCGATATATTTCCCCAACCATTTATATTACATTTATTACATTATATATATTTATTTATCACATTACATTATTTACATTACAACTACATTTATATTTAAAGGAACATGTAACCATAGTGTTGAAAATGCGTTAAAATCCCCCCAATTCCCACATACCATTCAAGATAGAATATTGTAACACATGTATTTTTTGTGTAATTTTGTAAGAATGTTATACATCATGAAATTAATCTTGAAACATACATTTTCACTGACCATGGGCCCATGGTCAGTGAAAATGTTTGTTGCCCATTTCACAGGGAACTTCCGAAGAGTAACGCGAGAGAGAGTGTGAGTGTGACGTAGACTGTCCACCACTCTCAGCAATATAGGCGGTGCGCAACATGTAAACACTAGCACAGCGACATGATTTAAGTTGTTTTTATGAGTCTTGTGATAATGAAATGCTTGAATGTCAAGCATACGGATGCCAAAAGAAGGCAGGAGAAGGGTCAGTGAAAGGAAAGAGATTTTTCCAAATGCCAATAAATTATCTGCGAAGCGCGAGTTGGCGATGAAATGGCTCCACAATATGTACGGGTCATGCTGTGGAAAAATGCAATTTCACCGGAAAATGGTTTGCCAGAACCATGTCACCGTTGATTTGGAACACAGTTTGCGGGGATTGGATGAAAGACGACTGTTGAACGAAGCTACTGAATTTGTGCACAGAACGAAACGTCCGGCGCCGAAGGGTCGTTGTTGCACGCGAAGAAGGGTCTCGCAAAAGGGACGAACGAACATAATGTATGCAAATACTATAAATGGGGTACTAGAATATAATTCAATGTATTTATTTTGTAATAATAAAAATCACTGATTAGTAAAATATTCACTGCGCGACGGTCGACTGGAATATTGCAGTCGATTGCATGGATAAACGATTTGTTTACACGTGAAAGTGGGCGATAATAATAGTTATTAAGCTCCGTCGAACCGACCAAGTCCAAGTAGGAATGCGCGATTGCCTTTGTTGCAGTCCCTACTTGAGCATCATTATTCTTTATTCTATTCTGTAAGTGTAATTAAATGGATGGATATATCTCGGCTCGGACTCAGTGGGTGGAGAATTCGTTTTGTTTTGCCCATCCGAGGCGCTACGGTTGTGGAAGTGTGACGTCACACACCAACCGGCGAAATGTCCAAAATGTCAGCCTCCAGGGAGGTTCACTATTTATCCTTAAAACTTAATAAGTCATTTCAGAAAAAAATAACGAAATATGGGATATGATTCAATGAACATTGTTTAATGGTTTGAGCAATTTTTACTTTTTGGGTTGCATGTTCCTTTAAGTATCGTGGTCATTTATCGGGTCATCAGACTCGTTTGTTTTTCTAGATTCCATCTTGCTGATCTCTGCTTCCAATTAACGTTCCACGTGGGAGCTTTATCGACCGGGACTCGACCTTTACATGAGCTGACCCACAGGGTAACTGTAGAGCTTCATGACATCTATTAAGCATTCAGTACGAGAGGTTACGTACACGGCAGAGATTAGTGGTTAATACTGTTTAATTTATTTTAATATAACCAGGCGTACCAGACAAGAAACGTGATGGGTGAACTTTATCAGGAGTTGCTATTTCTGGTCACGGCACTTATGTACAATTCGGACCAACTTAAAGTTTGCCAGTATAACTGTGTAACTGTATAACTGTATAACTGTGTAACTGTGTAACTGTGTAACTGCGTAACTGCGTAACTGCGTAACTGCGTAACTGCGTAACTGCGTAACTGCGTAACTGCGTAACTGCGTAACTGCGTAACTGCGTGAATGTGTAATTGTGTAACTGTATAACTGTATAACTGTATAACTGTATAACTGTATAACTGTATAACTGTATAACTGTATAACTGTATAACTGTATAACTGTATAACTGTATAACTGGCTACATTGGATACTACACCTTAACCCTAACCACTCAGCATTCCCAGATATATTTATGTTTGACATACTTCTGTCTTGCCAGCCGCAGGGGCCCCTGTCGCCCATTACTGCGCCAGGCACATGACATCAGCGACAACAGGGTTTGTTTACGTCGACCGCGCAGTCTTTTCGACCGTAAAATGTGCTAAGCCGCACTGTTTGCAAAACATAAATGAATATGCTTGCGATGTATAGAATGATTGATTTAACAAAATAACGTATGCAATGTTGGTATCATCATGCTGTCGGTCGCGAAGCGACAAAGACTGCTTCCATCACTTGACTGTTGTTCTCCATTTGTCTCTCTACTGTGACAGTGATGTCCATGAGACGATCTTTATGTCTCTCATCTTCAGGTTTTTCTTGATGGTGTCCTTGAATCGGAGACAAGGGCGCCCTCTCTTTCTATGACCAGAAGACAGTTGAGAGTAGAGAACCTGCTTCGGTAGCCTGTCTGGTGACATCCTCATGATGTGTCCAGTCCACCGGAGATTCTTTCTGGTCAGAAGATCTTCCATAGATGGCAGCGCTGTCCGTTCAAGTATTTCCTTGTTTGTCACTTTGTCCATCCATGTTATCCACATGATCGAACGCAGATGTCGCATCATGAAGGCATGCAGCTTTTTTACCTGTCGTCTGTACACTGTCCAGGCCTCAGCTCCGTATAGGAGGGTGGACAGCACGATTGCACGGTATATCTTGCCTTTAACCCGCATGGACACATGGTGGTTGTTCCAGAGTCTCTGGCGTAGTCGGCCGAAAGATGCACTAGCCTTGGCCATCCTCCTCCGTATTTCATCGTCAATGCATCCGTCACTTGATATAGTGCTTCCGAGGTAGGTGAATTCCAGAACAGAGTTCAACTTGTTTCCATCAACCATGATATCCTCCTCTCTGGTTCTTGTAGAGTTGGGTTGGTACAGCACCTCGGTCTTCTTGATGTAAATCTTCAGGCCGAACTTCTTTGACGCATTGGAGAAAGCATCCACTATATTCTGCATCTCTTCAGCAGAGTGTGCAACCAGTGCACTGTCATCTGCGAATAGCAGCTCTCTCATCAGTATCTGAGTAGTCTTGGTCTTTGCTCTTAAGTGTGCGACATTGAATAGATCAGCGCTCTGTCTGGACTGTATGTAGATGCCATCCCCCATATCTCGGAAAGCCTCGTCGAGCATTGCTGATAGGAAGATGGAGAAGAGCGTGGGGGCCAGTACACAACCTTACTTGACCCCATTTGTGACATTGAACGATTCCGAGACTTCTCCAACACTAACATTCGCCATCATTCCAGTATGTAGTGCCTCGATCATTGTTGTGAACTTCTCTGGGCAGCCATACTTCCTCAGTAGCTGCCATAGCCCGGTCCTCCAAACTGTATCGAACGCCTTGCTGAAGTCGACAAATACCATGTGCAGTGGTCGGTCCTGCTCAATGCACTTTTCTTGTAGTTGTCGGAGACAAAATATCATATCCACGGTGCTCCGGTTACCTCTGGTGTTATGTGGGTAGATAGTCTGTTGAGGAGGATCCTGGCAAAGATCTTGCCTGCCATGGAAGGAAGAGATATTCCTCTATAGTTCTGTTCGATCACCTTTCTTGTAGATGGTTACAATGCTGGCATCCGTCCATGCTTGTGGTACAGAACCCACCTCCCAGGCATTGGTGATTAGTTGGTGCAGTCTGCTGAACAGATTGTCTCCTCCGTGCTTCCATACTTCTGCAGAAATTCCATCTCCTCCAGGTGCTTTGCCCTCTTTCAGGCCGGCGATTGCTCTAGCCATCTCATCCATAGTTGGAATCTCATCGAGGCTTGTCTTGGTAATGCGCTGCGGGATGTTGTCCAGAGCTTCGTGATCTATGTCGCCAGGGACGTTGAGTAGCTTCTGGAAGTGTTCACTCCATCTTGCCACAACTCTCTTGCTGTCATCTGTAGATTTCAGTAGAACAGGTCCCTTCTTTTGGGGTCCCCACACTTCCTTCAGTCCACTGTAGAAGCCCTTCATCTTATTTCTGTCAGCAGCTCTATGCAGCTCCACTGCCTTCCTTTCCCACCTGTCTGACTTCAGTGCACGCGTGTGTTTTTGTAGCAATCTGCAGGCATCTTTGTATGCTGCAGTGGTGGACCAAGTGCTCCTGGTTTGCAACACTCTCTGGTGGGCTTGGTCTCTTCGGCTCATAAGAGTCTGTAGCTCCTGGTCGTTGGGGTCGAACCAGTCCTGGTGTTTTCTGTCTGGCTTGCCAAGATATGTCTTGGCTGTGTTGTACACGACCTGCTGCAGAGCTGCCCATTCCTCGTCTGGTGTTGAGTTTTCCTTCTCCTCCCATTGGGCGAGAGCACTGTCCATCTCCTGCTCAAAACTCTCCCTATGGCTGGTGGTACTTAGTTTTGCAATGTTCAGCGTGGTCGGCTTACTTCTCCCTTGCCTGTTATGCTTTTGTCGTATTCTGAAAGCCACTTTTGACCTCAGCATCTGATGATCGGTCCAGCAGTTTGCCCCACGCATGATTCGGGTACTATGGATGTCCATCTTATCCCCACACCTCGTGATGATGAAGTCGATCATATGCCAATATCTGGAGCGAGGATGCATCCAGGTGGTCTTGCGTTCATCCTTCTGCTTGAACATGGTGTTCGTCACTATCAGTTCGAACCCAGAGCACAGAGCCAGTAGAAGCTCGCCATTGGAGTTGCATTTCATAATCCCATGTTTGCCAATGACCAAGGGCCACTTGTCATTTTCTCTTCCTATCTTCGCATTGAAGTCTCCTATCAGCAGTAGTTTATCTGTATGAGGGATGCCACTGAGCACACTTGCCAGCTGGTTGTAGAAGGCCTCCTTGTTTTCATCTGGGTTTGTCATTGTTGGAGTAGACACGCTGATAATTGTAGCAAAGTTGTCCTTGCTCAGAGGTAGTCTCATCGTCATGACTATGTCACTTACTGGCCGTGGCATTTCTGTCAGCTTTGTGACAATATCCTTCTGGATAGCAAAGCCCACTCCTGCCTCCCTTCTTTCTCCTTCGGGTTTGCCACTCCAGAAGAACGAGTATTCCAAGTCGTCGAGACTACCAGACTCTGAGAACCTTGTTTTACATAGGGCGGCGATGTCGATGTTGTATTTGGCAAGTTCCATTGCTACTAGTGCCGTACGTCTTTCTGGTCGGTTAGCTCCATCTCGGTCGAGGAGAGTCCTGACGTTCCATTGTACAATTGTCAGTAGTTGTCTTCTTTGTCTTCTTTTTCCTAGCTGATTTTCCACTGTCGACGGAAGATGAGGTCGAGCAGCGCGGTCCTTGGTAACCCGTGCGACGACCGATCCGGGATGGAGTTTCGTGCAGTTGTACATTTCATGGAAGCTGCTAGCAAGAAGTGTTGAAGTGCTGCTGGCTTTTGCAAGTTACTAGCGACACTCTCTCGGGGAACAAATAGAGGTCTCTAACCGGCAGGAACATGTCAAGACAGGCGCAAACTATTTGTCCCTGCAGTGGCTGGTCGAGAGATGTTGGGAGTTCCATACATCAACCGCCCTTGATGCTGCCACAGTGACATGGTTTTCTAGTTGTTGGCAATATACAGTTATAACGGCAAAGTTTACCTGGGTCCATATTCTACCCGTCAAATCAACAGCTTCCGTGCCATATTATTAATATGAAAATTATAGCTTTATGTCTGTAGCCGTGGGAGAACTCAATGAACTGTTGGTTTCATGTCAACCGCTTTTACTTATTAAACAACAAGCGATGTTACATCGTGAGTTGAATTCATTGAACTCTCGATAACAACTGCCGTCGGCGCTCTATTGATGTCAACCTGCCCGTCATCTTTCACACGTTCCCCTCAGTTGCGTGTCTGTCCGCGTTCTACGGGCCCCAGACGTCTGAAGACGTGCATTGCTACGCTTGAGCTAATTACACGCGTTGATTGAAATAAGGTTTGCTAATTGGATTATTTACACTGGTGGCATGCGACGTGCTACCAAGTAGCAGACTGCCTGTGGATAAATAGACACACGCGTATCCCAGAGTGCAGGTGCCTTTAGGACTGTGGAGACGGGTGAACGAACGTGTCAGCTGGGTGTGTATAGGTGCGAAAAGTGAGTGGACATGCGTGCAGGCGCGTATGCACGCATGCAAACACACGAGCCTGCGTGCAGGGTGTCGGCGTGAATGCATCTAGGCGCTATGTTTGCGTGAACGAGTATGTAGTTTATTCAGCGAACGAGGTACAGTGTTACAGAAGGTACAGGAAGTTAAAATGATAAAAGCAATACTAGTGACCAAAATCAAACAAATTAAACCATGACTATAACAACGTATACATACATACATACATACATACATACATACATACATACATACATACATACATACATACATACATACATACATACATACATACATACGCATCTACGCATGTACGCATGTACGCATGCACGCATGCACGCATGCACGCATGCACGCATGCACGCATGCACGCATGCACGCATGCACGCATGCACGCATGCACGCATGCACGCATGCACGCACTTTCTCACCCAAGACACAAGCAAAGATAAACATAATAACTGTTTTTCTCCTTATCATTTTAACTTTCCTCAAGGATAACCCCCAGTAACTGTTTTTTCTCCTTTCCTCAAGGATAACCCCAGTAACTGTTTTTCTCCTTTCCTCAAGGATAACCCCAGTAACTGATGTTTCTCCTTTCCTCAAGGATAACCCTAGTAACTGATGTTTCTCCTTTCCTCAAGGATAACCCTAGTAACTGATGTTTCTCCTTTCCTCAAGGATAACCCTAGTAACTGTTTTTCCCCTTTCCTCAAGGATAACCCCAGTAACTGTTTTTCTCCTTTCCTCAAGGATAACCCCAGTAACTGATGTTTCTCCTTTCCTCAAGGATAACCCTAGTAACTGATGTTTCTCCTTTCCTCAAGGATAACCCTAGTAACTGTTTTTCTCCTTTCCTCAAGGATAAACCTAGTAACTGATGTTTCTCCTTTCCTCAAGGATAAACCTAGTAACTGATGTTTCTCCTTTCCTCAAGGATAATCCTAGTAACTGATGTTTCTCCTTTCCTCAAGGATAATCCTAGTAACTGTTTTTCTCCTTTCCTCAAGGATAACCCCAGTAACTGTTTTTCTCCTTTCCTCAATGATAACCCCAGTAACTGATGTTTCTCCTTTCCTCAAGGATAACCCTAGTAACTGTTTTTCTCCTTTCCTCAAGGATAACCCCAGTAACTGATGTTTCTCCTTTCCTCAAGGATAACCCTAGTAACTGATGTTTCTCCTTTCCTCAAGGATAACCATAGTAACTGATGTTTCTCCTTTCCTCAAGGATAACCCTAGTAACTGTTTTTCTCCTTTCCTCAAGGATAACCCCAGTAACTGATGTTTCTCCTTTCCTCAAGGATAACCCCAGTAACTGATGTTTCTCCTTTCCTCAAGGATAACCTTAGTAACTGTTTTTCTCCTTTCCTCAAGGATAACCCTAGTAACTGTTTATCTCCTTTCCTCGAGGATAACCCTAGTAACTGTTTTTCTCCTTTCCTCAAGGATAACCCTAGTAACTGTTTTTCTCCTTTCCTCAAGGATGACCCCAGTAACTGTTTTTCTCCTTTTCTCAAGGATAACCCCAGTAACTGTTTTTCTCCTTTCCTCAAGGATAACCCTAGTAACTGTTTTTCTCCTTTCCTCAAGGATAACCCCAGTAACTGATGTTTCTCCTTTCCTCAAGGATAACCCCAGTAACTGATGTTTCTCCTTTCCTCAAGGATAACCCCAGTAACTGATGTTTCTCCTTTCCTCAAGGATAACCCCAGTAACTGATGTTTCTCCTTTCCTCAAGGATAACCCCAGTAACTGTTTTTCTCCTTTCCTCAAGGATAACCCTAGTAACTGTTTTTCTCCTTTCCTCAAGGATAACCCTAGTAACTGTTTTTCTCCTTTCTTCAAGGATAACCCTAGTAACTGTTTTTCTCCTTTCTTCAAGTATAACCCTAGTAACTGTTTTTCTCCTTTCCTCAAGGATAACCCTAGTAACTGTTTTTCTCCTTTCCTCTCGCGGTGTCCACCAACGTCAGGGTGACTTTGCCGTCATGGAATCAAATTTAGCGCGTTATCTGCGAATATTTCCGAGTAAATCAAATTTACTTTGAGCGATCTTCGGTATGCCGGCAATAAAATGCAACACGAAATAGTCTTTGACATCGGCACTGGACATGCCACGACCAGCTGCCAAGCAATAACACACGCCATTTAATTAAATCGTGCTATTTCTGCTATGGCATTTTAATGGGTTCAGAAAGAGCGACGCAATTTACTCGGATTTGCACTTAATATATCAGCTTGACAATTAGCCGTCAACAGACATATCCGATCTGTCCTACTGCACGGGTGTCGCACAGGACGCGTGGTCAACGAGTTGGTCAACGCGTTAGGGCAACAGACCTAAGAGGATTGGCGAGGCTTCCGGCCTGTGGTCAGTGCAGAAATAACATAGATTGTTTTACTGTCTGGCGGATGCTTGTGTTGAAAATAGCAAAGTAGATTCGGATAACATCGCAAATAATATCCTAAACATAGCTTGTATGTGATTTGTGTTTATTTATATGCATAAACAGATAGGGAGTCATGAACACAATGCAGAAAACGGTTTTCCTCACGTTTGTATACTCCCAGTTATGCGCTCCCTACGCCGCGCACATTGTTGAGAACAAACACAGTGTATTCTATGAATTCGTTTGTCAGCTTATGATATGTCAAACACACTCTTCACTAAATGTGCATCTTTATATTAATCATAACATTTTAAAGTATCCTTATACAAACGTACAGTGATGGTAATAACGCAAACGTTTATACAAACGTACAGTGATGGTGATTACACAAATGTTTATACAAAGGTACAGTGGTGGTGATCACGCAAAATTGCGGCCGGATTTAATATGCCTTTATTATAGTTACATAATCTTTATTTGAACATCAATTTACTCAAACCGACATTACGACTCTACCTTGAACACTGACACAAATCACTGTCAAATAGGATGATTGAACTAGGCAGAAACTGAATATAGAACCACAATTATGTTGTTACAATGTAGGCTTGTTGAATAATTTCAGATATGACCTATTCCAATATTCGTATCCGCCAGGGTGAGACACGGCAGTTGTCAAACACAAACACCGTCACATGCTAACGATTGTGTCACATACAGCTGTAACTTGTATGCCAGTATTTGCTGTCAGCGGTTTGAAATGTTTGACATTTGGCCTTTGATGACATTCGTGCATCAGCCTTTGTAAATAGAAGAAGTAGAACGCTCAGTATAAAATATAGCGGATATGAACGCGACATTAACTTGGATTACGTCTGTCTGAATTTGATTCCCCGCCATTACAGAGCCAGATGATACTTTGACCTACACTAGACGATCTAGACGATCTGGACGACCTACATGATCTAGACGACATAGTCGACCTAGACGACCTACATGATGTAGACGACCTAGTCGACCTACATGATCTAGACGACATAGACGACCTACATGATCTAGACGATCTGGACGACCTACATGATCTAGACGACCTAGTCGACCTACATGATCTAGACGACATAGACGACCTACATGATATAGACGATCTAGACGACCTACATGATCTAGACGACATAGACGACCTACATGATCTATACGACATAGACGACCTACATGATCTAGACGATCTGGACGACCTACATGATCTAGACGACCTAGTCGACCTAGACGACCTACATGATCTTGACGACATAGACGACCTACATGATCTTGACGACATAGACGACTTACATGATCTAGACGACATAGACGACCTATATGATCTAGACGACATAGACGACCTACATGATCTTGACGACATAGACGACCTACATGATCTAGACGACATAGACGACCTACACGATCTTGACGACATAGACGACTTACATGACCTAGACGACATAGACGACCTACATGATCTAGACGACATAGACGACTTACATGATCTTGCCGACATAGACGACCTACATGATCTAGACGACCTAGACAACCTAAATGATCTGGACGACATAGATAACCTAGACAAACCACATGGTCTAGACGACCTAGACGACCTATACGACCTAGACGATCTGGACCACCTAGACGATACGGATAACCTAGACGACCTAGACGATCTAGACGACCTACACGACCTAGACAATTTAGAGTATCTAGACGACATACATGACCAAAACGAACTAAACGACCTAGGAAACATACACGACATAGACGACATAAAGGACCTAGACGACATAAACGACCTAAACTGTATAAACGACTGGGACGACATAGACGACGTAGTCGACCTAGGTAACTAGTCGTAACGACTGTTTGCTCGCAGAAGAAGGACTCACACTGACGAAGGCAATTACACGCACTCATGACAGAGATCAAACGTAGAACAAGAGAGAACTGTTTCAACTGCTAAGAGAACGCGAGAGTGTTGAGGCATTTGCTCCAAAGGAGAAGATCATCACACGAGAAGAGAAAGTGCCATTGTCAAAGGCGCCTAATGTTGAGTGAGTATCGCCTTGTTCACACGAAGAGACTGCCGCTAATGTACCTTAGCACACACACCGAGGTTAATTTCTAGCGGCAGGGGCCGACTGACCAGTAGACGGTGTACGCACGTGGACACAAAGGGAGCGACGAAGACCAACAGCCCACGAAAATAACATTCAACTCTATCTCAGGATATATATATATATATATATATATATATATATATATATATATATATATATATATATATATATATATATACATATACATATACATATACATATACATATACATATACATATACATATACATATACATATACATATACATATACATATACATATACATATACATATACATATACATATACATATACATATACATATACATATACATATACATATACATATACATATACATATACATATACATATACATATACATATACATATACATATACATATACATATACATATACATATAAACTGATGCAAATTTGAGAGAAACATTTCAGTATTGATTTGACCAGTTTTTTTTTCAAATTTAAATTATCAAACTATGTCCCCATCGTTTAGTGCATTTGGCACAAATGGCTCAAGTATGCATTGATAATGAATCTGTTTCTCATTAATTCGTTAAGTTAGTTATAATGTATTTACATTGGAACTCCCGTTAGATACACATACACACACACACACACACACACACACACACACACACACACACACACACACACACACACACACACACATACACACACACACACCACACACACACACACACACACACACACACACACACACACACACATATAAACACACACACACACACACACACACACACACACACACACACACACACACACACGCGCGCGCGCGCACACACACACACACACACGCACACACACATGCACACACACACATACACACACACATGCACACACACACACACACACACACACACACACACACACACACACACACACACACACACACACACACACACACTGGCTAGTATAAGAATGAAAAGTATGTAGCTTTACTGGAACTTACATCATAAAGTTAACGCCAGATATATGGCCACACACAGTAAGTGCAATGCACCTGTATGGCCATCTTAATTACATGCATTTATTTATTAATCACACGTATTGATTGTCAGTAATGTTTGAGTATTCATTGGGTCGATTGTAACTGTAGTGGCTGAACTATTCTGCAGCTTTAGTAGAAGGCCTATTAAATTAAACATTTACCAAATTGTGGCCCGACTTATCCCGTACAATGTGATGTTTCTTTACTATCCTCTTTCCACGGACAGAAAAGTATATGTCTATCCATTTACTTTATAATCGTTCTGTTATGCACAGAATTAAATAAATGGTCATAATTTATGTAAGTAAACATAATGTTGAGTTAGGGACATGATTTTAAACAAGAACATAAATACAAATTAAATTTTTCAAATAAAGTTGCTTTCCCTTATACACACATTCTCTCTCTCTCTCGCTCTCTCTCTCTCTCTCTCTCTCTCTCTCTCTCTCTCTCTCTCTCAAGCTAGAATTTAACCAGGTTTGGTTTTCGCATTAATCTGGTTAAACCTGGCCAAACTTCAGCATTACATCATCATGTGTTAATATTTTGTTATTACACGGAATGTGTTAAATACATACATAAACAATGACAATGATGCTTAGGTTAAATCAATTATCGTTTCTTACCGATATCGTCCATGCTGACGTCACTCGCAGAGGCGTCTAGCGGGACTGTCTCAGGTCGACGCTGAAAGGCAAGAACGAAACAGGAAATTAGTTCGACCTTCTGAGAAGCATGGGATATCATCAGCTAACGCCGTAACTAGAAGAAGCAGTAGTGAATGAAAGCACGGTGCGTAGATGTGTTACAAGGAATGGTAAAATAGTGTACAGAATATGTTTGACAAAACACAAGACGTAGTGTCTCAGTGATGTTGACACGAGAATACACGCGATACGCGAGGAAAGAGAAGAGCCGCCGACGTATCGTAAGACACACCTATTGGCAGTGCACGTAAGAAGAGCATTGGTAGACATATCGTAAACGCAGTCGTCCCGCTAACGTTTATACAAACGTACAGAGACGGTGATCACGCAAACGTTTATATAAACGTACAGTGATTGTGATCACGCAAACGTTTATATTAACATGCGGTGATGGTGATCACGCAAACGTTTACACAAACGTACAGTGATGGTGATCACGCAAACGTTTATACAAACGTACAGTGATGATAATCACGCAAACGTTTATACAAACGTACAGTGATAGTAATCACGCAAACATATATACAAATGTACAGTGATGGTGATCACGCACACGTATCGTAAGACACACGTATTGGCGGTACACGTAAGAAGAGCGTCTGTGGACGTATCGTAAGACACACGGTACTGGCAGTGCACGTAAGAAGAGCATTCGTGGACGTAATGTGCTTATCTCCTCCTGCCGCAATGCTATATATAATTCATGCGGAAATTGGCTTGATCATTGTGTCGTATTTATCTGAAGCCTTCACATGGTCCGCTAGACCAATGCGCCCCCATGAGACCACTCCGCCGCGTAGCCGCCTTAAAGGCATCTCACGGCTTGTCGGCTCGGCGGCGCCTTTCACGTCACTCTACTCTACACTCACTTCTGGGGAATTCCAGGTTGTGACAAAGTTCACCACGACAGAATACGCCAATCGTGTGTCAATGTACAACACTGTCTCTCTTCTCAGGCTTCTTAAACCATCCCCGGATGAGTTTCTCTGACTGTGATTCTAGTTTGGGCTTTGCAAGCATCACTCGAATTCTCTTGTACAATCAACCCAACAAAGAGAATTGACTAACCCACCCCCGCGTAGGTTAAACATGGCCTGTTGTCGTAAAAAAGGCTAACAGAAACAACACCCTACCGCTATCATGTAGATAACCGTTACCATCTAAAGTTCAACACAACCTAACCAAAGAATGAAAAAACGAACGAACGAAAAAC
>OZ024855.1:21727024-21737024 GCA_964017155.1 Oasisia sp. SBJ-2009
ACAGCCAAAACAACGCCATTTTGGCACTGAATTCAATCGAACGTCCCGAGACGTTTCATCGACTATAAATGTACATTAATGTAGATATTATGCTTTCATATTGACGGACATAATATACGATATCAATATTTAACTATGTGTGAAGACGTAGCAGTCTCGTGTGATGCATACGGTAAGCTATAGATGATTTTAAACATCCTTTCCCGCATCAAGCCAGCAAACCTGTCGTCCGGCCACCAGTCGACGTTCCATATGCTGTAAAGGTACATTAATGTACATATTATGCCTTCATATTAACGCATATATCAGACTACATCCATATTTAGCTATGTGTGAGGCTTCGGAGTCATGCGAATCCAACAGGTGACTGTAGGATGATTTAAACAAGCGTTCTGCAAAATCTTCCGCCCACGGAGCCGCATTTTACATACGTCAAGAATACGTAAAAAAACGGCACACAGATCGTAGTTGCGTCAGAGCGCCTTCTGTCGGATTAGTTATTGTGGTACCTCATTGTGTTATTGTGTTATTTGTCTAAAAAAAATTGCTAAAGAATACAATTTTCATGGCAAAATAATGTTGTACTTGTTTTACATGGACTCGTTTGATAACTATTCATGTTGTAGCTATTAAAGCGAGCTTGAAGTATAATTAATATTCTCTTACTATGCGTTCATAAATTATTGTTACTGCAAGAGATCCTTATGTAGGTAATTTCCTTAAAGTACAGCAATGCCAAGGCAAAATGGGTTTTAACTTTTTTTACCGAACATTATAAAACAAGACCATATATGTTTGGTAGGCATGCAATCATTATTATAATAGCTATAATTTACAAGTATTGTTTGTTCTTTTTCCTTAGGCCTACATATTATATAAATGGCAAACCGCAAATCCCACATCTTCCCTTCTCGTTCAAATGTTACGTTTTTGCTCTACCTTACGGCAGCCATCTTGAATTTCTTCGTCAAAATGACGTCATATCGTCACGCTGAAGTCGGAATCGGATCCATCGTGGTCGACGTACTCAAAAAGTGTCTTTATACATGATTCTAGGCGATCTAGTTCAACAGTTACGTTTTTGCTCTGCCAGATAGCGGCCATCTTGGATTTCAGGGTCAAAATTAAGTCTTGACGTCAAACTGATGCCAGAAACGGAATCTTCGTGGTTGACTCACCCGAAAAAATGTCTTCATACATGATTCTATCTGCTCTGGTTCAAAAGAAATTTCTCAAGATGGTGCCAGCGGCTATCTTGGATTTGGCCCACTGGCTGAAAATGCCAGATTTTTTAGAGGGACCTGGGTGCTAAATATTTTATAAAAGGTCCATAGAAGTAAAATCAATCGTCAAGTCATCCTAGCTAGAGAAAGGTCACGGAATTGCGATTATGTACCCTAGTAACATGTGAGCAACACACGCACACATCAACTAGCCAGTCTAAGGCACGATTGCTGGTGGCGTCTCGTAGACGCAGAAGTATTTGTTCTTGTGCCGCACGTTTATCGTGACATCAATTCAAGACGTTTGTTTCTAATTACGTTTTATCTTACGAACAACTGTGCTGCGTACCACAGAACCATGTGAACCCTAAAATGTGTTGACAAATCCACCCACAGGGATTTTAGACAAAAATAAAGACAAATTGTGTTTATGTGACATTTCCTAGATTAATTCCTGAATGGTTGACGATAGACTACGATGACAAAGTTAACACACGTACAGTTTAAGCGATCGTGACAGCGACGTATACATTCAATTATTAATGTGTCTTTGGGGGTTGTTTTAAGTACTCTAGATAGATTGATTGACTTAGTTTTCATTTTTAAAAGCATGTAACCGTACAGCGTTAGCAATGACGTGTCAGAATATTTTGTCTCATCAAATAAATGATTTGGCGTTTCCAGTAAAGCCACTCCATCAAACGACTAAATGTCGCGAAAAGAGCAACTAGACGTTATAATAATACATCATTTATATCGGGTTCTGTTGTACGTGTCCCGGAAGAAAAATGGTTGAAAACTGCAATAAACGTTAAAAATAGTTTCTGTCCTATTTCTGGACTCCAGATTGATACCGTAACAATTGTTATTGCGTTTGTATATATTATACAAGCAATGTGTGTGTCGTTTTACCTTATATTTTCACACGGGGTGGTTGATTTACCATTGTACTAGGAGACAAGAACTACATACACATTAAAATATTTCCTTTTTGAGACGTAAAGTCCATTTGACACCCATCTTGTAAAGTATATATTGAGCCTCGAAGTATTAATTAGGCAGATTATCCTGGGACAGAAATGAAGGGAGTGGCATCTCAGTTCTGCAATAGGAGATTTACTCCTCAGACTTGCTGATATGGTCTACGTTGAACAGAACTGGCTCTGCCGGAGTTGTTGGAAGTGGCTCGATGATCGCCGAGTCGTGATTTGACTGCACCCAGTGGCTCTGCTCACAGAATCTTGTTATATGAACAACCGACGACGGAATAGTGCTTATAGATGACGGTTTCCTTTTTGATGAAGTACACCCGAACGTGATTTTGAGAGAGATAGGCGCTTCTTAGTGGCACTGGTGATGATACTTCAGATGATAAATGATGGAAGGAACAGTTGTCGAGTGCGGTATCTGGCGCTGAGCCTTGTGGGATCTCTGATGATGTTGGTAATGTTTGTCCGACAGTGGTGCGCCATCTCTGAATATTCATCTTCCTGGTGAACTGTGCCGCCACATCCAGCGCTGCCTCCATATTGACACCATCCTCGTCACAATTGATCGTCTTAGGGTGACGACAGTATTTTCACGGAAGAACATTGCCGAACGAGAACCAATCGCTGAAAGCACAACCGCATCCATCTTCTCGCTTATCTAATTGATTAATGTGGATAACCTCATCAGCTTTCCAGTTCCCACCATATATCACATGGCCCACCGTCAGCCTGGCAGGTCCTACCTCCTGGGACACTGCTGACATGGACACTCTTAGAGAAGTGATTCTGGAGGACTGTCAGTGGAGTCAAGTGATACTTCTTTCTCTGTCACCTGAGGGAGATGGGCCGCCGAAAAACCATGCATAGCAATATTTGTAATAATATACAACGGCGCTATGACGGTCAATTGCGTGCTCTGACTGTGATACATCTATGTGCTCTGACTGTGATGTGATACATCTACATGCTCTGACTCTGATACATCTACATGCTCTAACTGTGGTATATCTACATGCTCTGACTCTAATATATGTCCATGCTCTGGCTGTGATACATCTACATGCTCTGACTGTGGTACATCTACATACTCTGACTCTGATACATCGACATGCTCTGACTGTGGTACATCTACATGCTCTGACTCTGATACATCTACGTGCTCTGACTGTGATACATCTACATGCTCTGACTGTGATACATCTACGTGCTCTGACTGTGATACGTCTACGTGCTCTGACTCTGATACATTTACATGCTCTGACTGTGGTACATCTACATCTTCTGACTCTGATACATCTACATGCTCTGACTCTGATACATTTACATGCTCTGACTGTTGTACATATACGTGCTCTGACTGTGATACATCTACGTGCTGTGAATGTGATACATCTACGTGCTCATTGCATATATATATATATATATATTATATATATGTGTATATATATATATGTATATATATATATATTGGCATTGACCGTCTACTTACTATAATATTTATATATATATATATGTATATATATATGTATATATATATGTATATATATATATATATATATATATATATATATATATATATATATATATATATATATATATATATATATATATATATATATATATATATAATATATATATATATATATATATATGCTGTTGACTTTTGTGATCTATTTTAATTATCTTAGCTTAAAATAAAAAGCTAAAAGTTGACAATTGGAATATGTTCAATATTTAAGATATGTTGATATTTAAATGTAGCGTTCATATTTTATGCGATTCCATTATGTATCTACCATCAAGGGCAGTTGAAAAACCAACGCAGCTACTGCATCGAATTGAAAGGTACTGCGTATCGACCGCGCAGTCTAGGCGATATTTATAAATCATTGTTACACACCGTTGAATGTTTAACTGAATAAAATTCACGGACATTGTACAAATTTGAAATAAATAGTATGCACCAACAGGCCACGATGAATTAAGATAAACGATAACATGAGAAGATCTAAATTGATACCCTGGCTCACAGTCGCTGAACACGCAAGAGTTGACATAACTAAAATTGACTATAGGTTCAAAACTACAATATATAAGCTCACTAGTGACATCTACGTCTTTCATTTAACGTTAAAATACCGATTTATAACTCGCAATTGCCAAGCTAAAAAAGACTGCGACTCCCCATGCCACATGCGGTTGATGAATTCATAAGTTTATGCACCAGTAGCATGTTTTGCGTGGCCTAACGTTTGCATTTGTGGTACAATGCCATTTCAACCTAGCATTATTCTGATCTTTTCTAATGAGATGCAACCTATTTGTCCGATTTGCAAACAAGAAATATCTATGAATATTGATTGCAATTTGCAAGCCATTGACTTTGAGGCACGATCGAAGCGCCAGTCTTACCGAAGTGCCGATGAGCGAAGCCAGGACTGGCAGCATGGAAATGCGACTGATCATTGATGTCGGCGCAAGACAAACAATACCTTGCTCCATGTTTACTCTCCAAGTGACCTTAATCCAACAAACTCTTCACAGGTTTAAACAAACGCTGGGACGTTTCGCAAAGCATATATAATTATATAATAGATCAGCGCGAAACACGATTGATGCCGTGATGTCGGCCCACGCGAAAAGAAACAACGGCTACAAAATCAGGGGTCGAGGGTCCATACAGTGCCACACTGACGCGCAACAATCCAAATTCGTTGTTACTATAAACTTGATAACGCCGTAGTCCGAAAATCTGTAACGCAAAATTTAGAAGTAAAAAGTAAGAAAGTAAACAAAAAAGTACTTCGCTACAAGTAAATATAATTCCCTAAAAATGTACTTCGTTACAAGTACATTTCAAAGTAAACTACTTAAGTAATGTAACAAAGTAAATGTACTTCGTTACATCCCACCACTGCTTATTGCACGGATTATTTGCTACTACTTTTCACGAAGGTCCTGAGCACAAACACATATTGTGCGAAGATGCCACACACAAACACATATTGTGCGAAAATGTCTCAAACAAACACGTACTGTGCGAAGATGTCACACACAAACACGTAGTGTGCGAAGATGTCACACACAAACACGTATTGTGCGAATATGTCACAAACAAACACGTATTGTGCGAATATGTCACAAACAAACACGTATTGTGCGAAGATGTCACACACAAACACGTAGTGTGCGAAGATGTCACACACAAACACGTATTGTGCGAATATGTCACACACAAACACGTATTGTGCGAATATGTCACAAACAAACACGTATTGTGCGAAGATGTCACACACAAACACGTACTGTGCGAATATGTCACAAACAAAAACGTATTGTGCGAAGATGTCACACACAAACACGTATTGCACAGAGAACCCACTATAAAATAAGTATTGTACGGATAAGCCATACACAAGCACGTAGGCCCTATTGTTGAGAGAAGCAGCAAATTAATGTCGGGGCCAACCCGGGGTTAAACAAGAGTTGACCGACACTAATCGAGGTGACAACGACCATTGGAAACGTCTCTCGCCTCGAATACGTCAAATCAGAAATATGGTAATGAGCTACATAAATTGACCCCAGCAGTGGATGGGATAATTAACAACGATATAACGTAATCGCGATGACTGTCGCCAACACAGCAGGTCTAAGACATAATGCTCGACCATCAATAGTTGATAAGCCTGCTAGTCTCTTCATGTCCGGCTATAAAGCCGTTGTCCACTAATGATTAGTGCGTTCGGAGATATGATAAGCACTGTCTGGAATAACCGATTGCAGAAGCCCAGTCTTCTGAGTCCAGGTGTCTTATGTGAAAACACCACTGGAACCTACAAGTTGAGAATACGAAAGTTCATTTCTGCATCGCAGATCCCGGAAGTGGCCGAAGCAATAAAACTGAAATCCAAAGGAATCCTCCTTCAGTCAACAGCAAACACTCAACGCGGCGTCCTAAATTGCTGCAACTCGATAAACCCAATGCATGCATCTAACTCATTATCACTGCAAGGAATGTATGTTTACGTCTAGTGTTTGGTTATTAACATTAACTCTATCCAATGACATTTCACTTTTCCGACATTCACATCCGCCAATTTAAAGATGGCGGTCGTTAATACAAATGCCACAGTGTCTTAGTAAATGCAACACGTCAAGCAATAAATTGTGTTTGTGTATATATTTCAAATTGCGGACAACGATTCCAAAATGTAAACTCGAGCTTTGATTGACATCAACACATGTTTAAAAGGTGGAGCTGGTCAAAATCTGTTATTTTCTTATTTGAAGGATGACTCAAATGGCGACTGCAAACTTAAGAGACGGTGGCATGTCAGTGGTAAGTTTGGCTGAAATCACCACTCTAAGTATGCAAATACGTACCTTACATTCCTAATGATTTAATAAAATGCAATAAATATATCGGATTTGCGCAGATTCCGACTCAATCATGAATCCAATTATTGGAGACGTTTAGCGTATTAATTTAGACACTTATATGTAGTGCGAAAACAGCTTATTGTTATTACTGAGTTTTAGGTATAACCCCGAAACACCTGGACCATCGAACAAGCATCAAACAATGCCGAAACAGGCCGTTGTTTGTTAAAATAAATTCGGAGACAATCGACAAACGACCGACAGAAAACACACAAGCAACACATGTACAACACACATATCACACATATCACACATATCACACATATCACACATATCACACATATCACACATATCACACATATCACACATCACACATATCACACATATCACACATATCACACATATCACACATATCACACATATCACACATATCACACATATCACACACGCACACGCATACACACACACACGCACGCACGCACACACACAAACACACACGCACGCACACACGCACACACTCAACATACCAACACATACAATACAAAGTTGAAACAACATACACCACACACACAGACAACACATAGACAATACACTAACAACACAGAGACAGCCGGCAGACGTCACAAATACGACAGACGTCACAATGACAAACGACAGACGTCACAATGACAAATGACAGACGTTACAATGACAACCGGATGGCGATTGATAAACAACTGACGGATAATCGACAGACGACCTATTGTATAAACAAACCATAAACAGCCAAGAGACAATCCACACAACAATCCGCAAGCAATCCACAAACCGGTAGACAATCTATAGACATAGGTGGAGACACAGAAATAACGGACATACAATCCACAGACACAGGTGGAGACACAGAAATAACGGGCAGACAACCCACAGACATAGGTGTAGACACTTAAATAACGGGCAGACAACCCACAGACATAGGTGGAGACACTTAAATAACGGGCAGACAACCCACAGACATAGGTGGAGACACTTAAATAACGGACATACAACCCACAGACACAGGTGGAGACACAGAAATAACGGGCAGACAACCCACAGACACAGGTGGAGACACTTAAATAACGGGTAGACAACCCACAGACATAGGTGTAGACACTTAAATAACGGGTAGACAACCCACAGACATTGGCAGAGACACAGAAATAACGGACAGACAGTCGACGTACTGTCGCCAGGTCGTGCAGTGGTGATTGATCGGGGACGCGCGGTTAGGAACGTGTTCAGCTCTTATACTTAATGTGTTCACGGAGTGAAACTTCTATGTTTTATTCACACACCTAAGGGCGTGACACACGAGTGTGGATTCGGTCGTGCCAATCAAAGATTGGTTTATTATCCTTCTTCTTGTCATGTCTTCCAGGTATAATTTCACACTTCGCACACAAGTTCGACCTGACAGAAAATGTCAGTGTACAGTCATTTCAGGTATCGTATCGTGTGTCAGATTGTTATCGACGGTAGGTGTCGTTTCTTGTAACGTCACGAGTCTGTGTGGTCAACCGTCCCAGCTAGAGTTGATGTCTGAATCAGAATCCGTCTGAATCGGATTACTCCCTTTGGCGGTCACGTGATCTACGTGGTCTACGTTGTCAGACCACTCGAGGGTTGATGTATCTCCCTGTAGAGTTATGTGGTTTGATGGTCGGACCGCCAAGGTAGAGTTCGCATCTATCCAGGTTTATATTTGACCCTCTTTTTTCCAGACAACGACACTTTCTGAAATCTGCAGCAAAAGCAGCAATGGTAATTTAGCGGTTTTTTTAAAATCGGAAATGGTGTTTCATTTGGTAGAGGTGTTGATAAGTAGCAATCATGAAATCATCGCTGACACCTCGCATGATGATGATTAGATAGCTCCTCAGAACAAGATAATTTCGTATCTATCTCCTGAGATGTAATTTTAGCCTCGTATCGAGGTGTTAGTCATTTTTTAAGAAAGCCAGTTATGTAAGGGGAATATTCGATTATATTGTTCTAGGTTTAATGCATAATCATTATTATTATTATGTAGATATTAGACAAATATTCGATTAGCTTGAACTAGGTGTAATGCATAATAATGTTTAAATAATGTAGCTCCCTCGTACACGCGTCACGTGACTAAAGGTCTCTATTGTAAACGTGTCACATGACTAGAAGCAGACATGAAAGGGAATCGTGCAGCATATGTTGTGTCTCATACCAAAGAACAGTTTTGCAAATAGCTTTAATTGAATAGCATTCATTTGAGGAATAAACTTCTGGTAAATTTATTTTTACAGAACAAATATATATATATATATATTCATATATATATATATATATATATATATATATATATATATATATATATTCATCTCACGTGATTCGCCCACTCTCTGAACTCTTTCTGTTTCCAGTGTCGGATTATCTATATGTTGGTTGATATTTCCTGTATGTTGGTTGAGATCATCCTTCATTACTGTGCAATGTGAGTCTGTTATTCAAGTGAACTTTGCCAGGATCATCAATAATAGAGTATATGTAGGATTGATACGCAATGCGGCCATCTCTCTACCCAGCTAGAGCACAGCAATTTTCTATTACTGCTACAAAAGGTCGCTGCAGTGGAAATTAAGTTGTACCGTAGAATCATCGTAATCTCCTGTATTCACCGCATCACCAAGAACAAAATAAGTATAATCATCGTCAGTACATGTGTCAGAACGTGTGTCAAAACGTGGGTCAGCAATTTGGTCACTACGACTATCTTCTAACCACAGTGAAAAAGAGAATGGTGAGAACGTATAGCGAAGGCAGACGATGAGATGGTCACTAATCGGTGTCGACTTGAGCAGTGTTCAGCGATGCAGTTCTCGTACGATCCACGGCGGCTGCGAGATCAATCAACACCGAACAGTAAATAATATTACAAACAAGCTTAGGGGTCGCGCGGTGTAATGTACATAAAGTGATCTCGGTGCAGCAAACACACACACACATACACACACGCACACGCATGCGCGCGCACACACACACACACACACACACACACACATACACACGCACGCGCACACACACATACACAGAATTACACACACACATACACACACACATACACAAACAAACACACACATACACACACATACACACACATACACACACGCACACGCATGCGCACACACACACACATACACACACGCACACGCATGCGCGCGCACACACACATACACACACATACACATAATTACACACACATACACATACACAAACATACACACACACACACACACACACACACACACACACACACACACACACACACATACACACATATACATACACAAACACACACATACACACACACACATACACACATACATACATACACATACACACATACATACA
>OZ024855.1:21742024-21757024 GCA_964017155.1 Oasisia sp. SBJ-2009
TTAAATTATTTAGTTGATTAGAAACAACTACAATTTCATTTCACTTTTATTTAGAACACGCATACAAATGATTTATTGAACTTCAGGGTGACCCAAAAAAACAGAACCCATAAAAAGTTTCATTAATCCTACATAGGTCAATCAAATTTCTTCAAATTTGGTCTATTCAAACTTCAGATCGTCCACAAAGGTTTAGCCACCTGAGTCAGTTTGCATAGTTTTTATGTTCTTTTCAACAAAATAAACATTTGCCCCAAATGTTGTCCTCAGCGTTGAAGACACACTTGCACACGTCGCGCATAATTGTCAATGACTCTCACACATTTCTCCTTGGGGATTTGCCTGATCTTTCATGTGATTGCTGCCTTCAGTTCACATATTGTTTGAGGATTGTTCCCATACACATTGTCCTTGAGATACCCCCACATATAAAAATCTAGGGGATTCAAGTCTGGTGAATGCGCTGCCCACTCAACATCACACCTCCTGCTGATCAGTCTGTCATCAAATCACTCTCTAAGCCAGGCTAGGAAGACATTTGATGTGTGGGGGTGGCCCCGTCTTGCTGGAACCACTGTTGATCTCGATCCATTCCTCTGCGTCGTCCCAATGATGCCCAAACATTCCTCAGTACTGCCACATAGTGCTCCGTGTTCACCGTTTGAGGTTGCTCATTTTCATCCTCAAACCAAAATGGGCCGATGATGCCATGTTTGGAAATGGCTACCCATGCTTTGCACTTTTTTGAGTGTAACGGCCTCTGTAAGACATCCTACCCTACACAATATGTGAACTGAAGGCAGCAATCACAGGAAAGATCAGGCAAATCCCCAAGGAGGAATGTGTGAAAGTCATTGGCAATTTTGCGCGACGTGTGCAAGTGTGCCTTCAACGCCGAGGACAACATTTGGAGCAAATTTTTATTTTTATGAAAAGAACATAAAAACTATGCAAACTGACTCAGGTGGCTAAAACTTTGTGGACAGATCATCCATAGACTGACGTTTGAATAGACCAAATTTGAAGAAATTTGATGGACCTATGTAGGATTAATGAATATTTTTATGGGTTCTGTTTTTTTTTGGATCACCCTGTATATAACGCATACCATCTATAATAGGGCACCATATTAATTTTTACGCCAAATTGTCTATTAAAATATAAAAACAGTTTGTTATATATATTATGTTTGTTGGGGGCATTATTTTCTCTCTCTCACTCACTCACTCACTCACTCACTCACTCACTCACTCACTCACTCACTCACTCACTCACTCACTCACTCACTCACTCACTCACTCACTCACTCACTCACTCACTCACTCACTCACTCACTCACTTTATTTCTCACCCTCGCTCTCGTCCCTTCGCTATTTCGCTCTCTCTCTCTCTCTCTCTCTCTCTCCTTCTCTCTCTCTCTCTCTCTCTCTCTCTCTCTCTCTCACTTGAACGGCTTTCACTGGTAGCAAATACGATGCCTGTCATTTTAAATTGTGCCCGATAAATGGTGCCCCGTATGCAGTACGTGTGCTGTTCTTATGCAGTACGTGTGCTGTTCTTATGCAGTACGTGTGCTGTTCTTATGCAGTACGTGTGCAGTTCTTATGCAGTACGTGTGCTGTTCTTATGCAGTACGTGTGTTGTGCTTATGCAGTACGTGTGTTGTTCTTATGCAGTACGTGTGTTGTTCTTATGCAGTACGTGTGTTGTTCTTATGCAGTACGTGTGCTGTTCATACGCAGTGTGTGTTGTTGGTGCGTGTGCTAATGTATGTGTGTGTGCGTGAGTGTGATAGTGCGGATTTACAAACGCGCATACGTTTGCGTTTGTGCATCGTACTCTTTAAGTCTAAGATCCACTCTACTGTTTCCCGTTTTTGTTTTACAGAAAACATTGCGCTATAACTACACGCGAGTCTCCTGTCGCTTATTCCTGTCACGTCTATCCTTACGAAAGAGACATCGTGATACCGTTGAGCACGAGGGACCCCGTGATACAATTGAGAAAGAGGGATTACTAAGACGAAGTCATGCTAATCGCCGTATCTTAACATAGACCGAGGCTTGAAGTTCTCAATCAGACCGCGTGATACCATTCAGCACGAAGGACCCCGTGATACCGTTGAGCACGAATGACCCCGTGATACCAGTGAGCACGAGACACCCTGTTGTAAGAATTGGCCGGTCTACTAATTTCCCTTCTTTGCATCTGCCTCTATCTTCTTGTGTATCATAGTCGTAGACTCTGTGTTCTCATCTTTGGCACGTAACGCAATATTCCCCCTCCGTACTGACCCCCTAGACAGTTAGCCATGACCTATTCAGTTCAGCCACAGTGTCACTGTCAATTAAAAATCAGATACTCACGGAGAGATATTCTAATTACTCAATCATTTGCAGAAGACTTTTCCAAGTGTTCGTTTCAAGAACTTTAATACAGACAGCATAATACAGAAGTCAATACAATTGTCTAACTGGCCTGGCTCCGTGGGCGCTAGACGTGAAGTTACATGGTGCGTGCTCTACTCCCCCACTTCTGTCTGTTCCTCTGTCGTGCACTACTCTCCTTAAATACGGGCTATTTCGCTCTCTACCTATGTGCCTGGCTAGTGTACCTCTCACTAACTAATAAGGAGCTGGTATCTCCTACCTACGGCCAACTCAGTGGTCATGCTCCCACTCATCCCAAAACTATACTTAGCGAACTCAGACAACCGGATATAACTGGTTTAACCAAGCTATGCTTCTAGCTTGACTATACTGTTAATTGTGACTTCAAGTATAATAATTATAATATTTCATAAAAAGTAATTACAAGGAATTTATGTAACCACAATTTCTTACACTGTGATACCATTGAGCACGAGGGACCCTGGTATACCGTTGAGCAAGAGGGATTACTAAGACGAAGTCATGCTAATCGCCGTATCTTAACATAGACCGAGGCTTGAAGTTCTCAATCAGACGAAGTGTAGCTAGAGGCCTCTACTCACAGACTGTAGGCCGCATAATCTGCACAGGTAAGAGTAGTGCCCAGGTATTACGCTAATATATCAAACATTCGTGGTTTTAATTAGTGAAAATGGCAATGATCGCGTAATATATATATATATATATATATATATATATATATATATATATATATATATATATATATATATATATATATATATATATATATATATATATATATATATATACGCGGTCATTGCCATTTTCACTAATTAAAACCACGAATATGTGATATACTAGCATAATACATCGGCTTTACTCTTACCATATATATATATATATATATATATATATATATATATATATATACCATATATATATATATATATATATATGTTTCTATACATATATAATATGTATATATATTTATATATATTATGTTTCTATACATATATATATATATATATATATATATATATATATATATATATATATATATATATATTATATGTATATATAGAGATAATAGTTTATTACTATTTTATTATTATTATTACTTTCCACCGCCCTATGCCATTTCATAAGATATTGGTCTGACGAAAGTCTTTGGTGATAACATTTCCGACTCTCCGTTTATATTAATGACCTTGACACCGTTCGTCCGTCGTGCATAATTAACGTCGCACAGAAGTGTCTGTAGTTACCGGAATGACTTGGGCCTTTGATTAGCACGCTCGGCTCGGCCACTAAAAGCTGACCACGCGAGCGCAATTGGTAAATAGTTCCATTGCATTTAAATAGACCCAAACAGTTATTACGATAAAATACGATAATGTTAATGGAAGAACACCGAACCCGGTCGAGTGGAGAGAGTGTTATTTGTGGCCGACAAGAAACCATTCGATACTGATTAACGACGATCTACTGGTCAATAAACTGGACACAATGGAATCAGATGACACGTGGCGCGACGATTGACTGTGTGGAGAGTGGGTATGGACGGAAACGATTTTACCAATACGTTACCACGTTTTAACGTAATGATGATGACAAATGGGTATTACAAATAAACAACCACATCGGTGTGTCTCAAATGTTGGATTCAGCTTAATAAATGCACATGAATAAGTCTAAGATTTTTCGAGTTTGTTATTATCACATTCATGATCTACGATGTTTTCATCGTTATTTGCCTAAATATGTTTCAAAAGCTATTCTAACTGCACAAGTTACAAGTTACTTACTAGCTACAAACAAAAGTCTTCCACCCTGACTTATACTTTGACGCAACACCGGACCACTTCAACGACGTCAACGACCGCTTCCATCGTCAGAACTCGACGCCAATGTCGGTCAGCCTGTCCGACCCTGCGTGCCACTCCCTCCTCCCGTCACTGGGTGCCACTCCCTCCTCCCGACCCTGCGTGCCACTCCCTCCTCCCGTCATTGGGTGCCACTCCCTCCTCCCGTCACTGGGTGCCACTCCCTCCTCCCGACCCTGCTTGCCACTCCCTCCTCCCGACCCTGCGTGCCACTTCCTCCTCCCGTCACTGTGTGCCACTCCGTCCTCCCGTCACTGGGTGCCACTCCCTCCTCCCTACACTGTGTGCCACTCCCTCCTCCCGTCACTGTGTGCCACTCACTCTTCCCTTCACTGTGTGCCACTGTCTCCTCCCGTCACTGGGTGCCACTCCCTCCTCCCTTCACTGTGTGCCACTCCCTCCTCCCTTCACTGTGTGCCACTCCCTCCTCCCTTCACGGTGTGCCACTCCCTCCTCCCTTCACTGTGTGCCACTCCCTCCTCCTCTCACTGCAAGAGCACGAAGTGACAAAGCTGTACACGCGACAGAGCAGCATGAAGTCAACTGATCCTGACAACGTTTCCTCCTCCACATTGAGGCACAGCGCTAACGAATTAACACCGCTCTATTTAACGCCTTTCTCCACCAGCACACAGTTCATGTCTGTTTTAAGGCAGCGACTATAATTTCTGCACCGAGGAAGCCCAAAGTGAAAGCGCTGAACGACTGCCGCCTTGTGGCTCTGACGTCAGTGCTGATGAAGGTGTTGGAGCGACTGGTCCTTACATATCTGAAGTATGTCACCAACTCCAGGATGGATACACTGCAGTTCGCCTACAGGGAAAACCGATGCACTGATGATGATGTTGCCTTGGCTCTGCACTTTGTGACGCAGCATTTGGAGTCTCCAAAGAAACGTAGATTACAGTTCCGCGTTCAACACGGTCACCCTTCAGAAACTATTTGATAAGATTCCTCTACTGTGACTAGATGCGTGACGCCAATATGGTATTGGCTTCTCGACTTCTTCCTACAGCGATCACAAGTTTTAAATGAACGGTATTGTCTCCAGCACTATTATCTTGAACCCTGGAACTCCTCTGGGATGTGTCCTTTTCCCGCTTCTATACTCCTTATTCACTTTTGGCTGTGTTTCCCATCACTCCTCCGTAAAACTTGTAAAATATGCAGATGACTCCACATTAGAAGGACTGGTGACGAACTCAGATGAGTCCGAAAACCACCATGAAGTGAACAGGCTGGTGTCGTGGTGTGACACTAACAACCTTCAATTGAATGCATCTAAAAGTCGAGAGATGATCATTGATATTAGGAAGAAGAACAAACAAGTGTCCCATTGTTATTAATGGTGAACCGAACGAAAGAGTGGACAGTTTCAAATTTCTGCGCACGATAATATCTAGTGATAAGGGATGGGAGAAAACACAGATGCAATCGTGAAAAAGGCTCAACAAAGGCTGTACTTCCTGCGCCAAATAACGACGTTCGGGCAGAGGAAGGAGATTCTTGTTGAGTTCTTTCGTTTTGAGAGTATTCTTGCGTTCTCAATACGTTCGGCGGTAACAGCCAGCGCCAGAAGAGCAGGTTTGACGGAGTGGTAAAAACAACTTCCAAAATTGCTGGCAGTGCATTCAAACTTTCTAACAGCTATTTACAATGACAGATCCGAACAAGAGCTGGTAATATGATCTCAGACCAAACTCACCCCGCTTATCATCTGTTCAAATTATTACCGTCAGGCAAACGTTTAAGAAGTATCAGTATAAAAAAGGACTGGCTTTAGAAATCATGTCGGCATAATTATGAATGTGCACAGTGGAAGATGCTGATGCCTTCGCGCAACCACGGGACACTATGGCCGACTTCGATTGAGCTACTCGAGTTACTCGCGTAGCCCCAACGTGGTATCAGGTTTATGATAATTTACAGTGCGCGCGCAGTACTACGCGCGTAATCAACTGAACACCGACGATCGTGATCACGGACATAAATCCCTTATGTAAATAAATAAAATTAAGTAATCTGTTGTTTAGTGTGTAAATTGTGACGTTCATCTTCTTGGACTTTAATTATAATTCATAGAATGTGTTGACTTTAATCCATATTTAAGTCCTTAAATGATTGTGTCATGCAATGTTTAATTAATTTCTTATGCAGTAGGGGGCCTACGTAAGTTACTCGAGTGAATCCTGTAAAACTCGCGATTGCCTCGAGTAACTAATCTAGGTCAAAAATGGTCACGTGCTCGAGTGATCTCGGCTGTTCGATTGGGACTCGGGTAGCCCTCGGGTTACGCGAGTTACTCGCGTATCTCAATCGAAGTCGGCCTATGATGCACAATGATGATGATGATGATGATGACGACGACACGCATGTGTGTATACTATTGTACTAGTATAACGAAAAAGAAATTATCATTAATACATTTTGCATTTAGTACCATGTATAAGACAAGATACTAATGCATTGGGATAGTGTTACTATTATTATGTTTATCATTGTTAATATCAGACTTATATTTTTGTCAACTGAAAATTCTTCGAGCACTGCTCACCTAAAGGCATCACTTTCTGACATCACTTTCATCTCTAGTTGTCTACTTAAAACAGTTTGCTTTACTGCACAGTTTCAAGCAATTCCTGTGCCTGGTAAATTGAAGCAGTGAACTGTGGCTGATTTGTGAACAAGCCGAAGTGGCGCAGTGCCCGTAGATGTTCAGCTGTCTGCTGAAATGTGAGCGGCAGCGGTGCCGGCTGTGATGGCATCTCCTCCTCGTCGTCTCCCTCATCCTCGCGCACTTTGATATACCAATCAAATAAATCGACCAATTGGATAAATCGACGATACAGGTATATAGTGAACTGCAAACTGACAATGAAACATGTTCCGGTCGCCCCTAGCAGGTGAAAACAACGGTAGCGTGAACACTTTGCGTGGTCGTTCACGGCAGGTACGTTTTAATCAGAAACGATCCGTGCCTAAGAAAACGGTCGTTCTAGACGGGTGGTCGCTAATGACAGAGGACACCCAAAACAGGTTTTACTGTATAATTCTATTTTAAATATTTATTTTATTTTAAATGATATTTTAGACGCACTATAATAGTTATTATTTATTTATTAATTAGCCTAACACAATAATTGTTAAATAGATAATTTGTCATTTTAAACGGCATTTTAGATATATTTATTTACTATGTAATGTATCATTTTAAAGGATATTATATATATATATATATATATATATATATATATATATATATATATATATATATATTATATTTATAAGTCATATGTCATTTTATTATTGTACAATACCAAAACTCTTAATGGTATAGTGTTTATTATGTTATCAAACTTAATACCTATTTTATGAAGTATGTTTTAACATACAACTTTTTAATATACCGATGTAATCCTAGCGTTAATAATTGATATAGTATTTACTTAATGTTATATATTTTATCATATTTTTTATTTTACGGCAGCATCACGTTATCAATTATTTGAATTTGAGTCGTTTAGCGTGAGCACAATCCAACTACAACAACTTTAATGCTAACTGTAACGTGAGAATAGACCTACACGAGGTGTTACTCGCTAGGACCGAGCACACGGGCCAGTTTTCATTGTATGTATGTATGCTCTTCAGCAGAACATCGCGGCAGTAGAGCAGTTACGTCACACTTACGTGGCCGAGATCTTATGCTGAAACATGTTCTGGCTTAGATAACCATCACAGTATCTACCCAACGCTGTCATCACATTTAATCGTAGCTATGGTCATACTGGCAACGCCTTCCTGGTGCGCCAGTTGAGCGCTGTAATCAATATCATTTGCTATATCGTTGTGTTAGTGCAACACATTCATGTTGATATATCACACAATAGCTGTCGCGTTGAGTTGACGGTGTCCTGTGTACGTTGACATTATTGTTTTTCCCGCTACGGCTATTGTTGCGGCGTTGTGTCTTCACAACTCTCGCCAGCACAGACAACATCGATTACGAGAGACAACCGCAGCACAAGAATACTTACAAGAGTTGGACGTAGGAAAGACGATAGTCTCGGGACGTCGAAGCGAGACTGTCGGCGCGACACGACACGACACACGGGCGCACCTCGTGGGAGTCGGCGCGACACGTTGGCGCACCTCGCGGAGTCGAGACGGCGTCGACGACAACTCGACGACAAGTAGCGACGTTGAAGGAACGCTCTCATTCGCTTCACGTCACCGGACGGAGCGTCCCCTCGCCATGTCGACTCGTATTAATAATGCAAGTGTTGACGAAAACCAATTGCGACTTTGACTCTGCGGGCGCGGGAGTTGAATGGCGCCGTCGCCTCCATGCTCGAGATGCGGAAGGTGGGGCGGTGGAGCGGACGGAGACGTATGCAGCAGCTGTCCACGGCTGCGGTCGCCGGTGTAATGGTCGGCGGCGGCGGCGACCATTGGTCTAATTAGAAGGCGACTTCACGCGCCGCCGTCGTCAGTAGGCTCCCCCAGAGGGCGCCCGTGTCGCTGCCGGGGGAGTGTGCGTTAGGTATATCTCACGCGATCACGTACGCGCAAATGGATAATGTATAATAATGTATGTTATACTCAGTTATATAGTACCTCTCCCAATCACGCATACACGCACGCACGCACATACACTCTCGCACAAATAAACTCACATGCACAAGCACACACGTAAACACACACACTCACTCACTCAAATACATGCACACACGCACACACATGCACACACATGCACACACACACACACACACACACACACACACACACACACACACACACACACACACACACACACACACTCATACACACATGCTCACTCACTCTCTCACTCACTCACTCACTCACTCACTCACTCACTCACTCACTCACTCACTCACTCACTCACTCACTCAATCACTCAATCACTCAATCACTCACTCACTCACTCACTCACTCACGCACTCACTCACGCACTCACTCACTCACTCACACACAAACACACACACACATATATATATATATATATATATATATATATATATATATATATATGCAGAGAGAGGGGGAGACATACGCACATATATAGAAATACATATGCATATACACATACACATATACCCACGTACACTTATACATATACGCTTACACGCACACACGCACACACGCACACACGCACACACGCACACACGCACACACGCACACACGCACACACGCACGCACATACACCTTTAACCTTTCTGCATGTTGATAGGTTTCTATTTCTAGGAGTAGGCCGATCGCTCGAGTCATTGTAAAACGTCCTCCAGCACATAACCATGACGTATGCAAGTTCAATTACAGGTAGACGTAGCTTGAAGGCAGCAGGATATTGGGAAGACTGTTTCGCGGCTGTGGTAATAGATGATCTCGAAGACTGCCTTTGGGGAATGTCAACATATTGTCTTCAGGTGCACCAGAGTTCGTCTATGAGCAAATTAACTGTACCCTCTGCGCACTGTGTATCCCGCATTCTGTGCACATTGCAGCTGTCCACAAAATACGTTAACACAGTTCTGCAGGAATCTTGTGGGCAGCGGATCAGGATCCTTGTAGGCAGCGGATCAGGATCCTTGTAGGCAGGGGATAAGGACACGTGTAGGCAGCGGATCACGATAGTTGTAAGCAGCGGATCACGATCGTTGGGGCGAGGAACAGATGACGTCATGATGTGTCCGACTTGACCCACAGTCCAATGGACAACTGCCGTTGTGGTCAACAGTGGCGGTCAATAGTACACTGTGAGGGTCAGTACACCGTGACGGTGAATACGAAGTGACGGTCAGAACACTGTGATGGTCAGTACACAATGACGGTCAGTACACAGTGACGGTCAGTACACTGTGACGGTGAATACGAAGTGACGGTCAGAACACTGTAACGGTCAGTACACAGTGACGGTCAGTACACAGTGACGGTCAGTACACTGTGACGGTCACTACACTGTGACGGTCAGTACACTGTGACGGTCAGTACACTGTGACGGTCACTACACTGTGACGGTCACTACACTGTGACGGTCAGTACACAGTGACGGTCAGTACACTGTGACGGTCAGTACACTGTGACGGTCAGTACACTGTGACGGTCAGTACCTTGTGACGGTCACTACACTGTGACGGTCAGTACACAGTGACGGTCAGTACACTGTGACGGCCAGTACACTGTGACGGTCAGTACACTGTGACGGTCACTACACTGTGACGGTCAGTACACTGTGACGGTCAGTACACTGTGACGGTCAGTACACTGTGACGGTCAGTACACTGTGACGGTCAGTACACTGTGACGGTCACTACCTTGTGACGGTCACTACACTGTGACGGTCAGTACACTGTGACGGTCAGTACACAGTGACGGTCACTACCTTGTGACGGTCACTACACTGTGACGGTCAGTACACTGTGACGGTCAGTACACTGTGACGGTCAGTACACTGTGACAGTCAGTACACCATTTTGTGCTTTTTCTCGGCGGTCCACGAGTAACCAAAACATGTTGTTAGCGGTTTGTTTATCACAGAATACTTAATTCTGGAATCAGGAGGAAAGACTTCAGCAGTGAGCGACGAGTGAAGTAGAACGTCACCAAGGTGTACACAACTACACAACTAGGGAAGGAAACACACTCTATGGAATGCAAGATGAAAATCGGCAGTCGCGGTGTGTTTGTTTGTGTGTGTGTGTGTGTGTGTGTGTGTGTGTGTGTGTGTGTGTGTATGTGTGTGTATGTGTGTGTAGTATGTGTGTGTGTATGTATGTGTGTGTATGTGTGTGTATGTGTGTGTGTATGTATGTGTGTATGTATGTGTGTGTATGTATATGTGTGTGTATGTGTGTATGTGTGTATGTGTGTATGTGTATGTGTTTGTGTTTGTGTGTGTGTATATGTGTATGTGTATGTGTATGTGTATGTATGTTTGTATGTATATGTGTGTATGTGTGTATGTGTGTATGTGTGTGTGTGCGTGTGTGTGTATGTGTGTGTATCTATGTGTGTGTGTGTTTGTGTGTGTGTGTGTGTGTGTGTGTGTGTGTGTGTGTTTGTGTGTGTTTGTGTGTGTGTATGTATGTGTGTGTGTGTGTGTGTGTGTGTGTGTGTGTGTGTGCATGTGCGTGCTAGGAATCACGTGCTTGCGTGTGTGTGTAGTGTTATTACTATAAACGGTTATATATTGTATCTCATGTCGCACACAATCTTCGTGTTATGACTTACGTAAGCAAGTTTATCAATCACATTCCGCAACACTGGGTCATGTTTATGAGTTAATCCAACCAATTAAGTTACCAACGTTGACTGAGAAACGTCTGCTAATTTATGAGACTAAGTTTCACTGTGGTGACACATTGACGCAGTTGATTGTGTAATTATAATTGTATTGGAAACAATCTCTAGGGTACCATATTGTATTAGATTGTCTGTCCTTAAGCGTCCAAGTGTAGGTCAATAACAAAGGTGGAAAAGAAGCCACTTATAATGGAATAGTATCAATCATCATCAAAAAAGACTAGTTGTTTCTGTCACAATTTTTCGATATCATCACGAAGCAGCCAAAGGAAGACACCCACAAAAAACGCAATAACCTTAAATTGGATGATAACGAGCCGCTGTGTCTTTTTACAACTACATATGTTACCTCTAGGAGTACTAATTGCAAACATATTTCACTTCCTGCAGAGCTGGTTAATCAAAACCCGTGTCCACTTGTCCGGAAAACATTCAGCCACCCATGCTGCAATTAGTGTAGGTGACTATTCCTATGCACAATTACGCTGTGTGTGTCATTGTATCCCCTCATACAGCTGAGTGAACTGGAATGCGGAATGAACGAACTTGCCTAAGCATAAGCATTATAATGGTTCGGCCCAGGCTATTTCGATTGATGAGCCGACGCGATACTCACTAGGCTTCAGCGCACCATGCATGATTGCGTATAGGCTGTAGTGACAAAGTATGGTCAAAATGAACTGGGAGAGATCACCTCAACAGCGTTGACATGAGAGACAATATCGGGCGACGTCAAGATTCGATAGCCAAAATATAGGCCATATGGTTTATACCGTAAAGAACAAATTTGTCTATTGCACTGCATAATAGCGCTGTATGACTTACGTTCGCTTTATCTACTTACTTACTTATTCAGTCTCTTGACGGCGTGTTCGCCTGGGGATATGCGTCAGGCCGCAGACGCGTGGCCGACATTCCTTTTTTACAGATTGTGTTAAGAAGTTCTCGCGACCACATTGCAATTATATAGTTCATAGGATAAATATTCTGATCGCAAATTAAAGGCAGTATACATTTAGCAGGACACTACAGATCATTAAACTTGACAACGGTAACTGTCATCTGACAAAACAAATCAGATGCGTACAAACCCATTGCTTGGAGAGTGAGCATTGTCGAGGTTATCTTACAAGCAATAAGTGATAATTACAACTGAAATAATAATTTTCCCAGCTGTAGATTTCACAGAAATTTGAATAAAAGTGGAAATTGAAATGTCCACGTTGTAAACGGTTGATATCTTACGGTTAACGAAAAATTACAAAAAACGATTTGTAATAAATCATGATTTTGCGATATGTCTCAAAGTCACACATTACTAGTAGGGTAGTCTATAGATCGGATCCACTCACTGACCACATTCGGACCCTCACACTGACCACAGTCGGACCCTCACACTGACCACAGTCGGACCCTCACATTGACCACAGCCGACCCTTCAGACTTAGACTCAGCGTCAAGGAGAGACAATTGTTTGACGAGAAGGATAATACAAAGAAAAACATAAATTGTTGACTTGGACTATTTGAAATCTACCTAGACCTGACATTACTTGTACATAATTATATTTAAACGTGCGATAGTTATCTTGACGATAAATAAGGTCATGTGTTTTACGTAGAGCGCGATGGCTCAGGGATAGAACTTCGGACTCTCGACTACGAGAACCCGGGTTTGAATCCTGTGCTGCGGTGTTAAAACCTTGGGCAAGTTTTTCCACTCTACATTGCTCCAGTTCACTCAGCTGTTTAAATGAGTACCTGACAATAGACAGTGGTGGATATGTGTACGAGCAGCCTTCGCGCATTAATTGCAGCATATGGCTGGATGCTTCCCAGAGAAGCCGAGATGGTGTCTGAGTGAACAGGTCTGTCGGGGAAGTAAAGTGTAAAGCGCTTTGAAGGGTCCCGAGGACCGGATATTGCGTTATATAAGAACTTGCCTTTTGTATTTGTTGATGCCAGTAACCGTGGCCTGTGGCACCAATATCAGCTTATTAGTTCAATCTTTATCGGACTACGTCTCTTCTTCTTCTTCTTCGTCTCATTGTAGCTCAGCACTCTGTAATAGCCACGAATGTACGTGGCTAGAGTATTGTCGAGCTTTGGTCGGTCGCAAGTAGTGGGTGGTGTTGCGCGGGGGGTGGGGTATAATAAGACATAACTATGTACTTATGTAGGCATTGACTGCAGAAGCCTTCTAAATGAATTGAGTGACTGTTTGCTAACTAATTGTTGTGTGCATTTGTTTCACGATTTGATGGTGCTTGGAAAGAAGGAGTGTTTGTAGGCTTCGATGCGGGTGAATGGTTGTAAGTAGCGGTGTGTGTTGCCTCTGGTGCGTGTAGGAGCGGCTGTGAGTGCGGATGTTGTTACGTCTACTAAGTCTAAGTCTATGCTACAACATGACGCATTTCTGTTGGAACGACTACATCGAAAGGGTGTTTCTGTACGCCGGCCTCTGTCGGCCTCGGTAGAGTCGCTTCTCTTCCGCCATCGTACGGTCTTCTCCAGTCGGGTCACGTCGTAGCTCCTTTATTGTAGGCCTTTATTGTAGGCCTTTATTGTAGGCCTTTGGCAGATGTGTTTCTCAGTCGACGTTTGTTCGTGCTGAACAAGGTTATGTTAGAAACTGTAACGCACGCGGATTCACTGCAATGCGACTGCACCAACAGACAACACATCGGCGACAGCAGATGCTACTATTAGCTTAGCCGGCCACTAGAGGCGCCACCGGCTACCTGTTGAATAAAACAGATTACCAATATGTAGGTTGTACAGTTCAACAGAGGTTTTTTTTTTATAGGATACTGGTATTCACACACCCTTATTTGAATAGTTTCATATTAACACTATAGTAGGAAGTTCTAGCATTAACACATTGGCGCCAACTAAACAATACTGCTGAGAACAGGACATACAGTGGAGCCCTCTGACGAATACAAAATAAAGGACGCCACCTAGCGAATGCACCATTCATCACAATATAGTGTCACAGTATGCACAATAGAAAATAAATAAATCATGAAACAATGTATTTAAATTTTATTTAACCTCTACATGTGTACCTTAATTTATGTATTAATGCTATAACGTATTAATATATAAACCAAAACATAAATTAAGGTACACACATAGTGGCTAAATAATAAAAAATAATACACACACACACACACACACACACACACACACACACACACACACACACACACACACACACACACACACACACACACACACACACACACACACACACACACACACACACACACACACACACACACACACACACACACACACACACACACACACACACACACACACACACACACACACACACACACTATTACACATGCTATTTATAAACAGTTGTTATTGTCTTGCATTGGCAGGTATTTCGAAGTT
>OZ024855.1:21769524-21922024 GCA_964017155.1 Oasisia sp. SBJ-2009
TGCCTCGGTCTGATGTCCGTGTCAGCGCTGTTTTGCCGTTAGCAGGAACTGCACCGACTCAGTTGAGCTAAATGTCCGCTAATTTGCAGATCACTGGGCAGTTTTCCAACTCAGTGTAGGTATTTTTTTTGTGTGTACCAAAATGCATTGTCATGGCATTTGTCTAAAGATGAGATTGAACTAAGACAGATAGTAGTGGACTTCGGCACCAAGGAGTAGTTACAGTTACCATATTCTAAAGTTAAACTGTGGCATAGGACTGCTTAGAGCGTTTTATATTTTACACTCTCAGCATCCGGCCACGCTGCAGTTAATGGGCGAAAACTATTCGTATGCAAATATCATCCACTGTCTGTCGCCAGGCAGTCATACATACAGCTGAGTAAACTAGTGCCACAAATATGCCAAAGCAGCACAGATTTCGAACCTGGGTTCTGCTTCTTGGGAGCCGATTGTCGTATGACTAGTTGTGAACTAGCACTCCAAGTCAAGGACGCCCTAGGCGCGCTTCAACAAGTGCACTTCGGCAAATGTTACTGTTCATTCAGTATTTGCAGAACACTTGTCTTTGTATTAAGCCAAGGGTGTTAGTGTAATACAGTATTACAAATATCTCGCATCAGCAGCGTCGAGAGTAACTCTTACCGTTGCCATGTAGACCTACTACGGGAACTACTTGATGTGAAGATGCAGGAATTACGGCTGGTGAAATGACGTTTCATGTAATAGCTAGATGCTTTGTGAAAAGAGAGTGTTTATTATTATTATTGTGTGTGTGTGTGTGTGTGTGTGTTTGTGTGCGCGCTTGCGTGCGTGCGTGCGTGTGTATGCATAATGTGCGCGTGTGAGCCAATGTGTGTACACATGTGCGCATTCACATAATTATATGCGTGCGTGCGTGGTACGTTGCTGCCGTTGTGTGTGTCTTGAGTGATTTAGTTTGACACGATTCTTTTTTGTTTGCATCATTATACTGTAGATATGTCACCATGAAGAAAACCGTGTTTGTGCAGTTGTGCGCCATGAATAAACTACTTGGGTGTAGAGTACCGGAGTCTGATCTCAGATACGTACCGTTGTCGTCTGATTGGACTCTGGTGCCAAGTTTATCGACAGAGCAAATTATAATTATGTTTGTTCCGTTGACAGGATTCACATGTGGGTGTGCATGTTAATGGTTGTCGCGGCTACGGCTAAAAACGGCAACGAGACGGAGATGGCGACACCATCGGTCACTAAACCACCGCCACGAAGTAAGCACACGACACGTAATTATGGTGTCACCTTAACTGTCAATGACAAAAAACAGCGTGTCGTTCGTATTACCGAGACTGTGAAAAAATGTGAATTCTATGTAATGACAACATAGTATTTTTATTCTTACAACAACGATTCTTCACACTCAATCCACATTTAGTTTATTGCAATAACCATATAATAATTACTATAATACAACGTAATGTGATATCAACATAACACACATGCTCAAAGCAAAGTGAGACACCTGGCATGTGTCACCAAAAGCATAGTTTGGCTACTAGGAACAACATTTTATGGAAGCATTGACTGTGGACTTGCCGGGCCATGATTGCGATTTTCTTAATTGTGTTCTATTACTGCGTTTTACAGGGTAAATGTTATACAATTATCACCAACATAGAATGTGCGGTGATATTCGTTCGGAAACCCCAACATTAACCACAGGTAAACCCATGCGCAAATACTGATTAACGAATTTATGGACTTTGCAAATATGTACGACCGCAAATACGAAAACTTACCGTCGTGTTTCAGTTGCCCTGTGCGGTTCCCGCCTGTACTTGGTGGGAGACGCCCTGTGTTGTCAGGGTGACATCATCCGGCCGAGACCCAACGAACATATCCAGTGCTGTGGCGTAGCGAGGTACGACGATCGCTACTACATCTGTTGTGCTGACAATGTCGTCTTCGGCAAACACGGCGCCTGTTGCGAGAACAAGTGGGGCTATGACGACCGCGTCTATCTGTGCTGTGGCGGTGAACTCGTGAGAAAACCCCACCCTCGCTCCTATTGCTGCTATGGTCGCCTGTGCATTGGACCAGAGCCAAGCCCCAAGCAGTAGTCCCGAGTCTTACAAGGACAGCGGACATGACTCTCAGTTGCTTACGACGTAAATGATAAGTTCTAATTTAGGTTGACCTGCAGGGGCCAGGTATATCGCTGTATGAACATGATACCCTCTAAGTACATGTTCGCATTTACGCCTGTGTTGTGTTCCGTGGTTCAACTGATGAATATAGTATGTCGGTTTCGATATTAAACACTCTAAAATTAATTATACGCGTTGTCGCGCTTAAAAGTTTTCCGGGCTTTATAAACAACTCCAAAACAGCACGTGGTATTTATACCATAAATGTTTTGCGTTTCGCTGCACACTGATGAGTTTACATTTATCGCGCATGTCACCAGGTTAGTTTATAACGCCTGGGAAAATGTAAACGCTACAAGGCGTCTCCTGTCAGGTACGTGTCCCCTTTGACAGCGATGTTGATAACGTTTGCATATAATATCATATGTGAATATGACATCAATATGTCTGGCATCATTCAAACACCTATTTTAGCATGTTATAAACTTTGCTTTACGTTCTGCCACAAATGTGAATAAACACGACGAAATAGCCTAACGTTCCACGTGTACGTACTGCATCCTGCTTAACGGTGTTTTCTGAGCAACAGGTTTTTGCTAAGTGATTGTTCACATGATGGATAGGTATGTTGATGTATCGAGTACATCGCCGAGGCTACTCCAGCCAAACGCGAAGGCAACACGAATATATTATAGAACTGGCAGACAAGAGGTTACTTATACTTCCCAATCGAGCATAAGTGGCCTGCGACAGCTCCTTTAAACATAACTTAGCCATTCCTTAGTTAATAATATCTAAACGTGCTTGGTGAAGTGACATCCTTCGCAGCATAAGTGGCCTTTCATCACAAACACACACACGCACGCACGCACGCACGCACGCACGCACGCACGCACACACACACACACACACACACACACACACACACACACACACACACATACACACACCACACACACACACAAACACAAATACACACACACACACACACACACACACACACACACACACACACACACACACACACACACACACACACACACACACACATATATATATATATGTATATGGGTTAGGTCGTAGAAAAACGTACAATTGGGGCTGGACAGGCAAAAATAATAAAACTCACAAAAACTTTAAACAACTTTATTACACTTGAAGAACAACTTATTCCCTTCATTTAGCACCAAATTATACTGACTTAATCCTAGCGGTTCAGTTTCTAGAGATTGTCAAAGAAAACGTAATGTGATCGGCAAACGTCCGTGATCGAAATAAATTGAACAACAATTAAAGACCCTTTAATATCTCAGATTAACTGCAAATTTTATTTTTAAAACTAGCCATGATATGTATGTTTGAAAGTACAGAAAATGAATAAGCACATTAAAGAATCTTTAAAATTATATGATAATCAACTTTCACCGATGATTGAAAATAGCGCAAATCTTTGGAAAACACTTTTTACTTTACCTTTGCATACTCATAAATGCTCTCTTACACATGAAAGTCACTCTACACAATCTACGACATATCCACTTTACAAAATATGTGGTCCAGCGCACTCACAAACAGCACCGTTGTCTCATAGCCGACATATACAAAGTCATATAAAATTGCGTAGACATCACGGACGTTTGTTACTGGTATCATTTACTTAAGACACTTGTACTAAACATCTTCATATCATCTCAAAACGTCTTCTACATGTACAAAAGAGGTTGATCTTTGGTTATAGCTATACAAGTATATATATATTTTGACCCTTTCGACCATTCACTGTATGTGTCATGACTTTGAAAATTAAAACATTTTTGTTTAACTTTCCCCAGGTTACAAGTGCTCTCAAATACAACAGAACCTCTTCTATAGCCTTAATGTACAAGGCCAACATGTTTACTATTAGTTTTAACAGTAATAAAGACCTTTCTAACACTTGCAGGTGAACAGTATGCCTGCTTACCATATATACATAAAACTCACGGACGTTTGCGTAAAATTCACTGACGTTTGCTACTGATTTGACACTTGTATGAGTACTAAGCATCTTCATATCATCTCAAAACATCTTCTACATGTACAAAAGAGGTTGAGCTGTGCATACAGCTATATACAAGTATATATTTCAACCATTCACTGTATGTTTAATGATTTTGAAAAATAAAAACACTTTTTTTACTTTCCCCAGATGATGTGTCGTCTCATTTATACAAATATATCACAAAACCTCTTCTATACCCTTAATGTACAAGGCCAACATGTTTACTATTAGTTTTAACAGTAATAAAGAACTTTCTTTTTTTCACGGACGTTTGCGTAAAAATCACGGACGTTTGTTACTGGTATCATTTACTTAAGACACATGTATCAGTACTAAGCATCTTCATATCATCTCAAAACGTCTTCTACATGTACAAAAGAGGTTGATCTGTGCATACAGCTATATACATCTATATATTTCTACCATTCACTGTATGTGTTATGATTTAAAAAAATAAAAAAACCTTTTTTTACTTTCTCCAGATTATGTGTGGTCCCACTTATACAAATATATCACAGAACCTCTTCTATACCCTAAATGTACAAGGCCAACATGTTTACTATTAGTTTCAACAGTGAAAGCGATAATTCTGCCAGTTTCAGTCACCTTCTCATATATTTAAATAGTATATTTAAATTAAAAACACTGACGTTTGTTTTCATTTCGACGCCAGTTGTAAGGCCAATACACAAACTGGAGTGAAACTTTTGTTCACAATTGAAGAATGTGGTACAAGAAACGAGAAATGCTATAGGAAATAGCTAGAAAATTATAATTATATGCAGGAGAGGTAAACATGTTGAACAAATGTCCGTAATTTTTATCAGTATAATTGTGTTCATGTGCCACCCTAGCCAAGGGAAGTGGGTGTGGCTAAAATGTTTTCCAGCCACAACAATGCAACAACGTACCCTTGTCCATAGGTGGTTAAATAATATGGTGCCCACTTTCTTAACACCCAAATTGGGCTATTGAAATATAATTCACGGACGTTTGTTTAAATAAATTTTTCATTTGAATGAGAATTGGAAACTTTGTGCCGGCCCAAATCATGTTAAAATGTCATGGAATGTAAACTGTGTCCACTTACTAGACAAATAATAAGTTTGGGATTTTCTAACTTTACATTACTTTAAATAAGATACATTTAACAAATGAAGAAATGCTCAAAAATGCATTTCCCCCCTTTTTTCTAATTTATAGGCCAATAACACACAAAATCCTCGTCGGACTTATACAAATTTACCTTTTTCTAAAAGCCCAAACAATTCTCTATTGAATGATACTAAGAAGAATTAGATTGGTATACAGGTTTTTACTCTATACCCATGTATAGCTGAAAAACTGTGAAAATGGTCAATTGTACGTTTTTCTAAGACCTCACCCATATATATATATATATATATATATATATATATATATATATATATATATATATATATATATATATATATATATATATATATATATATATATATATATATATATCTATGACAATGTTATCACTAGGATAGCATTTGCATGGCGAATATACACATCCTAGACTGGATGAAATTTGTTATCAGAGCAGTTATTCTTAGCGAATTAATTATAATTGACTCTTTTAAAAAGTATACTGTTCTTGAAGAGAACTTCGTGTTAAAGTTGCATTCTGACTTCCGTCATCTCTTAAAATAGAGATTTCCAATGAACCAGCATTCCATATACACTAGTTATTGTTTTCCTCAACCACCTATCAAGTTATGTTCACATAATATGCAACTGTAAGATAAAAAGGTGCAAAAAAAAAAACGAAAAATGAAGTGGCGGGCTAGCGTTTAAAAATTCACTGATTGGTTTTGACCTCTTCGAAGGGAATTCCAATGAAAAGCGCTGTCAGACATGTGCAATGATAGCTTAAGATCCACTTCCAGGGTTCATAAACACTGGAGCAAGCTTTATTATGTGTATATTAGAAAATATATACAGTTGTTTCAGTCAAGTATTCACCTGACTGAAACAACTGTAGCCTAGGCCCCTATACATTTACTTATATACACAGCATTGCCATTGAATCAAAATTCATTTTGTACATAATAATTTTATTATAATATTGTCTGCCTAATGTCATCGTATGGACCTCAGTCATGGGTACTTGCTGTATGATCACGGGCGTCGATCGGTGGGGACGGGGGGGGGGGACGCGTCCCCCCCCACTTTTCAGGGTGGGGGGACAGCATAGGAATTGCCCCCCCCCCACTTTTCAGGTCAAATAAATTGCGAGGCATATAGCGTGACTCAACACTCCTTTATCTTAAAAGCCGCTACATAGGACTAGCTAGACAATAAACTCGCGATATAAAGTTCAGTAAAGCTATTTATCGCAAATTAACACGAGGCAAACCAGTTTTGAGGCATGTTTTGCGCCATAATCCGTGGTAGTTATTTAAACAAACGTAATATTTTTTAATGTATTGAACGAAATTTTAGACAACTCTTCACAGCAGTCATCACAGGAGAGTTATCGAACAGCCCGTAGCATTTATACCAAAAGTCCTTTGTTATTTCGCTGCACACTGGTGATTTTAAATTTGTCGCGCATACACTGCCGGGCTCTACCAACCTTATGTTGATATTATTAATAGGCTCTAGCCATCACGCACATTTTAAATGATAAAATTTGTGTTGCACTTTCACCCCTCGCTTGCTTGTTGCTAATCGCCTACGACAGAAGTGGCGGATTCCTGCACTTTTTGTAATCTATTCTCACTTGACTGATGACAAATTTCTTTGCCAAAATGTTGGATTGGGAAGTTCTACACAGGCACAGCATGGGCGTCGATCAGTATGGGAAGAGGGGGGCGCTGACCATCCCACGGCCTGAGGGGGTCAGCATAGGAAATGTCCTCATACTGTTTCAGTTCATAAAACAAATGTATAGGCATATATAGCGAGACTGATCACTCCCCTCTCTTAATTTAAACCCTACATCAGACTAGTAGTAAAATTAATAATAAAATAAATTGCTTGGTTGGCAGCAGCCCGCAACTTGATCTAAGTCCAGTAAATATTCATCTTGCCGGGCTCTGTCATTTTGCACCCTTGTATTGATATATAGCCATCAAGCACATAATAGATTATTATTTTTGGTTTGCCCTGTCACCCCTTGGATTGCAGCCTGGTCGCTCTGGTGGATATTTATATCGCCTACGGCGGAACCAGAGGATTTATGCACTTTGTGTAATTTGATCTCAATTTAGTGATGACAAATTTCTTTGCCAAACGGTGGGATTGGGCAGTTCTACACAGGCACCCCTGTAAGCTCTGCATCTTGTCACTCTATGAATAAGGCAAGCAGTGTTGGGTCCAAAGTCTACCCCCAAATGTTCAGTGATTGGGGTAGGCCATGACCCCTCTTCAAATATATGTTGCAAACATAGCTATTATAAATATCATAACATAAAGGCTTTTTAGTTTAGAATTAACACTAGACCAAAAATGAATTATGTTTTATATTAAAAAAATACTTATGTGTATTTCAGGTCACACACACACACACACACACACACACACACACACACACACACACACACACACACACACACACACACACACACACACACACACACACACACACACACACACACACACACACACACACACACACACACACACACACGCACGCACGCACGCACACACACACACACACACACACACACACACACACATATATATTATATATATATATATATATATATATATATATAATTATGCATACATATATGTGTATATATATTGGTCCTCCGTTCCCCCCACTTTTAAAACCGGATCGACGCCCCTGGCTGTATGTGCCCTGTTGAGTCTGGAATAAAGTTACTGAACTATGACATTACCCATCATGCACTGCTGCAGCGAAAGTCCGAACTGCCGAACTTGGCGTAATCGTTGAGCCAACTGATTTCGTAATTTTCCGTAGTCATTTGTTTGGAGTACTAAACGCGTTACCATGCAGACTTTTTTAAGCGTCACGGTTGTTTCCTGCTTTTGTTTGCTTGGTAAGTGAACAACGTTCATAATATTTCAAGATTATATGTCTCCTATAGGCTATAGGCCTACTACTCCTACTATTGCCTTGGTTAGTATTACTCTTGTACTTGTGTTAGGTGTGCTGTGACTGTGTAGGGGACTACTGCTGGTATTATAATTCGTATAATTAATCAGGTTCACATGATGATGGCTAACTGCAAAGACGCTGTGTGGAAATGGCCACCTCGTAGCGCTTTGATTTGAACAAGATCGCAGTTGCTGTAGGATCACAGAGACTGAATAAACACGGAAATAACGACAAAGCCAAAGGAAGGAGTAAATACTCTAACAGAAAGAAGAAATATTGTAGTCGATGTATTTATCTCGGATAGTGTCTGTATACACTGCAAGCACAAGCTCGGTGCTATTGGCCGTATTGCTGCTTCCAATCCGGACGCTTTCGACATTATCAGATCAGTAATCTGATAGATAGATGGATATTTTATTGATTTCAGACCAACTGTGTACATAATAATACAAAAGGTGCATATCTGATATTTGTTTCACTAATTAAATATTTACCAGTACCGTATACATGCCGGTTTCCTAAAACGTAGGAATAGACAAACATTCGTGGCTCTTGCATATTGTCGGTTACAATGGTGGCCATTTGGACTAATAGTCGGTTTTAATAGGCGGGCATCATTGAAAAAAATGTTTCGTTGAATTCATATGGCAACATGTAGGAATGGACACAAATTATGTCTAGCATAAGCCAATCAAATTGTGCTCGATTTTGGCTATTTATGGTGAAAATTGCAGCCATTTGGAATCCTGGTCACGTGAGCATAGTCAGACATCATCAGAAATGGTTCCATTGAATTCGTCATATGCCAAAACATGCATGTAGCCACCACAATTAAGTCCATAGCATGCTGTAGTGTTTTTTAATTTAATGTAATTTGCCTGTTGCAAGTTGCCCAAGGATGGCACATTGTCATGCCATGGTTTAGAGATGAGGGACGCATAATCTACAAGATTTAGCAAAAACGTTAACCTTTCCAGGCAGGGCTTTAAGTTTAAGCCGGACCAAATTATTGCCAGTCACACATGTTTTGGTGGACACATGGATGTTAACTATTAAGCCAGGTTACAAACTTTAAAATGTAACTGATGACCTGAAATGGACTACAAACACATATGTGACACCATTTACACTCACATCTAAGGCATAACTGACAATATCTATGGTTTTGGAAGACCTTTTTCACTCCTTCATTTTTTTACCCGTCCACCCGTATTACTACCCGTCCACAACGGTTTTTACCCATCCAAATGATGGGTGGACAGGTCTCTGCATAAAGCTGTGTTTCCAGGTTCACAAAATGACAACTCAACTATCTACACTGATCAATTGTTTTCGAACTACCAAATAGTCACTGATCCCAGCCTCAATGTGTTAGACACCTAACAGTGTGAATTACTGAAGAAAACACTTTGCAGTCGGTGTCCCCATTACCTTGGCAGCAGGGCGAGGGTCAATAAAAAAGGATTGGAATTGATCAATTCCCATTCAAATCCGGAAGTGGAGATGGAATTGGAATTGAAAGATTTGGAACAAAATTAATTAAATATGAATTGGAATTGATTTTTTTAATTGTATTGGAATTAAACGAAATCAATTGTGCATCTGATTTTTTATGTTGTTGTGAAGGGTATTTTTAACACCATTGGGAGTATTGGAGTGCCGATGTCAAATAGAATATGGACCCCACAGAAAATGGATCTGGGGGATATTATGGAATATGGATTGATCCCCTTTTAGAATTTGGACTCCCCTTTTAAGAAGCTGAACAAATTAGTAAAATACTATAGATTGTAATTAGAATATCACAGCCATCATTTATAAGTTTTATGAAACAATTTTATTATAATTTTTACATATGAGCTACCACCATTGCCGTTAAAATGCCAGTCATCATTGACTGTGAATACTGTGGGTGCTATCAGTTGCTAAGATGTGTGACTTTTCCATATTGTGGGATGGTTGAAAAATATAGCTAAGAGTAATGTTCATTAATTCATTATATTTTGTCATCTCACGAAATTACAAAACAATGAGAAAGTATTTTGTGTTAATGTTTCATGTAAGACCAACTGATGCTTTGAAACTGAGTTAACAGATCAGTCTCCCTTTCAACAGTGCTCACATAAACTACTAATCTTGAGGTTTAGTTGCATGAAAAGCTAAATTCAAATTGGAATCACAGATATGGTTCAGTTCATGTTTTAAATTATATATTATTTCAATATATTTTAACAAATATATTTTGCATGTTTTATGTACCTATTTCAATCTTTCTTGATTACCCAGAGAATGAAATAAACCATAAACCATTATTATTATATTATTACCGGGGTAGTTTCTATTTTACATCAGGAATATATCAATATTTAACACAACATGGGTTCCATATTCTATGGAGTCCATATATTATATGAGATGCATAGGATATGGACCCCTATAGATTATGGACCCGGGATCCATATTCTATGAGATGTATAGGATATGGACCCCATTGAATATGGACCCCACCCAGGTCAAAACTCTATGGGGCGGGTCCATACTCTATAAAAGAATTTGGACCCCGTCGGGTCCATATTCTCTACGGAATATCGACCCGGGGTCCATTTTCCATTGGGTCCATGTTCTATATTACACCGGCAATGGTGATTAGTGACCAAGAAAAGTTGGACAATGTAGCTCTTGGTCAAATATTAAGAAAGATTACCCAGCAATTAATCAGTGGATACAACTGATGAATGGGAAGTCAGTTAGGCCTGTCCTACTGCCTTGTGTGAAATGAGTGCTGGCTGGGGACTGCTTCAAAGAACTATTGAGATTGCCCAGACAATACTCACACTTTCCCAGCTAAGCAAATACTAGAGCTAGACAAAAGAAGCACGAATATACCGAAACAGCCCAACATTTAACCAGTTAAGTTACGTATGCAAACATAAGCCCAGTGAAGATGAAGAGGCGTGTAGATTGTAACCAGAATGTGACAACTGCAATGATGATAATTGCTAAGTAGTTGATGCCAGAGTGGGAGTAGACTCAGTAGAGACTATAGACGCTAATGCCTGGATTAAAATGATTTTCCTGCAATAAAATGCCACTGAATGAATTATTATGACTTACTAATTTCTGTGTGCCAGGTATGTGTGATTATGTGTATATGTTATAATTATATAAATACATCATACATGATATGCAGTATCACCCCTGTATGCACAGTAATCATGTCATTTTGTTCAGGGAATGGATTAGTATTGGCAGTGACCATAGATCAACATCCTCTTTGTTCTTTAGTCGGGCTCCAAACTAGTGTCCAACTATATCACTCTCCAGGCTAAAATTGAGAGGACGTATGTGTGGGTTTAATGTCATCAATATATAAAAAAACAAAATTTCATGTATGATTATATTTATCTCTCAACACCAGCCTCGTCAGATTGCAGGCAACACAGTTTTAATGTTGTTTTTGTTTTACTTCAGGAACTTACAATTTTGCCAGCAATAGAACTCCTGTTTTTCAGAAGTATCCATCACTTGAGGATATAAATGGCTAAATGTTTTAATGAAAATTTGGCAAATTTAAAAGATATACACAAACAAGCTGTTAAATGTTCCACCTGTATACAACTTGAATAGTCCTTACTAGTTTTCAAACTGATCTAACATTTTATTTGTATGTGCATCAAAATGTGTTTGATGTACATCAAACGATTACCTTAAATTATTTGTAAATAATATATATCTGTTCAATGTCACTCTACTATATTAGTGTCAGCTGTAATATAATGTTTAAAACTTAAAACTGTCTAGCATGGGTTGTATTTACAAGTGAAATATAAATTACTGATTATGTAAATCATTAATTTGTGTATACATCAGACTGCGGTGTAACTCTGGGAAATAGTGAACTCAGCAAGAGTGAACACTGAACACTGGGCAGTAGCCAGATAGATACTAGACCACTGAATGTAACCAGACAACTTAGACAATAGCAATAAACTAGATGAACTGCTTGATATATCGTTTTGTTTCTTTTACCTTTATAGTAATATATCCTGAAAATGAAAAGTATTTGAAAAAGTATTTGTAATACTTTTCAAAAGTATTTGTATTTGTATTTGAATCCCTCAAAAGTATTTGTATTTGTATTTAAATACATTCCAATGTATTTGACCCCATGTCTGGTATACATACTGAACAGTCATTCTTTGGAGACCAGTGTTTAAACAAAATTAATTATTACTTTTATCATATATAATATATATATATATATATATATATATATATATATATATATATATATAATAATATGTGTTATATATATATATATATATATATATATATATATATATATTATATATATGTATATATATATATATATATATATATATATATATATATATATATACACATGCGTATATATTTTCAGAAAACAAATGGATGGGAATATAGAGTTTTATATCTTGCAATTTAAAAGATTACAACTGCATTTGCTACGGAACCAAGATGATAGTTATCTGCAGAACAGTCTGAAGTGACAGTGGTGTGGTAGGTAATTTCATTTGGGAGTGCAAGGAACTGCCGGGGCTTCAGCACCACTCCGCCTTACCCGTTGTGTCATCGCATCCACTGTTCCTATTCAGGGCAGACATTGGAAGATGAGGAGGAGGATGCTGCTAGAAATATATTTGTCACACATATGCACCCCAAATTTGGTGTCTCTCCTCAGTAAGGACATATATCGCAGGAGACGGTGCTGCTTGAACATTGTTGTCATGGCGGTGCCCTACATTTACAGTGATGCAGTTTAATTGCCCCTCCCCCAAGCAAAATATCAATGACCACTTCGCCCCGTTTTCCCGGGTTTTCGTAAGTTTTTAGGTGTTGGTGTATGTGCATACACTTAAGCATTTTCACACCCATCTTAACATTACTTTGGATTTACTGGGGATGGGACCGAATTATGTCAGCCCACCAAAAAAGAGTTCCATGGACCAGCTGCCCCTTGGTACCGCGTCTGTGTGAAATGGTCGACAGTTCAGTGAATCATGCAATCGTCTGTTTGGGGGTTTAATCGTAGAACATCTTGATGTTAACATTCTGGCTGGAATACCTTTCATGGAGTTCAACGACATAGCAGTGCGTCCCGCCAAGCATTCCGTCATTCTGGGCGATGGGACAACGTACCAATAGGGATCAGACAAACAAAGCGCCAGATAGTCATAGTCTGTCATACCATCCACCACGCATTTGTACTACATGCACCCGCTTTCTTCACAACGGTGTGACCCGGACAATTTCCTGAAATCGAACATCTCCCAGATTCGTAATATGCTCTTGAGCCCCGGATAGATGACCATAACAGGCGTCATCATCTCACAGTTGTTATTATAATTCTCCACATATGATAACATTTGAAGAAAAAAAACATATTTTGTCACGCGTTAATGTCATTTGGTTGCGGAACAAGAAATGTCATTCGTTTTTGCATCGGAGTAGTTATTTTGTTTTGAACTTATGCATGGCCGTCATCTTTTTTAATTTTCGTTTTTTTTACATCAGTGTTGGTGGAATTAAATCCTCATGTCTGGAAATATAGTTTATAAAAAACCTTTAAATTATTTTTGAATCTTGTCTGGTTGCAAAGTTTTGACAGTAACTTGATTTTAGCCGCCATTTTGGGTTTTGTCACTTTTCAAAATGCCCAAGGATGAGAACTCCACAACTACCTTGATATCATAATATCCATACTAGAGATGATCAATCAACAAAGTAAAAACGATATCAGTCAAAAAAGGGGTTACAGCCCTTGGCTACTGGACGGAGGGGGGCAAGTGAGAATGTAATAAGTCTAAGTTTCTGAATGCATGCAATAGTTTTGATGGTTCTATTATTTGTATGACCATAAGTACAGTTTTATTGCAGTGAGAGGTGCAGACATCACACAGGCGCCCATCAATACAGCTACTAAAGTTGGAAAAAGCTTCACACTACGCTGTGCTGGAAAAACAAAACAACTCGTCTGGAATCAATACGTAGGAGTAAACCTACGTCAACCTTTAACGTTTGGTCCTGCAATTGAAGACGTCTTTAAAGATAAGTATAGTCTGATCACTTCTGATGGAAAGTTTGACCTGGTTTTCAAGTCACCAATACTGAGAGACGCCGGAATGTATATGTGTGGGATGCGAAATCCTGCCGAACACCACAAAAAAGCAGAAGTGATTGTGTTTGGTAAGACGTATTTTAATTTTTTTTTCAGATTGCCAAATCTATCCTTATGGTACCATGATCATATATGTATCTTTCTCCGATTTCAGTCAAACTCACTGTTTCATGTATATATATATATATATATATATATATATATATATATATATATATCACGGAAATGTATATATATATATATATATATATCATACGGAAACAGTCCAGAAGGAGGCAGTGTCGCGATGTGATGAACTGAGGCTGCATAGCCGCCCCAATTTGTTGGATTTTCTCACTCGCGGAATCGGGATGTATATATATATATACATATATATATATATATATATATATATATATATATATTGTATATATATAATATATATATATATATATATATATATGTATATATATATGTATATATATATATGTATATATATATATGTATATATATATATATGTATATATATATATATATATATATATATATATATATATATATATATATATACTAATAGCTATAATGATACTCATGGTGCCTGTTGGCTTGTTTAATAAAAGTAAAATATTCTGATAACTTGTATCATACAATTATATTGTATACAGTGCACAGTATAAAAGCAAAGTAGGATAAATGTTACTGGACAGTTAGTAGGATTCTAGACAAATCATTGAAATAATTATACTACACATATGTGCCATTGACTTTCATGAGAGTATTAAAAGTTAAATTGTGTATATATTTAATTGATTATTAATATGTTAATCCTTCATACAGTACACTGTCTTAGAATTAGACATTGTCTTAGTATTTTTCTTTTTTGGCAAATCAGCAACTTATTCTATCTAACAGGCTGGGAGTTACAATTTATCAACTACAGTTGGCAATGGTCACAATATTTAGTTAATTCAATAAATTGTGAAATTGTTATTATACTTGTCATACACATTATTACTGTAACTCCACCATTCTTTGGGGCTATATTTCGTCTTGGTATTTATACATTTTAAGAGTGACACAGAATAAATGGCAGTGTACAGAGTTCTGTTTTTTTGGCCTGGTTGTTTTTGTGGACAGCGATTATTGTTGTGATTATTAGATTGATTGGAATGTTCTTTTGCCCAGGCAAAATGATGACTATGGTCTACCTTGGACACCACGGTAGTTGATGGAAGACCAAGATACTTTAGTTCATGGTCAACCATCAAATAGAGTGGTGATGATCATGGTCAAATGCAACTTGAACATGGTCAAGCGTTGTCAACCGTGGTCAGGTTATGTGTGACTGTAGATGACTATGGTCAACCATGGTCAAGTTACATGTGACCATTGTCCACCATGATTCAACACGGTCAAATTGTGCTTGTCCGTTCTCGACCATGGTCAAGATGTATGTGACCATGTTTGACCATGGTCGATCATGGTCAAGTCACATGCCATGACTTTCATATAGCAAGCATTAATTGTGCGTGTTGCCTGTTGGTGATCTAATGGTGCATGCAAGAATTTAAGTTGACTTCACCTCCATGATAATGTGCTTCTCTGTGTTTTTTAAATCCTGATATTTTGGGGTTACAACATGGCTAAGCTAGTCATGACAATGTATATACAGTAGTCTTCCAAATATCCAGGTTTTTCCTTTTGAAAATGTAACCAGTATAGTTTGGAATATGTGAACAAAATGCTGAACAAAGTCGACAAAATGGAAAATTCTTAACAAGTAGGTGAGTAATTATGAACTTAGCTATATTTTATGAAGTTGTGACAAAACAACAAGGTGCTTGGACTATTTTTAAGACACCATGAATGCTGTGAATGGAAAGGCCAAATATCAAAAGATAACTAGTTACTAAAATCAGAAAACTAACCATTATATGAGTCAGTGGGAAGACAATGCTTGCAACAACAATTATGCTAACCTATCTGCATTACTTGAATAGTTCTCATTAGATTTTTGTTAACAATAAAGTTCTTGTTAACTAGTATTAATTACCAACTCATTATATAGTCCAAAGGACTCCAGTGTCACTTGGCCCATTTGTATAAGTTAAACATAATATTTTTTTATTATTGATTTTTCCATAATTCGTACAGCCGCTGATCAAGTAGCCGGAAGGTCGACCAGTCTGCGTATGTGTTAATTGATAAAAGGCAGAGTCAGGATTGAGTTAAATCTACCAGTTGGTTAATCGTGTAAAATGGTGTTGATTCAATTAAATTTCATTTATTTCAACATTGAAAAACAAACAAAATAAGTCAAACAAATAATAAGTCACGCGGTACGAGCGATATACAATGACGAAATACGTTTTGAAAAGGGGTAGACGTGAAGTTATGCAATCATATGTATCTTCCCCTGAGAAAAATGTTATGAAAATAAACAGTGGCAATACTTACGAGTGACTAATAGTGAAGAGATCTTGATAAACATTGAACTGTTGAAATCTAGTGTCAGCTTTATACTGCATAACATGATTTTACTCTATATAATGAGTGGAACCGTTCCCGTTAGTTAGAAATATTATGAAGAATATCCATCATAAAACAGAACCCACCGTCATCGAATATTAAAAACATATTTTAATTCATATATTTATAAAATTACTTCTCTTCGGAGATCTCATTTCCACGTGGATATCACTGTTTACCAAAAAACCAGACCAGTATTTGTATGCGACATTTATATTTCACTTACTTAATTCAAATAAATCCCTCTGGAGAATAAGCAAAACTGCCAGTAAAATAATTGTCATCTTTTTAAGTGTTCAGCAACTTCATGGAACAGCTTTGGAATTTGTTGTAGTTTAATGTTGCTGATGACTGACAGCAAGTCTTAATTGGCATAACGGAAAGTAGCATTAACTTAAAACTAAGTGCTAGCGTTAAAATGCCCTCTGTCTTCAAAAAGGATGCCTGAATCACTATCATCCACACCAAATTACTAAGTACTTTAAACTATGACTTTATTTCCTTCTCAATACATTTCCAGAAGCAGACCCCACACTTACGACCAACGTTACAGACAACAAAGCAATGTCGGGAGATTATGTCGCATACAGCTGTGAAGTGAAGTACCAGGGAAGGTGGGCTCCTGTGATGGAATGTAAGGTCAACGGGAACGTTGTACAAGCAAAAAATGAATCAAGTAGGGACATTACGAAATACACTTACGTCACAGAGTTGACACCAGCAGACAATAAGCACATATTTACTTGTCGAATATACTTTGACCAACCACAGCCAGGCACAGTTGAAGACCGTGAAGCAAGTAACATACCTACAACTGACAATCTGCTTACTGATTGCACAACGCGAAACATCACTGTTTATTGTAAGTACTAATTATACCACATATATAAGACATTGTTTACTAACTGCTTCATATCGCTACCTATGTGAACTACTCCCATCTACCCAGTATTGTGTTGTGTCATTTTGTCAGCCATGTCAATTAATAACATGATACAATGAGCCAATCATGCCTAAATTAGAACAATATTTTCTACCATACTATACATATTTTGTTGTGTGGAATCAAATGTCAACATAGCTGTTTCATAGAACTTATTCTATGTTTTGACCGTTTGCAGATGGTCCGCGATTGCTTGTTGTGGAACCTGTACAAGAGTCATATCATCCGCAAGACAAACTGAAAATAGTAGCAGACAGCAATCCTGCTACACGAACATACAAATGGTTGAATACTGCTACTAATAACACACTAGGAACATTGGATACAATTACAATAACTGAATCTATGGTTGGTCCCATCAAAGTTACAGTATGTAACACAATCCCCCTTCCACCATCCAAAACCGTCTGCAAAGAACACCATTTAAACATCACAATAATAGGTAAGTGGATTATTTTAGTCTCATAATCATATGTCAAAGAAAGACTGATCATTTGAGCATCATTTAGTGTTATTTGGGTTCGGGTAAATTATTTTATAAATGCACTAATGATTTGGGCAATACTGGGATGCACATTGTTAAAATCATGTAATAATTATATGAACTCGGCCTTACATTAGTTTAGTTTAGGGTATAACTTGCAGTTATTACTCCTAGAGGGCTACCAGAGGGTACACATAATTTCACCTTAATTAACTTTTGGAACTGATCTCCGTTTATTACGTCTGCATCTAATGACTAGGTATTTTCGCTTATTTGGCATGAGGTACGGTCCGTACGGATGTGTACCGTGCCACCACCAACTCCCCCATCGGAGAGTCAGATCACGCAATAGTTGCTCTTATCCCCATGTCATTGAAAACATCACACAAAAGCATTGTCCAAATACGGACTGGAGCTCTTCGGTGATGTGTGGAGTGCACCGATTGGGACATTTTAAGAGAAACATTTGAAAGTTTTCATGCCGGCTATCAGATCCCTGGCTACGACATGCAATTACTGCGACGAGTGCATCGATTCTATCAATCGAGATCGTATTTACACTGGAATAGACGATTCCGCAGTACAAACAACACTACCGAAGGAACGCAGCTGAAAATGTTATTGCCAAAGGATGACAACTAAGGCCAGAAACATTGCACTGAGTTGTAACATACAAAAGGAAAGAAAGTAGTGGTGGAACACATATTTTGGAAAGAGAATGCAAATTATGCGGACGTACACACACCGTGAGAAAAGAGGAAAGTCGAGCTTGGGGCAAAACATGCACAAAGTGTAAGAGAAATAAAATCATTTCGCGAAGAAATGTACCGCACAAGAGAACAAACGTACATTTCCAAAAAGAAACGTGTACACCAGGTGACAGCTCCAGATGACTGGTGAGGAGTGGATCGATAAACACGCGGTCAGACGTCAGTGAACGACAACTAAAATGTCGTTCGCTGGTTGTACATCACATAGTGACACTCTAGGGTGACACTGGAGCTACAATGAACACACTACATGTATGCAGACAACATAGAGCCAACTACTAGAATCACTTGCGATTTGAGAACGATGCAAGTGAATATGGGCTTCAATCGGCAATATTCCAAGAGTGAAACGAGTTGTGTACACTAGCAGAACTTTGACAGAGACTGAAAAACGCTATGCACAAATCGAAAAGGAAATGATGGCCGTGGGATTTAGTCTTGAAAAACCTCATCACAATACATACGGGCGTCATGTCATGTTACTGTTGAAAACTGCAAACCACAGGTGCCAACATTGGCCATTGTGAGAAAAACATCAAAGGCTCCAAAACGCCTGCAAGTGCTATTGCTGCGAATGCAAGAGTACAACTAAATACTTACATACAAGAGTGGAAAATCAATTCCAGTCGGGGATGCTCTGTCTGGCTCATCTTTCCCAGACACACCGTCCTGGGGGCAGGTGTCTGTGAGCAACTTCTCTGTCTGGCTCATCTTTCCCAGACATACCGTCCTGGGGGCAGGTGTCTGTGGGCAACTTCTCTGTCTGGCTCATCTTTCCCAGACATACCGTCCTGGGGGCAGGTATATGTGGGCAACTTCTCTGTCTGGCTCATCTTTTCCAGACATACCGTCCTGGGGGCAGGTGTATGTGGGCAACTTCTCTGTCTGGCTCATCTTTCCCAGACACACCGTCCTGGGGGCAGGTGTATGTGGGCAACTTCTCTGTCTGGCTCATCTTTCCCAGACACACCGTCCTGGGGGCAGGTGTATGTGGGCAACTTCTCTGTCTGGCTCATCTTTCCCAGACATACCGTCCTGGGGGCAGGTGTCTGTGGGCAACTTCTCCTTTCTACACATCAAACGTGAACCACTTGATGAGATTCACATCGCAACTGAACGAGAAGAAAAACAATCTTGTTTGAAGAACACCATCATGAAAGAATGGCCGCCAAACAGACACAGTGCCAATTAAACTCAACAACTCCTTACTATAGTTATCTTGACGAACTGACGGTCCAAGATACGACGGAATAATCGTGCGCGGCAAGAGTCGTCATACCGTCTGCTAAACGACCAGAAATCAGAATGGCATTCAGCAGTTTCTTTGAAATTTACTTTCTGAAAGAGGCGTCCGACTGAAGATGTCATCGCGAAGATAAAGCAGCACTTTTGAAGGCATGGAGTGCTTGACACTGTAATCAGTGATGGGGGATCTCAATACTCATCACACAAACTCAAGGTGTGATTTAGCCATGAGATTCCAAGTCCGGCGAACAGTAAATCGATAGCGAAGCAACTACTGAGAAAATACACAACTGCACATGAAGACCCTTACCTTAAGAAATACGCCGACAGAACGTCTGAAATCCCGCTCAGCACAATGGATTATGGGACACAGAATGAAGACTCCTGTTCCTACGACATCTTGTGTTGTGAAGCCAATTAGCATCTACCACAAGGATGTGTTTCCTTTTGGTCCTACATACGGACAACTTTCGATTTTACGATCAAAATCAGTGTCAAGAGTACTTAAGAATATTAGTGAAACAACAATATATTTTAACATTTCAGTAATATTGTAGATCAGGTAATAATGTATGTCGGTCAACTCGAAATATTGTATTTAGGCTAAATATTAGAAAATAGGACAAAATTAGTCATTTCGAAAATATGGAATGAAATATTACGTTACGTTGCGTTGCGTTGCGTTGCGTTGCGTTGCGTTGCGTTGCGTTGCGTTGCGTTGCGTTGCGTTGCGTTGCGTTGCGTTGCGTTGCGTTGCGTTGCGTTGCGTTGCGTTGCGTTGCGTTGCGTTGCGTTGCGTTGCGTTGCGTTGCGTTGCGTTGCGTGACGTGACGTGACGTGACGTGACGTGACGTTACGTTACGTTACGTTACGTTACGTTACGTTACGTTACATTATAGGTATGTACATGTTTTGAGAAAAAAACTACGGACAGCGACAATAAGGTATGTCAACAAAATAAAAAATACGAAATATCGTTGTAATAATGAAAGGGTTAGTTTTGAAAAGGTGATTGATTGCACAATTCTGTATATAAACACTTCTTAAAATATGCAAAGCGGCTTTTAATCCGGTGTTTCTGTTCCAGCTTCGACCACAGCCTCGGCGGAAACCTCAAGTGAAAGTAAGTGACTTCCATTACCAACTGAAAGAGAGAATGCACCTCACTATAATTAGGTCAACAATCACAGTCGGTAGATGAACTAGCGGGTGCACGATACATGGCATGTGTGTATCCAAATCTATAAAGTAACACGAATGAATGATTTGTAATACGGTATGGATATGTATTCAAAGTTGTATTAACTGTGTGTAAAATCTGAACATAATAGGATGCATACATAATCGAGTCTGTGACACGTTGTGGTAGGCTCCTGTCGTATTAGAGAAATGCACTTTTATTGCAAATAACAACAGCAATTCTTCTCAACAAAGACTTGGACGTTATATTATTACAATACACGGATCATTTCACAGGATATATCCGTATTCTCATCTGGACACATTTATGTCAACTACACAACACTGCGATTACATTGTACGAATCTACAGATTACTTAAGTAAATACGCAAGCACACACCCTGCGTGCACAATCAATTGATTTGGCCTGTAAATACAATACATACATAATACGTAAGAAATGCATATACGGTCGGGATATTCCCATTAATATCGCTAGCACAGGATCCACCCTACACCACGTCTATCTATGGCCACAGGCACACACACTGTCAGTTACAGGTATGTTTTATAAACTCGTTATAAACATTCTTATTATTACGCTAATGAATAATACACTGTAGATGAAAAAACCTGTTTTTGTATCAAACCATATTCAGTGAAACAGGTAATAATTATACAAAATTCCTTTCTATAGTAACATAGCCACATAGATGGTCGATTAATTTACTCCAGCATGCTGATTTCAGTGTGGCATTATATAACGTTACCATAATATTCTGCATACAGGTATGCCAACAAAATTAAAGAAACGAAATATCATTGTAATAATGAAAGGGTTAGTTTTGAAAAGGTCATTGATTGTACAATTCTGTATATAAACACTTCTTAAAATACGCAAAGCGGCTTTTAATATGGTGTTTCTGTACAAGCCTGTGGCAGTTGGGCAGGCAGCAGACCCATTGACTAGGAGAAGAAATTATTTATAAATGATTTAATTATATGGGATTACTTTTATCTTTAATTCAGTGTATTTCTCTCTAAAATACCTATCTCTGTCTGTTTTATTCTCTTCGGTCACTCAATGTTTTTCACAATGTGTGTATCTCCCTCTCAAACACCCGCCTCTCTCTCCCCTAAGCAATCAATGTCCTGGCATAGCTTAGGATGAGGTCAGTTCTGTGTGAGGAAGCAAATTTATATAGTAGTAAACATACTTCAGATGAAATATAGAAGTAGACAAATTAACTTTGGTCGCCATTGTGGTGTTAGCATGATATACCAAATAGGCTGCAACCATTAAAACTAGCAGGTCCCAAACAAAACAAAGATAGAACTTTCAACCAGTGAAGTTCAACTCAAGTTCAACTGAAGTTCAGTTGAGATTCAACTATGGAGGAGTTGAAAAATGCACATGCAAATGAGCTCGCGTTCAACTGTTGAAGCTAAGTTGAGTTTCAACTATATGCAAATATGAGAGTTGAACGCGAGTTGAACGGGAGTTGAAAATTTCACATGCAAATGAGCTCGCGTTCAACTGTTGAAGCTCAGTTGAACTTCAACTATATGCAAATATGAGAGTTGAACGCGAGTTGAACGGCAGTTGAAAATGTCACATGCAAATGAGCTCGCGTTCAACTGTTGAAGCTTAGTTGAACTTCAACTGTTGAAGCTCGGTTGAACTTCAACTGTTGAAGTTCAGTTGAGTTTCAACTCGCGTTCAACTCGCGTTCAACTCGCGTTCAACTCGCGTTCAACTCGCGTTCAACTCGCGTTCAACCCGCGTTCAACCCGCGTTCAACTCGCGTTCAACCCGCGTTCAACCCGCGTTCAACTCGCGTTCAACCCGCGTTCAACCAGCGTTCAACTCGTGTTCAACCCGCGTTCAACTGTTGAATCTCAGTTGATTTTCAATTGGTGGTGATCTGTGGAATTTCTGGTGGTTTCCATTGGTGCAACTGCATGTGTCGAATGGTGAAGCACGTATCATCTGTAGGAACATAGGCATGCATGCAAGCCCTGGCATTCACAAAGCATGACAACAATAAAGATTCCATTCTTTTATTTTTCATTTCTTCATTTTTTTGTCAAATGTCCAGACGCTTAAGAATTCTCCTGGCGTGGTATATTTTCTCAGTCAGTGAGCGGGTGAAGTCAGTGCTGGACAGATTCAGCCTGGTTGCAGCGAACACTGAAAACATAAAGAAACATTTAATACAAACATGCAGGATTGTACAATATTAACATAATTCGAAATATGCAAATAGGTAGTGATTTAAAAAAACGTTTGCATGGGTGTCTGATTGGGTGCACACACGTGCCAGCACTTATTTGTGTGTGCGTGTGTGTGTGCGCGCGCGCGTGTGTGTGTGTGTGTGTGTGGTGCATGCGCGGTGTGCGCGCGCAGTGTGTGTGTAAATTCATACTACCAGCACATACAATGAGTGAATATTTCTACATTATTTTTTGGGGACATATATTATGAATCAATCATTATATATATATATATATATATATATATATATATATATATATATATATATACGTATTGATGCTTTAAACTCACGATAACCATAAACATTTGAGCAAAATGTAAACATGTGACTCAGAACAAAAACAGATGCCATGTTGGTTGGTGTCCATCTAGTGAATGGACAGTGTTACATAGAAATGTTACTGCCCAGTGTGAAACAGAAATATTAAACATGTTCAATGTGTACATGGATGACATAAGTGTAAATCTCAAAACGTTACAAATTGGTTGTCTATGCAGGCACTTAATGTATACTAATGACTTCTATTTTTTTCTCCCAGTGTTGCTGATTTGAAAACACTTACAGATTTCTGTGCCAAGTATATGTTTAACATTACATAATAATAATATCTATGTCAACAAATGCACACGTGTGTGTGCGTGCGTGCGTGCGCGCGCGTGTACATACACACGCAAGCACACATAATGTACATGCAAGCAAATGCACATGTGCACATAGTGACATACATGCGCATGCACAATAGATAATCTAATTATTCTGGTGGTCAGTGAATATGTCTGCATTTATTATGTTCTGGATAAGATATTATGAATCATTCATTAAAGGTATTTATGTTTAGAATTTACTATCATTATTAATTATTATCTGGATTAACATGGATCAACTATAATGTGAATGAGTTACAAATGCACTGACATGCATAGGGTAACAACTGCATATTTTGTTGTATCAGCTGATATTCAATGCTGAAAATGTTATACTAACTCACATTCAGGGGCTCCCATTTTGCTTCCAATGCAGATGTTCCACTAGCTAGCCAGTTGCCAAGGGCCTAGAGTGTCATAAATCCATCCAGCATCTTCTTCACTACCAGCTTCAGTTCTTTGTGTTATTTATGTGATACTTTTAGCTCCAATCTTTTCAATGTTGCCTGTGGCCAGTCTACATGACTGTGCTACGTACTTCTCACTAGCACTCTACCTCACAAAATGGCTGTGTTTTCAAATGTCCCTCTTAAAGATTGTAGGCCAATCTATATACAGAGATCAGTCACATGGGCACATGTGCAAAGGTTGGGTTTCAGAGGTTAAATATGTGGGCTAAAACTGTCTGGCTTAAGTGACCTACGCAAGGCTCCAGGGTGCAGGCCAGGGACTCAAATTACAGTCCAAGTTTTCAACTTGTGTTTAACTGGGATAATTTCTCAAAAATGACAGAGGGTTCAACTTGCATTCAACTCCTGCTGATGTGGTTACCAGTAATGACATTCTAATGTTGCTGTATATTATTCAATTCAATTCAATATGATTTATTCAAACAACATTCAATAACAATACAATTTAAGACTATAGAAACATGCTATACAGGTAATGTTGTATGAAAGGAATACACAAGAAGTTAAAAAATTGTAGTAGTATGTATCCCCGCACACAATATTTGTGGGCACAAAAATAAAAATAAAAATTATTATAATGTAATTATTGCACACATCCTAAATACATGACTAGGAAAGAAAACAAAACAACATAAACAGAATTAGTGATACAACCCCTAGTTCATTATTCACATTAATCTGACTTATAAAATGCATCCAATTCAAAATAAATGGATGCATACAAGGAATTATACTTAGAATTCAGATACATTAGTAATCTGAATCAGTTGCAGTGAAAGTTGCAATTAGATATATTCATTCATGATTATTGACTTGTACCTAAAAGACCTGATTGTTTTTATGTTAGTTAAATCAACATGCAAGGAATTCCAAAGACTTATGCCATACATAGCTACAGACATGGCTGTAACATTCAAGGTGACACAGCGCCTTACTAATTGATTTTTGCGATGTGTTATTACCGAGATATCTTTTTTTCACAAAATGCTGTATATTAGCTGGTAACATGCAGTAGTATGCTTTATACATAAACATAGCTGTTTTGAATTTCACTAGATCTGGAAATTTTAATATATGCGACCTGTAGAAAAGAGGAGTTGTGTGGTCAAGACGACATGCACATGTTTATTTGGAAGTTCTTAAAATAGCCAACTATATTTATATTATTATTATATTGTGATGTAATTAATGGGGTGGCTGCCACGAGAGTGACCAAAATGGTCTTACTGACAGTCTCCTTGACCCCTGGTTATTTTACCTACAGTAACAATTCATAATCACGTATAATTACATTTCTGTTATTTCTTACGCAATTACTTGGCAATTTGCTGCACACCGGTACTAATGTAATATTATTTAATTAATAATTTGAGGTGTAGGTAATTTGTATGAACATTGCTTTATGTATATTTTTATTGGGTCAATAAACACTTCCGATTCCGATTCCCGATTCCGATAACTGCTGGCAAAGTCTAAGTCCCCGCTTTCAACTCGCGTTCAACTGTTTGTAAAATCTAAGTCCCCGCTTTCAACTCGCGTTCAACTACTTGTAAAACCTAAGTCCCCGCTTTCAACTCGCGTTCAACTGCTGTTAAAGCCTAAGTGCCCACTTTCAACTCACGTTCAACTGCTTGTAAAATCTAAGTGCCCGCTTTCAACTCGCATTCAACTGCTGTTAAAGTCTAAGTGCCCGCTTTCAACTCGCGTTCAACTTCATCTTCGCGTTCAACTTGCGTTCAACTGTTGAACGCGAGTTGAACAGGAGTTGAAAGCACATTTCAACAGTTGAGATTCAACTATTCCTACAGAATCAGTTGAGCTTCAACTGAAACTCAGTTGAGTTTCAACTGAGTTTCAACTATGCATTTTTGTTTGGCACGTGACACTGCAGACAGGCTCAGTGTCCTATAGTTGTATGGTTGGTTTTTAGAGTTACATATTTTCCTACCAATTTAATTAATAAATGTCATTCAGTTGACCATATCAATGTTCAATGCTCAACTACATTGGACTTGTCTGGGTTATTGCATATATATATATATATATATATATATATATATATATATGTATATATATATATATATACATATATGTATGTATATATATATGTATATATATATATATATATATATATATATATATATATATATATATATATATATATATATATATATATATATATATATATATATAATGTGTGTGGTTGTGTTTGTGTGATAATCATTCATGATTTATAAATCTCACCTACTTATTGTATTACTCACAAATTCAAGAAAAAAAGGCTTCCAATATTGTTGGTTGAACAGAGTATTACTGAATGAAGTGACAATGACATTGTTTTCTGTGTGATCTCCTTGTGACTGCCGCTCTCAACACGTTCTATTGAGAGCCGCCAGCCGGTAGTATCACCACCGACACAGAGAAACAGAAGGCGGCTCCCAGCAGGCCTGGCAGTTGTAATTATATATCAAAAGCTTCATGTTAGACCTATGTCTTTTGTGTTCATTGTTTACTGCTATTAAATGTTGTGTCATCCTGCTGCGTATCTCGAGAATATTACATTTTAAGCGTCAAAACAATGCATGCAAATAAAATCGTAATGTTTAATTATCCGTTTTGCAAATATTTGAGTGTATATGTATTCTACTGTAGATGATACTTGGTACATTGGAGGTACATGTGTTCTACTTGTTGACACACACCATAGATGATACTTCATACATTTGAGTGCATATACAATACAATACAATACAATACAATACAATACAATACAATACAATACAATACAATACAATACAATACAATACAATACAATACAATACAATACAATACAATACAAAACAATACAATACAATACAATACAATACAATAACTTTATTCCAGACTCTTCAGTATACATGAAATAAGCATATACAAGTAATACTGTGGTCCATAGCACCAGCAACAGACAGTAGCACAGGGCTCTCGGCCCAAATCGCTAAACAAATTGGACGGAAATATATATTGCAAACAGGAACCCGTAGAAATGACAAATATGTGTTATTAGTAAAAGGTAAAGTTGGTTGTGTAAAGCATATTCATCCAGTGTACTCTGATTCTAGAAACAAAGTTCAGACTAGATCTGAGAATGGACTGTACAAGGACATTGTCAGAGCTGTCCAAACGAATCAAAAAGCGGTACACCAAGCTCCTTATAACAGACTGACAGCATTGGACATTTACATAGGTACATAACATACTTGTGCTTTCAAATTTAGATAACCCAAGAAAATCTTCAAAATATTGTGATATGAGGTATACAATTTGTTGATTGTGGCTTTTCTATAGCTCCACCATAGCTGTGATGTGTACATTGGGGTACAATAAGTGTGAAATAGAGTCAATTTCACATCTGGAGTACACATATGAAATTTACGCAGAATCATATTGCCCTGAGCATAGAGCTGTCGAGACTGTCTTGCAATATCTGCATTGTCAGTTAGATCGTTTGTGAAAATGTGCCCAAGGTACTTGGACTGCTCAACCTCATCAATATATTCACCATTCAAGACAAACTTGGGTAAAGTTACTCCTTTGAGAAGTTTTGATCTAAAGGACATACTACAACTTTTCGTTGGGGTGTATTTTATATCATGCTGGGAACCAAAACCTTCACACAATTTAAGTATCTTATTCATGCCAGCAACAGATGGCGCTATCAAAACAAGATCATCTGCATACATAATATGGTTTACCACAATTCCATTTATACAAAACCCGATCTTCAGTTTGTTTAGTCTATCACTTAGATCATCCATATATAAATTGAAAAGAAGAGGTGACAAAATACCACCTTGTCTAACACCATTCGAAACACCAAAATAATCTGAGTATACATTACCCCATCTAACACACATTTTCTGATTTGTATACCAGAACACGAGAAGCCTAACAATGTAGCCAGGAACACCTCGCCTCAACAGCTTATCAAAAAGAAGTGAATGATTCACTATATCAAAAGCCTTACTGGCATTTAAAAAACAAATAAAGACACTACCATTTAAAACTCTGTACATGTCAATTATTTCTTTTAGAACATAAATGCACTGATCAATACCAAGTTTCTTTTTAAATCCAAATTGATTTGGATTGGTCAAACAGTGTTCCAGCTAGGTTTTGAAAAGGACAGGGTGCACTTCGCCGGCAGATGGAGGGCACTTTTATGCGTGAACGACATTTTTGAGGGCACATCACTGAAATAGGTTTTTTTTTACTTAACTCTGTATTTAGTTAATTTTCATGAATGGAGCTTGTGACAGTATCATAATGCCCAATTACGCTAGCTAAGTAACTCAGTGTTGCCCAGGGGAATAATATTTTGATGCAGAGTGGTAGTATCTTCTCTGAGACATTGAGATCCGCATACTTCTTTTTGTCTTCATTCGCCAATTTGCAATGCATTAAAACAGATGATTAATTATAATTACTTATCTATATCCACTATACTCTTCTACATGCCAGGGACGAATTTGATGAGCCACTGTCTAGGTGGGACCACAGTTGCATTCCTTTTGTTTTATTGGGAAATATCAATTTAACATCCAATAACTGGCTATAGTAGAAACTTAGTAGTCAACTGTAGCACTTGTATGTGGCTTCATGAAAAAGTATAAGCTAGTGGACATTTATTATTAATGGCATTACTTGTCAATTAACATCCAATATATTAAATAAAACACTTGTCACTTTGTAATAGTTATTATAATATATATAACACATTATATATATTTGTTTAATGTTCTACTATATTTAACATGTATTTATGAGTTTCCAATTATTCTGTTGATGAAAGTTTTCCATTAAACGTGGCAAACTGACATTTCCAGATTGCATAATAATAACATTAACTCATATAGGACTGTACACACCTGTACATGTATTCTGAAATTAACAAAATCAGGGGCAATTTCTCAGTTTGAATACAACATTGCTGTATAAATAGCACAAACCTCACTGTTTATTATAATATAGATAGGCCTTCATATTATATCCTTTTAGCACTTATTTTATGTAAATAGTTTACAATTTTCCGGGTCTAGATAAATTACAAAAAAACGTTTGTCATGTACAACAGAAAAAGTTTCCCATATTTAGTACAATTGGATTACATTGAAATTGACTTTCCAGTACTTGGAAGTACAGTCGCTTCCCTTGCTACAATATTTTAAACTACCTCATCCTGTCAACAACATCAGTGTATTACATCACCCAATAATAGAGCCAATAGAACAGGCTGCATCTGGGTGGTCTAGAAGGGCACCTACTTTATTGCTCTTGGAAGTCTTTGAAGTGGTTAATTGGATACAATTGTTTCAAGCCAGTGGGAAGCCAGCACTGAGCTGTCTCAGACACTTTAACCCCACTGCCAATTGCACCAGGCTACTGGTAATGGACAGGGCGCAAGATCAAAGGCAGAGGGCGCTAGATCAAAGGCAGAGGGCGCAAGATCAAAGGCAGAGGGCGCAAGATCAAAGGCAGAGGGCGCAAGATCAAAGGCAGAGGGCGCTAGATCAAAGGCACAGGGCGTGTCTAAATGGGGCAGGGCGCAGCGCCACGGTGTAATGGCCTAGCTGGAACACTGTCAAAAGTTATCCTGATAATCTGTGCAAAATGATGATCTCAACAACTTTACTGACTAAACTGGTAAGAGCGATAGGTCGGTAATTATCCTTTGAAGTAATTTTACCAGCTTTGTCCTTGATAACCGGTACCAAAATGATAGATATCATGGAATCTAGAAGAATTCCATGAACAAATAAACATGTTAAGCAACAACTTAAAAGCTTCAATAAATGTCTTAAGATGTTCAGCATATATACCATCAGCACCACATTATTTTTTACTCTCAAGGTCCTTAATGGCACTATCCACTCTGTAACATAAATATCATCATATGCAGTACTACTATTATCAATACTACCAGTCATTTCACTGTTATTCCTAAGACAGTTGAGTATATCTTTAAAATGTTTTTTTCCAAAGTTCAGCTATTGCTTCATTCCCATTAACACCATCAATATTGACAGGTAAAGGAGTAGCACTATTATCCATCAATTTGATTTCTTTCCAAAAGGCATTAGGATTAAGGTCCGTAAGCTTCTTTGCCAATGCCTCTTTACGAAGCTGTTTCTCATTCTTTGTGATGAATCTGAGCGCATATTTAAATCTGGCTTTAGTTTTTTTATGAAGTTCATGCAATGGTCCTTGTTGCAGTTGCCCAGCATCACGCCATAAAGAAAGTGCATCTCTGGAGGCCATGTAAAGATCATCAACATAGTCAGACCAACCTGGCTTATTGACAAAGTTATGCTTCCTCAAATTAGAAAAAGCAGAATTCCCTGTCTGTTGAAGGCATGCTATTATATTATCATAGAAATGTTTAATCTCATTGATATGCTTTTCTTCATGACAGTCAATACTGGTACAATTAACAACATCAGGTAACTGAACCTGTTGAAGCAACTCATAAGTTTTGTTTCCATATTCAATACAATCACTATCAGATATGTTCTCCCAATGTAACCTAGGAGAACAACAATTACTGGTAGTCTCCGTAGCCAATTCAGGCACTTTATCCAGATCAAGTGTCATAATGAAGGGTATGTGATCTTCATCAGTCAGATCATAACAAATAGATATATTAGTGATTACATTATGGAAATCCAGACTACAGACAGCATGATCAAGCCAAGACAGATACCCCAGCTGTCGCTGACATACGAGTAGCTGTCATCAGGAAGAGACATGCGTGTAGATATAACCAGATTATTATCAGAGCAAAAATTCAACATGTAGGCAGCAAATAGAGAATGTTGGACATTTCTGAGATCAGCATTCCATTCACCAACACCAACATAGCATGTATTATCCAGCTCCTGCAAGATAGCATTAATTTACCCAAGATCTTCGAAATATTTTTCTTCATTCTCAGCACACTGGTAAGGTAAATACACATTAAGAACCACAAATGTTGTAATACCAATATTCAATTCCACAGCCACACACCAATCAACACCGAGATCTAATGGTTTGATATATTGCTCAAGTGATATATGCCAGAATATGGCAACCCATCCTGGCGGGTGTCCAGGAACAATCTTGTCCCTGAAATCAGTAGTGGACACACCAATACCATGGTAATGATTATGTAAATTATTTAAGTTAGGCAGATCTTGTTTACTGAACCAAGTTTCTTGTATACATGTGACATCATTATTCAATAATACACTCAAAAAGTCAGGTCTAAGGAGGAGGTCTTTCTTTGTTTTTGGAAGACCCCTGCTATTATAGCTTCCTAGATTAAACATTGTTTATAACCCAGGTGGTTCATTGGCATCCAGTTATGGGAGATTCGCCCCATCCTTTGTGGCAGGTCTCAGGTGTTTGGGTTCTCTCCACCAGCGAACAAAGGCTTCCTCAGGCCACAGGTCGTCAGACATAAACACAGATGGGTCCGGACACTCACAAGTAATGTGGAAGGAGGCATACGTATCAAATCTTGTCTCAACTGCTTCCACAGTGGCATCAAGGTTGAGACACTGCTTAAGGTGGTATCCAGACATTTCGGTAACGGACACTTTGGTAACAGACGTTTTGGTAACGGACATTTCGGTAACAGGACATTTCGGTAATTGGACATTTCGGTAATAGGACGTTTCGGTAACAGACATTTCGGTAATTTTGCATTTTGGTAAAACCAATAAATATTCTTTACTTTAAAGGCATTAATTAAAGATTAATAAAAATGTATCCATAATGTTAAATAAATAAAAAACAGTTGTGTGTGTTCAGTCACATTTTAATTCAAACTCACATATATATCCAATTATTAATATAACTCTTCTAGTGATGTACATTGGGAATGTCATGTGCTACCGTATTACACTGGAATATTACTAGTGTCCAAGAAGGTAGTAATGTTCAGCGGAGTGTTTTTACAAACGAACCAGATGGCCAACAGCTGCGAGGAATTGCGGCATCTGCAATACCCCATTGACATAGTCACGACAAAGGTTCCTCAGTCGTGTTTGTAGTCTGACGTATTCCTGCCTCACGCGTTTCCGGGGTGGTTGGCCGGTTGCATCATGGAGAATGACGGCGCTCACACACTCTTGTTCCCGCTGTAGGCACTTGATGGATTTCCATATCGAGGGATGCTGGTGACCAATCAAGTGACGATACTTGTTGTTCCAAGCCTCAGAGACATTATTTGTGCGTGGGTCGTCATTTAGAGTCGCAGTGTGCACATTCCACGTCTGCACAGGATACAGGGGAGCGATTTGCACCATCCTGATATCTCTCACCTGCGGCCGACCTTGTCTGTAGTGGCCGTGGACATACGTTTTGTCGAAGTAGTCGACCAGTGGTACTGCCAAAGCTGGTGCAATCGTACGCAGGTATGTCATGCCAGCAGAGACGTCAGTTGGTGGCAGAAACGCAAGTCCATCAAGCATGCCACAGAAATGGCGAAAGTTGTTGTCTGTACGATATGTCGCAGCAATTCCCATCTCTTGAATTTTCCGCCATGTGCTCTGTGTCAGGTGGAAGAAACAGAACTGCACCTGTACGTGTTGCCCGAACACAGCTGTCAGAGCGCGAGGGACAGCCAGCTCGAAATCAACCGTGACAACATCAGGGTCAGGTCGCACACCATACGTTGCACAGCGATTCAGCATAGCAGTGAACAGTTCGTGATATGTTCCTTCTGTCTTGTTTTCTAGAAAGGCATACACCAATGGTATGGTCACCTCTCCCAGAGACACATGGATCACGTAGATCTGCAAGAATTGTGGTGGAGCCATTGCAAAATTGCCATCCATGAACCATTTATCAGCAGCAGCCAAGCGACGGAGATTGTTCTCTGTTGCGTAGGCAATGATCCTGTGTGCTGCTTGTGCACCGTTGTCAAAGAAGAGGAACTCATCTTGTTGTTGTCCTAGGGTGTGGGTCCAAGGAGGAAGAATGTTTAGATTTAACAAACTGGCTGGCTCGGCGGGGTATTCTTGTATACGGTTTCTGGATATCGTGCGCTTACACGTGTCGACACTCGGTAGAAGTGCCTTCGCTGCATCTGTCAACCCTGTGATTTTTTCAGCGTAGATACGAGCTGGCGGGTTGTTACTTGCAGCCGCATGTATCCGCATTTCCGTACGGCATCTGTCAACCTCTATCTTCACAGGTTCAGGACAGTGGTTGTGGTCAGTCAGTTTTTAACACTGGATTTGCTGGTAGCAAGTCAGTGTATGCACTAGCAGGGCAGTGCTTGCTTGCACGACATGCACAACGCCACCTTATCATGCCGTTGTTCTCTACATGCTTCGTATAAGCATACCCATTCCACAAAAGCTTTGGTTTTCCCCTAGTTTTCGATATCTCCATGTTCACATGTATGACATTATCTTACGTGTGTCTGGATTTAAATGTGTCGTGCTAGTCACTGGTTGGCTGTAGTGGTTGACCACTCTAGCCACCACCACTGCTATTTGGAAGCCATGTTCCCTTCAGAGGCAAGCACCTTACACCCCCTTACACCATACCATGCCTGACTGCAGGTGGGAAGCCAAGTTCCCTGTCTGTAGTCTGGACCATCCTAATTTACAAATGGTTTAACTGACTGACATCTCAACAGGTTACCTCCTGATATGGCAGACTGGACTCTGATTATTTTCAGTAGTTTTATCAAAATGTCTTGTTACCAAAATGTCTTGTTACCGAAATGTCCTGTTACCGAAAAGTTCTGTTACCGAAATGTCCTGTTACCGAAAAGTCCTGTTACCGAAATGTCCTGTTACCGAAATGTCCATTACCAAAGTGTCCCTTACCAAAATGTCCTTTACCAAAATGTCATGGATCCGCTTAAGGTATGCCTTGACCTGCTCACTTGAAACAGCTGGGTCAAACCTAGTAGCAAATACATTTGCCCGTCGCCAGGGGCGTCGATCCGGTTTTAAAAGTGGGGGGACGGGGGACCAATTTATATACACATATGTATATATATATATATATATATATATATATATATATAATATGCATAATATATATATATATGTATATATATATAATATGCATAATATATATATATATGTATGACCTGAAATACACGTAAGTATTTTTTAAATATAAAGCATAATTCATTGTTGGTCTGGTGCTAATTCTAAACTAATAAAAGCCTTTGTTATGCTATTTATAATTGTCATGTTGACAACATATATTTGAAGAGGGGCCATGGCCTACCCCAATCACTGAACATTTGCGGGTAGACTTTGGACCCAACACTGCCTGCCTGATTCACAGAGTGACAACATGCAGAGCTTACAGGGGTGCCTGTGTAGGACTTCCCAATCCCACCTTTTGGCAAAGAAATTTATCATCACTAAAATGAGATCAAATTATACAAAGTGCATAACTCTGTTGGTTCCGCCGTAGGATATAAATACACACCAGGGCGACCAGGCTGCAATCCAAGGGGTGAGAGGGCAAACCAAAATTAATAATCTATTATGTGCTTGATGGCTATATATCAATACAATGGTGCAAAATGTCAGAGCCCGGCATGATGACTATTTACTGGACTAAGATCAAGTTGCGCGCTGCGGCCAACCAAGCAATTTATCTAGTGATTTTCCACTAGGTAGTCGGAAGTTTAGTTCTTATTATTAATTTTACTACGAGACCGATGTAGGGTTTTTAAAAGAGGGGAGTGATCAGTATCGCTATATATGCCTATACATTTGTTTTATGAACTGAAAAAGTATGAGGACATTTCCTATGCTGACCCCCTCATGCCGTGGGGTGGTCAGCGTCCCCCTCGTCCCCACTGATCGACGCCCATGCTGTGCCTGTGTAGAACTTACCAATCCAAAATTTTGGCAGAGACATTTGTCATCACTCAAATGGGAATATGTTACACAAAGTACAGGAATCCGCCGCTTCTACCGTAGGCGATAAGCATCAAGCAGGCGAGGGGTGAAAATGCAACACCAATTACATCATTTAAAATGTGCTTGGTGGCTAGAGCCTATTAATAATATCAACACAAGGTTGATAGAGCCCGGCAGCGGCTTACATTGTTTCGGTAGTTATAAACTTTCCGATTGGCCTTTCTGTGTATGCACGACAATTTTAAAATCATCAATGTACAGCGACATAACAAAGCATTTTTGGTACAAATGCCACGGGCTGTTCGATAACTCTCCTGTGATGACTACTGCGTAGAGTTGTCTAAAATTTCGTTCAGTACATTAAAATATTACGTTTGTTTAAATAACTATCACGGATTATGGCGCAAAACGTGCCTCAAAACTGGTTTGCCTCGTGCTAATTTGCGATAAATAACTTTGCTGAACTTCATATTGCGAGTTTATTGTCTAGCTAGTCTTATGTAGCGGCTTTTAAGAGAGAGGAGTGTTTAGCCAGGCGATATGCCTCGCAATTTTTCTGAACTGAAAAGTGGGGGGGGGGACAATTCCTATGCTGTCCCCCCCACCCTGAAAAGTGGGGGGACGCGTCCCCCCCGTCCCCCACCGATCGACGCCCGTGCCCGTCGCTGCCTAAAGGTTTTTTGAACAGTACGAAGCCCAGAGTTCTGAGCCTTACCAATAACTCCTTTTTGCAGCTTCTTCTCTCGGCCTTGGATTTGCTCTGGGCAATTTGTTAGTCTTCCATTTATACGCACCTGTTTGAACCATGTTTGGTTCTCATTCACTTTAGAAACAGTTGTTTTTGCATCAGTGCCGCCGCCACCACCAGCTGCCTGGGCAAAGGTTTTAACTGACGTTGCACTGACATCACCCGATGACAAGTGTCAGAACCACCACTTGAGAGGGCTGAGGCATGTACCTGTGCTATTACCGGTGCAGTGTTGCTAGAACCAGCCAGAGTACTAGTATAAGCAATGCCCTGAGAAAGGTCATCCATTTTCTTCTCCATACAGCTCATGCGTGTCTCCAGACTAGCAGAGACACTATGAAGTCCACCGGAAACCGCATTGTGGGATTCAATTGTAGCTCTCAGTATGTCCACCTCATTCTGAGTCTTTTTGATAGTGTTGAGGAGAGCAGAGACATCGACACTGTCAAATGTGATCGGAGGCAATTTGCTCAGATCCAGAGCAACAAACTTTGGCACATCAGATCCCTTTTCCTGGAGCAGTTTGATGACGTCTTCGATGTTCATGACACTCTTCTTAGCACCTTGTCTTTTACGATATCGAGAGTTAGTTTCATCAGCACACAAGTCAAATAGTTTCTTCTTTGATACTTCAATAGCAGAGTCACTGAAAGTGCTTGTGCACAGCTGTACGATAACATCAGGAGGCAGAATGTCCAATTTATTTGTAATAAAAAACAAAAGTTCATCAATCAGTACACTGTCATTTGTGGTGCGTGTAATTTCAGAATGTGTGTTGCCATTCTCAGTAGCATTCGTATATATGACATCAGAGGCAGAATTACGATTTTTAGCCAAACAAGTCTGGCTGCACAATCTTTCATATGTAGCATATATGTTCTACTTGTTGACACACACCGTACATGATACTTCGTACATTTGAGTGTACGTGTGTTCTACTTGTTGACACACACCGTACATGATACTTCGTACATTTGAGTGTACGTGTGTTCTACTTATTGACACACACCGTACATGATACTTCGTACATTTGAGTGTACGTGTGTTCTACTTGTTGACACACACTGTACATGATACTTCGTACATTTGAGTGTACGTGTGTTCTACTTGTTGACACACACCGTACATGATACTTCGTACATTTGAGTGTACGTGTGTTCTACTTGTTGACACACACTGTACATGATACTTCGTACATTTGAGTGTACGTGTGTTCTACTTGTTGACACACACCGTATATGATACTTGATACATTTGAGTGTATAATGTGTCCTACTTGTTGACACACCCTGTAGATGATAGTTGGTACATTTGAGTGCATGTATGTTCTACTTGTTGACACAAACTGTACATGATACTTAGTACATTGGAGTGTATATATGTTCTACTTGTTGACACACACCGTAGATGATACTTGGTACATTGGAGTGGATATGTGTTATACTTGTTGACACACACCGTAGATGACACTTGGTACATTTGAATGTATATGTTCTACTTGTTGACACACTCTGTAGATGGTACTTTAGAGTGTATCTGTTCTACTTGTTGACACACACCATAGATGGTACTTGGTACTTTTGAGTGTATCTCTTCTACTTGTTGACACACACCGTAGATGATACTTGGTACTTTTGAGTGTATCTGTTCTACTTGTTGACACACCGTAGATGATGCTTGGTACATTTGAGTGTACATGTTCTACTTGTTGACACACACTGTAGATGATACTTGGTACATGTGAGTGTATGTGTTATACTTGTTGACACACCATATATGATACTTGGTACATGTGAGTGTATGTGTTGCACTTGTTGACACACCATATATGATACTTGGTACATGTGAGTGTATGTGTTATACTTGTTGACACACCATAGATGATACTTGGTACATGTGAGTGTGTGTTATACTTGTTGACACACCATAGATTATACTTGGTACATGTGAGTGTATGTGTTATACTTGTTGACACACCATAGATGATACTTGGTACATGTGAGTGTATGTGTTATACTTGTTGACACACCATAGATTATACTTGGTCTACATGTTCAATTAGGCAGTATATGTGTGTGTGTGGGGGGGGGGTTGACATAATAACTTTGTTGGACATAAATGAATTGTTATTGTTACAGACACCTGGATCGCTTCTTATGGTTGCTCTACTCACCTATGCAGTAAGCAGATATAGTGTTACAGCTTGCTGAATCATATTTATTATTTCTGATTAGTAGTTTGTTGAGGTGTGTTACATATGATCCTGTTATATACTGATAATAAATGGGATGTTGTTGTGTTAACATAATTAGTTGTAGGCTACAAGTTCCTAATAGAATTGACATTTCAGCTGCTGCGGCACTAATGTAGCGTAGGCATTTGAGACACACACAAACACGTGAGTGCTGGGGTTTATTAGGGACAAATATTTTCTAGAAAACTTGAGATGCTGTTTGCATGAACAGATCAGTCAGGAGATGAAATGCCAGGTACTTTAACCTGTCTTCAGAGCTGGATGCTGCACAATGTAAAGACTCATTATTTGTAGAAATGCCTGTGTTATGCTGTTTCTTAACGGATGCCTTTGGCAGATATGTGTAGTCAATTGGCATTTGTATTGGTTAATCTTTATGCAATGTAGCATTTAATAAATATGAAAATATTAGCTGTTGTGTTTTGTAGTATCTTTTTTGGCCCCTAGTATAGATATTAAAGATGATATCCAATGCAGAGACTATAGAAGTGACATAAAACAATTACAACATGCACAGTTCCTCACAACCCTGGCTAAGCCAAGCAAAATCTGATTTTGTGTTCAAGTTTTTAATAGGGGGACCACTATGTAGCAACAATTGCCATGCATCTTTACAGAAACAGAATAGGATGCAGACATAGTCGAGTCTGTGACACGTTGTGGTAGGCTCCTGTCGCATTAGAGAAATGCAATTTTATTGCAAATAACAGCAATTCTTCTCAACAAAGAGTTGGACGTTATATTATTACAATACACGGATCATTTCACAGGATATATCCGTATTCTCGTATGGGCCCATTTATGTCAACTACACAACACTGTAAACACATTGTACGAATTTTCAGATTACTTAGGTAAATACGCAAGCACACACCCTGCATGCAAAATCAATTGATTTGGCCTATAAATACAATACATACATAATACGTAAGAAATGCCTATAAGGTCACATACATAATACGTAAGAAATGCCTATAAGGTCGGGATATTCCCATTAATATCGCCAGCACAGGATCCACCCTACACCACGTCTATCTATGTCCACAGGCACCCACACAGTCAGTTACAGGTATGTACTACACAACATCGTTATAATCGTTCTTGTTATTACGCTAATGAATAATACACTATAGTTGACAAAACCTTTTTCTGTATCAAACCGTCTTTAGTGAAACAGGTAATATACAAAATTCTTTTCTATGGTAACAAAGCCACATAGATGGTCGATTAATTTACTCCTGCATGCTGATTTCAGTGTGGTATCATATAACATTACCATAATATTCTGCATACAATAATTTATGTTGTAATATAAATTGACACATGGTAAACACATTTTATTTTCATAATGTCACGTTACATTGTTATGCAAAAACCAAAATAATAACCAACGTTGGATCACTTTATTTGCAGATACAACATTATAACATCATCAACAAGCCACAATTTACTGGCGTGGGCCGCCGGGAATGTGGGGAGAATGGGAGCAGAACGGTTGGGAAAGAAAGCAGATGCCTGGTGAGTGGAGAGAATGGGAGAACAGTAGTGGCAAAGAGAGCAGATGCCTGGAGAGTAGAACAGTTGACAAAGAGAGCAGATGCCTGGAGAGTGGAGAGAATGGGAGAACAGTTGTCAAAGAGAGCAGATGCCTGAAGTAGAGAAAATGGGAGGAAAACGGTTGGCATAGAGAGCAGATGCCTGGAGAGAATGGGAGAACAGTTGGCATAGAGAGCAGATGCCTGGAGAGTAGAGAAAATGGGAGGAAAACGGTTGGCATAGAGAGCAGATGCCTGGAGAGTGGAGAGAATGGGAGAACAGTTGTCAAAGAGAGCAGATGCCTGGAGAGTGGAGAGAATGGGAGAACAGTTGTCAAAGAGAGCAGATGCCTGAAGTAGAGAAAATGGGAGGAAAACGGTTGGCATAGAGAGCAGATGCCTGGAGAGTGGAGAGAATGGGAGAACAGTTGGCATAGAGAGCAGATGCCTGGAGAGTAGAGAAAATGGGAGGAAAACGGTTGGCATAGAGAGCAGATGCCTGGAGAGTAGAGAGAATGGTGGGGAAAGGGAGGCGAGGAAGCCCGAGATTGTGATGGGGGACTGTGGGAAGAGAGACTCGATGTAGTGGGAGAGGAGTGGAGACCAAGACCAAAAGACAGAAGGGAGTGCAGACATCATGACAGAGAAGGTAATGTAGGATAAGTGAGACAAGAAGAGGAAGAAAGAGAAGATGGAATGGAGGAACAGAATCAGGGCCAGCCTCACTCCTGACAACAGGAATCAACTGGAGAAGGAGACAATACTTCTAGGTTAGACTTGTCATTGGCCTGTTCTTGATACTTTACCTCATATCATATAAAACGTGCACAAATACTCAGTCACAGCCCAATCAAATCACGCAGCACATTATTATATAATTATCCATCACAGCAAGTATGCTGCCACTGCCAGCCACGAGCTTCTCTCTGTGACAGTATTCACGTTAGATTCATTGTCTTATTTTCTTGTGCATCAAGCATTCCTCAAAGTCTAACATTTTTGAGTTCCCATCACTAATGTACAGTTCATCAACTAATTCCACCATTAACACCACCAATTATAAGTTTACAGTTTGTTCTTAACATCTAAATCTGTGGTCATGATTTCATAAATATTAAAATATTATCACATCATGGAGAACACTGATTTGTGAATTTTAACTTAAATGACCAAATATTTGTTGAGTTAAAATGACTGTAGATGGAGACGAGCTGTATGGGTGGGGAAGGGGGAAGGTTACGAGTGGTTTTTAATCAACCAACAATTCAACAGTGCACGTTATTATATGCCGCAATGTTAGCACACATTCTCAACAACTTGTATCAAACAGGTCTTAAAACAATAATAATATATATAGAAAGCAATATCCATAACATACTCAAAGCACCACACAACCACAAGTCAATCAAATGATTCAATATATATAACATATATATATATATATGTTGTATATATATATATATATTATATATATATGTATATAGATATATATGTAAGTATAACCACAATAGCAAAAAGACTTCAGATAATACTGTTTCTCATAATTATTAAAAAAAATGTAAAGCTAGTAAATTTTACAAACACTTGTATAAAAATGATTATTACAAAGCGTAATGTGGGACATATACCTAGTGCTGCTCTACTGCCTGCTACAGTGTACACCTAATTATCAAGTGGTCTCCTGTATGGTTTTACCAAGAACTGAACAGCATTCTTAACATACACATGGTATAGAGGTGAGACTTCGGTCAGCATTCTTAACATACACATGGTGTAGAGGTGAGACTTTTGTCAGCATTCTTAACATACACACGGTGTAGAGGTGAGACTTCTGTCAGCATTGTTAACAAACACACAGTGTAGAGGTAAGACTTCTGTCAGCATTCTTAACAAACACCCGTTGTAGAGGTGAGACTTCTGTCAGCATTCTTAACAAACACCCGTTGTAGAGGTGAGACTTCTGTCAGCATTCTTAACATACACACGGTGTAGAGGTGAGACTTCTGTCAGCATTGTTAACAAACACACAGTGTAGAGGTAAGACTTCTGTCAGCATTCTTAACAAACACCCGTTGTAGAGGTGAGACTTCTGTCAGCATTCTTAACAAACACCCGTTGTAGAGGTGAGACTTCTGTCAGCATTCTTAACATACAAATGGTGTAGAGGTGAGACTTCTGTCAGCATTCTTAACAAACACACAGTGTAGAGGTGAGACTTCTGTCAGCATTCTTAACATACAAATTGTGTAGAGGTGAGACTTCTGTCAGCATTCTTAACAAACACACAGTGTAGAGGTGAGAATTCTGTCAGCATTCTTAACATACAAATGGTGTAGAGGTGAGAATTCTGTCAGCATTCTTAACAAACATACAGTTTACAGGTGAGAATTCTGTCAGCATTCTTAACATACAAATGGTGTAGAGGTGAGAATTCTGTCAGCATTCTTAACAAACATACAGTTTACAGGTGAGAATTTTGTCAGCATTTGAGGTTAGCAGGCTGTGGAGCGAAGAAGTACATCGAGATGAGAGCGAGATATGACATCACCAGCGCAGACCCTAAAACACACGTCAGAAACAAACATTACTAAGACTGTTCAATACTTCATGGAATCGATTAAAATCAACATACTGTATAATTGCCTTGCACACAGTTGTACCCCTCACTTTATGATGACCTTGGAAATGCAGTTACCTTGTAATTAAGGTCAGCTAGTATTGTAGGAGATTACTCTCAAACCTGCCTGCATTGCAGTACTGGGACAATATTAACAACAACAACCAGATGAAACCTGCCACCACAGAGCACACAGTTCTTGTTTACACGACTGCCAAACAATACTAAGAATACACAAGACATATTCCTTGTAGCATCAACCATTCAAAACAACTTTATGGACCCTTGATCTGGGCAACAACACGGATGATCAACTAACAAGTATTGTGACAAAGGTGGATAAAGTCAAGTGATGTGACAGCCCCCTCTGGCTCAGGGATGAGGAAGCTGACAGCCTACCTTGGAAGTAGTCGGACTTGCCATCTTGGAAGACGTAGTTCATCATCAGGACTCCAATGATGACAGAGAACAGGTGAATGTCAGAGAAAAGCAGGTAGAAACCAACAGGCTGCAAGCAGACGGCATTGCTCTTAACTCGTCTCTATATGGCCGGACTTACTTCTTACATATCTATTTGATTTTATTGGTTCTTTGAGCAGGTTATTACCAATATACTGACCCACTATCAATGCCAATATTATTGTTAGTATATGATTTCATATTAATATGATACAGAAATATGTAATTTCACCACTGCAGCCGGCCACTGATCCCTGTGTGAGATGACCCCAGAAGTGCTTTGTGGACAAGGACTGTTTAAAGAAACATTGCTAACCATCACATGCAAGATCTAATTTGTTCAACTACAGTCATTGGGATTTGCATATAATTATTCTAATAGAGTTGACTATTTGACGTGACACCCACAATTCAGCGCAGTCATTTGAATGTGATGATTGTACGACACACACATTTCATATATGGAATATTAAATATCACCATATTTCCTCATGCATTATCCTGATAAAGCTGGCTGCCATGGGGGGTGGGTGGGAAATCCATCTGAATGCTTTGTTGTATTTAGGACATTATAACAAATGTGAAAGTTAGACATTATAACAAATGTGATAGTTGAACATTATAACAAATGTGAAAATTACCAAGAATACTATTCCACGTGACACTGACTGTGTCAGTGGTGCACCCTGGTGTTGAGTGTTTTCATTACACAAAATCTCTATTTTTAAAGTGCAAAATAGGGCTTAACACCCCACAACTATATTGTTGTATTGGCATCCTGCAGCTGCGGAAAACTTGACGCTGTGGTGGATGAATACAAGTGCTGCCATCTGGTGGACTTGTGTACTTACGTAAATGAGATTTGCGACCACCAGCAGTGGTATCTGGACCATGCAGACCTGTACAGCCACGCACATGCCCACCTCAATACTGAAAGGAACACGAGAAGACGTCAGGAACTGGCAACTATGAATGAATACTCAATTTGATCTTTGAGTATTCACGGCAAAACAGTTATATTCACTATATGCAGTTGGTTTGGGCAACCGCAATTCATAAATAAGTTAACAAAATAAGTAAACAACAACAATACATGAATAAGTTATACAACTGGCCACAGATATGAATACATTTTAATGAGTAAAGATACATAAGTAATCCAATACATCTTGCCTGCAGCTTTCTTATCTATATCTGACATCAACATTTATTAATTACACAAATTAACCGTAAATAACTAATCCTCTTAACTTTATTTATGCTGCCATATTTTCATGGGTTCTTATAATAAATACACCAGCAAGAAATTTTAGTAGCTAAAATCATGTGTCTAATAAGACCTACAGTAAATGTAGCCAGACATACTGAATGGCAGCAAGTATTCTAGAGCTGTGTGAATAAGTTTTGTATCACTTGTAAGCAATGTTTCATTCAGCAGTATTTGCTGAGCAGTCTCAGTATGTGAGCACACCCTTGCCTTAAGGAGATGTTGTTCTGGAGAGCAAACTGCAGACCTATGACAATCTCTGGAACCTCGGGTATCACTGCTAGCAGTGTGACACCGATGAAGTACTGGAACACACAGTGTCAGTGCGACATACAACAGACACAAGATATATAATGCAACACAGAACAATGCAGATATGATTTACTACACATTAGAACCAATATATTTAAAAGTGCTTACTGGGAATAGAGTTCATCTTAGATAATCTATGTAGAACCACAATGTGGTTTGTCACTTACCACAGACAAGTCGGAGTGACTAAGTAGAGGTCTGATGTTGTTTGTCACTTACCACAAACAAGCCTGAGCCACTAAGTAGAGGTGTGATGTTGTTTGTCACTTACCACAAACAAGCCTGAGCCACTAAGTAGAGGTCTGATGTTGTTTGTCACTTACCACAAACAAGCCTGAGCCACTAAGTAGAGGTGTGATGTTGTTTGTCAATTACCACAAACAAGCCTGAGCCACTAAGTAGAGGTCTGATGTTGTTTGTCAATTACCACAAACAAGCCTGAGCCACTAAGTAGAGGTCTGATGTTGTTTGTCAATTACCACAAACAAGCCTGAGCCACTAAGTAGAGGTCTGATGTTGTTTGTCAATTACCAGAAACAAGCCTGAGCCACTAAGTAGAGGTCTGATGTTGTTTGTCAATTACCACAGACAAGCCTGAGCCACTAAGTAGAGGTCTGATGTTGTTTGTCAATTACCACAAACAAGCCTGAGCCACTAAGTAGAGGTGTGATATTGTTTGTCAATTACCACAGACAAGCCTGAGCCACTAAGTAGAGGCGTGATGTTGTTTGTCACTTACCACAGACAAGCCTGAGCCACTAAGTAGAGGTGTGATGTTGTTTGTCACTTACCACAGACAAGCCTGAGCCACTAAGTAGAGGCGTGATGTTGTTTGTGAGTGTGTCTGCACACAGACCCATGAGAACCACGGAGACAGCCAGGATGAGGATGCCTTTGACGAGACCCCAGTGAGCCACAGAACTCGTGTGGTCTGGAAGTAATGAGAGGAATGTGTAGCGAGGAAGGCGATTAACAACAGCTAATCTCTGAGTAAATCAGTCACTTCCTTGTCTATATGGCACCAGGAGTTTGTAGCTGTGCATCACAGGAGTCTTCATCAAACATAGACACCATAACAGAATAAGGCTGTTGATGTTGTACACGGACGACTCAAATGAAGATCATTCCAAAATTTGGTGTAATGAATTTCATCTAAATGAACAACTACTGGGAAGAAGATGCTTTCCTTGTTAAGAAAAAGGAAAATTGTGTTACACGTGTATTGCTATATTGATATCATCACCATTAGTATTTATTGCTCAGTTATTGTTTATGTTATTCTTAAATTACAAATGTTTGTAAGACAAAAACAAAGATGTGGTGACATGAAATATGTTCCATTACAAACTAGCACATGACCCAGACAACACAGAACAGGGCCACTGACTGAGACAGTCTTGTTGCTGTGAAGTCAACCACAAAGTGTCACTCCTGGTGCTAGTTACTTTTGCTGTCAAGTATCTTGTGAGTCAGAGAAGACAGGAGGTTGGAATGAGGAGAACGTATCACAAAGATAATTACAGGTAGTTCAGAAGAAACATCCATCATTAAACTGTTGTTAAAGTACGATAATAATCTTAGTATAAATACATAGGTAACTAAATGGTCTTTCAAACAAACACATCTTGTAACAGTGCGAAATGAAACCTACCAAAGTGACATGACATAATACGACATGTCATAGTAAAATATTGATATACTGGCGCATCTGTTGCGTTATGATCAACCTTCTCAATTCACAGAAACGCTTATCTACATCCAGTGTGAAGATAATTATATGCCCTTTAAAATAATGTTAACCTGCAAATGCAATAATAAAAAGCCAAACCAGACATCTGGCATTTTTCCAAATTTGACCTAGATTTCTGACAAACAAAAGCTTTACATAAAACAATGGTCTGACGGGTTAAGGAGAAAAGTAAACTTTAAAGACCAAAATCTAGCCTTGGAGCTCCTTATCTCAGTGAATCGGTCCCAGTTACTCACGGTGGGGGATCTCAGTGAGGAACTTGTCGTAGATGAGAGACTTGTGTGTCTTGAGACTGTAGATGAGACCAATGATGTAGGAGAGACCCAGGATGAGGACACACGTGTAGACGACGGGCATGACGTGATTACGGTACAGCTCACTGCCTTCTTCAAACTGTCACCAAACAACGTGACACGGCTGTCAGTACTGTCACTCTGGTGGTGACAGGAGGGTGGACAGGTTTACAAAATATCAGACAAATTAGAATGAGTTGGGACATTCGGATGTTCCCACGAAACATATGTTGCTATTATGGCACCCCTTAACTTGTTTTTACAATTACAAATTGAGGCTAATCATAATTTTTTTCTCGTAAAAATCACAACTACCCCACCATATGGGGATTAACAAATACCCCGGTACTAAGTGAATAAGTATGAGATTAGATTTTGCAAACTTGTGAGATTATTCCTATAATACGTACATGTATTTCACTAAAGAAACACGACAAACCATAATGTGTTGGCCAATGACTTTCAGCTGCTAGCATGTACACATGTAACTATGGAACGATATTAGGGCCATAATTCAACATGTCGTATTATTGCAGATAATCTGCAATAATACGACGTCAGGCATAATGAAGACACGCATAATGCGAGCGAGCATAATGCAAGCGAGCATAATGCGAGCAAGAATGCGAGCAAGAATGCGAGCAAGCACAATGCGATCAAGAATGCGAACAAGAATGCCAGCAAGCAGAATGCGAGCAAGAATGCAAGCAAGCATAATCAGACTTGGCATAATCAGCACTCGCTAAGTTTGTGCTGCCATCTAGCGAACTACGCCAACTTGAAAATTGAAAATACTGAAGTATCCCTTACATTAACAAATGTTTTGGCGCAGGCTATTCACCTACCAGCTGCTCGATAAAAAACGTCAAGTCGAACTGTTATTTTGTTGTTTGTAATGCGCCTTTTTTATCCTCTGGAACAATACTTAATATGATATGAGGCAGAAAGTGAGTTTGGGCAGAAACCTAGCATTTAAATTATAATGATAGAGCATAATTAATGTATGTAATCAGCTTAATAATACATTTTCTGTTATGTCATTTATGATTTTTTATGAGTAATTATGTTAAATTTTTATACAAATAAGGCAATATTAATTTTTTGTGAAAATACATGTGATAATTAAACACATGCTCTTTTGTTTCTCTTAGGCATACTACTTGACCATATCTGTCACAGATCAACTTACAATGTGTGCAATTACGTGCATGTCATCGCACGTACGATGTCTTCCGTTACATAGTGTGACATTTGCTAATAAATGAAACCTGCCGCAACATCACATCGATTGTCATGCGTCGTTTACTGTCGATCCGGTTTTAAAAGTGGGGTACGGGTGACCAATTTATATACACATATGTATGGATAGGTTTCTGCCCAAACTCACTTTCTGCCTCATATCATATTAAGTATTGTTCCAGAGGATAAAAAAGGCGCATTACAAACAACAAAATAACAGTTCGACTTGACGTTTTTTATCGAGCAGCTGGTAGGTGAATAGCCTGCGCCAAAACATTTGTTAATGTAAGGGATACTTCAGTATTTTCAATTTTCAAGTTGGCGTAGTTCGCTAGATGGCAGCACAAACTTAGCGAGTGCTGATTATGCCAAGTCTGATTATGCTTGCTTGCATTCTTGCTCGCATTCTGCTTGCTGGCATTCTTGTTCGCATTCTTGATCGCATTGTGCTTGCTCGCATTCTTGCTCGCATTATGCTCGCTTGCATTATGCTCGCTCGCATTATGCGTGTCTTCATTATGCCTGACGTCGTATTATTGCAGATTATCTGCAATAATACGACATGTTGAATTATGGCCCTAATATCGTTCCATATGTAACAACTATGCAAATGGTTCTAACTGCTAACTTCACCAGCTACGACGTGTTTAAATACTTCATGGTTGTGCTGAATGCTCCCCAGAGTTGAATTAACAGGTGTGCCATGAGTAAGGTGTCACAAGGCAAAAAGTTAACGGTTTGGTGTTACGCATCTAAGTTTACACAAACTGACCATTTGCATCTACAATCAAATTTTTCACAGCAGTGGTTTACTCAGAAAGTGGTCTTAAAGTGGAAAAATACAGCAAAATCACTGACACCATGAATGAAACAATCTTGGTCGATGATAAGGTCAGAAAGTAACATAGTGTGCCTAGTTCATGCTGACCATGCCAATACTGCTACGTCATTCTCTTTCTAAAATGGCATAGTCCATAGACTTTCTATAGCTGTGTTCTAATTTTTTTTCTGGTAAATCGCTGACACTAAAAATAAAAAAAATGATTGTTGTCGGAAGTTGGTACTTTCTAGTAACTCTATTATATAGAGGCCCATATCACCAAAGTGTTGACTTTTGTTTTTCTTTTTAATAAGATTAAGCAGTTATAAAAACTTGCCGCTGTGTTATGTCAAAACATCCTTTTAAACGGATGGCAAAATCTTATTGTAGATGTGTGTACAGTTCGCAGCCAGGAAACAGGAGAGAACAAAAGGTGATCCCCTACCATCTCGTAGGTGCAGTCACGACAGCTCAGTCCCCACGTCCCATTGTCACTGCTGCTAGAGTTCCTGGTGACATTGTCACAACGGTGACACGTCAGGCTGGAATGTGCTCGCGAGAAGATGGTTGGTGCAAACACAGCTACAGTATACAATATAATAGTTAGTCGCGACTGATGACCACTGAGTGTTACTGTATCAGGTAAAACACCCACTATTGCCACTGCATGTATGCAATATATAAATATAATATAGTAAAAATATACACTGTAATTAGTAATATAATATAGATATACATGGTAATTATATATATATATATATATATATATATATATATATATAAATTATATATATATATATGGTAATTAAACATATAAATGTTAATTGAAATATATATATATATATTATATATATATATATATATATATAAGCCTAAAGGCAGCTTATGTCGACCAGTGCCTAGAGGTCCGGCTTATGTAGACCAGACGTATTTTTTTATTTAATACATTTTCCAAAGATGTAAAACTGGAACATTGTTTCTAATACTATTGTTTAACACATAATGAAAGTTCATCAACATTTTTCAATAAATAAGGTATATGCATAAAAATTGGTCTACATAAAACCGTGTAATGCATAGGTGCCGATTTATGTAGACCGGAACAAGGCCGGAAGCTGCTTATATTTAGTTAGCCTTTTTTGGGGTAGACGCCGAATCTAGCTATGTTGTGATACATGTTTATACAGTAAATTTAATAATTGAGTGAATGCTGTAAAATTAATTGCCGAATACCAACGGCAACACAAACATTCAAGCAAAAAAGAAAAAATGCAAGTTTTACTAATTTACACATAATAATATAGCATTTTGCATCAGTATGTAGCATATCATACACTGAACACGAAACTCCAACCCTTCGTTCGATATATACCATAAATATAGATTTATAAGGACTTTGACCCGATACACATAACCAGGCACACAATATACTCAAAAATATGCACGGCGCTGGAGAAAACATGCTCAAAATCACTTAAGATGTTGTTCATTTAAAAATTAATTACGCACAGTACTTCACTGTCATACGAACTGTGTACACAAGCAATGGTACTGATCAATTAAATTGTGTTAGTTGTGAACTAACACGTCGAATCTTTATGTAGACCAGTTTTGGTCTACATAAAACAGCGGTCTACATAAGCCGGTCCTATATGCATAATCGGTCGACATAAGCTGCCTTTAGGAGTATATATATATATATATGGTAATGAAATACATAAATATTTCTGGTAATTACATTCTCAGGTGTTCACAAAATATACAGTGCAAAACATGTTGTTTGTCTTAAAACTGATAGTGTCAAATAATATTTTGTTGGTCTTAAAATTGTAACACGCTTTCATGTTAGTACAACATAGACATGAATACTACCCAAGGTCAGTCTACACAGTCAGGTCTGTACATGGTATGACAGGGGTAATCACACAAAGCAAATATTATTATTATTAAGTCAATGTTGATATAAAACATAAAATCTACTCATGACAAAGTTATGTTAATGATGTGGAAGAACTTGTCATTTGTTGACGTGCTAATGCATTTACCGTCCCACTCTCCACTCCCAGCATGCAACAGTCCTTACCTGTCACTGAGATAAACATCAAGGTTGCACTGACACCAACAGACTGAGGGTTAAACCTCTGTGTTCTGTGCTTTAACCCTCCGATTACCATCGCCAGGCCCTGGGTCAAAAAGAGCAAACAATGCACACATTTTGCTATTCAATGTAACTGTCAATGTGGAATGGTTAAAGCCAGCTGTAAGCGTCGTGTGTCAAGACACATCAATGAGATGTCTTATTCTGATAAACATGACTTCCTACAGTATCTTAGCTGATTCTACTGGTTTTTGGTTTATTAGACAATCCTCTTACGTCAAACACAAATGTCACCCACAAATGTTTTTGTTGAAAGCATCCACCATTGGAATACTACACCTATTACCACAGGTGAGACCATATTTGTGTTACTTCATGGAGGCCTTAATTAACAAGTTGAATAAAACAATGCATTAAACTAGGTTTCCATTAACATACTTTTCTATTAAGCATATATGTGGCTTTCACTAAACTAGTTATAGTAACTGATTTAAAGACGTCGTCAGACCTACTGGAATAAGCATGGTTGTAGCCAGGAGAGTTCCTAAAACAAAATAAATCATGTGATACACAATTCACTCATTCACACCACATTTCATGGTCTCCTAAATGTATTAAAAAAATGTAAACCAACTGAATATTGGTTTTTACAAGACAATTTTCCAAATAGTTAAATGGTTTAAGGAGTCACAATGAAACATGTTTACGGCGCCACATAGAGGAAGGGTAGTTCTGCTTTTAACGAAACTGACCGTTTCTGTTTTTTAAACAAACCATGCAAATTACTTACAGTATTTACAGATAAAATATTTCCACTTTAAAAAGTAACTGTGAAATGAATTACATGGATTGGGTTATATTATCACTTTATCTTCTTATTCCTGAGCGATCTGATGTAATAATTATGTTCCATGTGATGACATGCATACATTTCTACTGTGCTGTGCAGTGTTACATAGGTTTATGAATACAATGAGTAACGGGAGAAATATTTACAAATGTTACAGTTATATATACTTATCATTTAATAATTCACCAAGGGTTATACAAAATTTGTCATTGTTGTTGTTGAAATAAAGTTCCATTAATTGTGAGACCCTAAAATCATCAAGAACCCACGAACCAATCAGAGCTGCCTTCACCAGATGGTTGTAACAAACAGTCTTCATAGCAATGTCTTTCAGTAGAGCTGTCTCGTACAGAATCAACTCAACAATGGAACCAAATGAAGCATTGAGAACAGCGCCAACAGCAAAGTTTGTCTGGGCTGATATACTGAAATGAAGCATAATATGGAATGTTAGCTTTATTATATTTTAAATCTGGAAAACATTACAGTGTGAAACATTGAAAACACTGCGAGTCCTGAGTATCATAAACTGTCTTGAGAATAGAACAGGCACATTTACATTAATGTAAAAAACTTATCTTTATCTGAAGAAATATTTAACAATAATTGTTGTTAGGAAACTATCTGTTATAATAAATACAATGACATTAAAGTGTGTATATTGCACATAGTTAGTTAACGCCATGCTATTGTTCTTGCTGCAAGTGGACTCACCTACTAATGACCATGGCAATATAATATGCCAAAGGAATGATCGCAATCAGCGACAATGTGAATTTCTGAAAGCAGAATATGGGTGACGTCTTAGAAAAACGTACAATTCACCATTTTCACAGTTTTTCAGCTTTACATGGGTATAGAGTAAAAACCTGTATACCAATCTAATTCTTCTTAGTATCATTCAATAGAGAATTGTTTGGGCTTTCAGAAAAATATAAATTTGTATAAGTCCGACGAGGATTTTTTGTGTTATTGGCCTATTAAGTAGAAAAAAGGGGAAAAATGCATTTTTGAGCATTTCTTCATTTTTAAAATGTATCTTATTTCAAGTAATGTAAAGTTAGAAAATCCCAAACTTATTATTTGTCTAGTAAGTGGACACCGTTTACATTCCATGACATTTTACCATGATTTGGGCCGGCACAATTTTTTCAATTCTCATTCAAATGAGAAATTTATTTAAACAAACGTCCGTGAATTATATTTCAATAGCCCAATTTGGATGTTAAGAAATGGGCACCATATTATTTTTACCACCTATGGACAAGGGTACGTTGTTGCATTGTTGTGGTTGGACAAAGTTTTAGCCACACCCACTTCCCTTGTCTAGGGTGGCACATGAACAGAATTATACTGATAAAAATCACGGACGTTTGTTCAACATTTTTACCTCTCCTGCATATAATTATAATTTTCTAGCTATTTCCTATAGCATTTCTCGTTTCTTGTACCACATTCTTCAATCGTGAACAAAAGTTTCACTCCAGTTTGTGTATTGGCCTTACAACTGGCGTCGAAATGAAAACAAACGTCCGTGTTTTTTATTTAAATGTGCTATTTAAATATATGAGAAGGTGACTGAAACTGGCAGAATGATCGTTTTCACTGTTGAAACTAATAGTAAACATGTTGGCCTTGTACATTTAGGGTATAGAAGAGGTTCTGTGATATATTTGTATAAGTGGGGCCACACATAATCTGGAGAAAGTAAAACAGAAAGGGTTTTTATTTTTCAAAATCATAACACATACAGTGAATGGTAGAAATATATACATGTATATAGCTGTATGCACAGACCAACCTCTTTTGTACATGTAGAAGACGTCTTGAGATGATATGAAGATGCTTAGTACTCATACAAGTGTCTTAAGTAAATAATACCAGTAACACACGTCCGTGATTTTTACGCAAACGTCCGTGAATGTTATGTATATATGGTAAACAGGCATACTGTTCACCTGCAAGTGTTAGAAAGTTCTTTATTAAAACTAATAGTAAACATGTTGGCCTTGTACATTAAGGGTATAGAAGAGGTTCTGTGATATATTTGTATAAATGAGACGACACATAATCTGGGGGAAGTAAAAAAAGTGTTTTTGTTTTTCAAAATCATAAAACATACAGTGAATGGTTGAAATATATACTTGTATATAGCTGTAAGCACAGATCAACCTCTTCTATACATGTAGAAGATGTTTTGAGATGATATGAAGATGCTTAGTACTCATACAAGTGTGTTAAGTAAATGATACCAGTAGCAAACGTCAGTGAATTTTACGCAAAAGTCCGTGAGTTTTATGTATATATGGTAAGCAGGCATACTGTTCACCTGCAAGTGTTAGAAAGGTCTTTATTACTGTTAAAACTAATAGTAAGCATGTTGGCCTTGTACATTAAGGCTATAGAAGAGGTTCTGTTGTATTTGAGAGCACTTGTAACCTGGGGAAAGTTAAAAAAAAATGTTTTAATATTCAAAGTCATGACACATACAGTGAATGGTCGAAATGGGCAAAACAGATATACTTGTATAGCTATAACCAAAGACCAACCTCTTTTGTACATGTAGAAGACGTTTTGAGATGATATGAAGATGTTTAGTACAAGTGTCTTAAGTAAATGATACCAGTAACAAACGTCCGTGATTTCTACGCAATTTTATATGACTTTGTATATGTCGGCTATGAGACAACGGTGCTGTTTGTGAGTGCGCTGGACCACATATTTTGTAAAGTGGATATGTCGTAGATTGTGTAGAGTGACTTTCATGTGTAAGAGAGCATTTTTGAGTATGCAAGGGTAAAGTCAAAAGTGTTTTCCAAAGATTTGCGCTATTTTCAGTCATCGGTGAAAGTTGATTAGCATATCATTTTAAATATTCTTTAATGTGCTTATTCATTTTCTGTACTTTCAAACATACATATCATGGCTAGTTATAAACAAAATGTGCAGTTAATCTGAGATATTAAAGGGTCTTTAATTGTTGTTCAATTTATTTCGATCACGGACGTTTGCCGATCACATTACGTTTTCTTTGACAATCTCTAAAAACTGAACCGCTAGGATTAAGTCAGTATAATTTGGTGCTAAATGAAGGGAATAAGTTGTTCTTCAAGTGTAATAAAGTTGTTTAAAGTAATTGTGAGTTTTATTATTTTTGCCTCTCCAGCCCCAATTGTACATTTTTCTATGATCTGACCCATATACACAATACACTACTAATTACATATTTAATGACCCTCTATTATATCTTTAAAAATAAGTTGATTCCAGGACTGAGAAATGTTATTTATATAAAATTCCCAAACAAATGCTGTTTATTAATACTAGACAACAGAAGATTTAAAAAGAAACCAAACATAAGTTCTTCATATAAAATTATTACTAAACTGTTATGAAAATATCAATAGGAATACATTTGTCCCACCCACTGGAATATAAACAATATTTTACAAACATTTGGTGCAGCAACATTAATCCATTCATGATGTGTACAAGAAAGTATTATATATCATATTTTTTTAATAATAGAGTAATCCATTGATGATGTGAACAAGAAAGCATTATTTCTCATATCTCTAAATAGTGGAACAAAATGTATATTACAGTAATAAAAATGCTGTCACTGTGAACATATTTACAAACATTATACGACCAGATATCTTATATAAATCCATGTTACATACAGATAACAATAATTCCATTTCCATATGGAATTCATCTTTTGGTTGAAACATAGATACAGTGTATTACAGTTTTCTAGTGTTTTGCCAATTTACCGTTCCTTTTGAAGCATAATGTCCGTCCTTGTCCAAATACTCAAGGCTCAAGGCTGCAACAACTACGATGAACAGATCTGACAGGATAATTAAAGAAATCAAGTAAACTTGCATTTACTTCAACAACTGAAGCAGAAGACTTCATCCAACTACAGAAGACACAACGTCCACCCAGGTGCTGAAGACAGTAGTCACATGTTCTGGATTCTCAACGAACTTAAGCAGGTGGACTGGATATGTTATTAAACACCAATATGATATTAAATACCACACGATGACATGTATGTATTAAATCATATTTCACTTTAAATTAAGTTTTTCACTTATTTTAAAGGTTACACCTGGATGGTCTTCACGAAGATGACACCAGTGTCACGAAGATGACACCAGTGTCACGAAGATGACACCCGTGTCACGAAGATGACACCAGTGTCACGAAGATGACACCAGTGTCACGAAGATGACACCAGTGTCACGAAGATGACACCAGTGTCACGAAGATGACACCAGTGTCACGAAGATGACACCATTGTCAAGAAGATGACACCAGTGTCATTAAGATGACACCAGTGTCATGAAGATGACACCAATGTCATGATGATGACATCGGTGTCATGAAGATGACATCGGTGTCATGATGGTGACATCGGTGTCATGAAGATGACACCAATGTCATGAAGATGACACCAGTGTCATGATGATGACATTGGTGTCATGATGGTGACATCAGTGTCATGAAGATAACATCAGTGTCATGAAGATAACATCAGTGTCATAATGTTTGTCTTCTCTCACCGACAGCAAGGATACTGAGTGGGATGACGTTGAGTCCATCGACACTGTACTTGTAGTAGTACAAGTTCATCGCCTGGTACGTGTACAGGATGATGTCACTGTGGGTCAGCTCACTGTCCTGTCATGAAACATGGTCATGTGACAGAGGATGCAAAATATATAGTATACTCATAAATATAAAATGGAGTTAGTTTTGTATCCCCTGTACTGTTACTGTACTTGTGTTTACTGAAAAAAACTTGTTGAACTTAGAATTTAAAGGCAGCCCTGAGGCCGACTTGACTACAGGTCAACTGGGCCGTGCAGGGCTTGTGAATTTGTATATATGTAAATAAAGGTTCATTGAAATGTAGCATAATACAAATTTTCCCCATGGTTTGTTTAGACTTTTGTAAATGCCAAAGTAAATAAACAACAATCGCTAAGATGTTTAATCAAATTGGGCTGTTACATTCTTTTTGCCTTGAGTATATGTTTTATTGGTAAATTGTCTCATACACACTATGCAACATCTAACATGTCCAAACTGTCAAATGGTCAAAAATAAGCAAATACTTCTTACTGCTTGACCGAGTGACTGCAAGTAACTCACCATGCTTGTGCGAGTGACTGTGAGTAACTCACCATGCTTGACCGAGTGACTGTGAGTAACTCACCATGCTTGACCGAGTGACTGTGAGTAACTCACCATGCTTGACCGAGTGACTGTGAGTAACTCACCATGCTTGAGCGAGTGACTGTGAGTAACTCATCATGCTTGAGCGAGTGACTGTGAGTAACTCACCATGCTTGAGCGAGTGACTGTGAGTAACTCACCATGCTTGAGCAAGTGACTGTGAGTAACTCACCATGCTTGAGCAAGTGACTGTGAGTAACTCACCATGCTTGACTGAGTGACTGTAACTCACCATGCTTGACCGAGTGACTGTGAGTAACTCACCATGCTTGAGTGAGTGACTGTGAGTAACTCACCATGCTTGAGCGAGTGACTGTGAGTAACTCACCATGCTTGACCGAGTGACTGTGAGTAACTCACCATGCTTGAGTGAGTGACTGAGTAACTCACCATGCTTGACCGAGTAACTGTAACTCACCATGCTTGACTGAGTGACTGAGTAACTCACCATGCTTGACCGAGTGACAGTGAGTAACTCACCATGCTTGAGCGAGTGACTGAGTAACTCACCATGCTTGACCGTGTGACTGTGAGTAACTCACCATGCTTGACCGAGTGACTGTGAGTAACTCACCATGCTTGAGCGTGTGACTGAGTAACTCACCATGCTTGACTGCGTGACTGTGAGTAACTCACCATGCTTGACTGCATGACTGTGAGTAACTTACCATGCTTGACTGCATGACTGTGAGTAACTCACCATGCTTGACTGCGTGACTGTGAGTAACTCACCATGCTTGACTGCGTGACTGTGAGTAACTCACCATGCTTGACCGCGTGACTGTGAGTAACTCACCATGCTTGACTGCATGACTGTGAGTAACTCACCATGCTTGACCGCGTGACTGTGAGTAACTCACCATGCTTGACTGCGTGACTGTAACTCACCATGCTTGACCGCGTGACTGTGAGTAACTCACCATGCTTGACTGCGTGACTGTGAGTAACTCACCATGCTTGACCGCGTGACTGTGAGTAACTCACCATGCTTGACCGCGTGACTGTGAGTAACTCACCATGCTTGACTGTGTGACTGTGAGTAACTCACCATGCTTGACCGCGTGACTGTGAGTAACTCACCATGCTTGACTGCGTGACTGTGAGTAACTCACCATGCTTGACTGTGTGACTGTGAGTAACTCACCATGCTTGACCGCGTGACTGTGAGTAACTCACCATGCTTGACCGCGTGACTGTGAGTAACTCACCATGCTTGACTGTGTGACTGTGAGTAACTCACCATGCTTGACCGCGTGACTGTGAGTAACTCACCATGCTTGACTGCGTGACTGTGAGTAACTCACCATGCTTGACCGCGTGACTGTGAGTAACTCACCATGCTTGACCGCGTGACTGTGAGCAGAGCCGTAATGTAACGAAGTACTTTTACTTCGTTACTTTACTTAAGTAGAAAAGTTTACTTTTCTTGAGTAACGAAGTACATTTTTTTGGAAGTACTTTTACTTGTAACGAAGTACAAAATATGTGTACTTTATCTAAATGTAGTGAAGTACTCATAATTTCTTTGTTAAATTTGCAAATGTCCTAAAAGCACCTGTCGGAAGCAAGGTAATGTCTGCAGTTAGCATAGATTTATTTATAAACATCAGCCGGAACTTACAACAAACAGATATGTTAAGTGTCCTGGACTCGCCAGATCAGTTGTACAAACGATTTGCTTTGTCACCTGATGAAGCCAGTGAGATAATTGCAATCTGGGGTCTGGCACTGGTGCTGCTGAGCCTGAACTGAGTGTTACAAGACTTCCTGACTGGGCCTCTAAGACAACAATGCCCATGAATGGCATTGGCCCTGAGATTATTTAAAGCCTTGCATTGAGTAGACATGAAAAACAGCTGCCTTACTTGTCTTCTTGTGTCTTGCACATTGTTGACACAGTTGATTAGCTTTAGATGTTCACTGTGGACTGCACATGCTATATATATCGAAGGATCCCTGTTATCGCCAACCGCAAACCTGCCGGTCTTGGGGAACCACATCTTTATAATTTCTATTTATTTTTAATATAGATCAGTGTTTGTAACTGTTTAATATAACTAAAGTTTTTTATAAATGTTACAATTAGTAATTATTACAAATGAAGACATATTTCAAAAGACACGTACGTTATTATAAGTATTCATCTAGACCGAATGCCTCCTTCAAGTAACACAGGATAAAATTAATCATACATCCATCTATAACCCACGATGATAAGAATGTTTTAAGAAAGATGTAACACACCTATGACAACGTGAATTACTTCTAGTTCAACTTATGAATACAATGGTTGCTGTGGGCCTATTATTAATAAAGCATGGTGTATATACAGCTTGTAGGCCTAGTTGGCCTACGCAGTATTGTCTGCATCATTATAGTTCTTAAAATTAAATATTATATTTTATGCATAGCGTGTACACACTAAATTATAATTGTGAATGTTTTGTTTTATTCACAACAGTGAGAACTAGTTTCAGGAGAAAAGTACTTTTGTGTTTACTTCAAGTACATATTTTTACTTTTTACTTGTACTTCAAGTACATTATTTTAGAAGTACTTTTACCTTTACTTGAGTAGCTTTTTCTAGGGTTACTTTTACTTTTACTCAAGTACAAAATAAATGTACTTGTTACAGCTCTGACTGTGAGTAACTCACCATGCTTGACTGCGTGACTGTGAGTAACTCACCATGCTTGACTGCGTGACTGTGAGTAACTCACCATGCTTGACTGCGTGACTGTGAGTAACTCACCATGCTTGACTGCGTGACTGTGAGTAACTCACCATGCTTGACTGCGTGACTGTGAGTAACTCACCATGCTTGACTGCGTGACTGTGAGTAACTCACCATGCTTGACTGCGTGACTGTGAGTAACTCACCATGCTTGACCGCGTGACTGTGAGTAACTCACCATGCTTGACTGCGTGACTGTGAGTAACTCACCATGCTTGACCGCGTGACTGTGAGTAACTCACCATGCTTGACCGCGTGACTGTGAGTAACTCTGGTGGCATGAGGAGGACTTTCTTGATTGTCTTCAAGTTCACCTGCCACACCACAGCACATGACACTACAGCACATGACACCACAGCACATGACCCCACAGCACATGACACCACAGCACATGACACCACAGCACATGACACCACAGCACATGACACCACAGCACATGACACCACACGGGGCTTAGTTACTAAGTAGTAGTAGTGATAATAAACAATAATATATTTTATTTGACATAGTATTATTTGAGGCACTTCACGATGTATATTAAGATACATAGAAATGGGCCAAGAGGCCCTGTAGTCCTTTGGACCATAGAGTGAGATGGTCATTATTAAGGAAATGTATTTTGGTGAATCACAGTCACTGTCTATATTATAGTCTCTTTACCATAATCACCTACAGGCAATTGGAATTTGTTTTGATTATTTATATGAGATGACTAAGAACACAGCCACATTGTGTGAATGCAGCCGACAATATCAATAAAGTGAATGATATTTCACTCTTTAGTTGTTCAGAATAATAATTTTCAATGTTTGTCACTTACTGATAACAATATATCTTTAACCTGTAGACAACACAGTCACACATGTTAAAGATTATTAAACAAACATCAAAATAAACACAACTTGCATAGAAAATAAGTAGTTTTGAAGATATTGCTTAAAATATGCAGACAGCAACTGTCCAGCTTAACAGGATTACTGATACACGTGTACAGTCCCCTCACTGAGATCTGCTAAATACTGAGGCAGAAACAGGCACAATTTTTACATTTTGCGTTTTTGGGAGGCCCTGAGATGCACATACAAGACTAGTGGACTACAAACTGCTTGTGTATAATGAAGATAAGTATATGCAAAATTAGAGGAAAAGTTACAGAATTTAATTTAATAAAATAGGAAAACTTATACAATATACACTGCACAGCTTGTCACACACATGTCATGCACATTGCTAATCTTAATAATTCGAATGTTGAACCTGTCAAAAGTGATGGTTACCTTGGCAACGGGGATGAAGATTACTGTGAGCCAACTGAGAAGAAATGCGAGCGAGTGGAGGAGACACATGGTGGGCAGACCCAGAACTAGCCAGGTGTACGACTGCGGCCGATTCTGAAATGTGTCAATCATCAACTGCAGTGAACTTATTAACATTTATAATGCACTGGTCATGTGATTGGCTTATGAGAACATTTGAGTTTACAGTTGAGTAACTAATCTTGTTACTTTCATAAAAAAATTACAATAATCATCAATCAATAATTCAATAAAAATACTAACATTTATATTACATATTTAAATATTTCCACTAATCATAACATTACAGTCTTGACCCAAATGTATATGGCCATTGCGTTATGTGCCACTAGAAAACTACCTTTGGTATTGGAAAGCAAAAAGTCTACATATTACTGCATTATTGATTTGCTCACCCAAAACCCTGTCTCTCCAAGACTGGACTGCTGCTGCCCCCTAGGGTAGAGTGGAGACGTTTCATCAACAGATGAACTTGACAAATCCTGCGACCTTGAGTTATATTGGTTGGTCACAACAATCATCTCTCTTGGAACATTCTGGAAAACATACATAACATACTTAACACTGTCAATCTCTCGTCTAAACATACATAAACATACATAAAGTACTTAACACTGTCAGTCTCTCGTCTAAACATACATAAACATACATAAAGTACTTAATGCTGTCAGTCTAAAGTAATCTTTACTGGAGCATATCTTTCTTTCTAGCTTGAAACGTGAACATTCAACTTCATGTTCTATGATGACTGTGAGTGTTCACTTTCAAAACTGTTACACTGTGTCCATTTGTAAGTACACAATCCTACATAACTAAGACAATTACATGTTCACATGTAAATTAAATACTTAACTAGATCACCATATGTGTACGCTGAATTATACATGATGCCCAGTTTATAATTTTTGCAACTATAATATGGAATAATTATTCACCTTATAGAGAAATTTACCAAATGGCCAAATAAAGTAGCACGCCAACTTCCAACAGAAGGCACCTGTAACAACACAACAATTTCACATTGAACAATGTAAACTGGATGGACCACTGAGATAGAAAGTCTGATGTCTGCACTGCCCGAGTCTTCCCACTTCACCAAACCAGAACCCAACATGTGAGTTGGCAGCCATTGCCTGACAGGTTTCTCATAAAATGTCTCATTTTGAAAATGGATTCAAATTAGGCAAATTATAATGTACAAGAAAAAAGAACTAATAATGCTGCTGTACAAAGCAATAGTTAGGCCTCATTTAGACTATTGTATACAAGTATGAAGGCCATATCGCAAGAGGAGGAAATCAGATTGAAGTGTTTAAAATATTGAATGATTATGAAATTATTGATAGAAATATGTTGTCTCTGTTAAAAGGAAGAGACAAGGACTAAAGGACATGAATTTATATTAGGAAAAAAGTAGTGTAGATTAGATATTAGAAAATTCTCATTTCCACAAAGAACAGTAAATGAATGAAACAGATTATCAGCTGATTGTGTAGGTCCTAGTAGTGTTAATACATTTAAAAATAAAATTGACATGTACCTAAGAAGGGCGGGGTACAATTAGATAGATAGGCTGGACTCTCAATACGCCAAAGGGCTTCCTAGTCCACCTGCCATCTAGAGTTGATTCTCTAGGTGGCAATCTTGTTAAGTGTTGTAACTCACTGTATCGCCATCCAACGACTGAGACAGCCATTAGCACAGCCACCAGGAGGTAGCCCAGGGCGATCCACCACCCAAACAAGACGACATACAACACATTGCCTGTCGAGATGTTGGATATGTCTGCAAGAAAGAGAGATACAGTGTGTCAGGTTATTACAAACTACTATAGATTCCAGCAACTACATTAGTCAGCTCAACAGATATGTTTACATAAATCACACAAAATCTACCTTTATCAAAGTTACCAATATGTTGTATGTTTAATAAATGTATACATATTAAATATATTTATAATGCCTCTTTGAAGTCGCATATAACATAAAATACCAAGCAGTGTACTCAGACAAACAACAGAGAACACAGCGGGACAGAAGGACGTCAGAGGGGTGTCAACAGACTGGGAGACAACAGATGATTGAGTGTCAAGGCAGGAGGTATGGAGGGAGACACAGGAGAGAAAGGATTGTACTGGAAAAGTACATCAGACTGACACATGACATGTCCTGGAAAAGTACTGAGACAAAGGTACGCAGTGTGGCTGGTGAACGTAGCAACTTTGGCGTGAAGGTCGAATTACACAAAGGATGTTTATTAACCTCATATGTGTTCCTACCATTGGTGACAGAAGGTGACAAGAGACACCAGACTCAGTGATGTTCACAGACGACACAACTTCACATTATTAGCAACATTCACAAATGCGGGACAGGTGATTTTTCATGGGGATGACTAACGTATCAAGGTTAACTACTAGAACTTCAAGTTCATACCAGTGGGCTACATTTTTATTTCTACCCCTGATTACATCGTACGCTCATTACATCGTACCCTGTTTACAGCATACAAGCCAGCCCTTACTGCATGACAACAGACCTTCAGTTGTGATGTGCTCCGAGTCCGCATAGAGTTCTTTCACAATGTCTGACCTGTCCGCCAGAGGGCGCTTGCTAATGTGACTCTTCCACTTCCTAAACCCAAACTAGAAGCGAGGTGCACGGTGTAATGAAACGGTGTAACAAATAACAAGCAGTGTAATAGTGTTATTACAACACATCCAGTAGAAACCCACACACACAACTGTATGTAACATTAGTGGCATTAAAGTAGTGATTGTTTCAATCTCATGATATGACAAATAGCTTGGAGAAAAGTATACATTCAAGAATCAAAGATTCAAAAGACTTTATTGTCTGTTTTAAACAACACATTTTTCAGTAAAAAAATGATTTCAGTTACACATTAAAATACCAGTAACGAGACAAGATTGGTGATCAATTATTAAATTATGTACATAAGTAAAATAAATAAGTATAATAAATAAACAAATAAGTAGTTAATATATAGTAAACGTTTTTTTACTACGACACAATATAATGACATTAATAATATGTACTAAAATTGGTAAATAAATCAGGTTAACTAAATCAGTGTATTATAGTAGTTATAGTTAGTGTATTAGGTTACAACTGATATTATTGATTATTTGTTCATTTAACAGCAACTGACGATGTGACGTTACAGTGGGATTTGACAGTAGAGTGTTTCTTTTTATATATGTAATTGATCATCTGATGGTATTACTTTATATCCCAATCTTCTTGTACTTATGTTAACTTGTTATATTCACTAGGTGACTATGATTACACTAATTATGATTGTGGATGCAGGGTAGGGTAGTTTTTATTAAGTTACATTAACATTTTTCTAACCACTATGGTTATTTTCTAATCACTTTAATTATTATCTTACAGACGACAGCGACCTTTTAGGTCTTAGTTTTGCTCACCAAAGATCAATCAGTACGTATATTTACAATTTTTTATCTACTGTATTATTATGTACACAACTGATCTGACATAAATAATATATATTATATATATATATATATTATATATATGTATATATATGTATATGACTCTATATAGGGGCCTTCCTGGTGTGGTATCTCAGATAACCCTGCCTCTAAAATACCAGTTCTGTGTCAAGGAGGATTTAATTTTCCCCTTTACCCAACGTATCCCCCAGCAAGAACCATTTACTTTACGTATTATAAAAGGAAGAATACTGGAAAATTTAATTTCACATCTAAATTATTTTGTGATATCTTGATTTCCTTTCTATTGTCTATATTCATGGCAGAGTATTCCACTGTCATGACTTTATGGAGTTTACATAAACATTTCCAATTTGACAATGTCAACCAGAAATGGCAAATAGTGATTCTTGCATCAATCTTCATGGGGATGAATAACATTAACATATATTATAGGCTACTAGTCGGGGGGGGGGGGGGGGTAGTAACCTATGACCTATGTTGGCTAAATGTCCGGCCTCACCATATGGTTGTTGACCATTCTCTGGACTTCCAGCTCATTCTCAGGTCGGGGGATGACATCATACTGGAGCCCGGTGGCCGTGTCAAAGGTGCCGGAGCAGGACAGTCGAGGGCGGGGGGGCGTGGTGTCGTCCTGGGAAGTCAAGCGGCGTTTGCGCAGGGTCGGGGGCTCAGTCACATGGTGAGGTACATTGGAGGCGGGGGATCTCTCCCTGCCCTCCTCCATGCTATCCACACCTGGGGACAACGAGGAAACAGTCACGGATCAATAATATAACTTTATTTTGACACCATAAAATCTGGGACGGCTGTTCACAGACCCGTGTGTACACCTGTCCAAACATGAAGAGTGTCACATTCTTAGTCCTTGTCTGGCTGTGTACCGTGTGTAGGCATTCCTGCCTCTTGTACAGCTTGTTTTTAACTTTTATTCGGACTATGTGCATGCGTCTGAGTTTGGCACAATCCATAATAATATCATAAGTTGCTTGTAATTACTTAAGTATCATAAGACGTCACCTGCTATCAAACTGTTATATGACACATGAAGGCAGAGTTGACATGTTTGTCAATGTGAATGTGACACATGAACCTGAAAATTGTTCAGTATAAATGCAAGCCTATATTACGTGCTATGTTGAATGCTATATAGATATAGGCCTACGGGAGAGTGCAGGGTCACGCCAGGTCACATCATAGCTTTATGTAGAGACCAATCCACCCGTCATTAGGACGGGTAAAACGAATATGGACGGGCAGAAATATGGGTGGACGGGTAACAAAATGAAGGAGCAAAAAAAAAAGGTTTTCCAAAACCATAGATATTGTTAGTTATGCAGGTCTTGAAAGTGGGTGTAAATGGTGTCACGTGTGTTTGTAGCCCATTTCAGGTCATCAGGTACATCTGAAACTTTGTAAACCAGCTTAACAGTTAACATCCATGTGTCCACCAAAACATGTGTGACTGGCAATAATTTTATCCTGCATAAAAAATGAAGGAGCAAACAAAACGCCATACACTCAGACAAAGAAATAGAAGACCGATGTGCAGAATACATGTCACGAATCACAAAACGCATAACCCGAGTAGAAACGGCACTTGAAGAAAAAGCAACAAGGGCAGATTTGGAGAACAGTACACAGGCAATAAACACACAGTTACAGATGCTACAACAGGAGATCAAGAAGCTGAGACATCCCTAAGCACAAACTACAGGCACTCACCCAACAATGACAGCACCAATCAACCAAGACCTGGCTTCAGTAGTGAAGGAAGGAATAACCGAAAGAGAACAGATAATGGCAAAAAAACTCAATCTAGTCATCCACGGGATGCAAGAGAACGAACAGGACCTGCACGATGTCAAACAAATGATAGCAACATGTCTAAAACTAGATGAAACACCTGAAAAAGTCACCCGACTAGGCCAGACAGATCACAACAAACCCAGAATGATTCTTGCAGTCATGAACAATATGAATGATAAAAAGAAAGTACTAAGCAAAGCCAAAGAAATCCGAAACAGCACAGAAGACAAGTACAAGACAGTCTTCATTAGACCAGATCTAACACCAAGACAGAGAGCAAATTCAAAAAACTTACAGACCGAGCTGATGCGGCGACGAGAAGACAACCCGAACAAGACGTACAAAATCTACCGAAGCGAAATCATCGAGATCCAGTAAACACGAATGCCCAGACTGCACATGTACATAGAAACACAGCACCAATACGCAACTGCACTGCATGACATGCACTAAGGGTATACTACACTAATGTTTACAACTCACTTCTTAGCAAATATGATGAACTACACGCTATTGCCAAAGACTATGATGTGATTGCCCTGAATGAGATAAAACCAAAGAATGGAAGTGTACCAAATCTGGAAATCCTCCAGTTACCAGGGTTTGATCTGTTCACAAATGATTTACAACAATCAGATACAAGGAGTACATGCATCTATGTCAGGACTGAAATCAGGGCATGCCAATATAACTACCCGATTATTGACCAATTCGCTGATGCAGTGTGGATAACATTCAATGCCAAGAGCACATCAAATCTAATAGGATGTATATACAGAAGTTATACCCCTGAAACAGCAAGACAAAGAGACAAGCAATTACATGCAGCTCTCAGACACAGTGGCAGTGACAGTGCAGAAGGAACCGGAACCACACACACCCTCGTGATGGGAGATTTCAACCACAACAGATAGATGAACAGAATAGTGTGGGACCCTGAACCGTCAATCGCACACACATACAGGGACGGATCTGATGAACAGCAGTTCATTAAAGCAATTAGGGATACCTACTACCACCAACATGTTCATAAGCCAACACGATACCGACATGGTCAACAACCTACACTAGACGACCTGATCTTCACAACAGAAGAAAACACAATAACAAACCTCAACTCTGGTCCACATCTGGGAAACAGTGACCACATCAGCCTCAACATGATCCTAAATATATCTGTGACTCGTGTGCCAAAGAGGAGGACGATATACAGTTATGACAAGACAGACTATGAAAACATGAAAACGATGCTAAACATTGACTGGAAAACAGCACTAGCGGATATGAGTACACAAGAGGCAATGGACAAACTAGAGGGAACCATAAAAGAAGCAGCAACATGCAATCAGAAGAGCACGCAGACAATTTGAAAGAAAGCTAGCCAAGGAATGCAGGACAAACAACAAAGGTATTTGGAAGTACATAAGAAACAGAACTAACACTAAGGGTGGTATAGGTCAACTCGTCAAAGAGGATGGTACACTTACCCAAGACGACAGGGAAGCAGCTGAGGTCCTCAATCAACACTGCTTCAAAACATTCACAAAAGAAGACACTACAAACATCTCACCAAAGAACCTAACTACTGAAACACTCACTACTGAAACACTCACTACATTCGAAATCACAGAAGAACTGGTCAAGAAATGCCTTCTTCAACTGAAGACTGACAAGTCACCAGGCACTGATGGCATCAGCCCTAGAATTTTGAAGGAGATGTCAGAACAACTATGTGTGCCTCTCAAGATCATATTCAAATTAAGCATCAACACTATCGAGACAGTGGAGAGATGCAATTATCTGCCCAATCTACAAAAAATCTGAAAACAAAGAAACACAGCAAATTACAGGCCAGTGTCCCTTACATCAATCATCTGCAAGACTATGGAGAGAGTGATTGTTCAGCAGCTCGTAGAACATATCAAGATGAACCACCTGGATTGTAAACAACAACATGGCTTCACTACTGGGAAAAGCGTAAACACAAATTTATTAGAAGCATTGAACATCTGGAGTGAGGCCTTGATGCACAACATACCCGTTGATGTCATCTACCTCGATTACGTGAAGGCATTCGACACCGTACCACATCAACGTCTTCTGAATCAAGTAGAAAGTTTTGGAATAAAGGACAAGGCCTTAGCTTGGATAACAGCATTCCTAGATGACCGGCGACAGAAGGTATCTGTACATGGAGAACAATCGAACTGGTGCAGTGAACTAAGCCGAATTCCCCAGGGGTCTGTCCTGGGACCGATATTGTTCACGATGTTTGTCAGCGATGTACCAGGGATCATGAACAACATGACGTCAATGTTTGCAGATGACACCAAGTTCTATGCAACACTAACAGATGACAATAACTCACCACAATCTCTGCAGGAAGACCTGACAAAGCTCCAGGAATGGACAATGAAGATGCAAATGGATTTACATCCAGATAAATGCCATTTTCTACACCTCGGACAGTCAAACCCGCAGAACATCTACCATATGAGCAATGCCAGTGGCAACATTCACATGTTAGATGTGGTAACTTCTGAAAAAGACCTTGGAGTAACCATCGACCACCAACTCAAGTTCTCTGACAATATTGAAAATGCTGTCAAGAAAGCCAACCATGTTCTTGGATGCCTAGCACGAACATTCCGACACCTCAACAAAGAAACGTTTCTACTGCTATACAAAGCAATGGTTAGACCACACCTGGAGTATGCGTCATGTGTCTGGTGCCCTCACCTGAAAAAAGACAGAGACCTCATTGAACAAGTTCAGCGGCGGGCAACACGACTTGTGCCGGAAACAAAGGGACACGCCTCCAAAGAGATTGGAGAGGTCACCCAGACCGGTACAATTATACTTTTTCAAATTAACCAGCCTTGACAAACCGGATATAAATAAAAATATAAGAAAAGAAAAATACATCAATAGAGACCTACAACTTCAGAATACAAATCTTGAGTCGGTCTCAATGCTCATTTTGGGCAACTACTGACCGGTCTTGAGGTAAGATCTTGAGGTAAGATAAAGCCCTGGGTCATATTATTACTAATTCTGCCTGAACCGCCTGTGGCTATACCACCGTAGGTCACTCAACCACTGACTAAGACTGTCTAGGGTCTTAGGTCCAAACTTGGGCTAATACAGGAGTTGTCCTTCTTTCTAGAATTAGTGTCCTTCTCTCTAGAATTAATCAGTCCACAACAGGTCACACAGTTACCCACTGTGTGGCCCTGATCTTTTACTTCCCCTGGCATAGACACCAGATAGAAGGGACCACGCTTCATCCGAAAGACACAGGCAAAAAACCACGGTCAATCCGTCGATTGACAGTCCGGCGCTCTACCGCGCGACCACCGCTCCCCACGAATCGTGGGATTGTGACTCGCGGATCGTGACTCACGGATCGTGGGATCGTGACTCACGAATCGTGGGATCGTGACTCACGGATCGTGGGATCGTGACTCACGACAGGGAGTAGTCAGACCTTGGAGGCGGAGGCAGGCCCAGCCTAGCCGCCCAGCCTGTCCCCGGCCGGTTCAACGCAGCGCGGTGGTCGGTGGTGTGGCGGAAACGTTACGTTTAACTAAATTAGCCCAACTACTGACATTGTCTGCGATATTTTTTGTCACAGACAACGACACATTTAACTACACTTGCAATATCTGCATCATGTTAATGTCGTGTTACCTAGCTTATCGGCACAGGCATCATCTTCCACAATCAACGCATTACTGTCTTCGTCATGTTCCGCCATCGTTGTTCTCTGTGTTGTACGAAGTCATGTGACACACATAGAAGTCATGTGATTTGCGGATTTCTTCCCTAGCCAACTTGCCCTGCCGCCACGCTGGTGTTGATCGATGTCTTCGCTTACTTATCGAGAGTCCTTGCCCCCAGATGTACGTTTGCGATACGATCGCAAAATAGGTTGCATCAGTTGCGATCCGTACAATGTGCCGGCAGATGAATTTGATGAGAACGTGTCAAAATGGCCGGACGTGACATACATCGATGTAATGAACTACCTGATCTTCAGTCAGTCGGCCTACACCAAGGAAGAACTGAAGAAGTACAAGTCGCTAGCGGCGTACAAGCTCTTCCAGGATGGTTGGATACGACAGATCCTTCACAAAGTGATCGGAGAACTGCATCTATTTCGTGCAAAAGTATTAATTAAAATGATTGTTATATATATATTTTTTATTTCTGTATAGATCTCTATACTGGCAAAAATTAATGTCCTAGACTTAATGTTTGGTCACCCGGGGCCAAGGCTAGCCTAGGCCATGCAGGGATACATTACGCCAGCGCGCATGGTGGGTCGTCTGACTTAGTTGTTAAAATGTTGGATTAAATTACTTTTAAATGAGTTTAGTAATTTGCTTGAGACAGCTAGTGCTTGGAGGTAGATAATTCCATTCTTTGTGTTGGATATAGTGGCCTATAGTGGGATATCTATAAGGTTGTGTTAATTAATTCCATCTTGTATATAATTAAGTCTTTTAATTTTCTTTTGTTTGGAGGGTGCCAGTTCAATATGTTATGCAGATCACTGACAAATAATCATACAAACTTTAAAACATGTATGGCTTTTGACTTGCTTAATATATGGTAGTAATAACAATAATTTTGTATTTACTCGAATCGTATTCTTGAACATAATTGTTCAGCCATGCCTGTAATAAATATTTATTGTGATAATTATGCTTGTTATTTCAGGTCACTCATTCAATGAGTGAGAACGATAAACCTCTGGAGGCCTGGGTTATCGTGAGCAGTGACGGCACGGTGCAGTCAGCCCACTGCACATGTATGGCGGGCCTGAGCGAAGGATGTAGTCACATCGCAGCCGTCCTCTTCGCCCTGGAGCATGGTTCACGGGTCAGCAAGGAGGCGTCTGTGACGGATGTGCCAGCTTACGGGCTCCTTCCGTCTGCAGTCAAGTTCAGCATACCATTCAAGCGGATATGTGACATGGACTTTCGGTCACCATCGAAGAAACGGAAATTAACACTAGATGGTACGCGGACCCCTCCTTTAGCCGCGACTATACAGCCTGGTGTTCCTCGCATCCATACTCCAGAGGCACGTGCAGCGTTGTTTGATGCACTTCACAAGGCTTTCCCGAAAGCTGCAGTCTTGTCACTGACTGATAAGTACAGTGCAGACTTCATACCGAAGACTATCACTGGCCAGTTGCCCAAACCTTAGACTTGTATAATTATGGACTATATGCCTATATATATATATATATATATACACACACGATATATATATATATATGTATATATATGTATATATATATATATATATATATATATATATATATATATATATATATATATATATATATATATATATATATATATGGTCCGCTGAATTACATATAAATCCAGAAAATGCGATATTTTATCAACAGTATTATTAAACATTCAACATCCCCAAGACATGACATGGGTCTCAATGATATTCATGCAGGCCCGTAGTTTGGCTGATAGTTTTCATTTTTTCTAAGTGCGCCTTAACTTTTAAAAGATATTGTTCCGATGCCTTGATAGAAATTGTACGGGCCGGATGAGGTCTTTGACATGCAAGGATATACGTATCCATAGATGGCTTTATGGATTATGGTGAGGCATCTATTTGTTCGTTTGGTTATTAGTTGTAGGTGTATGCGTCCGTATATATGTAAAGTTGTGGTGGGTTTATCGCGTGCGTGCGTGTGTGTGTGGACTGTTTAATGAAAATGAATTACATGTGTGATGAGATGCAATATCAATCATTGTAAGATGTAGGATATAAATAAAATAAAAATTAATAAGTTTTTACAAATTATATAGTGTGTAAAAATCCTCAAGGCTAAACCAGAACAAGTGAAGTGGGAAAATGTGCATGATGTGTCAACTATGACAATCTGACCAGATCAATCCAACTGCCGTTGTGGTCACCCGGCCGACGTCACTTATCCACTTTAGTTAATATCAGAGCATGAAGAAACTGGTCTCAAAAGGGGCAGAAACTAGGTGTTTTCTCGGGGAAGACTGTTCTCGCTGGTCCATTGTTCTTGGAAAGAATGTCTTGTGTCTGCAGAGTGTAAGTGTAAAAGTCGCAACAGGGACTTGCATCCTGTCCTGGATTGTATTTCCAGAGCACTGGAAATAAGCTTGCACGGATGTTGCCATTATTTCCAGAGCAGATCATTATAGTTAGTGATATTTTATAGTGAATACACGTCCACATACTAATGATTTCAGAGAAATGTCTTCACTCTAAAATCATTTTATGCGTGATTTGAACGATCTTGGCAGGGAAATTGAAAAGAGATATAGGTTCAGAGCATCTCTGGAAATAAGCAGAAATCTTAGCGTTCCCAGATAGCCACCTATATCGGCACGATATCGGCTGCATCTCGGCAATCTCGGGCCTATCTCTCCTATGTCGGGCCGATATCGGTGCGATGTTGGCTATACTGGCTGTACGCACTATGCAGCCGACATCGGGCCAATATCGTTCCGATGTTGGCGATACTGGCAGTATGTAGGCACCTATGCAGCCGACATCGGACCGAGATCGGCCCAATTAAGATAAGCCATGTCGTTATATGCAGCAAGGGTTTGGCAGTAAATATAATGTTGTTATCCTTTATAAATGTGAACGTATACAAAGCTAATTTAATACATATCGCATTAATTGTGGTGAATGTAATTAGTAGAGAATTTGGGCGAGTTTAGATGTGTTTATTTTTTATTAAATGTTTCCAATATTTTGTGCGCCACTATAATCAGATTGTCCCGCCATCCGTCATAGGGCCTACTAAAACACAACCAAGGGTGTACCTACATAATATTCCCTGCACGTAAGTGTTTTTAAAAACAATTTTTTTTTAAACTCTTCTAAGAAAATAATCTTTAGAAGAAACAGTTTGAACATCCAAAGACATTCCAGTCTGTGAAAATATATTCAAAACAATATTAGTATATTTTGTAACAAAACTATACCAAAACATGTCTTCTCACAGTTGAATATAGCTTGAACTGTCAATGAACTCCAAGGTCCTTAAATTTAGCCTAGCCTGATGATACCCCATGGAGAGATCAGTGATTACAGCCCCAGTGACACCAATGCTAGTGATGTAACAGTAGTCCAGCTGGGGAGTCCAGCCTCCCAGGCCTGGAACTCTGGAGGTAGTGAGTGACCTTTGAGACTAGGTTCCATGCATCTTGACTGCACTGCCACAGAGGATTTAGAGAGAAGCACAGCTACAGTGGAGAAGGTACGTTTAATCATTTATTTTGTTGTAAATCCGTAAACCTTTGTACATTTCTAGATTAACAAATCATTTGATTTAGAATAAATAAGGAGAAAATCAATAGAGTACATTCCACAACATTTTTAGGTGTAGTAATTGATTGCAAATTAAACTGGAAAAGTCACATTTTATCAGTAAGATCTAAACTGTCAAAATCCTGTGCTATTATGTATAGAGCCAGTTCTTTGATTAACAAACATGGTATGCATATTTTGAACTATTCTCTTTTCATGCCTTATATTATGTATTGTGCTGAAGTATGGGGTAACACATATGCTACAAATATTCATTGTTTAGTTTTATTACAGAAAAGAGTTACAAGATTAATTTGTGGTGCATACATATTCTTAAATTACCAGATCTTGTAAAGCTAAAAACTGCTATAATTATGTTTAAGGCATATCATTATATATATTACCAATGAATGTACAAAAATTGTTCAAAATACATGACTCTCGATATTCATCCAGGTATAAATGCAAGTTCAAGCAAATCTATGTACGTACTAACTTAAAAAGTATGTGCATTTATGTTACTGGAGTTACACTTTGGAACTCCTTCGATAATTCACTGATTAGTTGTAAAAAAAATCATCATTTCAAAAAGTGTTATACAAATAGACTGTTGAATAATTATGTGTGTTAGAGTCCTAGATAATTTTTGCTAACATAAATTAGATAAAAAAATTAACATTCAGTTTGTTTATTGTTGTAAAGATTTTGTTTTTTGTTTTTCTCTTCAACAAATGTCACAATGTCTTTTTTTATTAAATGCTGTATGGTTACACATATAAATAGTGTTGTCGCACATTCTATTGCATTGTTCAGATGCTTTATGTATGAAATTAAGAAATTATAAGGGTAAACATGATAAGTATTGTACTTCTTTTACCCTTTTTGCAACAATTTATATTGTATTTTATGCACTGTATTTATAATGTAGTAGTTGTTTGTTGAAATAAATTTCAATTCAATTTGTGGCATGAATTTATATGCGCACGCTTGATTCTGTGGAAGATTATATACATTTGTTTTTTATATAATTGTTTACAAAACTATATATATATATATATATAGTTTTGTAAACAATTATATAAAAAACAAATGTATATAATCTTCCACAGAATCAAGCGTGCGCATATAAATTCATGCCACAAATTGAATATATGAATATATATATATATATATATATATATATATATAGTTTACAAAACTATGTGTGTGTGTATATATATATATATATATATATATATATATATATATATATATATATATATATATATAGTTTTGTAAACAATTATTTTGTTGCTCAGTCTGTGATATAGTTAAATATAGATGGTATCTAGCTTAATATCTCTTTCATTTCAATTGCAGAAGACATCAGAAGAAATGAAGACACCTCGTAGGCCCTACAGAAAACGCCATCCAGAAGTGTCTGTCCAAATGGTTCATGGGGCCCAAAGACTGGAATGGGGACAGGGCTAAGAGAAGAACCTCGGAAACTTTGCCATTGTGTGATGAAAATAAAACAAAACATGTCATTGCATTCTTTGTTACCTACTCATTAAGCCACACACAGCTAGCCTTATAGTGTATCCAAGTAATATTGGCTATAACGGTTTCATCTAGGCATACTGCCTAGATGAAACCGATATAGCCTAGATGCAACCGAGATTGCCGAGATCGATCCGATCTCGGGGATCTCACCGAGATCGGTCCGATCTCGGGGATCTCGGTCCGATCTCGGTCCGATCTCGGTCCGATCTCGGGGATCTCAGCTACATCTAGGCTATATCGGTTTCATCTAGGCAGTATGCCTAGCTGAAACCGAGATTGCCGATCTCGGTCCAATCTCGGTCCGATCTTGGGGATCTCAGCTGCATCTAGGCTATATCGGTTTCATCTAGGCATGCTATAGATGCAGCCGAGATTGCCGAGATCGGACCGAGATCGATACCATGTGCAAAACCTAGATCGGGCCGATGTCGTCTATCTCGGTTCGACATAGGGCCGAGATGCCCGAGATCGGCCCGATGTCGTATGCCGAGATCGGGCCGATGTCGGTGCCGAGATGGCTGAGATCGGGCCGATATTGGGCCAATATCGTTTGGCTATCTGGGTTATTTCTAAAGAAGCTTGATTTCGACGTGCATGCACGTCCGCTTAGTAATGTTTTCAGTTTAATAATATTTTCAGATAAATGCGACACACAAAGAAATAACCCAAAGATCACATAACGTAGTTTTATTGTGTACATTTGTGTTCATCATTCGTGAGTGTATGTGTTGGTGTGGTAAAGTAAACCCACTGCTGCTTTCAATACGCCCTACCTAAAGCAGACATGCCACATTTTTGGGATGGCAATCCGCATTTTTGACCTAAAATTCTATTTATTATATTATCTATTCTGTAAGAATCCGTATCAATCCGTATCACTAATCAGATCTTCCAGTTAACTGGCCTAAGTTATTAAAGCCTTTTCAAAACGTATGTGTATGTGTTTGGAATGTCATTCTGCACTACACACGCTAAAAAGAAGTCAGATATATATTTTTAAATTTTGTTTTAGATCAATGTAATGCCGTCGAGTATACGTAAATAAGCCGATGTCACAAGGCGCGAGCAGTTAAATTAGCGCAGCCCAGACACATCGGGGCCTCAAACACCGGCTTTTTCAAAGGCGATGTCTAGCGTGTGCATTGCGAAGTCGAAAAAAAAAACAATTAGCCATATTTTATAAATTTATACTTAAAACAAATATATCTGCATTATATAAAATAAAAAAGTTAATGATGTATTCTTGGTTTTGGGGACATATTCGCAAATCGCAAGACATCGCCTTTGCGGTCGTGATACGTCTGGGGAGCGCTATACATGTATTGCTCACGCCCAGTGGCATCGGCTTATAATATTTTCGTCGTCTCGACGACATTAAATTGAAATAAAACACAATTGAAAAAAATTATATCCGACTTCGTTTTAGCGGGTGTGACATTCCAAACACATACACATCGAAAAAACGTGGTAAAACAGTTTTGAAAAGGCCCGACATTTTAGTTCATTTCAGCACGTTTAAACTGTATTCCGCAAAACAGACAGTGTCATCAAATAATAAACATTTATCTCAGCAGTTCGCGCGTATATCGAAGTTTCACTGGCAAGCGTCAACATCTTGAAATCAGAAATACAGGTTTTCACTCAGAACAAATTTACCATCGCGCCATATATTACGCGCTACAATAAACTAATGGGTGGTTTAAAAATATTAGTTCGTTCGTTTCGAATCGATTTACTTATACCCTAGTCACACATGGCCTTCCGACCACTAGCGACCAGCTGCGACCTCCAAATAGTTGGTGGTCTTCGGTAGTCTTCTGATGGTCGGCGGTTTGCAGTAGTCTGTACTGGTCTTTAGGTGGTCTTAAGCAGTCTGCGGCCACTAAGGTCGCCGTCTGGTGGGCGACCATGGTCGACGACTGCTAAAGACCACCTAAAGACCAGTCGTCGACCGCTCATAATTATCGAATTTGAAGCACAGCCATCTTCAGATATGTCCTGGCCTGGCCTGGCCTGGCCTGGCCTGGCCTGGCCTGGCCTGGCCTGGCCTGGCCTGGCCTGGCCTGGCCTGGCCTGGCCTGGCCACTTCAGCTGCATACAGATCACAGATACATCTGGAACATCTGGAACACCTGGAGATGTGTCCTCCTCGACAGCTGGCAATACACTTAAATGTCCCCGCCGATCGGCATATATATACCCCCGAGGCCCCGACCAACTAGTCTTTACGAGGTCTGCAACCCTTCGGGGATCGCCGTGAGACTACCGCCGTATGGTCTTTTATGCTCGGCGACAGGTCTGCGTTTATCAGGCGATCTCCCTGCGACTGTCGCCGACCACCGTGCGGTGGTCTCCGACCGTCGCCAACCATCGCCGACCTTACGGCGACCATACGGCGACAAATCTTTGCCGATTGGTTCCATTTCTGGCTCTTGTCGCCCGCCGGTCGTACGATCGGTCCTATTGTGGTCGCCGACCACAAGTATGTGTGACTGCTAGCCATTTTCAGCCGACGATCGTTAGTGGTCTTCCGTGGTCGCCGACAATTTCGTCGCTAGGTGGTCGCGAACTAGTTTTTGCCTATGTGTGACTGGGGTATTAGTCACTAACAGTAAACGATTATTCCATTGTGCTGTAGTTTTGTGACGCATGTACAAGGACATAATGTGGTTAAAAATAATGTCTCCGTAAATTTAGTTAAAATCCGTATCTAAATGGAGTACGGCCAAAATCCGTATCGAATACGGGTAATCCGTATCATGTGGCATGTCTGCTAAAGATAGGATTCCATATGTACGGATGCGTCATGCGGTCGCAGCATGCAGTATGCAGTAGGAGTGATTTCATATGTGCAGATGCGAATGCGGTTAACAGAATCAGTCCATGTAGCGATTCAAAACGTATTGGGGGAAGTAGTAGTATTCCGTTCTGCCATCGATGATTGAAACATGCCGTCGTAGAATTACTACCAACAGTTCAAGTAGAAGTTATCGTAGAAGAAGAACTTCTCCTCATCCTGCTGTAGTTCACGATGATATTGCTCCATTTGTAATGATGTCATGAACCTACCAAGTACCAACGGTGTCTTTGGCTTCGCTAGGCTTCGGCTTCGCGTCATCTAGACGGAAGCGCCTTTTACGAGCATGCATTTTATATTTATTTAATGTATTATTATTATTAATTATTATTATTTTAATGATATAATAATTATATACCACAATTATTTACGTGCTTATCTTGATATATTAGTCATTATAATATGTATCTTAATAAATTAGTTATTATAATATTAAAAAAAAATTAATATCAAACATACATGTAGGGACCTACCTATGTGTGTGTGTGTGTGTGTGTGTGTGTGTGTGTGTGTGTGTGTGTGTGCGTGTGTGTGTGTGTGTGTGTGTGTGTGTGTGTGTGTGTGTGTCTGTGCGTGCGTGCGTGCGTGCGTGTGTGTGTTTATTCCATGTACCCTTTACAACGTCGGTGCGTGCCTGAACGGGCTGGACCCTGAGATACGACGCTTAGAAATGCTGGTTGTAAAAAATAAACTAATAATAAATATGGGAATCCTACAGTGCTCCCATCTCGTCACTCGTGGCGCTGTCAAAATTAGAGCTAAACGCACTGCGTCCCGCAATGTTTGCGATCGAGATGCATAAGCCATCCCCAAATCGTAGCCGTATCCGCATATATGGAATCTTAGCTTTAGTCCTTTTGTATTACAGTTGTGTCACCTGTCGCTAGCGTACGTCATACATCACCATATCGCCAATGCAAAGTATTTTATTTTATTGGCCAAATATCGTTAACTGCCCCATTTATGCAAAATTAGTTACATTTAGTGCTCACCAGTTATTATAAATTCTCAAACGGGATCTCAGATTCTACCACTGCCAAGGGACCCAATATATGTAGGCCTATCTTCGGGGTCTGCTAATTAAACGAAGCATTCAAACACAACATGCCTACATGTATCTATGCATAATAAAAGTAGTGTCTTTTCTGTCCCTTTTTACCATTGATTCTGATAGTTTTAAGCCCGTGTAAATTCGCAAAACACCAGCCAATAACGAAGGCATTTCTATGCGCTTTCGGTTATACAACGCCAGATAAAAGTAACGTTCTTATTGGTCTTCGAGACAGTGCCCATTTATAAAACCGCGGGAGTTATGCAGAGCACTGATTGGCTTACGCTGTCGCGGTTTTGTGCGATAGCCAATCAAAATTGTCATGACGTCACATGCGTTACCGTAACCACCATTTGGCGGTTAGAACTTTCACTACAACAACAGTAGCGAAAGGTTACATATGTGCCGTGAACTGCACGGAATTGAAGTTGTTTGGCGGCCCCGTTTGAGAGAAACAATTTCTCACAACGTCGGAACATCTCGCACACTGAAGCAGCAGGGGTGGAATGCTAACAGTAGCATTGCTAAAGCAGTTCGCTTGGACTCCGTCTTCGAGTTCGATTCCAAATCACCCGACATGACACGTGAAGGCACTGTAGGAGTGTGGAGTGTAACCGTTGACGCAGTACTCAACGGTCGGGACACCCACACTCTTAGGTAAGAAGCCTACATTATGTAATTGATTGTATTTTAAATTTAGTGTTTAGGCATTGCGTGTTATATCCGTACTCTTTACTGACTTTATGATTCTTAAACTAGCCGAATCAGCATAGCCATAGTCTAGACTCTAGAGTCTAGTCATTTTCTCTGACTTTCTTTGACTCTGTCAATAATTTGATTTTGCAATTATGTTATTTATGATAAGCTATGCGGGGGGGGGGGGGGGGGGGGGGCATAAGCCACTATAAGGTAAGTTGTAACCTAGGCTGAGCCCCTACAAGGCTACACAATTCCATAAGTTTTTAAATATTAAATTGCGATTTCGCCATAGCTAATCATTGTCGTTCTTTGAATTTGTATTTCAGGGGCCTCACGTGTCCACTCAACTTGACAGATGAAGCTGGTCCTGGTAGGCTTCTGCTAAGGTTTGGTTTTTATTAGTATTCCCAACTCAGTAATAAGTACAGTCGAGACAATGTCAATGACCAAGTTCCTTTCTAAATTGTGATGAGGGCGCGGACATGCGTGATGCGGCAAGATTCGAGAGCGTGCCCGCATCTAGACAGTCAGTTAGTATTAATTAGACTAGTGGCATAGCCCTAACTCTTAGCGGGTAATGCGAAGTCTAGCTAAGGCGCCTAAAACGTAGGACTGCAGTGGACGTGACGACATGTTATTTTTATATTTAAATTTATACGGTTGTGATTGTTTTCTCTGTCAGTGTTCAGTTCGAGGTACGGACCAATCCGGAAGTCAACGAGACAACTGAGCAACGATCGGCGAATTTCACCGGATGTATCGCTGTCACCGACCCACGATCGTGAGCGCTAACGACGGGTTCTCGAACCGTTGAACGTCGCGCGAAACGTCCGCCTTCTGTGACGTCATAGCATCGAAAGAAAATGTCCGTTAACGCCAGTCAAGGAGCAAGTGTACGCTGAAATCAGACTGCGGGACACCACACTTCTGTCAGATAGACGCCGACGTTCCGACCGGCCAGCGCCCTGTAAGAAGTCCGTGTACACCGGTCAAACTGCATGTGCTTCGGTCGGACAACAGTCCTCGGAAATTCTGTTGTCGACGTGATAACAGGACATTTCTAACGGTCTACGATCGTGATTGAACACATGAAGAAATGCCGGACAATAGGTTGCTATGGTGACACTAAACATTTGCTGACGTACATCTAGTTACGTGAACAATCGAATCACGTGGACGCTGATCGTGTCTTCTCTGTTTTAATAAAGTGTCTGCTCCAGTAGCCCTGAAGGTAGTCGTCGATGTTCTGTATCGAGTCATTTTATTGATATGTTTACTTATATCTTACACATTTTCCTTATTATGGATCATTAAATATAATCACAGACGGTGATCCACCTTTGGTAATTATAAAGGACCTGCATATGGCTAAAGGTCTACATAATAGTTTAGTCCACCCACCCCATTACTCCATTAGCATTTTGATATGTAAATTTTAATGTTGCGCAATAGCGTATGAAACAATTCACTCGACAGCGCCACCTGTTGGCTACATACCCCCGGATTTCGCAAACATGGTTCCAAGTGAAGGTTAAAGGCTAATTACAGAAGTTGGTGTTCACAATTTGCGACTTTATTTAAGCGGATGATTTCCCTGCGTTTATGCCTACCGGATTTCCGACCAGGAAAATGACTTCTTTTCGCCGGCTATTATTCCCACAAAAGTTCAATAAAAGATAAATTAGCAGATAAACAGCAATCCATTCAAAAACATAATTAGCCAGAACAGCAGCCATCTTGGAATGTTGATTATATATACTGACGAATACTGCAGATTTCTCCGAAACACACATAAATAAATCACATAGTTTGACGCGCTGTGTTGTATTTTATCACCTTTTCTAAGTAGCCCCTGAGGCAGAAAAGCGAACTGTTCTGGAACGTCATAAATGCCTTTCAGCATCGAAATAAGCCCAATATGTCTGACGACGTTCTGCTGCACCAGCAGCGTGGTGAAGCCCTGCGCGTGCGCAAACTGCGACATCTAGCGAGTCTGCTGTTGCACGTCGTCGTCGCCAGGTGGCTGCTGATCTCGATGGCCGTCTCGGAGTTAAAGTGAATGACCGGCGAGCAGCAATGAGGCGCCGGGGACACGCTGTAGAAGTAGGCCGACAACCGCTGCACGGCGTGCACGTTCTGTCGGTCGATGGCGACGGCGACGAGAATGCTATACAGAGCACCGCACAAGAACGTATTGTACTTCCGCCGCAACCGCCACAGATCGTGACTTCGGAACAACAAGAGCGTCTGCAGGAGGTCGCGCGTGTACCCAAGCCAGCGGTCGGGGTGGAACAGCTTCACGTAGGCCCAGTGGCGAACGACCAGGTCGCCGGATTTGTATCTCTCCTCGACTCGGGTGTCCACAACGTGTTTGAGGACGTCCAACATGTCGCGGCAAGGCACCGCGTCGTCTTCTATCATGATCACGTGGTTCGTCCGGTACTGCAGCGCCTTCTGCAGGCAGTAGACGTAGTCGCGCTTCTCCTTCTCGGAGATGTCCCCCGATCGCGTGCTCGACGTTGCCGCGCGGAAAGCGCGCGTTGACGGGGAAGTATCGCGCCAAGTCCTTCGTCTCCCGGCGAACGTGTTACATATGAACATAGCCTTCTTGAAGTGGACGTCAGCTTTCAAGTTTGTGTCCAGTTCGGCATCCTGGTGCGGCAGAGAGCCGTAGAAGGCACTTGTCCTTGTCCAGTCCGCTCAGACACCGCGCCGCCTCGCGAAACTTCAGCTCGTTCGCATCGGTTGCCTTCTTGACGAGTCTCAGTTTCGACCAGCCGACGAAACAAAGCGAGAACGGCGAATTTCTAAACAATATCAGCAGTGTGACAAGAAACGGTATTATGGTATGCAGGTGTTGCAGTACCCCAGGTACTGCAACAACTCAGGGAGTTTGACGCCCCTGCCATGCAAAGTTGTAAACCACTGCCTTGTGGTACAGGTTCTTGTCAGAACCGAAGGCTAAGGGAGCAAACCCTAAACAGAAAACCATGTCACTGTGGCAGCATCAAGGGCGGTTGATGTATGGAACTCCCAACATCTCTCGACCAGCCACTGCAGGGACAAATAGTTTGCGCCTGTCTTGACATGTTCTTGCCGGTGTGAGACCTCTATTTGTTCCCCGAGAGAGTGTCGCTAGTAACTTGCAAAAGCAAGCGGCACTTCAACACTTTTTGCAAGCAGCTTCCATGAAATGTACAACTGTATGAAACTCCATACCGGATCGGCCGTCGCCCGGGTTACCAAGGACCGCGCTGCTCGACCTCATCTTCCGTCGACAGTGGAAAATCAGCTAGGAAGAAGAAGACAAAGAAGACAACTACTGACAATTGGACAATGGAACGTCAGGACTCTCCTCGACCGAGATGGAGCTAACCGACCAGAAAGACGTACGGCACTAGTCGCAATGGAACTTGCCAAATACAACATCGACATCGCCGCCCTATGTGAAACAAGGTTCTCAGAGTCTGGTAGTCTCGACGACTTGGAATACTCTTTCTTCTGGAGTGGCAAACCGGAAGGAGAAAGAAGGGAGGCAGGAGTGGGCTTTGCTATCAAGAAGGATATCGTCACAAAGCTGACAGAAATGCCACGGCCAGTAAGTGACAGAATCATGACGATGAGACTACCTCTGAGCAAGGACAACTTTGCTACAATTATCAGCGTGTACGCTCCAACAATGACAAACCCAGATGAAAACAAGGAGGCCTTCTACAACCAGCTGGCAAGTGTGCTCAGTGGCATCCCTCGTACAGATAAGCTACTGCTGATAGGAGACTTCAATGCGAGGATAGGAAGAGAAAATGACAAGTGGCCCTTGGTCATGGGCAAACATGGGATTGGGAAATGCAACTCCAATGGCGAGCTTCTACTGGCTCTGTGCTCTGAGTTCGAACTGATAGTGACGAACACCATGTTCAAGCAGAAGGATGAACGCAAGACCACCTGGATGCATCCTCGTTCGAAACATTGGCATATGATCGACTTCATCATCACGAGGTGTCGGGATAAGATGGACATCCACAGTACCCGAGTCATGCGTGGAGCAAACTGCTGGACTGATCACCAGATGCTGAGGTCAAAAGTGGCTTTCAGAATACGACAAAAGCACAACAGGCAAGGGACAAGTAAGCCGACCAAGCTGAACATTGCAAAACTAAGTACCACCAGCCATAGGGAGAGTTTTGAGCAGGAGATAGACAGTGCTCTCGCCCAATGGGAGGAGAAGGAAAACTCAACACCAGATGAGGAATGGGCTGCTCTGCAGCAGGTCGTGTACAACACAGCCAAGACATATCTTGGCAAGCCAGACAGAAAAGACCAGGACTGGTTCGACCCCAACGACCAGGAGCTACAGACTCTTATGAACAGAAGAGACCAAGCCCACCAGAGAGTGTTGCAAACCAGGAGCACCAGGTCCACCACTGCAGCATACAAAGATGCCTGCAGATTGCTACAAAAACACACGCGTGCATTGAAGTCAGACTGGTGGGAAAGGAAGGCAGTGGAGCTGCAGAGAGCTGCTGACAGTAACAACATGAAGGGCTTCTACAATGGGCTGAAGGAAGTGTGGGGTCCCAAAAAGAAGGGATCTGTTCAACTGAAATCATCAGATGGAATGGAGACCTTCTCTGACAGCAAGAGAGTTGTGGCAAGATGGAGTGAACACTTCCAGAAGCTACTCAACGTCCCTGGCGACATAGATCACGAAGCTCTGGACAACATCCCGCAGCGCATTATCAAGACAAGCCTCGATGAGATTCCAACTATGGATGAGATGGCTAGAGCAATCGCCGGCCTGAAAGATGGCAAAGCACCTGGAGGAGATGGAATTCCTGCAGAAGTATGGAAGCACGGAGGGGAAAATCTGTTCAGCAGACTGCACCAACTAATCACCAATGCCTGGGAGGTGGGTTCTGTACCACAAGCATGGAAGGATGCAAGCATTGTAACCATCTACAAGAAAGGTGATCGAACAGACTGTGGGAACTATAGAGGAATCTCTCTTCTTTCCATAGCAGGCAAGATCTTCGCGAGGATCCTCCTCAACAGACTATCTACTCACATAACACCAGAGGTAGTTCCGGAGACACAATGTGGCTTCAGAGGTAACCGGAGCACCGTGGATATGATATTTTGTCTCCGACAACTACAAGAAAAGTGCATTGAGCAGGACCGACCACTGTACATGGTATTTGTCGACTTCAGCAAGGCGTTTGATACAGTTGGGAGGACCGGGCTATGGCAGCTACTGAGAAAGTATGGCTGCCCAGAGAAGTTCACAACAATGATCGAGGCACTACATACTGGAATGATGGCAAAAGTTAGTGTTGAAGGAGAAGTCTCGGAATCGTTCAGTGTCACAAATGGGGTCAAGCAAGGTTGTGTACTGGCCCCCACGCTCTTCTCCATCTTCCTATCAGCAATGCTCGACGAGGCTTTCCGAGACATGGGGGATGGCATCTACATACAGTCCAGACAGAACGCTGACCTATTCAACGTCGCACACTTCAGAGCAAAGACCAAGACTACTCGGATACTGATGAGAGAGCTGCTATTCGCAGATGACAGTGCACTGGTTGCACACTCTGCTGAAGAGATGCAGAAAATAGTGGATGCTTTCTCCGATGCGTCAAAGAAGTTCGGCCTGAAGATTAACATCAAGAAGACCGAGGTGCTGTACCAATCCAACTTTACAAGAACCCGAGAGGAGGATATCATGGTTGATGGAAACAAGCTGAACTCTGTTCTAGAATTCACCTACCTCGGAAGCACTATATCAAGTGACGGATGCATTGACGACGAAATACAGAGGAGGATGGCCAAGGCTAGTGCATCTTTCGGCCGACTACGCCAGAGACTCTGGAACAACCACCATGTGTCCATGCGGGTTAAAGGCAAGATATACCGTGCAATTGTGCTGTCCACCCTCCTATACGGAGCTGAGGCCTGGACAGTGTACAGACGACAGGTTAAAAAGCTACATGCCTTCATGATGCGACATCTGCGTTCGATCATGAGGATAACCTGGATGGACAAAGTGACAAACAAGGAAATACTAGAACGAACAGGGCTGCCATCTATGGAAGATCTTCTGATCAGAAAGAATCTCCGGTGGACTGGACACCTCATGAGGATGTCACCAGACAGGCTACCGAAGCAGGTTCTCTACTCTCAACTGTCTTCTGGTCAGAGAAAGAGAGGGCGCCCTCGTCTCCGGTTCAAAGATACCATCAAGAGAAACCTAAAGATGAGAGACATAAAGATCGACTCATGGACATCACTCTCACAGCAGAGAGACAAATGGAGAGCAAGAGTCAAGTGATGGAAGCAGTCTTTGTCGCTTCGCGACCGACAGCACGATGATGATGACAAGAAACGCCAACGTGTATGGCAAGAAACGTCTACACGGGATTCCGCCGTGTTCGTTCAAACTCCGTGATCAATGTATCTGATGGGCGATTACGTGCCACATTAATTTCGTTGAATTTGATGTCTCGGGGGGTTATAATTTCAGTCTACCACTTGCTGATAACGTCCACATGCACTCCGTTATTTCCGACTTGACAGTAGGATTTCCCCCTTTTATCTTTCATGTTGTTACTAGGGATGGGACGATACATATTTTTAATTTTCGGTTCGATTTTCGATATTTGACCCACGGTTCGATATATTCACGATACTTTTCACAACCACGCCACCTATCACACACAATTTTTAATGAGCAATTTAAAGTGCAGTACAGTGGAACCCCTCATTTAAGACCGCCCCCCCCAGATCAGAGTTGGGCGGTCTTAGAAGAGGGGTGGTCTCTCGTGAGGGGTTTGCACCATTCAACACTAGGGGGCGCTTACAATGAGTAACATCAACACTAGGGGGCGCTTACAACCACTAAGTAGTAAAATACACAAAATAAAAAGGAGAAAATAATAAATGAGACAACATACAAATTATTTAAAAAAAAAATTTATTCTGTTTATTTTATGTGTGACACGTTTCAGTATAAGTTTACTTTTGAATCGTTTTTTTTTTTATATAAATAATATCTGATAAAGAGTATCCTCATTTTGAATTGTTTTTTTAATAATATGTTATATAAATACTATTCTCAGTTAATTTATTTCAAATTCGGTCTGAGTGGCTAAAAAGTGCTGCCACCTCACGGCATCTGGGTAATCGCACCACGGTCGCCATTTTCTTTTTCTTTTCAGTGCCGCAAAACGATGTTTTACTTTCTGATATAATCATGAAAACGACCTCCTACAGTGTCGAAACTTCGTCTCTAATAACTCATATTACATATACATAGGCTAGGTCATAAAATTAAATCATTTAAATTGCTGTGACGAATAATATTTACAAAACAAAATCTTGCTAAACTAAAGTCGACATCGCCGGCGACTGGTACGCGAAGGCCGTAGCCGTAGGCGTATATTACCGTGGCGTTACGTCGATATTTTATCGCGGTGTCGCTAAATCTGGATTCCGGTTTTATCCTAAACTAACCTAATACTTAGCCTAAGTTTCTAAACTTTAATCGCACACAAGTTTCTCAGTGGTGGCCATGTTCGCCATGTACGGAAACACCGATTAGGCGATGACGATGTGCCATTTATAAAAATCGAAAAAAACCGCGGTACGCAAACTGACGACGGTGCACCGAACCGTGAGCCTTAAAACCGCGAATACCGTGAACCGCGATTAATCGTCCCATCCCTAGTTGTTACAATATTATAACTTGTTCTTTCTCATGATAATGATAGCCTAGACACTGTGCTTATTTTGTTTTCATTGTGTTACTCGTGTTTCGTCTTGATCTGGCTGTCTACTTCCACTCTTCTATCAACTGATTTACAAAACAAATCTTCAAATGGCACCTGCTGAGACTCCAGATCCCTCAAGAACACGAGTGAGGTGATGTCAACACTGGCCGACTGTACACTCCAAGTTCACCCAATACACTCCAGACAATACATACATCAACAATTTGACTTATTGGTTCCTAACAAATATAAACATTATATATTGCACATACATACATATATATATATATACATATATATATATATATGAATGATCAAACATAACACACACTGTTCATACAAAAAACATTTAATAATATTAAATAAGCGGTTTACACTAAGACATTTTCTAACTAACATCTTCTTACACATATATCCTCTTAAATAGATATCCTCTTGTAAAATAGCTGATAATTTTAATGTTACTTTATGTAACCATTGCTACATTACATTGTGATACACATTCATGTCTCATTTATATGCACACTTAGATTCTCGATTTTTTTTGGTCAGATAAATGAACGAGCGGATAAGCGGGAGACCTTATTATATATGCTATCAAGAAGGTTCCCACACAAAGTGTGTGGGTTATTGGACTGGGTAAATGAGGCGTGACTGAATATAACATGTAAACATTATGCAATATAACCATTGCAGCTTTGTTAATATCAATATATATGCTAGTGTAAACATATAACCAACTGTTTTGTTCCAAGTATTCAAAACCATACCAAAAAACGCTGTTCAAACGTCATCATTACAGGTACATTCTAATTAGATTTTCTTTTGATTTACCATTACCATCAGTGTTAAATAGATAATTAATACATTTATCTTTGCCATTTATGAATTAAGACATCGCTATGTACTAATTATACGGCAGTGTCAGTGTGTGTTCAACTCTGACTCTAGTACAATGTACAGCATCAACAATATGTCAACATAAATTGAGTACAATACACTGATCCTGAAAATATGTATATCTGCTTATAGATTCAATTGCATGTATACATATCATAAACATGCAATTGCATTATGAAGCAAACATATATATTGAGACTATTCCAAAATACAAACATAAATTAATAGTTCAGTTTCATAAAAAAAACACGTTGGTGTTTGTTAATTACACTTTCAGCAGCTAAATTAAACTATCATTAGCACAGAATCTGCACCAGGCTTCAGTATATATTAGACCACAATTTCTCAAACAGTAACACCTGAATATGTAATATTGTGATAATAACAGCAGGCCAGCAGTCTTCCACATAAGTCTAATGGAATGGCAAAACAGCACAATACCAATATGGGCAATATGAAAAAGTGTCATACCGAGAAATGTAATTAATTTGTTAAAAATCATGGCAATTTTTTTTTAAAGCAGCACAATCCTAGCAAACCTCTGGACACAACACTGGCATTGTTTGTAGGTGGACCAGGAATCATATGTGGCATAATACAGGCGTACTACAGACTTACTGTCTGCATTGTCAGGCAAATTTTGTGTACATTATGTGTAAGAACATTACAGACAGGCAGCATCTAACCATCTTAGATAAAGATCTATGCGCACATATAACTAATCTCAAACAAGGGCATATATACTCATGGCCATCATACCTTTGATCAACACTTCCAAAGTAGGTCTACCTCAATTTCACACAATATAAAGCTACCATATCTATGCGATGTTGCAAATGTAACAAGTGACATGCAATTGAGCTAACTACATTTCGTGGATACATAAAAAGTGGCATCTGATGTCAACAAGAAATACAAAGGCACACAGGTAAATGACCACACCTAGACACGGTTGGATGATTCTGTCATAAACAAACACCTTTAGACAGTCAAATGTTTGGTTGAGTAAACAAACTGAGTAACAACCAATACACCAATGGGCTCTGACAATGGATGGCATAACAACTCACTCATTAATCATGACAGGCTACAAATAAATTACTGATTTTCATGGCCCAGTTCTGTCACATGACATCGGATGGAACATCTGAATGTGACAAATCCACAAGTCTTCTTTCCAAGCCTCACAACTTTACGCTGATAACCATACGATAACACACATTTCATTGGTACAAAAATATAATTTGCCATATTACACAAACGTGCCGTGTTTACATACATCGACATGACACATGCATGACATATGCATGACATCGACATGACATGCATGACATACATGACATCGACATGACATTCGCATGACTACTTTTTCCACAACTACATTTTCTCCAGCTCTACAGAGGCACTAATATTTTCATTAGTTTATTATATACACAAAACATTTACATGCTACACTGAGACATGCACATCTTAAATAACTTGTCAATAAATGTTCTGCAGTAAAGCCACTGGCAAATAAGAACATTTGTGAGCCATTATTGACACCACCTATGTTCACAGTGTGTCTACATTTGGTGCCATGTGACACAGTCAGAGTGTTCTCAGACTTGCCTAAGACCCACGCCTGAACATGTTCCAGAACGACTACGAAGATGCCTTTCTGATGACCTCTACCTGACCTCTACCCGGTCAGTCCCCCATCTTAACTACCACAAATGCAATAAATGTCACCATTGCCAAACATTTTGCTGGCAGAAGCTTTAACATGCACAGCCTCTACCAGATTACATAGCCGATTTCATCTTTTCCAGGATCGGGATGATCATGTCGAATCGGGGGCGTTTCCCCGGGTCTTCATTCATGCATATGCGGATGAGACGGGACATTTGGGACGAGATGCCGGGCGGGATGGTGATGCGCAGACCTTCTAGCGCCACCTATAGGGCACAGCAGGAAGCAACAATCGTCATAAGACATCAGATGACATTTTTAGTGTCAATAGTCTAATATAATTCTGTGACTCTGTCATTGTTGTGAAATGACGGACACTGCTTTAGAATGTCTTTTAAGTGTTATACAAGTTTTAATCAGTGTTTATGTTTTAGATTAATGTATAGATAACTTACATACACAGACTTAGTAAATGTTTTAATTTTATATTAATTTATATAATTTACAGAGGTTTAGTACTATACATCTTTAAAACAGTGTTTAATGTATTTGTTTTATATACTTTACATACAAAGGTTTATTAGTGTACATCTTAAACCAAAATTTGATTTGATTTATATAATTTACATTTAAATTAATTAATACATTTATTATATGTCTTGTACAGCGCATCAATCTGCCATGCGGGAATTAGTGCTGTAGAAAACAGTTTTATTATTATTATAATTCGACAACTTCATCAACTGCCACCTAGTGGCCTCGTGTTTGAATGTGAACCAGAAATGGTAATTAAGACTGGGTCTTATGACACTGCAGAGTGGACACGGAGCATTTAGAACTGATTCAAACCAAATCGTGTGAAACTTGCAATTTTTAATATTAATATCAATTTGCATTAACATGTTTCACATATTGGTGGTGCCAACATAGGTGGTGTTTGCCCAAACATTATGTGATGCTAATCAAACGTTCTCTGTCACATACAAATTACTGTATTTTGGAACTGTGTAAACCTACATTACCTGCCACGTACCTGAAATGTAATCTACATTTCTTTCAAGTAAATTATGTTTAATGAAACCAGCCGGAAAACATAAATTTGGACTGACCTGTTACGTCATATCTATCTGTCTATATGTAGTAACTGGGTTTTACACTTTTGTTTTCTCTAATTTGACCAGTGGCTGTATTTAATTGCAACTACTGATCTGTGATTCTGTCAATTGCTCTTGACAGCTGTTAATTTAGACAATCAACACTAGGAGTGAAACCTACACATCAGTCCTCACTCACCGTGTGTAGCTATTGGAATATAGATGTTTACTGTAACCAAGCTGTGTTTGTGTGAATGCAGTATGCACATGTCACGTTCACGGTTTCCTCACAGAGACTGCCTGCACCTTGGCCACCAAACCCAATAATTAATCTGAGCCCCTTCCTTCATAAGACAAAAATAATGGTTTATTTTGTAGAAATAGTAATCTGTTTCTAATGGTTTTGGGGTTCATAAGAGATGCCAGACAACATAATCCAGAATGAGAAATTGTCACCTGTCTCAGCCCTCTCTGGGCAGTTACTGGAGTCAACGACAGACGGACACAAGACTTACCTTCATGCCAGTCTCCATGGGGGACATGTCCGCAAATGGCACCTCCCTGGTGGCCAGTTCCCACATCAAGATGGCGTAGCTCCACATGTCGGCCGCCCGCGCGTTGGTGTCTTCTGGCGCCCGCTGCATCGCTGCACAACAACACACCACAGTTACACACCTGAGTGACATGGCTGTCACCGCTCAACAACACACCACAGTTACACGTCTGAGTAACATGGCTGTCACTGCTCAACAACACACCACAGTTACACGTCTGAGTAACATGGCTGTCACTGCTCAACAACACATCACAGTTACACGTCTGAGTAACATGGCTGTCACTGCACAACAACACACCACAGTTACACGTCTGAGTAACATGACTGTCACTGCTCAACAACACACAACAGTTACACGTCTGAGTAACATGGCTGTCACTGCTCAACAACACACCACAGTTATACGTCTGAGTAACATGGCTGTCACTGCTCAACAACACACCACAGTTACATGTCTGAGTGACATGGCTGTCACTGCTCAACAACACACAACAGTTACACGTCTTGAGTAACATGACTGTCACCGCTCAACAACACACCACAGTTACACGTCTGAGTAACATGGCTGTCACTGCTCAACAACACACCACAGTTACACGTCTGAGTAACATGGCTGTCACCGCTCAACAACACACCACAGTTACATGTCTGAGTAACATGGCTGTCACCGCTCAACAACACACCACAGTTACACGTCTGAGTGACATGGCTGTCACTGCTCAACAACACACCACAGTTACACGTCTGAGTAACATGACTGTCACCGCTCAACAACACACCACAGTTACACGTCTGAGTAACATGGCTGTCACCGCTCAACAACACACCACAGTTACACGTCTGAATAACACGAATAACAATAGTATGTTCTTGTGTTCTGGCAATGGTTGTTACAGTGTTTCAGACCACCTTCAAGTAGATATGATTAAAAGAGATTGTATTTTTTTTGCATATTTCAGCAGTAAGATCTGTAAAGATTATAAGGATATGACATAATGTTGAGTACCTTCTGGTGCCAGCCACGCAGGGTTGTACACCTTGCCCTTCTCGTGGAAGGAGAACTTGTAGTCGGCCATGCTGATTCTGGCTGTGAGATCCTCATCGATCTACAGGGTCAAGGACAACAGATAACAATCAACACAGCCATGACAGATCAACACAGCCATGACATACAAATGTAGATCAACATAGCTATAACATAGATCAACATAGCTATAACATAGATCAACAGAGCCATGACAGATCAACAGAGCCATGACAGATCAACACAGCTATGGCATAGATCAACACAGCCATGACATAGACCAACAAAGCTGTAACATAGATCAATACAGCCATGACATAGACCAACAAAGCTGTAACATAGATCAATACAGCCATGACATAGACCAACAAAGCTGTAACATAGATCAATACAGCCATGACATAGACCAACAAAGCTGTAACATAGACCAATACAGCCATGACATAGACCAACAAAGCTGTAACATAGATCAATACAGCCATGACATAGACCAACAAAGCTGTAACATAGACCAATACAGCCATGACATAGACCAACAAAGCTGTAACATAGATCAATACAGCTATGACATAGACCAACAAAGCTGTAACATAGATCAATACAGCCATGACATAGACCAACAAAGCTGTAACATAGACCAATACAGCCATGACATAGACCAACAAAGCTGTAACATAGACCAACACAGCCATGACATAGACCAACAAAGCTGTAACATAGATCAATACAGCCATGACATAGACCAACAAAGCTGTAACATAGATCAATACAGCCATGACATAGACCAACAAAGCTGTAACATAGATCAATACAGCCATGACATAGACCAACAAAGCTGTAACATAGATCAATACAGCCATGACATAGACCAACAAAGCTGTAACATAGATCAATACAGCCATGAGTCACAGCACACGATACACATACAAGAATCATAATATACAATTAAACAGAGTACTGCAAACTTATCTATCTCATGATGTTATCATTTAAACTGCACAACATTACATGGCATGAATGACCTGCTAACAGGTTGTCTCTAAATAGCTGAAACTTTAATCATTTGGCAAGCACCTAAGGTGATGCTACTACAGGGTGTCAGAAGTGAAACTTGTCCTGCTCAGTGTGAGCAACAGTTTAGTTGTCATGTTCCTATCAACATCTACAACTCTGTGACATGTTAAACAATAACCTGCAGCAAATGTGTACAAGTTATCAGAAGAACACATTTGATGTTTGTCCACATCGCCACACCCTGCATGCACAAGTAGAACAACAACGGCTACACAGCCACCTAGGAACAAACCAAGCTGGATTAGTGATGTTGTTAGTGAAAACGTCCAAGTCATACAAGTCACACAATAATGACAATATCAATCTTTATTTGACTTTCACGAACATCAGTTTATGTGTCAAACATGAAGCTGTCAACAAGCATTGCAGCTTTCGTCTGTGGTTTGTTATACAATAGAATAAAAAATATAAACACGGCAGCCAATATGAACAAGAAACTAACTAAATTACATTTATCTGACCCTAGGTGTTAGTTGGGTGTATGAAGCATGTATTACAAATGCCTGATATTAGAGACAACACCAGTTTCTACATGGTTACACCATTGTCCCGTCAAAGAAAGGAATGCTGCAACAATATGTACATGGCTACAGAAAGCCCCAACCAACTGAAACAATAGACTCTAGTGGACAACTGGTAACATCTCTGATACAAAAATATAATTTCAGAACATGAAGATTAAATTTGATGATTGATTTGGTTTAAAACATGGTGTATATTTTAATGTTATGCATTGCAAGCAATATATTAAATAATAAAAAATAAATAAAAACATTACGCCAACTCTCAGCAGGGCAGCTATGCACACTTACAACAGGTTCCAAAATTTGGATCTTTTTGGACCTGACAACAACTAGAACTAGAGCTGCACCAAAACATCATTGGGTTGAAGAACATGCAGTGTTATGACACTTTAGGGTCTACAAACAGGACTGGGCCACCTGACCATTCCACCCAGGCTGTGGTCACACCTAGTTGCTATGCACCAGGCTACCAGACTTTGTGAGTATCAAACTAACACCACACCAGCCATTCCCTCGCAGCCAACCCTACCCCAGAGATAACGACCCCGTCTTCAGTCTGTCGCTGATATTTGGGGTCATCAACATTAATCTTGGCGAGGTCTTCGTCGATCTGAAATGTACATCACCCACAGAGGGCAGCACTGGTCAACTACACCACTGACCACACTTGACATATAACAACACACAGAATACAAGACCAGTGTGATAGTGACACAGGCTGTGACAGTGACACATGATGTGAGTCATGTGACAGTGACACAGGCTGTGATAGTGACACAGGCTGTGACAGTAACACAGGCTGTGACAGTGACACATGATGTGAGTCATGTGACAGTGACACAGGCTGTGACAGTGACACATGATGTGAGTCATGTGACAATGACACCGCTGTGACAGTGACACATGATGTGAGTCATGTGACAATGATACAGGCTGTGACAGTGACACAGGCTGTGACAGATGACGTGCCAGTGACATCTATGAATTAAGTTCACTGTGCATCAATTGAGAACTACTTCAAACGACACTTGTTTTAAATGGAAACTTTTTATTTGGGGAATGTTATCAATAATATACTTCAAGTGTGTCACTATAGGAACTCACAAAGCTGTTTTATTGTAAATAGTCAATATTTTGATCACACAAAATAGAAACAACCATGCTTGAGTGATATTTGACTAAAACCACCGAATAAACCAGTTGTGACAATTACAATCATATGGTACTGTTTCATAGTAATTCTTTCACTTGAAGTCTTGAAGGCTTTCACAGTTCTGTGTGTTCTGTCCACTCAGTTGGCCAGGCACTTCTTTCACATGTGTCACTTTTCTTGCTGTTGTTGCAAAGCCTGTACTATTTCAGTAACTCCACATTGCTTCAGTTCATTCTGCTGTATAAACAAGTGGCTGCCTACAGACTACGGTGGTTATATATGAACATTATAGCGTTTGCACAATAATTCTAATTCTGTAAGCCAAATGTTTCCCAAAGATATCGGGTATTGACAAGAACAACTCGGTCAGGTGTGAAACTAAAGCACTGAATGATTGCACATAATGCATACCACTCTAGCTACAAGTTTACACTAACTTCTGTATTTAGGAAAAAACACACATGCTGACTGAATGACTGCAAAATACAACTGAGACTGTCACTTACCATGACATGTTTGCTGTTGAGGTACATGTGGGTGACATTGGTTCAAACTGAGGGTGTCTAGATGACTGTCACTTACCATGACATGTTTGCTGTTGAGGTACATGTGGGTGACATTGGTTCAAACTGAGGGTGTCTAGATGACTGTCACTTACCATGACATGTTTGCTGTTGAGGTACATGTTGGGGATCATGGGTTCGAGGGAGTGGAGGAACTCCATGCCCCGGGCTACGTCCAGGGCAAAGCGCAACGCCTGGTTCTGATCCACTACAATCCCTGCAAGAACACTTTCATCTGACGCACAGCAACCACAAGGAACAATAATGGGGCTTAACTAATTACTTAGTAACTAATAACAGTCCAACTGACTTACCTAACCAAACATCTCAATGTCTAACTGACTCACCCAATGTCTAACTGTAAGCTGTGCCCTGATTTGCTAATCAAAATGCGGCTTACTTTTAAAAAGATGACGGTTATGAATGCGAGCACGCCACAACCGACCCCCCCCCCACACACACTCATACACACACACATACACCACACTCATATAAACACACGCACACAAACACACGCACACAAACACACACACAAGCACACACACACACACACACACACGCCCTTGTACCTGTTTCTCCGTGCAGCACGTCGTAGAGCGAGCCAAAGGGCATGAACTGGGAGATGACGACAAGGTTGGGAGGCTGGTTGCAGGCTCCAAGCACGGGCAGGATGTTGGGGTGGTTGAAGATCCTACAGCACATGACACACGGCACATGACACACGGCACATGACACACGGCACATGACACACGGCACATGACAGACGACATATGACACATATCACATATGGTGCTTTAAGCATCTTCTTGTAATAATAGCACTAAATTCATTGATGAATTTCAAGATCTTGATAAAGAGAACTATGAAATCCCAGTGTGTATACATCCAGACTTGGAAGTTGGATGCATTGACAGCAGTGACTATGACATTCCATACAATTATGTCCCGACACTTTTACTTTCATTTATAAGCCATGCTTTTATAAACTGATCAAATTTTTCAAAAGAACAATGGAGACAAAAACAATGTGTTCAGAATAACTAACGTAATCATTTCAACATGGTGTTGATGACTGAACAGTCTTGATGCAATTAGTACCAAGACTCATCACACGTACCTTAGCCTTGGGTACTCTTCCTTGAAGTCACGTGAATTTCTTGCGGTACATTCGGTTAAGTTGAGTATTTTGGCAACGATATCATTGCTCTGCCAGATTCCTCGCCACAACTGCCGGGAAAGTAAATCAATAAATGAGGAATCAAGGCACATTACTGACTGTAAATGCATTTACATATGTTTACATCGGCATATGCTAGTGCTGCTCCTAGACAGGTTCTCCCCCAGGCACCTCACCCTCAGGGCTTCATCTACGACCCTTTATTATTTAAAAATTGTCCATCGGTAAAGAGGTAATACCAATATTAATGTTCAAACCAGAGATTACACAGACATAAATATTTTGTTCACAATGCTACATGAGTAACCTACATAACTAGCCTACATCACCAGCCTACATCACATGGCTTCTGCGATTGTTTCAAGGTCCACTGTACAACTGAGAATGTTTTGTGTCACTCACTTTTAAAAAGAACAGCTAAGATTTATGTTATTATATATGTCATAACAAATGTGGTGTACAAACATCCAGTGAAACTGTCTGCTCTGTTGCATGTGGCACACAATGGAGGGTCGACTTAAATGCATTTAAAAAATGTTTTAAATAAAATTTAGCTTTTCTCACATACGATGAAGGAATTAATACTTCAGTTCCTTCTATGTGAAGGTAATACAGAATGACACCACACAGAGGCAAAACAAAGTGAACTTGTTTGAGGACTTACGTCTCCAGAATGAGTTGACACAATTCGTCCTTGCAGGTTGAGTTGACCAATGTCAATGCCCGAGTGTCGGGATAGGGTCGCGTCACCTGCAACATACAGGGACGTCATGTCATGTCACGGTCAGTCTACTTGGGTCATACACAAGATATGTCTGTAGTACATGGATGTGTATACAGGGACATGTCTGCAAAGTTTACTTCCAACAAAATACAAGACATAACTTGCCAAATGTACAGTTACAAAGTCTTAATGTTCCACTCACCAGTTATCTTGTATCTAAATGTTTAACTAGTACAACAAGAGTGAGTAAAATGACAGTTGGAGACACTTACGACTGCGTGTTTTGTATCCGAGCCAGCTGCGATCTCTGTAGGGCTGTTTCTTGAGGTCCTGACCCAGGGACACGGCTCTCTCTGGGGGGGAACAACTACACATCAGTGGGTGATACATACCCAGGGACACGGCTCTCTCTGGGGGAACAACTACACATCAGTGGGTGCTACATACCCAGGGACACGGCTCTCTCTGGGGGAACAACTACACATCAGTGGGTGCTACATTTATTATACAGGTTTCTAACCAAACACTTGTCTTCATGTTTAAACCAGAATTAAAGTTACTATCTACAATGATTTACCTTATCGGTATGATACTGTAATATTTCAATAAATGTTTATGAAATAAATGTTGCTACCTTCATAACCTATAGTGACTGTAGAAAGATCCCAGTATTAATTTCCATAACATTTTATTTCTCAAAATAATAGATATGTCCTATGACAATACACAAACCCAACAATCCTCCAAACCTCCTTAATTAACACAGTACATCACTTTGCTGTGACATTACCCCCACCCCCACCCCCACCCCTACCCAACCCTGGAGTATCATGTCCAGTGTGCTGTCCTACCACTGAGGATGGCAGCAAGGTGAGAGTTTGTCTTGTCCAGTGGCGTGTCTCCATAGCGGTTGCACAGACTCACTTGGGCACCATTGTTGACCAGGTCCTGTAGAAGACCTCAACACACTTAACACCCATCCTTAACACACACATCTCAAACAGGAAGACATCAACACACTTAACACACACATCTCAAACAGGAAGACCTCAACACACTTAACACCCACATCTCAAACAGGAAGACCTCAACACACTTAACACACACATCTCAAACAGGAATACATCAATACACTTAACACCCACATCTCAAACAGGAAGACCTCAACACACTTAACACACACATCTCAAACAGGAAGACCTCAACACACACATCTGATTCTCAAACAGGACGACCTCAACACACTTAACACCCACATCTCAAACAGGAAGACCTCAACACATTTAACACCAACATCTCAAACAGGAAGACCTCAACACACTTAACACACACATCTCAAACAGGAAGACCTCAACACACTTAACACAAACATCTCAAACAGGAAGACCCCAACACACTTAACACAAAAACTCAAACAGGAAGACCTCAACACACTTAACACACACATCTCAAACAGGAAGACCTCGACACACAAAAGTAAATTAATAATGGGAAATAAGACTTTAACATGAGATTTCACCACACATGCACATGAACATATGGATGCACAAACATACATGTCACAAAAACTCACTGTGGATAAATTTAGAAGTTTTAACAAACTTGCAATATTTTGTGTATGCATATATCTCAGTATATCGTTGATGTCAATATGAAGTTGTAATGTGTAGCGTCGGGGTACCTATGATCGACCGTTTTTGCGTAGTTTTCCGCGTTTTATTCGCCTTTGATGTAAAGTTACGCAATTTAAATTATTCTCTATTCAAAGCATATTCATTGACGATTTCTACAAACACAAAAAAATAGTTTTATACAATTTGGTGACAAAATACCGGCACTGATTACCTTCTCACCCAATAGGTCACAGGGCCAGGGGGTCCCTAATGATCGACCGTTCGCGTTCAGCACATAAACTTGAGTAAAGATGCGCCCATGACATCAGTTGGCGTGTTTGTTTACACATAATAAGGTACGTAATTGTATATTATACAAATACGTACGTTAGTACAGTAATAGTCAATACCAAATTACAAAATGTATTGCATTTATGAATCGGTCGATCATTAGGGACTCTGTCGATGATAGGTACCCACATGCTACATGTTATAACACTGTACACAGTAGTTTATTGTCAACACATCTAGTGCATCACACATAATGTTATAGCTCAGAGAACTTTATGAAACCAAAGTTTACATAAATATTGGTTACCTGCATTACAGGTCTACCAGTGAACTAGTTAACACAAACCTGTCTGATGTATTGATTAATGAGAACTGATAATCCAAACGTGTGTACACAGTAAGTGCTTTAGTACTGACCTCTGCCACCAGGTCGTAGCTCCAGAAACAGGCGTAGTGCAGTGGCGTGTTCCCGTGTTCATTGATGGCGTTCACGTTGGCCTTGTTGCGTAGAAGCTGCAGACAGGACACAGCAGAGGTTAGAGAACATTACAAGTGTCACTGTTACAATCAGGCAATGTGTCATCATGTGTTATATCAACAAGCTCACACAGACAGTTCACTGTCAATCACTCACACTAATCAGACATCCAGGAGGTGATCCTGCTGACACTAAGTGTCAGACCCTCACTCCTGTCTGGAGCAGCAGGTCACTTCCTGACTAATGACTCTACTGGTCAGTCTACCTACATCAGAAGTACAGCCACTGCCCTTTTGGTCAGTTACTGCTGGAGCCACAGGTGTAGTATCAGGCTAGATGTGTACCTAGAACTACTACCTAAGTCTATCACAAACTGTGACAGCGTCGAAGAACAACAACCCACAGTCTCCTCCCTCTCGACAAAGGACACAAAGACAGTGACATCGTGACAAATGAGCACGATGTCAAGGACACACAACATTAATAAACACAACTAAATAAAAATCACCAAACTAGTTTTTAACTTTAATTTAAGTCTTAAATATAATTTTTACCTCAGTTTTCATGCATGTATTAAAACATATAATTATTTTTAAATAGCATACATGATTGAAGACACATTAACCAGGATATCGCATGTTACTGTGTCCGACTCTTCTGTAAGTGTGTTGCAGTAGTAAGGGTGCAGTCTAGTTAACACAGTTGTGATATACCAGCTGCACACATTCCAATTACTTAAGCTAGATCAACAGGCTTTCTAAAAGCTACTTTTAAGACATACTTAATCAAACCTAGTGTGTTGGTTTCCAGATGAAACTAGCACTAGCAGTAGCTGCCTGGCCAGACAGTAGGCAGTAGGCAGTAGGCAGTAGGCAGCAGAAAGTTTTGGGTTTTCAGTGTGAATTCGATCAACAGCTTTGTCTGACTTTCCTTGATGCTGGTGTCCTACCTTTGAAAGTTGTTTTCAAAAGTCAAACACTCTTTATAAAATACTTATCAAAGTTCTATTTAGCAACTGTAGGGATTAGGTAAGGATGATGCATATTATATATAATGGGTCAAATTGCATGAGTGTTCAACATATATCTATCCAGGACACCTGCAAGCAGCCCACTATGCATGCAAGAACCCTGTGGCTCAGTGAATCTGGCAATGTTTATTTTCAGTTCAGATCATCAGATAGAGTATCTGTCCAGCTGGCTCAGATTAAGTAAGCTAAATCAAGGCAGTAGGGATGAAGAGGTACAGTTGCTACACATATAAGCCACAGCTTCAGGCAACTAGTTGTGTTCACTCCCTTGTCTAGTCTACAATGTCTGCCATAACACTAAGGTCACTAAGTGAGGCATACAACCAATCACAGAACATTTTGGGATTTCAATTGAATTCAATGCCTGGGACCTTTCCTTTACACTCACACAACAACCACTGTACTGTACTGTACTGTACTGTACTGTACTGTACTGTACTGTACTGTACTGTACTCAGTCTACTGCACTATCTGTACAGCACTACAACAATCATGCTTTGTGTACTTGTATATATCCACACTTGTAAGCATCATGGTCATACTGATACTGACATACAAGCATTCATGTATGAAAGCCCACTGGAGTGTTCTGAAATGATCCCTCGGGGATATGAATGTCATCTAAGCTGAATATCACAGCTGCTACAGCCTACAAGGCATTAACAGGAACATCCACCTTGTAATTTATGTACCATGATACAGCCTGGATAGTTAAGAAACTGATCTATCTGCAAGCGTTTTACAGCTCTAGGGTACAGGATGGAACTGGAAGTATACATTTATACACCAGTCTGCCTGCCTCCTACGCACTATGTAGGTTGTCAGTTCTGGCCTTGGATGGCCCTAGGTAATGTAATACAGTCTGTAGCCACTAGAAACCTTCAGCATGGCTATTTATCATCACCACAGACAGCATGGATTAGCTTATTGATTCCCAGCTTTGCTGTACTCAGCACCTGTGTATGTACCCATAAAGCCACATGTACACTTGGTGTACACAATTAGCACTGTCACTTGTGCACACAATGATGTTCCTGTTACTGATTTCTGCACAAACCTGAGTGAGTAACTGGCAGACACAAACACTGAGTGAGTAAGTGACATACACAAACACTGAGTGAGTAACTGACAGACACAAATATTCAGTGAGTAACTGACAGACACAAACACTGAGTAAGTCAGAGTAACTGACAGACACAAACACTGAGTAAGTCAGAGTAACTGACAGACACAAACACTGAGTGAGTAACTGACAGACACAAACACTGAGCGAGTAACTGACAGACACAAACACTGAGTAACTGACATACACAAACACCGAGTAACTGACATACACAAACACTGACTAACTGATAGACACAAACACTGAGTGAGTAACTGACAGACATAAACACTGAGTAACAGACAGACATAAACACTGAGTGAGTAATGGGCAGACACAAGCACTGAGTAACTTATAAGACACAAACACCTAGTGAGTAACTGACAGACACAAATACTGAGTGAGTAACTGACAGGCACAAACATTGAGTGAGTAACTGACAGGCACAAACACTGGGTGAGTAACTGACAGGCACAAACACTGAGCGAGTAAAGGACAGACACAAACACTGAGCAAGTAAAGGACAGACACAAAACACTGAGCAAGTAAAGGACATACACAAACACTAAGCAAGTAAAGGACAGACACAAACACTGAGCAAGTAAAGGACAGACACAAACACTGAGCAAGTAAAGGACAGACACAAACACTGAGCAAGTAAAGGACAGACACAAACACTGAGCAAGTAAAGGACAGACACAAACACTGAGCAAGTAAAGGACAGACACAAACACTGAGCAAGTAAATGACAGACACAAACACTGAGGAAGTAAAGGACAGACACAAACACTGAGGAAGTAAAGGACAGACACAAACACTGAGTGAGTAAAGGACAGACACAAACACTGAGCAAGTAAAGGACAGACACAAACACTGAGCAAGTAAAGGACAGACACAAACACTGAGCAAGTAAAGGACAGACACAAACACTGAGTGAGTAAAGGACAGACACAAACACTGAGGAAGTAAAGGACAGACACAAACACTGAGTGAGTAAAGGACAGACACAAACACTGAGCAAGTAAAGGACAGACACAAACACTGAGGAAGTAAAGGACAGACACAAACACTGAGTGAGTAAAGGACAGACACAAACACTGAGCAAGTAAAGGACAGACACAAACACTGAGTGAGTAAAGGACAGACACAAACACTGAGCAAGTAAAGGACAGACACAAACACTGAGGAAGTAAAGGACAGACACAAACACTGAGTGAGTAAAGGACAGACACAAACACTGAGCAAGTAAAGGACAGACACAAACACTGAGTGAGTAGCTGAAGGACACACACTGAATGGCTCTGATCATACATGTGTAATGAGTTCTCAGAAATGATAGGGGGGGGGTCCATCACCCAGTGAAAATGTGCTTTGATGTGTGAAGAGGCCAGGCCAGCATATCCAGTAGTGGGACAGGGTGCTTAACACACATCTGCTAACAATCTATTTTAAAAAGACAACATGCCAACATGATGTTAAATTTATACCTTACTTTCAGTAGATGTAGTGCAAGAAACTGAACATTCTTTGACAGTTCCTTGTATCCAACAACTGATGAAATGCGATGACTAGTTTAACAGCTAAAATTTACATTTTCTGTAATTTGAGAAAAAGACGCTCAACTCAAATGTGCCCTACTTATCATCAATATAATTGCCTATATATCATCAATGGTGTGCTAACACTGGCTGTATACCCATAATAATCCTAGAAACAGACTGTTAACATTATGAATGGGCACAGGAGTGGGCCAGGTTAGGTACATTTACACATTGATTAAGAAACAAAATCATTTGTCAAATACATCATAAAAAGTTGGGTCTTTCCATGTCAAATAAATCACTTGGTACAATTCAACAAGACTGCCATCTGCAGAATGAACTACAGCTGGCAGATGAACAAGAAAACATGTGAGCTGATGGAGAGTCCAACCATGTTATCTATGTAGTATGTGCAGAGACTCTCTTGGCTTGTGGGAACGTGTCAAAACTGCAATGTGTGCACTGAAAAGCAGCATTCTTTTATGCAGCATGTGTTCAAATCCCGCATAAAAAACATGTTTATCTGAGAAAAAATTGGTCCTCCAATTGTATTATTTTTAATTTGCCACTAGGATTTAGCAACAAATCCTTAAAAATGTGCAAGTTACGTTATATAGGCCATACTGAAATATGTATGAATTCAATTTTTTTTGCTAATTTATTAACATTATTTTAATAATTTTACAAAATGTGGCACATGGTTCTAGCACCCACACAATCAGCAGATAATTTGTTCCATTCATGTAATGTCCTTTGTGAAAATTATAAGTTTCTCACACATGTAATCTACATTGCAGCTTACTAATGTAACTTTCAGGCTATTTGTGCACCATCTGAATCCAATGTTAATTTACCATGCAATTGTCTTGCATAAGAACATAAAACATGCAACTATAGAGGTCATTAAACTCTGACCCAGTTTGCATTCTGATCATTTCATTAATATATATAGGTCGGACAGAGTAGAAATACAGTATCACTGGACGGCAGGGCTTTATGCAGGACCAAATCATTGCCAGTCACACATGTTTTGGTGGACACATCCATGTTAACTGTTAAGGCAGTTTACAAACTTTAAATGTGTGTGATGACCTACAAACACATGTGACACCATTTACTCTCACTGTCGAGGTATAACTGACAATAGATCTATTGGCTACTTCATTTTTACCCGTCCATTCATATATTTCCATCCGTCCACAGCGGTTTTTACCCGTCCAACTGACGGGTCTCTGCATAAAGCTATGCTGGACGAGCAGAAATACAGAACAGATGTATTTGTATTTGCTTTGTATGCCAGACTTGTGATTTGATAACACATGAACATTGATAACAAGTACACCAAATTTAACTGGAACAGGCAAATCCAATTTAATGCAACATATATACAACTTTAGGTGTGCTATGTAACTGTATGTACACAATGGTTTCTTATTATACTAGATATGAATGATAATGATTACGTACATTGAGCACAATCTCCTGGTGGCCGTGGGCAGCAGCCAGGTGTAGTGGGGTGTCGTCCCCCATGTTGGTGGCATTCACCCGCACACCGCGGCTCAGTAACATCTCCACAATGGTCTTGTGGCCGTCCTTCGCTGCCCAATGGAGCAGACTGAACCGGTGGTCATCTCTACGCAACAGACAAACATCTCACTTACACACAAACATTACAACAAGGATTTCTTCCAAGGAATCTTGAGTTTATAAAAATAATCTTGTTTGTAACGGTGACGGAATTATGGTCAAAGCATTCCATTAAAACTCACAGCCCAGCTGCTCAATACATCAAGTGCAGCTGTAAAGGCAGACAAACACAACAGATTTGGTCAAACAGAACCTTTTAGAGTTGTGGAATAGGGTGAGATATCTGGGTAGGTAATCTGTTAAAAATACATACATATATACATTAAAAAACAAAATGAGAACAAACCAAATACCAGAAGCAATTATTTTGTTAATCAGACCCTATGTACAGCTAAACAATTAGGCCACGTAGATTTGGCTGGATAAGGTTGAATAGAACTATTCGTCCCGTAACTGGAGTCCAGTTATGGACAGATAGTCTATGTTTTCGTATGTGCTATTTGACCGGATAAATACAGACAAACAGCCCGATATTGAGCATACAATGTTTGACCGGACAGATGAAAAATCGTTAGATTACAACTTGAAGATGCAGGTACTTCTAAGTGCTATACTAAAGATTAAGAAAGTATGTTGAAATTGTAAAATATGGCAAGTTTTTGTTCATGTGTTTGACTGGTGGGCCGGCCAGTATACGTCACTCACACAACACGAGCGATTTACTTGGTACAGCTGGGAGCCACGTCTTAGTTTGTTGCCCTGTTTTATTTTACTTGTCCGTTTCCTTTTTTGTATAAATATGGCATAATACGAAGACTAAAACAACACATAAGTTTATTTGCAGCTGCTGCGTAATTTAAAAATAGTAATATTGTACAGTTTTATAAAAGATATAGTAGGACAGTTGAGAAAGATGTACTACTGCAAGAGTTGAATTATTTATTTCATATAATATATAATTATATACTTTTAAAGTCTGCAAACTAATGTCCAACTGCCTGTTCGTCCATTTCAATGAGTAAATTGTGCCGAACTGAACTCCCATCAGAAATGTATCCGGACAAAAAGCATGAATACTGACCTACCCCCAGTATGCTATTTGTCTGTATCTGGACGTAGAGTCCAGCAGACTATTAGACCATATCGGGACGTATATAGCCACTCCAAAACAATTATAATAATAAATATATAATTTAAAAGAGTCGATAATGTATGTTTATTTTGTCATAACATGTGAACCCTAAATGGGTAAATTAATGCCAAATAAACGTATAAAGGGCTGAGGTATTTGCCAATACAATACACTACTGTCAGTGCCCTGGTCTGTGGAATACTGTGACTACATGTGTACGTGAGTGTTGCCTCTCACTGTGCGTGTGGGCGTGGCATTTGACCGCTTCAAAGCATTCACTTTAGAACGCAGTTGTAGGTCATCAACACTGCCTAAGACACCCCCAATACTTAACACGGATGCCAGAACGATAGTGGTCAAATCGAACGCCCCTCATACGGAGTGAACGAACGACCCCCCGCGTTGCACCGATCTAATCTACTCACCCCTGATTCAGGTCATTTTCCGTGTTATCCAGCCATATTCGCACCTGGAAAGCATTTCCTTCTCGCACAAATGAAAAAATGTCATCCATGACGACGGGAACAAGGTCGTTTGCACAACGATCACAATATATTCGTGTAGTTTACAGGAACTCGTCCGAACATTGCAGCTCACATCGAACGGCCCGTGAGAGCAGGAACGGTCGTGGCCCGCGGCTCTACACTGACAGATGCACCAAATTGGCGATGCGATATCGAAATCTTTTCAGCTTTATTCCTTCGTGCTTGATACAATCCAAACAACGCTACGTCGCGTTTCAGTGCGGTCTGGTCAACAGCTGACAGCTGTCTTCAAAGTTTGTCTATCTGCCTTCATGAATATCGAAAACTTTCCTAAAATAGTCCATTAACGTTCCCCGGTGCGCTCGTCACCATTTTCTGAATTCCATCGCGGTTGCGCATGCGGAACTAGTACCGCCACCTACCGAGGACGGTGAAACCCAAAGGTCAGCATTCATACATACATACATACATACATACATACATACATACATACATACATACATACATACATACATACATACATACATACATACATACATACATACATACATACATACATACATACATACATACATACATACATACATACATACATACATACATACATACATACATACATACATACATACATACATACATACATATATAGATATAATTATATATAATTATATATAATTATATATAATTATATATAATTATATATATATATATATATATATATATATATATATATAATTATATATATATATATAATATATATATATATATATATATATATATATATATAATATATATATATATATATATATATATATATATATATATTATATATATATATATATAGTCATAGTTAATTAACTTTATTGCTTTGCAAATGTATGCATGAAATTATATAGACCATGCATATATATATATATATATATATATATATATATATATATATATATATATATATATATGCATGGTCTATATAATTTCATGCATACATTTGCAAAGCAATAAAGTTAATTAACTATGACTATATATATATATATAATATATATATATATATATATATATATATATATATATATATGCATGGTCTATATAATTTCATGCATACATTTGCAAAGCAACAAAGTTAATTAACTATGAGAAACTCTTTTGTTAACTACTTCCATACCGATATACATTTTGGAAGTTTTATGTACAAATACTGGACATCCCAACTGTGCACGTTAGTGTACGTATTGTAACCTAATTTTAATTTAAAGAAATTACACTTATTCAGTTTTTTAATGACCCGTTTATTTTACTATTTTCTTATTTATTGTTTTACTTATTCTTTCTAATTGTTTTAATTGTATTGTATTTTTTAATGTATTTTATGTATATAAAAATTATTATGTTGTTTGAAAAAAACATTATACTATGCAATAATCGTTCCATGGCACCACACAACAAAATTATTATATTATAGTCCACACGAGGACGCCACTGTTTTAGTATATCATGTGCTATTATTTTGTCCTAATATCGCTCTCAGTTGTGCTTTAAAAATAACCTCTTTGAATAAGTTGGCGTTTACCATAAATTGCTGAGAACAGAAAGGCTTTGTTTAGGTAAATATCAGGCCGTTGTGATTAATTACTCAGCTCGAAATCAGTAAATGCCCTCAATATATATATATGCAACTGTGGCCAGTGTGGGGCCTACACTAAAATATTGAACCATATGATATGTAAACACGTTAACTGTGCTGATATGTTCCAACAAAACTATATAATGTTTTTAATTGATGTATTTGAATCGTATAACGAAACTAACAGTAACATTGTGATTGTCAGTGAAGCATAGCTAAATTTGGCTGCATAATTCCATAAATTATATTTGGTAATTTTGGACTATTACACAGTGCTATTATTTTATTACTCAGTGCATGGCCACGATTGATTATCAGTTGAATAATTTTGTTGGCATAAAGAATATAAATCAGTCTGAAATTGGTAATGTTTAGGCAGGTGCAAATAGTTTCAAAATCCCCAAACAAACAATCAACAGCTGGCTGCATTCATCTCAGTTGTACAAATTTGAGTTAACTTCCATGGAATCGCCTTGCACGATGCACAAAAATGTGTACAATCATAAAATTGTGCAATCAAACTTGTCCAGACAAACAGTCTATGTCAATATGTCGTACCCTAGCTATGTGCTCCTCACCCATTGCCTAGTAAATGATGGTCCACTGTTCCACAGGATGACTCTGTTTGATGCTGGAGGCTGGCAGACAGACGCAAGCACAGAGTGCTTGAATAACAGTCTGTTTGGTCAGCTAACTGCAGCACCTGTGAGTATCAGTGTAAGTGTCTGTACTCTTAACACACCAAGAGAAGTCCAAAAAGTACACATCTGTGGCTTGTAAATAGCTTCTGTGTTTCACACAGACTTGCCTCTTTTCTATCTGTTGCTCTCCTAGTCACTAGAGATGAATTCCTCCAGACTCCGCCCTCTTTGTTGAAGTTTGTTCCTCTTTAAAATGTCAACCTCTACCTAGAGTATATACCACATTTGTGAACCTTCATGACCAACCTCTGTCCCAATATTAACCCTCGCTGTCCCTTCTAACTGTCTCTCCTCATCCCATCTCCCTCACTTCTTTGTGTGGCTCAGCCACTCTAACCCACTCTCCCTCTAACCCACTCTCCCTCTAACCCACTCTCTCTCTAACCCCCTCTCCCTCTAACCCACTCTCTCTAACCCACTCTCTCTCTAACCCCCTCTCCCTCTAACCCCCTCTCACTCTAACCCACTCTCTCTAACCCACTCTCTCTCTAACCCCCTCTCCCTCTAACACCCTCTCCATCTAACCTCCTCTCCCTCTAACCCACTCTCCCTCTAACCCACTCTCCCTCTAACCCCCTCTCCCTCTAACACCCTCTCCCTCTAACACCCTCTCCATCTAACCCACTCTCCCTCTAACACCCTCTCCATCTAACCCACTCTCCCTCTAACACCCTCTCCATCTAACCTCCTCTCCCTCTAACCCACTCTCCCTCTAACCCACTCTCCCTCTAACCCCCTCTCCCTCTAACCCCCTCTCCCTCTAACCCACTCTCTCTAACCCCCTCTCCCTCTAACCCACTCTCCCTCTAACCCACTCTCCCTCTAACCCACTCTCCCTCTAACCCACTCTCCCTCTAACCCCCTCTCCCTCTAACCCACTCTCTCTAACCCCCTCTCCCTCTAACCCACTCTCTCTAACCCCCTCTCCCTCTAACCCACTCTCCCTCTAACCCCCTCTCCCTCTAACCCACTCTCCCTCTAACCCACTCTCCCTCTAACCCACTCTCCCTCTAACCCACTCTCCCTCTAACCCACTCTCTCTCTCTAACCCACTCTCTCTCTAACCCACTCTCTCTCTAACCCACTCTCCCTCTAACCCACTCTCCCTCTAACCCACTCTCCCTCTAACCCACTCTCCCTCTAACCCACTCTCCCTCTAACCCACTCTCCCTCTAACCCACTCTCCCTCTAACCCACTCTCCCTCTAACCCACTCTCCCTCTAACCCACTCTCTCTCTAACCCACCCTCCCTCTAACCCACTCTCCCTCTAACCCACTCTCCCTCAAATCCCCTCTCCCTCTGTTGTTTGCTCAATGTCTAGATGTAGCTCCCTCTGCAAGGGTAGCATGCCGTCTGGTGACCATCAAGTTCACACCTACTCAACAATTTCTTAGCAAGGCTGTATCAGTAGAATAGTTTACATACGTGATATGAAAGATTGCAATCTCATAAATTATAATTTAAGTTACATTGTTTAGTTGACTGAAAGGATTTTTTTTACTATACACAGGATGTACTTCAACAAATGTACTGTGTTATAGACGAAACATGGCAGGTCAGGAGGAGTGGAGGCATCTTCAGGCTCGCAGCAGCATGGGAAGAAGAGGGTCAAACAATCTGGACAAAAGAGACCTAAGTGTGATACCAATGAAGAAAAACAAACTGTAATCTCTAAAAAATCTAAGTCACACGATTCGTCAGATTCTAGAAGAGTATTGACATGTGACAGTTCACTGACCCAGGCAGGGAGGACAACAGATACAAAACAGACAACAACTCAGCACAGCCAGGAGCAGGTGGAGCGTACCAGGACATGTGCGCCAAAGAGAAAGCCAAACAAAAGAAATAAGTACAAGCATTTGATTCTGAATAGCAGTACACAGAGCGTCAACAAGGAGGTGAACTCAGAAGTTGTACACAGTGAGAGTAAAAACAACACCAAACAACAAAAGAAACGGAAAAGGAAACAACCCAGTACAGATGATGGGTTGGTACAAGATGTAGCCACGAGGACACAGCCTACTGAAGTCACGCCCACCTCAGAACCCATGATGAAGAAGAAAAAGAAGAAGAGGAAAGTGAAGAAGGGAGCATCAGACACTGATGGTGCATGGAAAGCTGCGATGGACGACACATCCTCTGTACACAAGAGACATAAGGTGGCTGATGTCGCGAGAGACGCTGACACCGAATCTGCCACCACTGCTCCAGTGACATCTACTGGGATGAGGAAGAACCACAAACGTGAGTCTAAAGCTGGTGGTGGGACAAATTCAAAGAAAGTGACCACACCAAGCAAGACCACACAAACTGTGGACTCTTCCAGTGCCAGTGTGTCACCCACCGGCCATTGTGTCACCCTGAAGAAAACCGTCACACCTGTGTCTGCTGTCAAGGCAGTTACAGCCAACACAAGGCAGAGTCCCTTCAACATTGCGAGACTGAAGGCTGTGTTTCAGCATGAGATGCCCGGGCCAGGGCCAGCAGCGACCCCACAGGTGTCTCCTGGCGGCAGCGGGAGGGACAGTGACTCAAAGACACAGGACAACACAACGGAATGTAAAAGTGACAGAAAAGGGGCAACAAAACAGTCATCACCACAAACACTGCGAGAAAGAATGCAGGTTTGTGGGAAACATTGCAATCTACTGATATGTTTGTCAAGAAAACAAACCATGTAATGGCACACAGCACTCAACTCTAGTGCTTGGAGAAACAGTAATAAAATATATTTTAGAAATAAGTGAATTTTTTTGATATTTTTGGTGAACAAAATACAAAATTGTATGCTATTTTATAACATTCGTGAAGTATTTTTATATAATTAGTGTAATAGCGTTTGCTATCCATGGTAGTTTTATGGAACTCGATGTTAATACAGTATTAATAAATTACAAAACATGATGCAGTTGCACAGATGTATGTATCTATTGTGTCTTTCAAACAAGACATTACTTTTGTTTCAGGAAAAGTTGAACTCGGCTCGGTTCCGGTACATCAATGAGCAGCTCTACAGGAGCACTGGAGAGGACGCCCACAGATTGTTCACGGAGGACCCAGAAACGTTTGAGGTGTACCACGAGGGCTACCAGGCACAGGTGGCCAAGTGGCCAGTGAACCCGGTCAACAAGGTCATCGAGTACATCTCAGCCAGGTACAGTACTCCCCAGGATTGGAGGTCAAGTAATAAAAATAATAATAAAATACAATATTTATATAGTGCCATAATCTCACGGTGCACTATGGCGCTTTACAGTACAATAATAATAATAAGAATAAATCTACAGAGAAATTAAAACATTATAATATTTAGCAATATTTAGTTAAATCATTTAAAAGCTAGACAACAAGTAATAAAAATAATACATGTACTTAAGTACATTTGCAGTGTTTCCCTGCTATGTGGCGAGTGACGTGAGCCACTTCGCTGGTTTCTTTTAAACCACTTTGCCCACAAAATCTCAAATATGCTGAAATTGTCACTTTGTCCTGCTATCAATGCCAAGGAATAGGTTAAGGCACCCCTCAGAATACACCATTTTAAAAGTAATTTTTTAAGTAGTTCCAGGGGGCCACGCTGCCAGACCCACATAGCGCCCCTTCGGTGCTCACTTGCCGCATCCTACCACGTTGCCTATCATTTTACTCTGGAAAAACACTGCATTTGTGTTTTTGAAATAATTAGAACTTACAGGCGATAAAACACCTTATCCTTGAATTCATATTATGTCACATCTTGCTATATATCCATCAAATAAAAAAAATGTGTTCATAGCACGTTTACAAGATTGGCTTTTGGGTTGAAACATGTAGCAAAATGAATTGTGCAATATTACAATATAAAAAACACTAGTCACCATAGAATGATGAAATTCAGCTGAACATGCGCTATGGATTTGTCACTTTCACTGAGCATTACAGACTTTATCACATTTTCAGAGTAATTGTATCAAATATGGGACATAATTTCACCAAGCAGTAAATACACGTATACAGGTAGCTTCAGAAAGAAATGTATACTTCCTAAGATCAGTAGAATATTGATTGTATGAAACATAACAATTCAAACCAGTGCACATGATTCTGACGATCCCAGGTAGGTCAATCACTGGGCCTGTTGACTTGGTAAGTGCAGCATCTTTTACTATGCTGGTTCGAACCTGACATGGTGCATTTAAAAAAAACACTTTTGGCACTGATTTTGTTTGTTCTTGCAAACCAGTATAAACCTAATAAGTTTTATACAATGATGCACAATTTTTAAATTTGTTTGTAGCAATAATTTATTAACGACAAAAATTAAATACACAATTACGATATATTCATTGTTGTTGCGAATCAGTTATTACTACAAAAATAATATAATGATGTACACATATTGTTACTTTAGGCTTTGTTGAACATTTGTTTTCGTTGTGTTAGGCTTGCCTAATCTACGCTAGTTTGTGAAGTTGTATAAATCTGGGTGATCTCTCCAACTTCTTTGGAGGCCAGATTTCTGTTGGCTCATGTCTGGTTCCTGTTAAACTCTGTGTTGGTAGTTATTCACTGAGATCTCTTGCTTTTCAGAACAAAGCCATCTCTGATGAGAACATGTGCTACGTTTGTGATGTGTCTAACGCTAGGTAGTTGTCTTTATAGGCCAACGTCATTAGTTGTAGCTGACTTGGGATGTGGCGATGCAAAGGTGTCTAGAGCTGTCAAAAACCGGGTCCTTTCATTTGATCTTGTTGCTGTCAATGACAATATCACAGCATGTGACATTTCCAAGGTCAGTCAAAGAAATGTAAAACATGATATACACCTGGTACCACACCAATACTACACTAATATTAGATACACATCTAGAATTTCTGGCACTTTATAAGCAGTTATGCAATTTTTGGACATGGTTACGTTTTATAAACCATTTTTAATTAACATGATGTCATTCCTGTTGAAACTTGGTCTTCTAAAGCGATGGGCACATACATCGCTAGCATCATATTGTGTTTACAATATTCGGGCCAGTAACTTTTTGGGCGGGCCAATAACTTTTCAAATCTACTGGTCCCCCCGGGCCAGTGGATACAAAAGTTTAATGTCAATGCCTGTCAATGATCTGCCTTATACCTGAATTTAAACCATTTTTAAATATGTTTTTCAACTAATCTTGCACAATCAGGCTGTGGCAGCATTTACATGTATGTTGGGTTTGTCATCTTGGTGGACAAATAATTTGTTTTGCATAAGTGGTGAATAACGTAAAGAAATTGCTACTGACTACATACATATATGACTACATTGAATGCATTCACTATCTAATCCATCCACTGTTGATGTTGTGTTTGTGCTCTGGCAGCTGCCCCTAGACGATGGCAGTGTCGACATCGCTGTCTTCTGTCTCTCACTCATGGGCACAGACTTTGTGCAGTTCCTATGTGAAGCAAACAGGATTCTTCGACTAGGGTAAGAATGACATCTGTCATATCTTTCTGTCATGAACTAATGTTTTTAGTACGTTTGCGGATATATAATTTTCTATTTAAAATAAAGTATGCCAATTTTATGAAGTCGTTTGTTAGAACAATTAGTGAGAGATGTTTTGTTTATTCAGTGAACACCACTGCACATTCCGTTTGAGAAAGCTGAATGTTGCAGACGTTTATGTAAACATGACATGTTGTGATTGTTGTTATATTGATGATGTAGGATTATGAGAATATTTAAAAAAGCAAACGTTTATTTTAAAATAACATCAGTCAATCTGTTGCGAAGTTACGGATGGTTGAACCGAGACGCCCAAAAATATAACTTTCTGAGATGGATGCCATCAAACTTAGTACTTTCTTTGCAAATAGATTTTGGGTTTTCCACCTTTTGGAAAAGCCATCTTACAGTCTGAACCAGTGTAGCCTGCCACAAATACGTTCACTTGATGTATATTGATTGTTTTCGGTGTTACAGAGGCAAGTTGCTTGTGGCTGAGGTGGTCAGTCGCTTTGACAAGATTGGTGCTTTTGTGCGCAAACTCACAAAACTGGGCTTCAGCTTCCAAGACAAGGTATAGGTCTTCATTGTGTCTTTGGAAGAGTCATTTAACTTCAGCACACTAATTCCAGTTTTATTCTGTAAAAACTATATTAGTTAATAATCAGAAAGTACACATATAACAGTTACTGTGTAGCAATATTTTGGTTAATGTAGACTGGGATGTGACCTGGAACTTGTTAAGTATCTCTTACTATTGATAGCATATGGTGTCTACTAGCTATAGTATTCGATACCGAATATAATTGTTTTCTCAGTGTGTAATATACTAATGTTAATTCAAGAAGAAACATGACAACTATTTCAAAAAGTGTACATGTAGAATTACTAATGATAATTGCATGATATCATGAATGTGTGTGTGTGTGTGTGTGTGTGTGTGCGTGCGTGCGTGCGTGCGTGCGTGCGTGCGTGCTTGTATGTGGTATGCGTGTGTGCATGTGTGTGTGTGTGTGTGCGTGCGTGCATGCTTGTATGTGGTATGCGTGTGTGTGTGTATGTGTGTGTGGTGTGTGTGTGTTTGTGGTGTGTGTGCGCACGCACAAGAGTGCGTGCATGTATGCAACTAGAATACATCTATGATTGGCCTTATTCCATATTTTCTCTGGACTTATACATGCATGCAATTATATACATTAATGATTACTAAATCAAACGTTTTCATATCCAAAATCAATATTTTCTATTTACCTGTAGAGCCTTTCATCTGACGTTACACGTCGACTTCTTGTCAAAGAAGTCGACCTGTAACGTCAGACGAAAGCCTCTACAGGTAAAAAGAAACATCGTTATTTTGGATATGAAAACTTTGTTGTGTGAACTGATCACTGACTACTCTGTAGGACACGTCAAACACGATGTTTGTTTGGTTTGAGTTCATGAAAATTGGAAAGCCTGACATGGAGAAGCTGCCTAAGATTGTGCTGACGCCATGTGTGTACAAGAAGAGATGAAAGCAGATTGAACGACACACATGGCTTGAAGACATTAGGTGTAATCTCTGAAACCACGATGATGATACAGTGTACTGTCTTGTGTCTTTGATATGTTGACACTGTGCAACAACCAATGGACGTCGCAACAACGTCGCCTCACAACATCGCCACAACCACAGTGTCACATCTTGAGGTCATATTGTTAACTAAAAAGTTGATTAAAAGTCATTTGAACCATTTTCATTTGAGCAACTGCACTTCATCTTTTTATTCATTTTTATATGCCAAAAGTAACTGACGTTTTTGGGACTATTTTGAAAAAATGTATATGGCATTGTCGTCACTCGCACAAAAATCGCACCAACACCACCACTACTGCATTCTCCCCTCTTCACCATCATCACTACCACCACAACCACCAGCACCACACAGCCGAGCTCATCTATATATATATATATATACATATATATATGTGTGTGTGTTTATATCTATAATGTTATATATATATACATATATTATATACAATATTATATTGAGAAATTTGGTTCATTGGCATTGGTTTTCCTTTTCCAGATATAACGTACACCATGTGCCATACAAGTTAACATGGAAGAATACAAATGGTTCAACACAATGTTTTATTCGATATTGTTTATATAAACGTGTAATCATGGAAATAAAAAAATGTCGGGTTTTAATTTATGGTGCAAGTGTAATTCAATAAGCATGACATAAATTTTGCACAGGCATTTATTAAAAATCATTGAAACATGAGGAAGGAACAAGGAATAAAATTACGATTCATCAACAGTGGAAACATGAGAAGAATTGCGATGAAATAAGCAACAAATTGAAACAATGACATGGACACGGCATCCATTTAAATATGCAAGCGTACATAGACCATTCTGTGTTGAAAAATCTATGCATATTTGGCATTATTTAAAGAATCCACGTCTACTGTTTAATAGCTTGATACAACGGAAGTTTAGTTCATAATGTATGTGTGTATATAACTTAGACGTGTCTAATATTGCTGTGTCTATTGTGCACACCAGTGATACGTTTATATGGGCCTACTCCGCACGCTAGTGCATATTATGTGCAGACCCTGATATACGTACATGCATTAATACATGCGCGCACGTGCGCACACACAGGTAGACACGCACGCACACTCGTGCCGACAAAAAGTTAAAAAAAAAGGAAATGTAGTTCTGAGTCCTCGTATAGTGTTTTCCAGTGTAGACTTCTCTGTACTGTTGTTAGCCGTTTCGTTAACTACGTGTGACGTTGAGAGATATCAAGGTCTTCTCCGTGCCAAGTGTCTCATCTAAGCAACATCGATAACAATATCAATTTACACCTAGATCGAAGGTGTTTACTTTCGTACGAATGTGCGTTCATATGCAACATAATAAATTATGTTTACGTGCCGTTGTGTGAGCGTATGTGCGGAGTTAGGTGCATACACGAGGCATACGTGTGCGCGTGGTGTGTGTGCGTGCGGGTGTATGTGTATGAGTGCGCAAGGGCGCGCGTGCGTGGGAATGTTGATTTTCGTGTGTCTGTATGAATGGGTGTATGTATGTATTGTATGCATTTGTATGCATATATTATGTTTGTATGCACTAAGTATATGGTGTGTGCATGCGTTTGTATGTATGCAATTGTGAGTACGATTTAATGTATATAAATATATATGTGTGTGTGTGTATATATGTAAATATATGTTTTATATATATATATATATATATATATATATATATATATATATTATACATATATTATACATATATAATATATTATAATAGATATCACATCGTGTATATATTGTATATGCATATATACACACATGTATGTATGTATGTATTTAATTTATTATATATGATAATGTGTTACTTACGTTTGCTTTTGGCTTTGTTTAGACACGGATCAGGCACTACAAGAATGCGACAAATGTGATTTAACGACATTTACAGCTCAATTCTAGTAAACAATAAAAAGCAATTGTATGCGATTTGTGTGCCGCAAAAAATTCACCCTCGTGCCTCTGAATGAATTTCTACCAAATAATATAAACAATATTTTTATTTATTCAACGGTGATATGACTAAACTGCAATTCTTCTTATAATTATTACTTATTCGTTTGCTGTTATCAGGTTTAACTCGTGAACAAGAATGGATCAGTGTAATTAGACTTTCTTTGGTAGTTGAGGCCGACGTACCCCTTGGCACACAGACACCAGTACTTACTTTGGCAGTTGAGGCCGACGTACCCCTTGGCACACAAACACCAGTACTTACTTTGGCAGTTGAGGCCGACGTACCCATTGGCACACAGACACCAGTACTTACTTTGGCAGTTCAGACCGACGTACCCCTTGGCACACAGACACCAGTACTTACTTTGGCAGTTGAGGCCGACGTACCCCTTGGCACACAGACACCAGTACTTACTTTGGCAGTTGAGGCCGACGTACCCATTGGCACACAGACACCAGTACTTACTTTGGCAGTTCAGACCGACGTACCCCTTGGCACACAAACACCAGTACTTACTTTGGCAGTTGAGGCCGACGTACCCCTTGGTACACAGACACCAGTACTTACTTTGGCAGTTCAGACCGACGTACCCCTTGGCACACAAACACCAGTACTTACTTTGGCAGTTGAGGCCGACGTACCCCTTGGCAGACAGACACCAGTACTTACTTTGGCAGTTGAGGCCGACGTACCCATTGGCACACAGACACCAGTACTTACTTTGGCAGTTCAGACCGACGTACCCCTTGGCACACAAACACCAGTACTTACTTTGGCAGTTGAGGCCGACGTACCCCTTGGCACACAGACACCAGTACTTACTTTGGCAGTTGAGGCCGACGTACCCATTGGCACACAGACACCAGTACTTACTTTGGCAGTTCAGACCGACGTACCCCTTGGCACACAAACACCAGTACTTACATTGGCAGTTGAGGCCGACGTACCCCTTGGCACACAGACACCAGTACTTACTTTGGCAGTTGAGGCCGACGTACCCCTTGGCACACAAACACCAGTACTTACTTTGGCAGTTGAGGCCGACGTACCCATTGGCACACAGACACCAGTACTTACTTTGGCAGTTGAGACCGACGTACCCCTTGGCACACAGACACCAGTACTGGCCGTCCTCCTTTGTATTGCACGTGCCTTCATGTAGGCATGGGGCACTCACACAAGAGTCTTTGTCTGAAACAATTATGAAGCATATGTATACTGCGAATATAATTACACCTGAGTTAGCGTCCTGTGTCAAACTACACTGGGAAACAGTTGTCACCGTTTGTGTAGTTTCCTGGCTCGTTTATGATCCATCATTGCTCACCATCATTGGCAGGACAAATGCTTTGAATCAATGCATGTCGCATTCCCACCGTGAACAAGATAGAAGTTATCAGCTGATGACCTCTTTGTACTCCAGCAAATACTAGTTGTAAATTATCAGTGTTACTTCTGTGTGTGTGTGTGTGTGTGTGTGTGTGTGTGTGTGTGTGTGTGTGTGTGTGTGTGTGTGTGTGTGCACGGGCGTCGGTCGGTGGGGGACGGGGGGGGGACGCGTCCCCCCATTTTTCAGGGTGGGGGGACAGCATAGGAATTGTCCCTCCCACTTTGCAGTTCAGAAACATTGCGAGGCATATAGGCATTTATAGCCTGACTCATCATTCCTCTCTCTTAAAAGCCGCTACAAAGGATTAGCTAGACAATAAACTCGCGATATGAAATGAAGTTCCGACCACTCAGCGAAGTTATTTGTCGCAAATTAACACGAGGCAAACAAGTTTTGAGGCATATTTTGATAGCAAGCGTAAATCACTTGACTGTAGTGCGCCCTAATCCGTGACAGTAATGTATATAAAAAACCTAATATTTTATAGCATTGAACGACATTTAAGAAACTCTTTACAGTAACCATCACAGGAGAGTTAACCAACAACCCGTGGCATTTATACCGAAAATCCTTTGTCGTTTCGTTGGATAGTGATGATTTTACATTTAATGCGCATGCATCGGAACGTTTTTAACCACCGGAAAAATGTAAGCGCGATAGCGAAACTAATCACTCATCTCTCTTAAAAACCCTACATCTGTGTAGTAGTAAAATTAATAACAAAAACATATACGAGTTCAGATATAAACTTCCGACTACCTAGTGGAAAATCACTAGAATCTGATAAATTGCTTGGTTGGCCGCAGCCCGCAACTTGATCTTAGTCTGGTAAATATTCATCATGGCGAGCTCTGTCATTTTGTTTGCCCTGTCACCCCTTGGATTGCAGCCTGATAAACCTGGTGGATATTTATGTTGCGGAACCAGCCGATTCCTGCAATTTGTAGAATCTTTTTTTTGGGATCTCATTTGAGTGACGACAAATTTCTTTGCCAAAAGGTGGGATTGGGAAGTCCTACACAGGCACCCCTGTAAGCTCTGCATCTTGTCACTCTATGAATCAGGCAAGCAGTGTTGGGTCCAAAGTCTACCCCCCAAATGTTCAGTGATTGGGTCGGTCCATGGCCCCTCTTCAAATATATGTTGTTAACATAACTATTATAAATAGCGTAACATAAAGGCTTTTTTATTTTAGAATTAGCACCAGACCATCAATGAATTATGTTTTATATTTACAAAAAACGTTATATGTATTTCAGGTCATATATATATATATATATATATATATATATATATATATATATATATATATATATATATATATATGTATATATATATATATATATATATATATATATATATATATATAAACTGGTCCCTCGTCCCCCCACTTTTAAAACCGGATCGACGTCCCTGTGTATGTGCGTGTGTGCGTGCGTGCGTGCATACGCGCGTGTGTGCGTGTGTGTATGAGTTCTTATATTTGAGCAATGGTTGTTCAAACGGTTCAACCCTCCTGAATGGATGACGACCGAAGACAGCCATTGCCTGTCTACATCACCCAGCGTTCAGCATCCGTTAACATGACTCCTATTGTGTGAATGTCGCCCTGTTCCAAACAGTGCACATTTCATCGTTGAAATTAATTTAATCGAAACAAAGCAAGAAATCTGTCTTCGGAGGTAAACAGCCAACACTGAGTTCAAACTTCAAGCTAACACAGTCGAATCGAACATATGTTATTCTAACACAAAGCCCACATATGAATGCTTGGTTCGACAGTCTTATTTAGCCTGCTCATAAAGTATGATACTACTCCGTCAATGTCTCAGTAATACAGCTATATCATAGCCTGTCAACATTGTTCAAGGCGCATTTTACTTACTTTCGCAGTCTTTACCAACAAAACCTGATGCACATTTACACCGATAATTATCGCAGTTTTGGCGTTCACAAGTAGCTCCATTTTTACAAGTATTGTTGCGGCAAAGATCAACATCTGTAACGATATATATATCACAACAGATCAATAATATTGTCGCAACAGGTCAATAATATTGTATCTATTTGGAAATGTTCACTTACAATTTGCAATACATATAACAGTTATAACTAAATTGCATTCACCAGTTCAGTCAATTCAGCACATGTTACACCGTAAGTATCATTCTGTTTAGGACCGCAAATAATGATTTCGATGTTTGGAATGCAAGTTCACACACATATAGAGTACATATTTAATTCCTAAAAGATGCAAACTTGTCTTTTTTACTGTAAGGTAATAAGGTGAGACGTTATTGATTTAGTCCCAGGAGAGGTCAAATGGCGTTGCGTGTGAGTTTATTTACGGATTTACTATACCTGACATTTCTAGTTAGCCTTAAATTTAGTTATTTAAAACATTAAAGTTGGGTGCAGACATGTTGTAAGGTGCGCTATGGATACATACATCTGCAGTACTGGCCAGTGTGCCCCGCGCTGCAGCTGCACCAATACGTTCCGTCTTCCTTCGCTTGACACTTGGCCCCGTGCACACATGCGTTAGTTATGCACGGATTCGGGTCTGCAATGTAATGATTAACACTCCGACGTAAGACGACTGGCAGTACAAGACAGTTACAACTCGATCACTGAGATAACGTATCTGGCTACAAAATAATTATTCAAGACCTGCGACGATTTATGTGGGACCTTCAAGCCGGTTGCAGTTGGAGGTTCCAACGCAACGCGTTTAGTCGTTTAAACACGTCATACTTACTAAGCACTATCTAATAAAATTAATAGTTTTTCTACGACGAACTAATTTGCTTCATGCCAAACCTATTATATACCATTCGGTGGTATAGTCTAGGGTGATATCTCTTTCCCAACTAACATATAATTGTTACTTCATCAGTACTGATTCAGTAGCTTTGTTTGCGTGTTGTCAAATTCACATCAAACATTAACGTATACTCCTGTTGGACGAACACTCCCAAATTATACACTGAGTGAGAACCCACCATTAAGAAAATTGTCATCATTGCATATACTTACGTTCGCAATATTTACCAACGAAACCGTTTGCACATTTGCAACGATAATGGTCGCATTTTGGTTCACACGTGGCCCCATTTTGACACGTATTGTAACTGCATGGTTCTGTAACATATGTAAGACCACAAGTGTTACTAGCGCACCGAGATATTGTCAGGCGTTCACTGACACAACAGCAAATGCACATGTTAACTTGCAGTACGGCCATAGAACGCAGCCGGGACATTGGCACTCGGGAAAGACGTTCCTCATAAACACTTAATGAGCTCCAACATAAGGTGGTCAGGTGTAGCAACTCTTCCTTTGAAGTAGCCTCGATTACACAGGCTCCATGAGGTGGCAGCACTTGTCAGCCCCTCAACTCTGCCTAGGTAATTAATGGTCTGCCGTTGTAACAGTCAGGGCCGCCTTACCCCCAAATTAGGGTAGAAACGCTGATTGGCTCTCAGGACAACTTTTAAATAAAATTTAAATAACAATATACTTTTATAAGATAGTGATATCCTATGAAAAGTATTCAACATTGAACTTATATTAAAACAAAACAAACAAAAATTTACATCAATTTGTTGATAAAATATGAATTACGGTAGAATTAATCAGTACCTGTGTGGGTGGCAGCATTGTTTAGCCACACATGGATACTATTCAAAAGCCGGCGTAGTTACGCAGCCCGACAATCAGATGCAGGCAATGTTGAACGACGTTAGTCAGTGTCGATCTAGCGCGTCTAATTTCAGCAGCATCGAAACAACAATCGCAAATATTCGGGAAACAGTATTATTTTGAAAAAGTATTTTGATAAGTTCACAAGCAACACGATACGTCTGCTATTGTCTCCCGGGATACGTCGTCATCGCGTAGTGCGGGATTGAATAATAAATTGCATCAACGAGACAATCTAATCAATGAAACATAAGTTGTAATGCAATTTGACATTAATACTTTTTTGGGGAACATATTATGTTCCACGCCACGTTTTTTAGGCCGGGACTTTCCTCAGGCCTCAGGTGGTTTCCTTCAGACAGCCCAAATGTGCATGTGCTAACGCAAGAATTGTCATTCTGTAGAATTAGTGAGTCCACTACAGGTTACACATTTACCCCCTGTGTGGGATCTTTTACTTCCCCTGGCATAGACACCAGATAGAAGGGACCACCGGCTTTTAGTGTCTCTTCCGAAAGATACAGGCAAATGTGGGGTGAACGAAAGTAGTATATGAAGATCAAATCAAGGTATAGCGGCGCGGGGTGTAGGAATCCCACCGGTGGAAGGAGGAAGGTCAAAGGTCAAGGTCAAAAGATTAAAAGTCAAGGTAAAAGGTCACTTAGCGCCCCTAGCGGATAGTTGATGAACTGGTGGCGCCCCTATTAACGCTCAGATTTATGGTGACAAGTCATATTGGGATTAGGATGAAGTAGGTTGTTTGTTGTGTCACCTGACTAGTATTAGCAGGAAGTTCACTTACTCGGTCGTGTCGCGGCCCGGTTTGCACCAGGAGTTTGGGGAATTTTGTCCAACTCCGAAATACCTGCCAATGCAAGACGATAACAATTGTTTATAAATAGCATGTTTTGGTGACAATTTACATACCCTAGCTGATTCTGGTGAATGGAGACTATCGTGATGTGATATCTTCTGCATTGTCGAGGGCACATTTTCCATGTAGAAGTAAGGATTAACGTCTTGAATGAGACCCCATTCGCAAGGACCAGGGAGCTGTGCGTTACCGGGATCTTTGATTTGATCTTGGGCTTTGCAGGCTTTCGCAAAGAATCCGTTGAAAATTGCAATTAAATATAGCATAATGAGACAAACTGTCATCAGGTCACAAATGTTTACTGGCAGCTCTAGCGCCTGTGATTTGAATAAAACCTGAAAGTTGAACAAGGATCACCTTCTGATTCGATGAGCTTTCTTCAGGTGCGGTGGAAGCCATTATCTTGGACTTGTTCCTTTTGGTGGGACCGAAAAACGGAATGTATTTGGGTGAAATCGATCCAGTATGATTTTGTTTTGTTTTTATGGTTAGCGATTTTAAGAGCATTCGAAACATCACAGCCTACTTCTTTTGGTTTAGCTCAGCTCCTGAAAACAAGCTGGTCACTGGTTGAGCGTTCCAGAGTTGAAATAGGTTGATACAGCCTTGGCAAGTTTACGCATGGTCTTACGTAGGTTTCTTTGCTGCGATTCTGCATCGCTGCCTGTGTAAACGACCATATGCAACATAGCCTTCAAACATTCTCCTTTGGCGTGTGCAGTGGTTATGTGACGTTGATTCACTTTACAATTACTGGTGATACCACTGATTCCAACATAATATGTACCATAACCTAACATCGAGCCTTATCACCGTCTTCACGTTCTTCCATGCAGTGTTATAGAAAATAGTCCATGTTGTTTACTTCAGAGGGCTTGCAAATACTTATTTCCGACACGATCGTTTCAAGCGGATGAAGATTTTTCATCTTTTCTTTTCTTGGGGGTATAGGCAATGGCTCACACTACGGAATTGAATTGCAACATGCCCCTTCCGCAATGTCTTAGGATGCCTTCTGTCTAAGTTGATCTATGTTTGGCCCCACTATCATGCAACATTTGGACAGACTTTATTTCAAGCCCCAAAAAAGGTTTTTGACCCCTTGAGAGCAACCGGGCAAGAGTTAGGAGAGGTCATTACCACTTTGCGACGGCCCAAAAGGATCAGGAAGTCAGCAGAAAACATTATGAGAGCTGCACCTAGCTCGCGATCTAATGGGAGCGTAAGGGTATATATTATAATTTATATCTCAAATAAAGCATTTGAACTATTCACTGTTATCACATCGTTATGTTAGCGGTCGTTATAATAACACAATTAAATGTTTAAAAACCAGACTAACTTATTTACTTGCCAATGTTACACCGAGTCATGATGTCAACAAATTCCTTACCCGTTTCTATAAACTTGTTGGACCTTCTGACCGTTTGTGCATAGTAAAAAGGCAATGTGTTGTCTGTTCTTTTGCTCTTGCAACATGTCCAGGGTAGTCAGGAGTTTTGGACCCCGTATTAAATTTAACGAACACCCAAAACAATATTTGGTTTGTACACTTTTTCACGACAATATTCTGCCTTACATATTCTATCAAAGGGGAAAGTTTGAAATGAATCAGAAACAATTGTTTTACCCAAAACATAAACCTCACTTTGTTGAGCATAATACATACGTATTTCTTAATGTTGTCGCAAGACAAAAACACGGTTTTTCGTTAGATCAGATGAGTAATTTGAAAGGATTTGATTAATTATAAAGCACCCACCTTTTTCGCAATGTGTTCCTGTATATCCCACTACACAATTGCAAGCATAGGATGTGGCATTGTTACTACACGTTCCTCCATTCATACAAGGGAGACTGATGCAGACATCAATATCTGCAGAACAGTGTAAAACCAATCAACGAGGTGTTACATAACGGATCATATATCCACATTTATATGCATTCATAATCATAGTTACACTTTTGAAGACCAAACGTACCACAATTAAAGCGGATAGTTGATGAAGTGGTGGCGCCCCTATTAACGCTCAGATTTATGGTGACAAGTCATATTGGGATCAGGATGAAGTAGGTTGTTTGTTTTGTCACCTGACTAGTATTAGCAGGAAGTTCACTTACTCGGGCGTGTCGCGGCCCGGTTTGCACCACGAGTGTGGGGAGTGTTGTCCAACTCCGAAATACCTGCCAATGCAAGACGATAACAACTGTTTATAAATAGCATGTTTTGGTGACAATTTACATATATACTCCAGCTGATTCTGGTGAATGGAGACTATCGTGATGTGATATCTTCTGCATTGTCGAGGGCACATTTTCCATGTAGAAGTAAGGATTAACGTCTTGAATGAGACCCCATTCGTTAGGACCATTGAGCTGTGTGTTACCGGGATCTTTAATGTGATCTTGGGCTTTGTAGGCTTTCGCAAAGAATCCGTTGAAAATTGCAATTAAATATAGCATAATGAGACAAACTGTCATCAGGTCACAAATGTTTACTGGCAGCTCTAGCGCCTATGATTTGAATAAAACCTGAAAGTTGAACAAGGATCACCTTCTGATTCGATGAGCTTTCTTCAGGTGCGGTGGAAGCCATTATCTTGGACTTGTTCCTTTTGATGGCACCGAAAAACGGAATGTATTTGTGTGAAATCGATCCAGCATGATTTTGTTTTGTTTTTATGGTTAGCGATTTTAAGAGCATTCGACACATCACAGCCTACTTCATTTTGGTTTAGCTCAGCTCCTGAAAGCAAGCTGGTCACTGGTTAAGCGTTCCCGAGTTGAAACAGGTTGATACAGCTTTGGCAAGTTTACGCACGGTGTTACGTAGGTTTCTTTGCTGCGATTCTGCATCGCTGCCTATGTAAACGACCATATGCAACATAGCCTTCAAACGTTCTCCCTTGGCGTGTGCAGTGGTTATGTGACGTTGACTCACTTTACAATACTGGTCATACCATTGATTCCAACAGAATATGTACCATAAACCTAACATCGAGACTTATCACCGTTTTCATGTTCTTCCATGCAGTGTTATTCGTCTTTCTGATAGGCATTGTATGTATAACTTAGCAGTTGTATTCGAGAAGATGTCTTCTCCAGTTCTTATTGTTTCGTATTACACATGATCATACTTTGCCTGATGTTCCATTCTTCATATATCGGTTACTTCTTTCGGGTTGGTGTGAATTATGTTACTCCGTTCACTGTCGTATAGTTCGGTGTAAAATTCCTCTATTATGACCTTATCTTGATAATGGAGTTCTCTATCGTGGTTGCTTAGAGGTGTAACTAGTATATCTGCGTTCTTCTTACATTCCGCAGGCTTGTATTCTGTACAAAAACTCCTTTCCGTACTAGGCACACACCCTATTGATTAAGCGAACATTACTATGAATTAATTATGAAATGTGTGTGCTCCCACCCAATCACACACGCACGCACGCACGCACGCAAGTACACACATACTTGATTGTATGAGGAAACAACGTCTAGAATCGACACCTAGAGATACATTTTCTCAACATTACGTACTATATGCCACATTGTCAAGCATAACTTGATTTTCGCGTTCGAGCAATCCTTGTTCGAGGGTAAAAACGCGCTGACCTTAACCGTTATCGTTAACCTTGACCTTAACTAGTTTTCAAATGCGCACGATCAAATTGAACAACATTTAAACACATCAAGACCATGGTTATTGTCCATAAAATAAAGACAGTAGCGCATTAAAAGACCCGATATTCAATAACTGAAATATATGCCATTTAGTGGGTGCGTTAGGGTTTTCAACCACAGCCGGTGCAGTTTTTTTACATAGGTAGATCATCTTTGTATCAAATTGCAGCTCATGGCCGTGGGCCGTGGGAAGTTTCTTATATCTATATAGAAAATAGTCAATGTTGTTTACTTCAAAGGGCTTGCAAATACTTATTTCCGACACGATAGTGTCAAGCGGATGAAGATTTTTCATCTTTTCTTTTCTTGGGGGTATAGACAATGGCTCACACTACGGAATTGAATTGCAACATGCCCCTTCCGCAATGTCTTAGGATGCCTTCTGTCTAAGTTGATCTATGTTTGGCCCCACTGACATGCAATATTTGGACAGACTTTATTTCAAGCACCAAAAAAGATGTTTGGCCCCTTGAGAGCAAACGGGCAAGAGTTGGGAGAGGTCATTACCACTTTGCGACGGCCCAAAAAGATCAGGAAGTCAGCAGAAAACATTCTGAGAGCTGGACCTAGCTCGCGGTCTAATGGGAGAGTAAGGGTATATATTATAATTTATATCTCAGATAAAGCAGTTGAACTATTCACTGTTATCACTTCGTTATGTTAGCGGTCGTTATACTAATACAATTAAATGTTTAGAAACCAGATAACTGATTTACTTGCCAATGTTACGCCGAGTCAATTCCTTACCCGTTTCTATAAACTTGTTGGACCTTCTGACCGTTTGTGCATAGTAAAAAGGCAATGTGTTGTCTGTTCTTTTGCTTTTGCAACATGTCCAGGGTAGTCAGGAGTTTTGGATCCCGTATTAAATTTAACGAACACCCAAAACAATATTTGGTTTGTACACTTTTCACGACAATATTCTGCCTTACATATTCTATCAAAGGGGAAAGTTTGAAATGAATCAGAAACAATTGTTTTACCCAAAACATAAACCTCACTTTATTAAGCATAATGCATACGTATTTCTTAATGTTGTCGCAAGAAAAAAACACGGGTTTTCGTTAGATCAGATGAGTAATTTGAAAGGATTTGATTAACTATAAAGCACCCACCTTTTTCGCAATGTGTTCCTGTATATCCCACTACACAATTGCAAGCATAGGATGTGGCATTGTTACTACACGTTCCTCCATTCATACAAGGGAGACTGATGCAGACATCAATATCTGCAGAACAGTGTAAAACCAATCAACGAGGTGTTACATAACGGATCATATATCCACATTTATATGCATTCATAATCATAGTTACACTTTTGAAGACCAAACGTACCACAATTAAAGCGGATAGTTGATGAAGTGGTGGCGCCCCTATTAACGCTCAGATTTATGGTGACAAGTCATATTGGGATCAGGATGAAGTAGGTTGTTTGTTTTGTCACCTGACTAGTATTAGCAGGAAGTTCACTTACTCGGGCGTGTCGCGGCCCGGTTTGCACCACGAGTGTGGGGAGTGTTGTCCAACTCCGAAATACCTGCCAATGCAAGACGATAACAACTGTTTATAAATAGCATGTTTTGGTGACAATTTACATATATACTCCAGCTGATTCTGGTGAATGGAGACTATCGTGATGTGATATCTTCTGCATTGTCGAGGGCACATTTTCCATGTAGAAGTAAGGATTAACGTCTTGAATGAGACCCCATTCGTTAGGACCATTGAGCTGTGTGTTACCGGGATCTTTAATGTGATCTTGGGCTTTGTAGGCTTTCGCAAAGAATCCGTTGAAAATTGCAATTAAATATAGCATAATGAGACAAACTGTCATCAGGTCACAAATGTTTACTGGCAGCTCTAGCGCCTATGATTTGAATAAAACCTGAAAGTTGAACAAGGATCACCTTCTGATTCGATGAGCTTTCTTCAGGTGCGGTGGAAGCCATTATCTTGGACTTGTTCCTTTTGATGGCACCGAAAAACGGAATGTATTTGTGTGAAATCGATCCAGCATGATTTTGTTTTGTTTTTATGGTTAGCGATTTTAAGAGCATTCGACACATCACAGCCTACTTCATTTTGGTTTAGCTCAGCTCCTGAAAGCAAGCTGGTCACTGGTTAAGCGTTCCCGAGTTGAAACAGGTTGATACAGCTTTGGCAAGTTTACGCACGGTGTTACGTAGGTTTCTTTGCTGCGATTCTGCATCGCTGCCTATGTAAACGACCATATGCAACATAGCCTTCAAACGTTCTCCCTTGGCGTGTGCAGTGGTTATGTGACGTTGACTCACTTTACAATACTGGTCATACCATTGATTCCAACGGAATATGTATCATAAACCTAACATCGAGACTTATCACCGTTTTCATGTTCTTCCATGCAGTGTTATTCGTCTTTCTGATAGGCATTGTATGTATAACTTAGCAGTTGTATTCGAGAAGATGTCTTCTCCAGTTCTTATTGTTTCGTATTACACATGATCATACTTTGCCTGATGTTCCATTCTTCATATATCGGTTACTTCTTTCGGGTTGGTGTGAATTATGTTACTCCGTTCACTGTCGTATAGTTCGGTGTAGAATTCCTCTATTATGACCTTATCTTGATAATGGAGTTCTCTATCGTGGTTGCTTAGAGGTGTAACTAGTATATCTGCGTTCTTCTTACATTCCGCAGGCTTGTATTCTGTACAAAAACTCCTTTCCGTACTAGGCACACACCCTATTGATTAAGCGAACATTACTATGAATTAATTATGAAATGTGTGTGCTCCCACCCAATCACACACGCACGCACGCACGCACGCACGCACGCACGCACGCAAGTACACACATACTTGATTGTATGAGGAAACAACGTCTAGAATCGACACCTAGAGATACATTTTCTCAACATTACGTACTATATGCCACATTGTCAAGCATAACTTGATTTTCGCGTTCGAGCAATCCATGTTCGAGGGTAAAAACGCGCTGACCTTAACCGTTATCGTTAACCTTGACCTTAACTAGTTTTCAAATGCGCACGATCAAATTGAACAACATTTAAACACATCAAGACCATGGTTATTGTCCATAAAATAAAGACAGTAGCGCATTAAAAGACCCGATATTCAATAACTGAAATATGCGCCATTAAGTGGGTGCGTTAGGGTTTTCAACCACAGCCGGTGCAGTTTTTTTACATAGGTAGATCATCTTTGTATCAAATTGCAGCTCATGGCCGTGGGCCGTGGGAAGTTTGTTATATCTATATAGAAAATAGTCAATGTTGTTTACTTCAAAGGGCTTGCAAATACTTATTTCCGACACGATAGTGTCAAGCGGATGAAGATTTTACATCTTTTCTTTTCTTGGGGGTATAGACAATGGCTCACACTACGGAATTGAATTGCAACATGCCCTTCCGCAATGTCTTAGGATGCCTTCTGTCTAAGTTGATCTATGTTTGGCCCCACTATCATGCACAATTTGGACAGACTTTATTTAAAGCCCCAAAAAAGGTTTTTGACCCCTTGAGAGCAACCGGGCAAGAGTTAGGAGATGTCATTACCACTTTGCGACGGCCCAAAAGGATCAGGAAGTCAGCAGAAAACATTATGAGAGCTGCACCTAGCTCGCGATCTAATGGGAGCGTAAGGGTATATATTATAATTTATATCTCAAATAAAGCAGTTGAACTATTCACTGTTATCACATCGTTATGTTAGCGGTCGTTATAATAACACAATTAAATGTTTAAAAACCAGACTAACTTATTTACTTGCCAATGTTACACCGAGTCATGATGTCAACAAATTCCTTACCCGTTTCTATAAACTTGTTGGACCTTCTGACCGTTTGTGCATAGTAAAAAGGCAATGTGTTGTCTGTTCTTTTGCTCTTGCAACATGTCCAGGGTAGTCAGGAGTTTTGGACCCCGTATTAAATTTAACGAACACCCAAAACAATATTTGGTTTGTACACTTTTTCACGACAATATTCTGCCTTACATATTCTATCAAAGGGGAAAGTTTGAAATGAATCAGAAACAATTGTTTTACCCAAAACATAAACCTCACTTTATTGAGCATAATACATACGTATTTCTTAATGTTGTCGCAAGACAAAAACACGGTTTTTCGTTAGATCAGATGAGTAATTTGAAAGGATTTGATTAATTATAAAGCACCCACCTTTTTCGCAATGTGTTCCTGTATATCCCACTACACAATTGCAAGCATAGGATGTGGCATTGTTACTACACGTTCCTCCATTCATACAAGGGAGACTGATGCAGACATCAATATCTGCAGAACAGTGTAAAACCAATCAACGAGGTGTTACATAACGGATCATATATCCACATTTATATGCATTCATAATCATAGTTACACTTTTGAAGACCAAACGTACCACAATTAAAGCGGATAGTTGATGAAGTGGTGGCGCCCCTATTAACGCTCAGATTTATGGTGACAAGTCATATTGGGATCAGGATGAAGTAGGTTGTTTGTTTTGTCACCTGACTAGTATTAGCAGGAAGTTCACTTACTCGGGCGTGTCGCGGCCCGGTTTGCACCACGAGTGTGGGGAGTGTCGTCCAACTCCGAAATACCTGCCAATGCAAGACGATAACAACTGTTTATAAATAGCATGTTTTGGTGACAATTTACATATATACTCCAGCTGATTCTGGTGAATGGAGACTATCGTGATGTGATATCTTCTGCATTGTCGAGGGCACATTTTTTATGTAGAAGTATGGATTAACGTCTTGAATGAGACCCCATTCGCTAGGACCATTGAGCTGTGTGTTACCGGGATCTTTAATGTGATCTTGGGCTTTGTAGGCTTTCGCAAAGAATCCGTTGAAAATTGCAATTAAATATAGCATAATGAGACAAACTGTCATCAGGTCACAAATGTTTACTGGCAGCTCTAGCGCCTATGATTTGAATAAAACCTGAAAGTTGAACAAGGATCACCTTCTGATTCGATGAGCTTTCTTCAGGTGCGGTGGAAGCCATTATCTTGGACTTGTTCATTTTGATGGCACCGAAAAACGGAATGTATTTGTGTGAAATCGATCCAGCATGATTTTGTTTTGTTTTTATGGTTAGCGATTTTAAGAGCATTCGACACATCACAGCCTACTTCATTTTGGTTTAGCTCAGCTCCTGAAAGCAAGCTGGTCACTGGTTGAGCGTTCCCGAGTTGAAACAGGTTGATACAGCTTTGGCAAGTTTACGCACGGTGTTACGTAGGTTTCTTTGCTGCGATTCTGCATCGCTGCCTATGTAAACGACCATATGCAACATAGCCTTCAAACGTTCTCCCTTGGCGTGTGCAGTGGTTATGTGACGTTGATTCACTTCACAATTACTGGTCATACCATTGATTCCAACAGAATATGTACCATAAACCTAACATCGAGACTTATCACCGTTTTCATGTTCTTCCATGCAGTGTTATTCGTCTTTCTGATAGGCATTGTATGTATAACTTAGCAGTTGTATTCGAGAAGATGTCTTCTCCAGTTCTTATTGTTTCGTATTACACATGATCATACTTTGCCTGATGTTCCATTCTTCATATATCGGTTACTTCTTTCGGGTTGGTGTGAATTATGTTACTCCGTTCACTGTCGTATAGTTCGGTGTAGAATTCCTCTATTATGACCTTATCTTGATAATGGAGTTCTCTATCGTGGTTGCTTAGAGGTGTAACTAGTATATCTGCGTTCTTCTTACATTCCGCAGGCTTGTATTCTGTACAAAAACTCCTTTCCGTACTAGGCACACACCCTATTGATTAAGCGAACATTACTATGAATTAATTATGAAATGTGTGTGCTCCCACCCAATCACACACGCACGCACGCACGCACGCAAGTACACACATACTTGATTGTATGAGGAAACAACGTCTAGAATCGACACCTAGAGATACATTTTCTCAACATTACGTACTATATGCCACATTGTCAAGCATAACTTGATTTTCGCGTTCGAGCAATCCATGTTCGAGGGTAAAAACGCGCTGACCTTAACCGTTATCGTTAACCTTGACCTTAACTAGTTTTCAAATGCGCACGATCAAATTGAACAACATTTAAACACATCAAGACCATGGTTATTGTCCATAAAATAAAGACAGTAGCGCATTAAAAGACCCGATATTCAATAACTGAAATATATGCCATTTAGTGGGTGCGTTAGGGTTTTCAACCACAGCCGGTGCAGTTTTTTTACATAGGTAGATCATCTTTGTATCAAATTGCAGCTCATGGCCGTGGGCCGTGGGAAGTTTCTTATATCTATATAGAAAATAGTCAATGTTGTTTACTTCAAAGGGCTTGCAAATACTTATTTCCGACACGATAGTGTCAAGCGGATGAAGATTTTTCATCTTTTCTTTTCTTGGGGGTATAGACAATGGCTCACACTACGGAATTGAATTGCAACATGCCCCTTCCGCAATGTCTTAGGATGCCTTCTGTCTAAGTTGATCTATGTTTGGCCCCACTGACATGCAATATTTGGACAGACTTTATTTCAAGCACCAAAAAAGATGTTTGGCCCCTTGAGAGCAAACGGGCAAGAGTTGGGAGAGGTCATTACCACTTTGCGACGGCCCAAAAAGATCAGGAAGTCAGCAGAAAACATTCTGAGAGCTGGACCTAGCTCGCGGTCTAATGGGAGAGTAAGGGTATATATTATAATTTATATCTCAGATAAAGCAGTTGAACTATTCACTGTTATCACTTCGTTATGTTAGCGGTCGTTATACTAATACAATTAAATGTTTAAAAACCAGATAACTGATTTACTTGCCAATGTTACGCCGAGTCAATTCCTTACCCGTTTCTATAAACTTGTTGGACCTTCTGACCGTTTGTGCATAGTAAAAAGGCAATGTGTTGTCTGTTCTTTTGCTTTTGCAACATGTCCAGGGTAGTCAGGAGTTTTGGATCCCGTATTAAATTTAACGAACACCCAAAACAATATTTGGTTTGTACACTTTTCACGACAATATTCTGCCTTACATATTCTATCAAAGGGGAAAGTTTGAAATGAATCAGAAACAATTGTTTTACCCAAAACATAAACCTCACTTTATTAAGCATAATGCATACGTATTTCTTAATGTTGTCGCAAGAAAAAAACACGGGTTTTCGTTAGATCAGATGAGTAATTTGAAAGGATTTGATTAACTATAAAGCACCCACCTTTTTCGCAATGTGTTCCTGTATATCCCACTACACAATTGCAAGCATAGGATGTGGCATTGTTACTACACGTTCCTCCATTCATACAAGGGAGACTGATGCAGACATCAATATCTGCAGAACAGTGTAAAACCAATCAACGAGGTGTTACATAACGGATCATATATCCACATTTATATGCATTCATAATCATAGTTACACTTTTGAAGACCAAACGTACCACAATTAAAGCGGATAGTTGATGAAGTGGTGGCGCCCCTATTAACGCTCAGATTTATGGTGACAAGTCATATTGGGATCAGGATGAAGTAGGTTGTTTGTTTTGTCACCTGACTAGTATTAGCAGGAAGTTCACTTACTCGGGCGTGTCGCGGCCCGGTTTGCACCACGAGTGTGGGGAGTGTTGTCCAACTCCGAAATACCTGCCAATGCAAGACGATAACAACTGTTTATAAATAGCATGTTTTGGTGACAATTTACATATATACTCCAGCTGATTCTGGTGAATGGAGACTATCGTGATGTGATATCTTCTGCATTGTCGAGGGCACATTTTCCATGTAGAAGTAAGGATTAACGTCTTGAATGAGACCCCATTCGTTAGGACCATTGAGCTGTGTGTTACCGGGATCTTTAATGTGATCTTGGGCTTTGTAGGCTTTCGCAAAGAATCCGTTGAAAATTGCAATTAAATATAGCATAATGAGACAAACTGTCATCAGGTCACAAATGTTTACTGGCAGCTCTAGCGCCTATGATTTGAATAAAACCTGAAAGTTGAACAAGGATCACCTTCTGATTCGATGAGCTTTCTTCAGGTGCGGTGGAAGCCATTATCTTGGACTTGTTCCTTTTGATGGCACCGAAAAACGGAATGTATTTGTGTGAAATCGATCCAGCATGATTTTGTTTTGTTTTTATGGTTAGCGATTTTAAGAGCATTCGACACATCACAGCCTACTTCATGTTGGTTTAGCTCAGCTCCTGAAAGCAAGCTGGTCACTGGTTAAGCGTTCCCGAGTTGAAACAGGTTGATACAGCTTTGGCAAGTTTACGCACGGTGTTACGTAGGTTTCTTTGCTGCGATTCTGCATCGCTGCCTATGTAAACGACCATATGCAACATAGCCTTCAAACGTTCTCCCTTGGCGTGTGCAGTGGTTATGTGACGTTGACTCACTTTACAATACTGGTCATACCATTGATTCCAACAGAATATGTATCATAAACCTAACATCGAGACTTATCACCGTTTTCATGTTCTTCCATGCAGTGTTATTCGTCTTTCTGATAGGCATTGTATGTATAACTTAGCAGTTGTATTCGAGAAGATGTCTTCTCCAGTTCTTATTGTTTCGTATTACACATGATCATACTTTGCCTGATGTTCCATTCTTCATATATCGGTTACTTCTTTCGGGTTGGTGTGAATTATGTTACTCCGTTCACTGTCGTATAGTTCGGTGTAGAATTCCTCTATTATGACCTTATCTTGATAATGGAGTTCTCTATCGTGGTTGCTTAGAGGTGTAACTAGTATATCTGCGTTCTTCTTACATTCCGCAGGCTTATATTCTGTACAAAAACTACTTTCCGTACTAGGCACACACCCTATTGATTAAGCGAACATTACTATGAATTAATTATGAAATGTGTGTGCTCCCACCCAATCACACACGCACGCACGCACGCACGCACGCACGCACGCACGCACGCACGCAAGTACACACATACTTGATTGTATGAGGAAACAACGTCTAGAATCGACACCTAGAGATACATTTTCTCAACATTACGTACTATATGCCACATTGTCAAGCATAACTTGATTTTCGCGTTCGAGCAATCCATGTTCGAGGGTAAAAACGCGCTGACCTTAACCGTTATCGTTAACCTTGACCTTAACTAGTTTTCAAATGCGCACGATCAAATTGAACAACATTTAAACACATCAAGACCATGGTTATTGTCCATAAAATAAAGACAGTAGCGCATTAAAAGACCCGATATTCAATAACTGAAATATATGCCATTTAGTGGGTGCGTTAGGGTTTTCAACCACAGCCGGTGCAGTTTTTTTACATAGGTAGATCATCTTTGTATCAAATTGCAGCTCATGGCCGTGGGCCGTGGGAAGTTTCTTATATCTATATAGAAAATAGTCAATGTTGTTTACTTCAAAGGGCTTGCAAATACTTATTTCCGACACGATAGTGTCAAGCGGATGAAGATTTTTCATCTTTTCTTTTCTTGGGGGTATAGACAATGGCTCACACTACGGAATTGAATTGCAACATGCCCCTTCCGCAATGTCTTAGGATGCCTTCTGTCTAAGTTGATCTATGTTTGGCCCCACTGACATGCAATATTTGGACAGACTTTATTTCAAGCACCAAAAAAGATGTTTGGCCCCTTGAGAGCAAACGGGCAAGAGTTGGGAGAGGTCATTACCACTTTGCGACGGCCCAAAAAGATCAGGAAGTCAGCAGTCAGCAGCATTCTGAGAGCTGGACCTAGCTCGCGGTCTAATGGGAGAGTAAGGGTATATATTATAATTTATATCTCAGATAAAGCAGTTGAACTATTCACTGTTATCACTTCGTTATGTTAGCGGTCGTTATACTAATACAATTAAATGTTTAAAAACCAGATAACTGATTTACTTGCCAATGTTACGCCGAGTCAATTCCTTACCCGTTTCTATAAACTTGTTGGACCTTCTGACCGTTTGTGCATAGTAAAAAGGCAATGTGTTGTCTGTTCTTTTGCTTTTGCAACATGTCCAGGGTAGTCAGGAGTTTTGGATCCCGTATTAAATTTAACGAACACCCAAAACAATATTTGGTTTGTACACTTTTCACGACAATATTCTGCCTTACATATTCTATCAAAGGGGAAAGTTTGAAATGAATCAGAAACAATTGTTTTACCCAAAACATAAACCTCACTTTATTAAGCATAATGCATACGTATTTCTTAATGTTGTCGCAAGAAAAAAACACGGGTTTTCGTTAGATCAGATGAGTAATTTGAAAGGATTTGATTAATTATAAAGCACCCACCTTTTTCGCAATGTGTTCCTGTATATCCCACTACACAATTGCAAGCATAGGATGTGGCATTGTTACTACACGTTCCTCCATTCATACAAGGGAGACTGATGCAGACATCAATATCTGCAGAACAGTGTAAAACCAATCAACGAGGTGTTACATAACGGATCATATATCCACATTTATATGCATTCATAATCATAGTAACACTTTTGAAGACCAAACGTACCACAATTAGAGTAAGAATTCAATATATTTAATACTATATCGATGTTGATTTTTGCGCGCAAATGTGTTCGTATTTGTATTTTTATGTGTGGTTGTATTTTTGGTGTTTTCCAAATCATACTACATGTTTTGTTGGCACTAGGCAATAACACAGCATGCCGATTTCACCCACTACCCTGGTTTTCCTGTTGTTTTCAGTTGTATATTATTTAGCTAGTTTATAGTGCGGTTGTTCCTATCCAGTTTAAGTAGATATATTACAATAGTTGTTAAGCCTTTCGTTGGATACACTTAAGAAAAGAAAAGAAAAGAATGAGGATGTTGAGAAGTGCAGTGTATTAGGAAGTATGAATGTAACATTCAACAAACAATGACAAATTATAATTGGCACTGATCAAAATTTGTAAAAGTATCAGGCGCAGTTTGTGTAATGCTCAGCGCTGAGTTATAGGTTCACAGCATAATATCGCTGTTGGCCTTTCCTAGTATTGTTTCTAATAAATTAAATCTAGCTAGGCTAATAAAATAAAAAGCCGATTCTTTGTTATTAGACATGTAAGGTAACATAAGGGTGGCTACACTCAGCACTTACTTTTCTCGCAGTGCGTTCCCGTATAGCCGGCGACACAGCGGCAGGTATATGAGCCGTGCGCATCCAGACACCTTCCTCCATTCTCACAAGGATTGCTATTGCATTCATTAATATCTACAAGTAGACACTACATGTTACTATATATATATATATATATATATATATATATATATATATATATATATATATATACATATATATATATATATATATATATATATATATATATATATATATATACATATATATATATATATATATATATATATATATATATATATATATGTATATATATATATATATATACACACATATACATACATATATATATATATATATATATATATATATATATATATATATACTTGTATATATTTATACTTGTATATATATGTATAAATATATATATATATATACTTGTATATATATACTTGTATATATATACTTGTATAATATGTATATATATATATATATATATATATATATATATATATATATATATATATATATATATACATACGTGTGTGCGTGCGTGCGTGCGTTCGTGTGTGTGTGTGTGTGTGTGTGTGTGTGTGTGTGTGTGTGTGTGTGTGTGTGTGTGTAGAGAGGGGTCTGTTAGGTGGTTCTGTCGCTGGCCTTTTGTAGTACTGATTTGATCAGATGAGTAACACGAAATATGTGTCGTAATGAGCAAGTTCTTACTTTCCTGACAGTCCTTTCCAGTATATCCTGGGACACAGACACACGTGTACGAGTTGACTGCGTCCGCACATGTTCCTCCGTGCTTACAAGGTCGGGTGTAACACTCGTTAATATCTACAACGTGTATTACATTTTAAGAAACGACATAACATGTCTTTAGTCACTGTGTGAAGGCGTGCACATTACCACAAACGATAATTGTGTCTGTAATGAAATTTCACACAGAAAGGCAATTACACGTTTATTACTATATGTAGGTTTTTAACGTGATTTCTAGAAAAAAGAGCGGCTTCGATATGCAATTGTCTTGGGATGTACGTTCGGCACGTAACGCTTTGTGACAAACTGGCACACATCTCGTAGCAATACTGTCCCTATACACACCTGTCTCGCAATGTGTGCCCGTGAGTCCCGCGGCACATTCACACCTGTACGTGTTGACACCGTCATGACACGTCGCCTCGTTTTGACATGGCATGCTGCTGCACTCGTTCATATCTGCAACAACGACAATGTGTCTTAGGAGAGGGGACGAACGTCATGCGCTTGTTCGATACAAACACGATATTTACTTCTAACGTCTGCATAAACGGATTCCAACAATCGAGCGTGACGACAAAATCGTATTTCATTTGTCAGTGTCAGCAGAAACAAACGGATCGCGTTCATAGTTCACTACCCTGGTTTTCCTTTCGTTTTCAGTTGTATATTATTTAGGTAGTTTACAGTGCGGTTGTTCCGAAAACAGCTCCTGTTTGTTGGCTATACATAGACAATGAATAATAGACTGCAGTACATAGGTGTTATAATAGGGATCATAAACTATATAGTGTCGCTATCCAGCTTATTGATATATATTACAACAGTTATTAAGGTTTTCGTTGGATACACTTAAGAAAAGAAAAGAATGAGTATGCTGAGAAATGCATTAAGAAATAAGAATGTAATGTTAAAAAAATGACAAGTTATATTTGGCACTGATCACAATTTTGTAAAAGTATTAGGCGCAGTTTGTGTAATGCTCAGCGCTGAGTTATATGTTCACAGCATAATATCGCTGTTGGCCTTTCCTAGTATTATTTCTGATAAATTAAATCTAGCTAGGCCAATAAAATAAAAAGCCGATTCTTTGTTATTAGACATGTAATGTAACATAAGTGTGGCTACACTCAGCACTTACTTTTCTCGCAGTGCGTTCCCGTATAGCCGGCGACACAGCGGCAGGTATATGAGCCGTGCGCATCCAGACACCTTCCTCCATTCTCACAAGGATTGCTGTTGCATTCATTAATATCTACAAGTAGAGGCTGCATATTAAAAAAATTGAAAAAGCAATACGTTAGCAGCACTGTTGACGTAGGTAGGAATAAGACCACAAATATCCCCGTAGGTTGTCCGTATATTCGCTTCTTGATATGCTATAAACCAAAGCTTAACATAACATGTCTTTAGTCACTGTTTAAAGGCGTGCACATTACCACAAACGAAAATTGTGTCTGTAAAGGAATTTAACAGAGTAAGGCATTGCAACCCACCATTAAGAGTTACACGTTTATTATTTTATGTAGGTTTTTATGTGATTTCTAGGAAACAAAGAGCGGCTTCGAGATGCAATTGTCTTGGGATGTACGTTCGGCGCGCAACGCTTTGTGACAAACTGGCACATATGTCGTAGCAATACTGACTCTATACACACCTGTCTCGCAATGGGTGCCCGTGAGTCCCGCGGCACATTCACACCTGTACGTGTTGACACCGTCATGACACGTCGCCTCGTTCTGACATGGCATGCTGCTGCACTCGTTCACATCTGCAACAACGACAATGTGTCTTAGGAGAAAGGACGAACGTCATGCGCTTGTTCGATAGAAACACTATATTTTCGTTCAACGTCTGCATAAGACAGATTCAACAATCGAGTGGGACGACAAAGTCGTATTCCACTTGTCAATGCCAAGTGAAACAAATGGATCGCGTTCACAGTCCCAGGTTCAGGGGTTACAATTGAGCTCGTCACTTTCAAAGTGCATCGATCGCCTGGTTTTGAATATTTTAAGACATAAAAAAGCAAAGGCAAGTTCTTATACAGCGTAGTATCCAGTCCTCAGGACCGTTCAAAGTGCTTTACTCTTTACTTCCCTGACAGACCTGTTCACTCAGACACCATCTCGGCTTCTCTGGGAAGCATCCAGCCATATGCTACAATTAATGCGCGAAGGCTGCTCGTACACATATCCATCACTGTTTATAGCCACATATAAACACGTATATACGCAAAGTCTGAAATAAACTGATCTTCTCACAAGAAGAATTTTACATAACCAGACCCTACTGTTATATTTAGGTAATTTTTTGAAATTGCAAAGGCATCGTCTTGTCACTGAGGGTGCTATTTCAGTGATGCACTTGCAATGTCTCCCGGTGGTGTAGTTAATATTGGCCGTAAAATCAGGAGCAAAGCCAAAAAGCTAAATTGTGCATATCATAATACAAACAACAGTAACACGTCTGTAATGCCTCGATGATGTGTAGAGATATGTGTATCAATCAGTCAGTCAGTCAGTCAGTCAGTCAGTCAGTCAGTCAGTCAGTCAGTCAGTCAGTCAGTCAGTCAGTCAGTCAGTCAGTCAGTCAGTCAGTCAGTCAGTCAGTCAGTCAGTCAGTCAGTCAGTCAGTCAGTCAGTCAGTCAGTCAGTCAGTCAGTCAGTCAGTCAGTCAGTCAGTCAGTCAGTCAGTCAGTCAGTCAGTCAGTCAGTCAGTCAGTCAGTCAGTCAGTCAGTCAGTCAGTCAGTCAGTCAGTCAGTCAGTCAGTCAGTCAGTCAGTCAGTCAGTCAGTCAGTCAGTCAGTCAGTCAGTCAGTCAGTCAGTCAGTCAGTCAGTCAGTCAGTCAGTCAGTCAGTCAGTCAGTCAGTCAGTCAGTCAGTCAGTCAGTCAGTCAGTCAGTCAGTCAGTCAGTCAGTCAGTCAGTCAGTCAGTCAGTCAGTCAGTCAGTCAGTCAGTCAGTCAGTCAGTCAGTCAGTCAGTCAGTCAGTCAGTCAGTCAGTCAGTCAGTCAGTCAGTCAGTCAGTCAGTCAGTCAGTCAGTCAGTCAGTCAGTCAGTCAGTCAGTCAGTCAGTCAGTCAGTCAGTCAGTCAGTCAGTCAGTCAGTCAGTCAGTCAGTCAGTCAGTCAGTCAGTCAGTCAGTCAGTCAGTCAGTCAGTCAGTCAGTCAGTCAGTCAGTCAGTCAGTCAGTCAGTCAGTCAGTCAGTCAGTCAGTCAGTCAGTCAGTCAGTCAGTCAGTCAGTCAGTCAGTCAGTCAGTCAGTCAGTCAGTCAGTCAGTCAGTCAGTCAGTCAGTCAGTCAGTCAGTCAGTCAGTCAGTCAGTCAGTCAGTCAGTCAGTCAGTCAGTCAGTCAGTCAGTCAGTCAGGCAGGCAGGCAGGCAGGCAGGCAGGCAGTCAGGCAGTCAGGCAGTCAGGCAGTCAGGCAGTCAGGCAGTCAGGCAGTCAGGCAGTCAGGCAGTCAGGCAGTCAGGCAGTCAGGCAGTCAGGCAGTCAGGCAGGCAGTCAGGCAGTCAGGCAGTCAGGCAGTCAGGCAGTCAGGCAGGCAGGCAGGCAGGCAGGCAGGCAGGCAGGCAGGCAGGCAGGCAGGCAGTCAGGCAGTCAGGCAGTCAGGCAGTCAGTCAGGCAGTCAGGCAGTCAGGCAGTCAGGCAGTCAGGCAGTCAGGCAGTCAGGCAGTCAGTCAGCCAGCCAGCCAGCCAGCCAGCCAGCCAGCCAGCCAGCCAGTCAGTCAGTCAGTCAATCACTTTATTGTCCTTAAAAAAGGATATGCACTGTACAACTCATGATCTACAATATATGGGATGGTCACAACAACACGCAAGTGAATTCCAGATGTATCCACTATAAGAACAGTTCAACCGGTTGACAGCAATATGAATCATTTAGCATTCAACATTCTAATGGCCACTGGCACAAAACTCCTGCTATAGCGAGATGTTTTACATTTTATACAACGGTATGTCCTTCGAGACGGAAGTACATGGAAGAACGTAGAGAGCGGGTGATCAGACTCAGTAGCGACAGCACGAGCTTTCTTCAAAATTGCATGGTCGATTATTTCGGAGAGCATTGGTGTAGGTAAGCCAATGATCTTAGCGGAAACGTGTGAGATTTTCAGAAGCCTGTTACGGTTTTTCACCGAAAGAGCAGGGTAGTAACCAATGCTGCAGTAGGTTATGAGAGGCTCAATTATGCTACGGTAAAGAGGTAGAAGAAGTAGTGGATCAACGTAGAAAGCTCGTAACTTTCGAAGAACGTGCAGTCGCTGCTGAGACCTTTTCTGAACGGCTGTAACATGCTTTGTAAATGACAATTTTTCATCTAACATAACACCGAGGTACTTGAAGGTATTTACTTGCCAATTGACACCGGATTCTCCCAGATTTTGGCTGTTTCCTGGTCTCTTGAATATATGTAAATCTCCCGAATGTGTGTTTCAAATATCAAGCAGAACCCGTACATTGTCATCTGATTTCATGACACAATATGTCGTGAGACACCACGAGAGATATGCTCAATTGCTCCAGCAAAACAATTAACAACACCCCACCCTACCCCGACCCCCACCGCACACGGGTGACATTGAAGGCATTGGAATGTTGTCCGTGGCAGGAGGGGCCAGTCTGGCGGACAGCAGGAGTGGCCAGTCTGGCGGACAGCAGGAGGGGCCAGTCTGGCGGACAGCAGGAGGGGCCAGTCTGGCGGACAGCAGGAGGTGCCAATCTGGCGGACAGCAGGAGGGGCCAGTCTGGCGGACAGCGGGGCAGGCTTTGAAGGGCGCACGGCAATCTACACGATACACATGAGTTTATTTCACCCTATACACACCTGTCTCGCAGTGTGTGCCCGTGAGTCCCGCGGCACATTCACACCTGTACGTGTTGACACCGTCATGACACGTCGCCTCGTTCTGACATGGCATGCTGCTGCACTCGTTCATATCTGCAACAACGACAATGTGTCTTAGGAGAGAGGACGAACGTCATGCGCTTGTTCGATACAAACAAGTGTCCACCAGCCTTACATACTAAGTCACACGGTATATGGCAAGTTGTCTAAACGCACAAAATCATAACGCATGTATACCTTTACCTCAAAACAGGTTGAACTGCGCGAAAGATGGTATTCTTCATTACTAGGCAAGATCGCCAAAACATACGTACTAGCCACCGATGCCATGGCAACCACCATAATAATCGATTAAAAATGCATAATTTCCGTGATCATTGTTACCGGTAATGTGTTCCATTGCTTATGTTTGTAATTATCCTTCGGACAATGTAACTGTAACACACTATTTGGGAACAGTCCGATTACTACAACCAGAAACAAAACGAAGTCCTATATGTTAACATGAAGCATGGACTTCCTGTCCCCAAGTGCCCCAACCTCGTTTCCTAGCGCGAGACATCCATGGCCTATTGCACACAAACACGTTGAGAAAACACGTGTTAACGAGGTTTCTATGAATATATTGTTGCTACTTCCAAGATAAAAATAGAGCCATGTCGCGTGTCCTTTTGTGAAAGTAAGCAATAGGCTTCATCATCATGGTGTCGGTCGCGAAGCGACAAAGACTGCTTCCATCACTTGACTGTTGCTCTCCATTTGTCTCTCTGCTGTGAGAGTGATGTCCATGAGTCGATCTTTATGTCTCTCATCTTCAGGTTTCTCTTGATGGTATCTTTGAACCGGACACGAGAGCGCCCTCTTTTTCTGTGACCAATAGGCTTCATATAACTGTATTAAGGCCAGTGTTCTCGGTCAGATATTGAACCCTTGCTATTGAATTCTTACCTTTCTCGCAGGATTGTCCTGAATAGCCCGCTACACAGGTACATATATAGGACATGTGATCGTTTCTACATGTTCCGTTATGCAAGCACGGGTCTCTGCTGCATGGGATGTAATCTACAACAGAGATATGTTTCAGAGACAGTGCGAACTCAAAACAGTTTTATAGGCATAAACAATGTATACTTGCGATGTCAGGTAAATGAAATTGCTCCCCCCATTTACAAACGGCAAGTCGAGCCACCATCGCTTCAAGTTGAACATCACATTTTGACAGTCTTCCACGGCAGCTTTACACCCATACGTTTAAGTGTTTTTGCATCTTTTTGCTTAGGGCAATTTCAATATTTCAGAAAAAAAATTATTCCCCCAAAATCAACGAAAATCATATTTTATGTGCGCCAAAATATAAATAGTAAAACAAATCGAATATTTCAAACTGGAAATCTGTTCTGACTTTGGCACCAAAGAATTAGAATATCATTATAGTATTGTTAATATACATAACTATTCATTACCGGCTCCATACACGTGCATGCGTTTCAGTAGCGCTGCGACCATAAAGACCCAACTGGATTAACCTTAATGATTCAGTACATTGATAACAATGAATAATAATGCAAAACAATCTACAGAACAATGACGACGCTTGCGTCTATTTTATGTTACAAACGTGCTACACATAACAACATCAACTGTCTTACATTCGCAAATTCGACCAACATGTCCCGGCCCGCACTTGCAGTGGTAATTTTTGCCTTTGCGTTCACACGTCCCCTTGTACAAACAAGGGTTGCTAACACAGGCGTTCGGATCTGCAGCCGCAATGTGAATATGCAACATTTTACAGGTATGTGGGCAGCAATTTTAGAATATATAACGTGTGTGTGTGTGTGTGTGTGTGTGTGTGTGTGTGTGTGTGTGTGTGTGTGTGTGTGTGTGTGTGTGTGTGCGTGTGCCTGTATGTGCATGTATTGGCGTGTATGTGTGTATGTATATATGTATTTATATGATGCGTATGTATGTATGTATGTATGTATGTATGTATGTTTGCATGCATGTATGTATGTATTTAACAAGATTTAACAAGATTGCCACCTAGAGAATCAACTCTAGATGGCAGGTGGACAAGGAAGCCGTTTGGCTTATCGAGAGTCCAACCTATCTATCTAAGTATACCCTGCCCGTCTTAGGTATATGTCAATTTTATTTTTAAACATATTAACACTTCTAGCACCTACACAATCAGCTGATAATTTGTTCCATTCGTTTACTATTCTTTGGGAAAATGAAAATTTTCTAATATCTAGTCTACACTGCTTCTTTGCTAATGCAACTCCATGTCCTCTAGTCCTTCTCTCTTCCTTGACCGTGAAAAAAATATTTCTGTCAATATTTTCATACCCATTCAATATTTTAAAAACCTCAATCTGATCTCCTCTCAATCTTCTGGTTTCTAGTGTTGTTAGACCACATTCTTTTAGACGCATTTCATAACTAATATTCCTGAGTTTTGGTATCATTTTTGTTGCTCTCCTTTGTACTCTTTCTAGCATATCAATATCCTTCTTGCGATATGGCCTCCATGCTTGTATACAATATTCTAAATGAGGCCTAACTATTGTTTTATAAAGCGGTATTATTAGTTCTTTTTCTTTGTATACTATATTTCGCCTAATTAATCCAAGAATTTGGTTTGCCTTCGCTGCTGCAATTCCACACTGCTCTGATACCTTCATGTCAGCACTAATGGTTAAACCTAAGTCCTTTTCCTTTACAGTAGTATTTAGTACAGTACCACCCATTGTATATTGTGCATTTTCATTCCCATGTCCTGTGTGGAGGCACTTACACTTTCCAAAGTTAAACAGCATTTGCCATTTCTCAGACCATTCTATCAACTTATTTAGATCATCTTGTAAATGCTGTCTATCTGCATCGCTTTTTATTTTCCTAAACACTTTTGTGTCGTCCGCAAACTTCAACACCTTGCTTGTTATGTCATCATCCAAATCATTGATATATATTAAGAATAAAATAGGTCCCAATACTGATCCTTACGGTACTCCACTCAAAACAGATTTCCAATTTGAAACCTCCCCATCAACTACTACTCTTTGTCTTCTATCAATAAGCCATTTTTCTATCCAGTTAATCATACTATTTCCTATGCCATGGGCCTTTAGTTTAAGTAGTAATCTTTGGTGTGGCACTTTGTCAAAGGCTTTTTTAAAATCCAAGTAGATTATATCTACTGGTGATCCCTCATCTACCCACTTTGTGACATCTTCCAAAAAACATAACATATTTGTTAAGCATGACCTCGCTTTTAAAAACCCATGTTGAGATGTGTTTATCAATTTATTTTTAACAAGAAAATCAACCAAGTGATCTTTAATTAGTCTTTCTAATAGTTTACAAATCACCGATGTTAAACTCACTGGTCTATAGTTCTCTGACTTGCTTCTTGATCCTTTTTTAAATAATGGTATGATGTTTGCTTCTTTCCATTCTACCGGAACCACTCCTTCCTCTAATGCCAAATTGAACACTGTTGCAAGTGGTATGCTAATTTGTTCTACAATTTCCAGTAGTAATTTGGGAGGAATCCCATCCACTCCTGGTGATTTATTATCCTTCATATCTCTTATTTTCATAGCTACCATTTTTGGGGTTACAGTTAGTTGTCCTAAATAGTCACACTCTCTCCCTTCGAACTTAGTCTCTAGTACTGGTAATGTACTAATATCTTCCCTGGTAAACACCGAACTAAAGTATTCATTTAGGTTTTCTGCCATTAAGAATCCCTCCGTTATTATGTTTCCATCACTACCTTCTAGTGGCCCGACCTTATCTTGAACTTTCTGTTTACTTCGAACATACGCATAAAAACTCTTGCTGTCATGTTTTATGTTGAAAGCTATTTTTTGTTCATAGCTTCTCTTCGAATTTCTATGTATGTATGTATGTATGTATGTATGTATGTACGTATGTACGTATGTACGTATATGTATGTATGTATGTATGCATGCATGCATGCATGCATGCATGCATGCATGCATGTATGTATGTATGTATGTATGTATGTACGTATATCATAAGATTATATTTAAGATTTAAATGTACCACTATGCAATAAACAGGTTGCGTGCGTTAAATGTTCTTTTCTTATCAATGGTTTTCTATAAAATCGTAACAAAGTTGTTTTCTCACTTAACCTTAAAGGACAAACAAAGTTAACTTTTACGTGGCATACACCTAATAGAGTTAATATAAAGTAACAATTTCCACATATACTCAATTTTTTAACGCCAGCGGTTTACCAGAAAAATATTTTTTAATACCCAGCTATCCAAATTCTATGCGCTACCCCATCTTAGACGAAGAATGACCTCACGACGGTGATCGAGGCGCTCTCCACGTAGATTCCCTGCATAGGGCTTGGCTGTTGTCATGAAATGGCTGCAACTCGGCAACGCGCGTAACATGCTGATAACGGTAAATATAAAGTTATCTATTATTGTTATCGCTGAAATCATCCCATCAACTGATGATACATGTCTACATCAAAGCATTTCTCCTCAAAATGGACCGAGCAAAGTGACAAACAGTACGTCCGCAAATCACCAACGTGAATCCATTGCTTCAATAGTACCGGTTGTTTCAACTATTATTGCAACCGTATGCCGAACACGAAGGTATAATTACTAAAGTTTACCATAGATTTAACCACAGATTTAGATATACGTCTATAAGCAGCTGCTAGATGTCACGCCAACTGAACGAACTGTCGAAGACTCGAAGTTGTTGACCCTTAACGACGTCGCCGGAAGCTGACCGAGATATAGAATGCCGCGCGCTGAATGGCCAAGCCAAATTAACCCTTCACCTATGGCGACGTCTAGACCATCGTGGATTTCGTTAGAGTTTTAGACTTTAAAGCCACATTCTGAGTAAACCGCTGACGTTAAAAAATTTAGTATATGTGGAAATTGTTACTTTGTATAAACTCTATTAGGTGTATGACACGAAGCCGTAGCCTTTTTTTGTCCTTTAACTTTTTGGCCCGTATGCGAGGTTGATATGATATGATATGATATGATATGATATGATATGATATGATATGATATGATATGATATGATATGATATGATATGATATGATATGATATGATATGATATGATATGATATATATATATATATATATATACCACTGAGTCCTGCTAAAATATTATTGAATGGTCCAATGGTATTGAAAGATACTGAATGGTATTCAGTGGTAATCAGTGGTATACCATTGGGTCTTTTTTGTAAGGGAAGGCTCGCATTTCACGAAATATTGCAGTTACAATACGGTTGCCAATATTGCTCTTACATTCGCAGTGTCTGGTTTTCATTCCGTTTCTACAGTTACATTTGTAGTCATGACATTCACAGTTTTCTGGGTCAACTTTTTCCACGTTGCATCGGCCATTATTTTGGCAAGGATTGTTTCCTCCTTGACATTTGGTATACGCTAAACAAAACGAACAATTAGGCCCATTCACACGACCATAGTAAAAGACCTTTTACAAATCAGAAGGGTAAAGCATATTAGGACATACAACGATAGAAAGTGGATAAGGTGATATGCGTGGCGCGGAGCAAGATCAATCAAGCAAGGTCAGAGGTCAAATATCAACTAACACCCCTGGCGGATATGTGGTGAACTACAAACTAGGTTAAATGTCAAGAGGTCCCCTACGAATTATGGAAATATTAGTTCATCACCTATTCGTTTGAGTTAAAAAAATACACACGAATTTCGACCATTGTAGTTCATGACTTAGCCGCTAGGGGCGCTACTTAATCTTTTCTCTTTAACCTTTGACCGTGCTGCCTTGATCTTGTTCCGCGCCGCGCCAAGCGTATCATCATGTGCCACCTCCGCACTACTAAATATCATAATCAGTACAAGAGACTGATGTTGTTTACTCTTTACATATCCACAAGTGTTAAGTGTTTATGCTTTCTACTAATTGATTATTGTCTGTGTATGACAGTAAAGGACACACACGCACGCACGCACGCACGCACGCACGCACGCACGCACGCACGCACGCACTCACGCACTCACGCACGCACGCACGCACGCACGCACACACACACACACACACACACACACACACACACACACACACACACACACACTAGTCCAGTTCCTTGTGTAATTTCGTTCAAATTTTTTGGAGATTTGCAAAACTATACATTTTTGGAAAGATTAGGACCTACTGAACCTGAAAAGTAATTTTAATTTTTTTTCTAAACATTCTATGGCGGCCATCTTGGATTTTCAAAATGGCGACTATTTTTTGCTCACATTTTGCAATATCTCGGCTTCTAAGCATCTTAGGCTTTTGATCTTGGTGTCTAAATATACATTTTCAGAGACAAGGAATCTAATTAGACAAATTACAATACACTATATGTAATGCAAGACAGTATAAATCACAATGTTTACTCAAAAAATGACCAAAATGTACTTCTAGTCTAGTTCACTATGTACAGATTAAACGTTTCGGTCAATTTGTTGGGAGATTTGCAAAACTATATATTTTTGGAAAGTTTAGAACCTACTGAACCTGAAAAGTAATGTTTACATTTTTTCTAAACACTCTATGGCGGCATTCTTGGATTTTCAAAATGGCGACTATATTTTGCTCACATTTTGCAATATCTCGGCTTCTAAGCATCTTAGGCTTTTGATTTTGGTGTCTAAACATACATTTTCACAGACAAGGAATCTAATGGGACAACTTATAATGAGATATATATAATGCATGACACTATTTTGGAAATTTTTGAAAAAATACATAAATTCTAAGTAACAACCTGAGGCTCAAATGGTAAATATTAGCCAACTTTTCGAGCATTGAAAACAGTCTAGTTATTAAAATCATTGTTGTCTACTCTAATAATTACATGTATTATTAAAATCATTGTTGTCTAGAATCCAGTGTCCCATTGTTGTTGTTTCAGAGAGACATGGAGTCGACCACGAATGAGGTCCCCAAACTTACTGGTGGACGACCGTGCCAAACCACTGACTATAAACGCTGTTTTGAGTGTCAAAAAGAAGCTGAACCTTTAGTGTTGCACTCAAGATTAACGTCATACCACAACCTCCTAGAGGCAGTGAAGGAGCATCCACCAGCTGAACTGCTTTCGCGTAGAGGGCCATGTCATAGGTTATGAC
>OZ024855.1:21927024-21957024 GCA_964017155.1 Oasisia sp. SBJ-2009
CAGATATATATGCCTTTCCTTCCTCTTAGTCGGTCGCCGGTGCAGGTCGTCTACACTGTTGGATTCTTCTCCCATCGCCTGTTTGCTTGCTGAGTCTGATGACGACACTCAGAATATTCCGAATAATGACACTCAATACACCGTGCTATGCGAGCAAGTGTCCGCACCAGGTAACAACCACAGAACGTTCTTAAAACATGGAAACTCACCCCGAGGATCTCAGTTTGTGTAGAAAATACAGCCGCTGTTTGCATTTCTTATTTATCGAAGCTGTGTTTTTTTGAAAGTAAGTTTCGAGTCAATTGTGATACTAATGTACTTGTATTCAGACACACGTTTTACTTTGTCACCATTGATGGCTTGGTCTTTGAGTGGGGTGTGATCTCTCCTGAAATCGACGATAACCTCCTCGGTTTATTGGGCATTAAGGTCCCGGAAGTGACCTTAACACCTCCGGGAGAAGTCTGAGACCACTTCCCGGAACACCGTCTATCAGTGTGACAGGTCAATGATTGCCGTGTCGTCGGAGTGTTTAAAAAGTGCATTGGTAATGCTTGATGCGACAATCGTCGGTGTACAGAGCAAACAATACTAGCGATACCACTGAGCCCTGAGGGGTCGCAGTCAACGAATACAGGGTTTGACAGCCTGCCGACGTTCAGTGAGAAATGAGTTCAATCAGAGAAACACGTGAGTGTTTACGTGCAAGTCAGCGAGCGTCTTCTTCATTATGTGAGGTTAGATGATATTGAGGTCCGACGAGAAGTCTACGAAGACTATTCCGTCGTATGCCTCGGACTTCTCAAGATGGGTTGAGTAGGGCAGCACCGCGTCGTTTACGCCCCGGTTGCGTCTATATGCAAACTGGAGCGGATCACGTTGATCGCCGACCTGCTGCAGGACATGTGAGAGAGTGAGGCGTTCGAAGCATTCCACTACCACAAGGATCAGTGCTACCGGACTGAAGTCGTTCGGAGCATATGACCGCGGCTTCTTCGGACCAGGGAATGAAATGGAAGATTTCAATATCCAAAGTATACAGTGCAGTTTGACCAGCTACATAGGATTCTGAAAACTGATCCAAGCTGAATATGACACTCTTTGAGGACACGGCAGCCGATGACGTCAGGTCTTGATTCTTTAGGAGGATTAACCCGTTGAACACCCAGACTCAGACTGGCGTCATCTGTATTTGCTTCAGGTAAGTCACGATCACCAAACAGGGACTGAAGCTGGTCCCCTCTGTTTTCATGTGTGAAATTGCGACGACTAAAGAAAATGTTTCATGTCCTCCACGAACTTCTTTTCTCCTCCTTCGTTCCTGTGTTGAAAACACGTAATTTATGGGGCTGAGCTATCGCAGGAGTTTTAAGTCCCTGCCAATCTGATCACATGTTGCCACACACACACATATACATACACACACTCACGGACACACACACGCACACACGCACACCTACGCGCGCGCACACACACACACACACACACACACACACACACACACACACACACACACACACACACACAATCACACACACGCACACACGCACACACGCACACACAATCACACACACACACACACACACGCACACACGCACACACGCACACACGCATACATTGTACATACTTTCGCAGTTCTTGCCCGTGTAGTGCGGTGGACAGTGGCACGCATACGATGCGTCTTCTGCCGCCTCACAAGTGCCCCTTTTACACGGATGGTTTGCACACGGATTTCTATCTGCAACAATCACAGGGAATACAAAATAATATAATTATGTACAACAGGGTGTATGCGGATTGATAATGGAATATTGGACTATGTATGTGGGTCATCCATATCACTGTCGCCGACTGTTCGTAATATAGGCGTTTTACTTGACAGCTGTCTTGACATGTTGGCGCAAGTATCGAACGTCTGTCGCGCTGCTTAGTCAAATCTATTTCGTATTGCCAAAATACAAACAAGTCTGCCAACTGCAGCATGCAAGACTCTCGTCCACGCCCTCGTCACATCACGGCTATACTACGGAAACGCTGTCCTGTATGACATCTCCGACCGCCTCTTGCACCGCCTTGAGATGGTGCAGCGCTCGGCCAGAGTTGTGCTGTGGGTCAGGCGCGGTGACAGGCGAAGCGTGACGGCCGCATTGCAACAACTTGCACTTAACAACCACATCTATAACCAAATTCAAAAGAGTTTTCCAGATTGTTCTATGCGCTGAGCATCTAGTTGGAACAGTTGCAACTTGTTCCACTGTCAAAAGATCGGAGCAGGTTCTCAGATAGCACCGCTGCCCCCTTTCCACTTAGATGGAGGCCATCTCTTATGTACATATCTTCTTTCCCAACGACATACCCCCACACATCTATGAATCTAACCCCTCTTCTTTACACATCTGCTCAACTAGAGCGTTGATTGTCATCCTCTTGCAATTTTTGTATATAGCTTCCCTTCCTCCTATTACAGACAACATTCCTGAGAAAATAATCTGTTCAACTCTTGTCATCTAAAATGTTCCCACCAACTGTCAGTATTTCTATATTATCCTAATTGTCCCCTCCCTGTCTACAATTTTCGTCCCTACCTATACTAGTATAGGCCCTTTCTGGTCAGGCCCCAATATGTTCTCTACCCTTTCTGTCTTAATTACCTATTTGTCGAAGGCTAGGTTACTGTTAACTAATAAACTATATATATATATATATATGTATATGTATATATATATATATATATATATATATATATATATATATATATATTACTCTTTCTCTCTCTTTTTCTCTCACTCTCTCTCTCTCTCTATATATATATATTATATATATATATATATTATATATATATATTATATATATATATATATATATATATATATTATATATATATATATAGAGAGAGAGAGTAATATATATATATATATATATATATATATATATATATATATATATATATGCGACATGTAACAAACATTTCTAGAACAGCATACTACCATCTCCACAGCATCGGACGCATTCGTCGTTATTTAGAACAAGGACACACAAAACAGCTAGTGCATGCCCTTGTCATACCACGAATTGACTGTTGCAACAGCCTCCTGAATGGACTGTCAGTGGCGGTAGTTGAAAAACTACAGCGCGTCCAAAATGCTTGTGCTCGTGTTATACTAATTCGACCAAAACGAGACCACGTCACGCCTATGCTCTTGGAGCTGCACTGGCTTCCTGTTAAGTGTCGCATCACATTCAAGACCCTACTTCTCACCTTTAAATGCCTCCATGGTCTTGCACCTACATACTTATCAGCACTTCTCTCTCCCTATTGCTCGACACGCAGTCTGCGGTCTTCTGACCAGTTACTACTTAATCAGCCCACTTCCCGAACTAAAATTGGCGAACGATCCTTCTCTTGTGCAGCTCCAAGGGCATGGAACCAACTACCCATTGCTGTGCGACAATGTACAACTGTGAATCATTTCAAAGTAGCACTCAAGACGCATCTGTTTACAGCTTACTATTTTGACAGTCTGTGATCACAGTTAATCAGTCAACGATTCATACATTTATTTTAATTAACTTATTCATTTAATTAGCATATATGTATACTATTTTATTTACTATTTACAACATATTTATACTATTTTACTTATTTATTCATTTTTTTAATATAGTGTGTAGTTGTGTGCCAATGTAAGTCTGTATTTTAAAGTATCATATTTGTTTTATTAGTATATCCTCATTTTATCAACGTTTTACTAATATTATTATTATTATTTATATATATATTTATTATTATTATGTTATTAGTATGTATTTTTAGTATCATTATTTTAGGAATAATCATTGTAAAGCGCCCCAGAACAATTATTTGGATGGGGCGCTATATAAGAAATATATATATATATATATATATATATATATATATATATATATATATATATATATATATATATAGTTTATTAGTTAACAGTAACCTAGCCTTCAATAAATAGGGAATTAACATTTAGCAAACCTGGTTATGATATATATATATATATATATATATATATATATATATATATATATATATATATATATATATATATATATATATTGGAACTATACAAGTAAACTAAACCAACTTACATTCGCAATACAGACCCACGGTAGATTGGGGGCAGACGCACTGAAATTCTGTATCACGCGTCATCTTCTTACATGTGGCATAGTAGGGACACGGATTGCTAGCACAAGGATTCAGCACTATAAAATAAGCACATACACTGCTTCGAATATTCTTCATATATGTACAGATAATCATGTTGTTGGAAGTTACTGAACTTTGCAACTACGACCGCCGTATGGCAAATAGTATTTTCATTGTGACGAAAGTTTCACGTGCGCCACCATGCATTAGCTACACAAACCAAGATATGATTTCCTTACAACAATGTGCATGCTATTAACAAGTTCATTTGTATACTTAGGTAGTTACTTCTATTAAACCAATGCCTTTCTAAATTCTGGTTTTTGCAGCTAAATAGCAAGGGTGTCGTAAGAATTTTATTAACAGAATTGGTAATCTCTGCAACTGAAATCTCATCAAATATATCGTATTTCGAAAGAGACACTATACATTTCGATCGTCAAATATTACTTTGGAGTTTATTTATTTATTATAGTTTTTATTTTATTATTAATAATAATAATACTTTAAATATATTACATTATGTTTTATACTAGTGGAAGCACTTGTCACATAAATCACGTTTTTTCTGTCACAGAAGTCACGCACATTCAGTATATCTATAACCGGGATATGATTGACTCCTGTCAGCTTGCGTTATTTAGGAATCTTCAAACCTCCATTTAGTCAGTTATATAAGACAAACTTCCTTTTCACACATAGGAAGCTAGTAAATTAATTAAACGTACTAATTCGACATATTTGGAAAAGTAGCTGTCACGGAAGACACATTTATCACCATTCTTTTCCCCATGACACGAGTGACCGATTTGAACACCTTTTGGCTAAATAAAAAAATAATGTGTGATCTTTGAAATAACTAGAAATAGTTCAAATTTAGAGGCAGCAGAACAATGTTACACAAATTTGAGTAGTTTTGTCACGGAAGAATGGCTAAAGTAAGAAAACAGTAGCAGAGTTCTTACAGTCGCAGAGTCTGCCGGCACGCCCCGCCTTGCAATTGCACCACGGCGTATTGCCAATCGTCTTGCAGGTACCACCGTGAAGACACGGATTTCGAACGCAGGCGTTATAATCTGCAAAATAGACACTTAACAGTATTCGACATTTGCGACCCACTGCACGAGGTTTTCTGAAACATGTATGAGCACACAAGTACTTACGCGAACATCAGCTTCGCGATTTACCAGCTTGTACCTCAGAATATATGCTACTTCTTTACATTCAAAATTGCACCGATTGTCCTAATACTATCCACTACATCATACGGATGTTTAATTATCAACTATCAGCTAGCAACCAATAAATAGTGTGCTCGTTTTGTATCGTCATGATATTTAGGATTATGATATCATGACTGATACATATTCGGTAAACATTCGAAATGAACGCTCGTCGAAACTGTACAAATTCGAACTTGGCGATTCAGAAAGAAAAGTTCATGTTGAGGGCTGTCGATGCGACAATGACAAGTAGTTTTAGTATAATTTACACGGTTGCTCTGCAACACAGTTTCACGTATTTGTGTGCTGACGATATGAACTTCAACTAGGTCTATTAGCAGGCGAAACTAAGCTAAATATTGACATAACTACTACCACTACCACTACCACTACCACTACCACTACCACTACCACTACCACTACCACTACCACTACCACTACCACTACCACTACCACTACCACTACCACTACCACTACCACTACTACTACTACCACCACTACTGCCATTACTAGTACTACTATTACCATATAGATGTATGGTATACTCATCACTTACCTCCGCATGTTACTCCGGTGTAGGTTTTTGTACAATAACACACGAAGCCTTTCGGGTGTGCTAGAGTACACTCGCCTCCATGTTGACACAGGCCACCGGAACATTGACGAAGCACTTCTTTCTCTAAAAACACATATCATATATCAATAGGGCATGTAAGTGTGTCAGGACATATGGCGATATTCCTTGCGACTGGAGCTGGTTGGGAACAGGCCACAACATTATATCGACTGATGACGGTTCTAGTTTTCGACTGATCAAACTAGATTGAAGCGAAAATTGACAAATATACAGTAATCATCGCTGATCGGGGAACAACACAAGTGTTCTTCCCAAATGTAGGGTGTGGTGTAAAAACGTGGCTTGAGTATGTCATTCTGAGCGCGGTGCACCGAATAGTCTTATACCTCATAGCCCGAGTACCTAACTCAATTTTTGGTCTAGCCCCAGGCTTTGGGCGCATCATTTTGGTATATTAGCAGTGTATTAATTAGTATGCAATAATATTCCACGCGTCTTCGTTACAATAATGTCAATATTTGTGTTTTATAGGCGTTTATTAAGCAGTAAAGTAAAGTAAAGTTTGAAGTTTTAATGCTAATACGCGACTTGCTAAATACTCTTAATGCGTACGTATGGACGTACGTACATACATATACGCATCATGTATGCGCACACACACACACACACACACACACACACACACACACACACACACACACACACTCACACACACACACACACACACACACACACACACACAAACACACACTCACACACACACACACACACACACATACACACACACACACACACACACACACACACACACACACAAACACACACACACACACACACACACACACACACACACATTTATACTTATACTTCAAAAATGACCAAGGCTGTTATCACGATCGCATGATTGGATTCAAGCTGCAGTCACTCAGTTTGAGGAATGGTGATGATGCTTGCCTATTATACGATATATGCACAGACAGACACGTATCTTCCTTGGTCACCCTGGCCATGTATTTAGGTTTCAGTACAATTGCGGCTGAACACCAACCCTCAAGCGCTAGGTAGTGCTGAATGGTATCGAAACATTCTTTGCGTAACGAAATACTTTGAATTCAACACAATAATGTCTAAATGCTCTTACGAACTTTCATGGAAACGTCGGAAAACAAGTCAATAAGCTATTCCTCCTATGGCATGGTGATTTTATTCTGTACCATATTGTATGCAATTGTTTGTAAGATATGTGAGGAGAAGTTTGGCGGCTACTGGTGGTTGTTTTCATGGTTAGGTCGGAAAATAAAAGACAATATTCACAGTTCATGCCGAACAAGTCGACTCCGCTACGCCATTTTGTTTCTAAAATGGCGCAGTCTATAGACTTTCGATGGCTATATATCATCATGTTTTTGGTAAGCCGCTGACATTAAAATATGGTTGATGTTACTTTTATTAACTCCATTAGGCCCATACCACCAAAGCGTTGAATTATTTTTCCCTTTAAGTTTTGACAGGCGCATATATTTAGTCGACACGATACATTTATTTGAAGTGAAGATACTCTTCGATGGCATGGTCGAAAATACGTAATTTTATTATAACGTAATATACTAGATTATAATTGTGTGCATAATCTAGTGGCCTTGAATGCTACATTGCAAGTTATAAATTGGCCATTGTTTCTGTAAACATGCGCACTTGCAGGCACGACGTTTTTGACAGACCATCTGAAACATTAGTTTACTGTCAACATTTTGATTTTACAGAAGACATAGACAAAAAGGACTTACCACAACTACTATATGTATCCAATAACAGAGAGCTGTATTTTTCCTTGACCTATTCTCCATCCATGACTATTGAGAGACTTTCCAAAATGTTTTTGACAAAGCATAAAGATATCAACATAAAGCAAATTGTACATATTTATAATTTAATGGGTACGACTTTATCGATATCACTTCATTTATCCATGTAACAAAAATCTTGTTTGCATGAATCAACACCATTTTCAACCGTTTTGTAAAATAATCATGTCACGAGGGTTTCTATCAAACTTTGTCAAACAAGTTGACATAGATTAACATTTCCTGTTGCACTGGCATTTAAGCTTATTATATTACAAAAGATAAATACGTCTTATAGTAGTTTATTATAGTTGTGTATGGTATATGGTCCTCGTAAAGAGAGTATTACGCCTCTGACTACCCGTTGTTCGCAGAACCGAGTTCACACTATTGGTGATTACATACAAGGCAACTCATGACAGTGCTCCCGTCTACCTGCGTTAACTTGTCGGTCCCTACACACCCATTAGACCAATGCGGTCTGCTGACAAGAACATGTTGACCGTGACGAGTAACAACACATTGACTGTGACGGTTACCCGCGTCACAGCTGGCGGCAGTTGATGCACGGTGGCCGCTGCAATTCTTTGGAACATTCTGCCTAATCACATTAACTCTTCGGACAGTTTTGGCAAGACGAATAAGATATGCATTATAATAGCTTAACTATGTTATATGTTACTGTGTTTATTTGAAGTTAATGTCTTACTATCATATTCTAATTATTTTAATTTATCTATAATTTAGTTATATTAATTAATTAATATTTATGACCCATTTATTATTTCAAATGGCTGTCTGACTACAACTATTTAAGTTAATGATAATGATGTATTATGTGTTGCATAGCGTCACAAATATCTGTGGATTTGGCGCTACAGCAAATTAAATATTTTATTTATTATTATTTATTGTGGTATTATTCGCACACACCACCGAATCGACCACGAAAATAACATATTACATTTGCCCAATGACGGACGAATAAGTGTTTATATGGCGATTAAAAATATAATTAATTTATTGTCGAATTTACAAAAGAATAACCTTGTATCGCCGAACCCTGTCTATTGCAAGTTTACAGGGGGTACACTTTCTTGCCTTTGTGGATTTACAATAATTTTACCATTATTATTCATACTATTACAAGCACTTACTTACTTTCACAGTTCTTTCCACCGTAAAAGTGGTTGCAGCGACACTTATATTTCTGGGAAGAGATCACGATGCACGTTCCTCGGTTCAGACATGGATACTTATCACAAGGCGTCTTCCTAGTCCCTGTTAGGAGACAAACGAAGTTTATTTTCATGGGGAAACCATCTTAGGACAATCGCGGATAAACGAATTTCGAAGTATGCAATATTTTGTATTTTAGAAATAAAATGTCATTGAATCAACCTGCCACAACCTACTAAATGTAGAAAACACCAGGGAACAGCTTGGAGAAGTACCAGCAGTAGAAGGACCAGTCCATGAAATATCAAGGGAAGAGGTGAAGAACGCCATATATAGAATGAAGAGGGGAAAAGCTGCAGGATGCTCAGGCCTCCCGGTAGACCTTATCAAACACCTATCACACAAATGGTATCCATACCTATGTTTTCAGGGTCAGTGATTAGGATAAACACTATTTGGAACCACCAGTATATATATTTATTCCGAATATGCAAATTAGCCACCACCATTGTCGCAAAACCTGGTTTCTTCAATATCTCTGACAGCATGCTACAATTAACCACATTTTCATGGTCAAGGATTATAATAAAAACAACTTAATACTTATAAAATGCATATTTTTATTTTTATGCCAATTAGCCAATAGCATCAATGTCCATTTCATGAGTGGGCAACAAACGAAACACCACTGTCTCTAAACAAGCTGCTACTCAGATTCGTACTCTGCTTGTTCGTCTCCATTCTTGTGTGCATCGTCCCTCGTTGTGTATGGGTTGCAACACCCATCGGCTGCTGAGCATGCATAATGGACAGTGCATGACATGTCGTTTTTATGGCAGTTACAACTCTCAGTGCTGCATGCTTTCCCCTCTGATTTGCAGCCACACTTTATGACATCAGTGAGACCCTCGGGGGCGGCAAGCCCAGTGTCAACGCAGGGTGACGGAATACCGCCCTTCACCTCCCAACCAAACTGTGTGATGCCCACCTTTGGAGTTCCTTGCTGATCAGCTGCCTTCCACAGCATCATTGGAAGATGTGCTCTGCGAACATGGAGATATAGGTTCGCTTCTGTGGGAGGTAATGCCATGAAGCGCATAGGCTTTCCCGTCTTCTTTGACTAAATCCTGTAACGTGCCTCACTCATCGTGGTTCCTAGTGGCTGACCATACAAGGCTGAGAAGTACCTTTAACCTGTTTCCACAAGGTCTGAATGGGTGGCATCGTCCTCGCCCAGCACCTGGTACAACCCAGGAAAATCACCTGCCTGAAGAGTATTCAGTGCACTGATTTTACCCTTATTGAAGGGGTAGGACACAGAATCGCATCAACTAAGACCATGCATACCTATTAGTTGCAAACACTTAGGACCCAGCTCGGTACAGGTCGCGTTGATGTCCACAACCACACCATTCCAACGCTCCATCCGCACACTACAGCGCAACTGCATTTTCCAGACCCAGTATACTAACATCACAAAGACATCAGTATCATCACTGAGGATTCTGATTACATCCTTACCAAATTCTGCAGCTTGTAGCATGCATACTATCACAGTGACATCAGCCTCATCGTGCGTGAATGCACCATCATCTCGACTGTCCATTGTTACATTAGGACCGATGTTGAATAAGGACAGCACCCATGAGAGTTCCCGCTTGCTGTGCTTGTTCTTGAGAATGGCATCCCGATTGGGTAGTCGACTGTTGGCGGTCAGGTTGTAATCTGTGGAACACTCACCAACATTCTTTCTTGATCTTTAGCTGACAGATCGTCGTACCTATCGAATACTAGGACCTGCTATGTAGCAACACAGTAACATGATAGACGGCATTGATATTTTCACTGAGGTCAGAGGCGTCTCCGCCGTGTGGCCAAACAATGTAATAAAGCATCTGTTGTAAATCCACTATGACAATGTCTGGAACGGGAGCAGAGACTTGTTTCAATCCGAGACGATTGGCTAGGATAGATTTGTTCCCCTTCCGTAAGCAGCCATACTCATCGATGAGCGAGGGAGGTATGTTGCACAGTTCATATTGGTATATGGGTGCCAGTTGCAACTGTCGCTTTTGTCCAACCATAAGCAGACGAAGGAAGATTGTCTCCAAGTCAAACGCTGTCTTGTAACCAACTTTCATGCCTCGTTTAAGCTGCTCCATCGTCTTCACTTGAATGAACATCTTGGTACGGAATCCAGATGGAAGGGGGTTGTAGAATTAATTTGCCACCAATATCACTGACACTGACTTCATTTGGAGTTACTTGACCATTGACAATATTGTAAAGTACATCACTGTTGATTGAAATGGATGGGAATGTAAAATGGTAAAAATCCAGAATAATTATGGAAATTTATAATGTTACAGTGGTATTATCGGTCAATGTCAATCAGTGCAGTTGGTTGGCATTCTTTTTCAATTGCATAGTTTAATTTTAATACAGATCATATCTTCACTTTTTCTTTAATTACTTTTGTTATTTCGGTATTAATTCTTATTTCTTTTGACTTTACTAGTCCCGCTGTCTAGTAAAATAAATACCGAAGTTCTATCCTTGGTATAACTTCAACATTGTAACGAGTGTGGTAATGTTATTGTCTAGTAAAATATATGCATGTGCTTATATTACATTTATCTTTATCATAATCCTTGACCATGAAAATGTGATTGTAGACAAAACATTTTTCTCATTATCATGCATACGTTTAGATATTGTGATACAAATAGTTTTTCTTTGATAATGGTGGTGGCTAATTTGCAAATTAGCAATATATATTTACATACTACAACTTTCTAAAGATGCCTATAGTAATCACTCCCCATGAAGACATCAGCATAAACATAATTGTTGTGATTTTATCATGCATGCTTTCAGAGATTATGAAAAGTAGTTTTATTAACTAATGACGGTGGCTAATTTGCATATTAGCAATATATGTTTACATATTACTACTTTCTAATGGCGCCTATCGAAATCTTTCACCATGAAAACATAATCATAAACGTAATGGCCGTGACACTATCATGCATATTTTTCAGAGATTGTGAAAAAGTTTTATTTTTTTAAATAATGGCGGTAGCTAATTTGCATATTTGCAATATATATTTACATGTTACAAGTTTCTAATGGTGTCTATCCTAATCATTCACCATGAAAACATTAGCATAGACATATTTTTTTGTGACATTATCATGCATACTTTCGACAGTATTAAATCAAATTGAATTTTCGATAATGGCCGTACTAATTTGCATATAAAATAATTTCCCCAAGGTTGTCGGAGTGATAACCCAACTGGATTTCCTCAGTGACCCCATGCGATGATAAATCCACCAACAACCTTATACTATAGAAAATTCATAGGTTCACCATTATAACCAGAGGAGCGGCAAATGGACGCAGGAGGAACAGATGCCGGAAGAGTGGAAGAAAAGTGAAATCGTCCCCACATACAAGCAAAAGGGGGAGCCACTAGAATGTGGGAACTTTAGAGGCATTAAGTTGTTGGAACATGGGATGAAGATGTTTGAGAAGATCCTAGAGCGCAGTCTCAGAAAACTTATCACAGTCAACAACATGCAATTTGGATTTAGTCCAGGGAAAGGTACAACAGATGCAGTATTTATCATACAACAACTGCAAAATAAAAACACCTAGAAGTGCGCAAGGATTTATTCCTTACCTTCGTCGATTTGGAAAAAGCAATACACTAGGGATCTGGTGTATTGGTGTCTGAGAAGGAGAGGGGTCCCAGAGAAGCTAGTGAGGCTAGTAGAAGCAACACACCATGGAGCATCAACAGAACCACGCATAGCAGAATTGATGAGCTTCCCATCAAAGTTGGCCTACACCAGGGATCAGGGCTAAGTCCATTCCTGTTTATCGCAGTATTAGATGTCATCAGCGAAGAGTTCAGATGCGGGTTGCCAAGAGAACTGCTGTTTGGTAACGATCTGGCAGTAGTTACAGATATAGAGGAGGAGATGCAGAGGAGTTGGCTTGGATGGAAGATTGGGATGGAGAGCAAGGGACTAAAAGTCAATATCGGGAAAACGGAAGTGATGGTCAGCAGCAGGAGAGGAACAAAGCTAAACATCAAAGACAGCAAAAGCACGAGCCTCAGACAAGTGAATAAATTCAAATATTTAGGTGTCACCATCAGTGAAGAAGGAGGATCTGAGGAAGCAGTAAGAGCAAGAGTTAGTGCAGCGTGGTGCAAGTGGAGAGACCTATCCGGAGTTATCGGTGACAAGAAAATGCCAAGGAAATTAAAGACCAAGATCTACATGACTGTCATTAGACCAGAAGGAGGAACAGATTCTCGAGAAACCAGAGATGAGGATGAGAGGAGTAACATTGAGAGACAGAGTAAAGAGTGTGGACATCATAAAGGAGCTAGGTGTGAGTAGCATGCAAGAGAAAGTTAGAGAAACGAGACTACGCTGGTATGGACACATGCAGAGAATGGAAGAAAACAACGAAGTGAGAGCAGTTGGTGACATGAGAGTGCCAGGAAAAAGACCAAGGGGGAGACCAAGAGGGAGATGGATGGATGGCGTCCGAAGGGATATGCAGGCACTGCGGATCACCCCGGAGGATGCACAGGACAGAATATTCTGGAAATCAAGAATTCGGGCCGCTGACCCCACCTAGTGGAGAAAGGCGAAGAAGAAGAATCAACATGCCACATATCTCTCTCTCTCTCTCTCTCTCTCTCTCTCTCTCTCTGTCTCTGTCTGTCTGTCTGTCTCTCTCTCTCTCACTCTCTCACTCTCACACACTCTCTCTCTCTCTGTTTCTCGCTCGCTCTCTCTCAGTCCCCCTCTCTCTCTATCTCTCTCTCTCTCTCTATATATATATATACATACATACATACATACATACATACACACAATCCCTTAATTTCGCTGTTTGTAAGTAATATTACATATTAAGGTAACACGGCATAACAATCGAAACGTGATATTCGTATTTCATGCGTTTAGTATGCCGCCGGCCACACCTAGTGACGTGGGATTTGACAAAATCATAATGTGTCGAACAACATATACCAAAGTGACATATATATATATATCACTTTCCTTAAACAGATAAAATCGTAGTTTCACAACGAATTCCGCAATATTCGTTGACATATGAAGCTTTTAAAGTAAGTTTAATATAAAAGCGAAATGGAAAATGTAAACATTTACGTTAAACGTGTGGCTTGGTGTTGTTGGCACAACATTAAGATGAGGATTGCTTGGGGCGTGAATATGTGACTTGATCAGTTTATAATGCGCGAAAAAAAGGTAAACGGATGTTTTCGGTCATTTCTATTGATAAGTCATGTTATACAGTATAGAACATAGTTTCATAATATGCTAATTGCACAGATATGTTTTAACACAAAAACGAGCAAACGTTTTAATTCGATTCGAACCGATGTATAGATTTCTGAATCGGCAATTGACTTATCGAACGGTCACAAAAGACGAAACAAACTGTTGAAAAATAATTCATGCATATCTATGTTGGTATGGAACTCTCAATTACAATGAGTGAAACTATGCATCACCAGCCTATTGTTTTTTATTATAAAACACCTAAATGGACACACCAGTGGTAACCAAAAACATGTGCTTATTCTTTTCTCGGTATTCAATAATGGTCTTTCAACAAATACAGAAGTACATACGTTTTGAACGTCTCGCGTAGACCTCCACTTCGCATATAAGCAACTGTTTGTGCTTTCCTGGGTTCGTCAGATAGATATTTAATCCAACAGCGCCGTCGCGGCAGAAGATACGGCGTGTTTCGCCAGGTAGGAAGTTATTTTCATTTTCCGAGCAAACATTCTGCTCACTGGTAGCGTAGTTGTGTAACTTTAGGTAAATTTTTAACGCGTCCATTCCGTCTGGTCACGACAACACAAGAAGACAATAGACAATATATTGTATATATATATATATATATATATATATATATATATATATATATATATATATATATATATATATATATATATATATATATATATATATATATATATATATATACCGATATCAATATAAATAATGGTATATATATATATAGAGTTATATAAATATGATATATATATATATATATATATATATATATATACATATATATATATATATATATATATATATATATATATATATATATATATATATATATATATATATATGCATACATATTGTTGTATGTGTTTGCGTCTGTACGTGCGTGCGAGCGTGTGGGATTGTAGATGGATGTGCCTATAACTGCGCTTATTTCAGATACGGAACACATATAACAACATCATATGAATTAAAACAAAAGAAGCCACCCAAACAACAAATCGAAATAATAGATATGGATAATTGTTACCAAATACGTAAGTAAACTCACTAGAGCAAATTGTTAAAACGTGCATGGAGGCGGGAGTAATCAATTGTATAACATCACGAATCAAGTATGTTCTATTTAGTCACTCTACTTATGTACACAGCATAACGGTTTCGCAGATGTAATAACATACAATCGTTATACTTTAAATTATTGCAAGTAGATATAAATTAATATGTGTTTTTTCAATATATTCAGTGGTGTTACTGTTAACAACTGAAGAACCCATGAAACACATACAATGCGGTTTTGACAAATAATGTTTTGTAAGGATTGTAAAGGATTTTATATGATATTGTATAGTCATGGTTTTGAATAGCCAACATTCGTATCATTTTGCAACAAGGCGTAAGCACAAAAATAGGTAATTCATTGTCCAAGTTATATTTATACATAATAATAATAATTTGTAATGTAACATTGCATTTCAGCTTCTGTATCTAGCAGGCGCTTGCTTATAGATGATAGAAACGAACACGTTGGATATGCAGGCGGCGTGTGAGGTTTTACACATGTCAGTGCCTGATACACGCTACGTACCACAACATTGCTGCACGGCCGCCGTTATGACGACTTCGAATGCGTCTGTGACTTTGCTTAATCCGAACGAAAACATCGGTGAATCATAATAAAACCCGACACCAACGCATGGTAAATCAAGATCTATCCTTCGTCCGTCATTGGCGTAACCTTTATTTTGCAATTTGCTGACGAAAAAATAGCCGTTATAGGCCACGTTTTCCGACCTACCTGAAAGCAGAGTCGGCAGCGGTGGCAATACAGTAGAACCTGCCTTGGATGACACCTCTTTTTCAATCACCTGTACTTTATACATAATAAAAATTGAATTTTTTTTCCGTCATAGTGGACGTACAAGACAGATTGCAGGAATGCATCATAAACAGACATACAGAAAATATAGCGCCGAACGGCAAGATATGTAAAGAGTTACTAATGCCGGGAAAGTAAACTACAATTACCCACCAGACAATAGGTAATACTACAAACCAGGCACTAGGAAACACTACCCTCCACACAATAGGCAACACTACCCACCAGACAATAAGTAATACTACCCACCCACCAGAGAGTAAGTAATACTACCAACCAGGCAATAAGTAACATTACCCACCAAACAATAAGTAACACTACCCACCAGACACTAACTAACACTACCCACCAGACAATAAATAACACTACCCGCCAGACAATAAATAAAACTACCCACTAGACAATAAATAACACTACCCGCCAGACAATAAATAACACTACCCACCAGACAATAAATAACACTACCCGCCAGACAATAAATAACACTACCCGCCAGACAATAAGTAACACTATCCACCAGACAATAAATAACACTACCCACCAGCAAATAGGTAACACTATCAATCACACAATAAGTAACACTACCCACCAGAAAAATAGGTAACACTACCCACCAGAAAAATAGGTAACACTACCCACCAGACAATACGTAACACTACCCAGCAGACAATAAGTAACACTACCCACCAGACAATACGTAACACTACCCACCAGACAATAAGTAACACTACCCACCAGACAATACGTAACACTACCCACCAGACAATAAGTAACACTACCCACCAGACAATAAGTAACACTACCCACCAGACAATACGTAACACTACCCACTAGACAATACGTAACACTACCCAACATACAATACGTAACACTACCCACCAGACAATAAGTAACACTACCCACCAGACAATAAGTAACACTACCCACTAGACAATACGTAACACTACCCAACATACAATACGTAACACTACCCACCAGACAATAAGTAACAGTATCCACCAGACAATAAGTAACACTACCCACCAGACAATACGTAACACTACCCACCAGACAATAAGTAACACTACCCACCAGACAATACGTAACACTACCCAGCAGACAATAAGTAACACTACCCACCAGACAATAAGTAACACTACCCACCAGACAATACGTAACACTACCCACTAGACAATACGTAACACTACCCAACATACAATACGTAACACTACCCACCAGACAATAAGTAACACTACCCACCAGACAATAAGTAACACTACCCACTAGACAATACGTAACACTACCCAACATACAATACGTAACACTACCCACCAGACAATAAGTAACAGTATCCACCAGACAGTAAGTAACACTACCCGCCAGACAACCCGTAACACTACCCACCAGACAATACGTAGCACTACCCACCAGACAATAAGTAACAATACCCACCAGACAATAAGTAACATTACCCACCAGACAATAAGTAACAATACCCACCAGACAATAAGTAACACTACCCACCAGATAATAAGTAACAATACCCACCAGACAATGAGTAACACTACCCACCAGACAATAAGTAACAATACCCACCAGACAATAAGTAACACTACCCACCAGATAATAAGTAACAATACCCACCAGACAATAAGTAACACTACCCACCAGATAATAAGTAACAATACCCACCAGACAATACGTAACACTACACACCAGATAATAAGTAACACTACCAACCAGACAATACGTAACACTACCCACCAGATAATAAGTAACACTACCCACCAGATAATAAGTAACACTACCCACCAGATAATAAGTAACACTACCCACCAGATAATAAGTAACACTACCCACCAGACAATAAGTAACACTACCCACCAGATAATAAGTAACACTACCCACCAGATAATAAGTAACACTACCCACCAGATAATAAGTAACACTACCCACCAGACAATAAGTAACACTACCCACCAGATAATAAGTAACACTACCCACCAGATAATAAGTAACACTACCAACCAGACAATAAGTAACACTACCCACCAGATAATAAGTAACACTATCCACCAGACAATAAGTTCAGCCAGAGAGTTTGTTATATACATCAGATAAACCGTTATAGACACATATTAAATATAGAAAATATGTTGATTAAAGGGAATAAAGTTGATGTAAGACAACTCGAACAATAATGCTACTCATTTAGACACTGTCGGCAATTGTTTTGTTTATATTAGTTCTAAAATGTATAGTAATATTACATGCGTTAGTTCGTTAGTTCATTTTAATGCAAATGTCCATAGCAATTACATTTCTTCGCTATTCATTCACCAAAAAAGACACAAGAACAGTACTAGACAGTTCAATTAATAGTAACACAACTTTACTACATTAGCAAGAATTATATATTAACTTGTATGTACAGACGTCACGAATGTAAAAATATAATTGGCATCTGTCATATATATATATATATATATATATCTGAGTACATTGCAATTATGCATTCATCAAACAGGCAAAGAACAACACAATAATGGAAAAGTATGCTATGCATCACATACCTGGACAGAAAACAAACGACTGGGTAATACAGAACACAGAGGTGAGATAACCCAGACTAGTACCAGAAGGACACCATCTGGCAGATAATATCAGAAGACGCCAGATCTGAATAAAACACAGTCAGGTCTTTGCTCAACCGTGGAATACTAAGACTGCCCAGTGATGACGATGGTTATTATTATTTTGAATTTTGTTTTGATTTTTTCACCGAAAACAAATTAAATAAGTTATACAAGTTCTTATGTATTCATTTATAAAACCGAACGCATTTTAAACGGCACGGTCCAGTACATGCGGAAAGAGGAATTCCCATGAGTTTGGGAATTCCTAACCGATTCCTGTGCGGATACATTTCAAATCATTACACTGATTTACAAAAAAGTCATTCGAAGTGATTGACTGCACATACGCGTAACTTTGTTTATTTGAGTTCCGTGCTCATCAAGTTATGGCCTTTAAATGCTATATACGATGTTATGTTATGGTAATGGTTGTACAAGCATTTCAGCTCCGCTTTATGCATGGAATCAAGAAAATTATCTTTCAAATGATTTCATGCAACAATAATAATTTATTTATTATTTATTACCCCCGTAATGCACTTACGAAAGGATAACCTTTCTAGATTACTGCTGATATAAATTTAGTAAATTGTAATACATTTGCAATGTTTGGAATAATGCCTTTTAGGTAACCTAAGTATAGCCGACGGCTAATTCGTTTTGTGATTTCTTTACGTATTATACTATAATGTATAAGAAGTAAAAGGCAAAACAATATGACAGGACCGATGCTAATATCACTATTGGCTATGTAGCATCAAATACCAGCGTGAAATAACTTGCAAAAAAAAGAAAAACCAAAGAACAACTACAACAATTTGACGCCATCGAAATTACCACGCACCGAACAGCAATATGATAATCTGATTTTCCTCTCATCAGAGCAGTAGCTGCTGTCAGATCCATCAGGTGTGACTTGCAGTACTGATATTCAGTTATGTATGTTAAATTAAAGTAGCGGGTGATTTCTTAGATTAGGGGCACAAAGAACGAGGCCAGCGAAACATTACTTAAAGCACACAACGAAGATAGATTGTATTGGATGACATGGCCTGCGGTAAGGCACTAAACTCACGCTCGCAATTTAGGCCAGAATAGCCATATCTGCAAATACATCCTCGTGTGCCATCAAGTTGTATATGACACGTGGCTCCATTGCGACATGGGTTACCGGAACGACATTCGTCATCTGCAGCCAGAACTATCAATCATTAATATGAACAATAACGGTGCTGATAGATCGGTCGTCAGCCCTGCACGATATCACCCCTTGTCACACGTGCCACTGTCTCGATATCACTGTCCTCGTGAACACGCATCATGTATGTGTGTATGTGTGTATGTGTGTATGTATGTATGTATGTATGTATGTATGTATGTATGTATGTATGTATGTATGTATGTATGTATGTATGTATGTATGTATGTATGTATGTATGTATGTATGTATGTATGTATGTATGTATGTATGTATGTATGTATGTATGTATGTATGTATGCATGCATGCATGCATGCATGCATGCATGCATGCATGTATGTATGTATGTATGTGTATGTGTATATCTATGTATGTATGTACCGTGTATGTATGTATGTAGATATGTATATATGTATGTATGTATGTATGTATGTATGTATGTATGCATGCATGTATGTATGTATGTATGTATATATCGTGTATGTATATATGTATGTATGTATGTATGTATGACCCACAATTCCGCCAGTTTTGCATTTTGTTTTACAATTGTTCATAATAATCATGATATGATCTACAGGCCCACTGGGGTGGTTTGTAGAATGATATGTTTTTCAAAATCAGTCCGGGGTCGGATAACTTCGGCTCAATATTATCAAAAGTCTGTACTTGGAATCATAGCAAAGGAATTTCACGTTTGTCTCTATAATCGTAAAGATAAGTATGCCATTTACAAGTATATCACTGTTTTTGTTATTAACGTTTTAAAATCGCCATAGCGTAATCCTGCAGAAAACTCTATCAGCAAAGCGTAAACATTTTATTGCGTTTTGCGCGAAAGCGCGGGACCTATTTTTGGGACACAATGAAATAATAAAATTTTTGTGTGTGTAGATACCAATGTTTGTTTTAACAACTATGCTATTGCTAGATTTTAATGCAAATCAGTTGAAGTTTGCTCACATTTCAGTGCACAACATTGCGGAACTTAGTCCATAAATATCTTAAGCACAGACGTGGCTTTATCAGGATAATTTCATTACATCCAGTGTAATGCCGAACAACTAGGCTAGAGTATTTATCCTGGGAAGTAGGGGAGGAACCACATATACTGCAAGTCTAAAAGGTTTACAGCGGATGGATGGCTTTTGCTCAAGCCTCGCTGGGTAACTTAATTGTGTCACTGTCTCCGTCCGTCCGTCCGTCCGTCCGTCCGTCCGTCCGTCCGTCCGTCCGTCCGTCCGTCCGTCCGTCCGTCCGTCCGTCCGTCCGTCCGTCCGTCCGTCCGTCCGTCCGTCCGTCCGTCCGTCCGTCCGTCCGTCCGTCCGTCCGTCCGTCCGTCCGTCCGTCCGTCCGTCCGTCCGTCCGTCCGTCCGTCCGTCCGTCCGTCCGTCCGTCCGTCCGTCCGTCCGTCCGTCCGTCCGTCCGTCCGTCCGTCCGTCCGTCCGTCCGTCCGTCCGTCCGTCCGTCCGTCCGTCCGTATAATAATGACAAAGGTTCGGGTACATCCCGGACTAGTAACATTACAAAGTGAAACCATCATAAGATTGCTATTTGATCAGTAGAATACACAATGCTACGGGCAGATGCTACACGCAACACATTATGCTACTACAATTTCTCGGTCTTACATTTACGGCCGTATACTTCCACTTCGCACATCGTGAGAAGTCCTCGCTCTAATGTAGATTTGATCAATACATATCTCCCCATTGCCGTATAAAGTGGACATCTAACGACCTTTGTTGTACCGTACGGTCCGTAAGTTGTGGAATATGGCTGATTAATACTTCCGCATTTTTGCCGTTTTTTGCTGATTAATGTTTGTATTGACAAGTCATTAAACACAAACAAGTCGACGTTCAACCACCCTGGATGATATAAGACAGAGATGGTTATTATTAACTACACATCCCACTGAACACACACACGCACGCACGCACACACGCACGCACGCGCACACGCACACGCACACGCACACGCACACGCACACGCACACGCACACGCACACGCACACGCACACGCACACGCACACGCACACGCACACGCACACGCACACGCACACGCACACGCACACGCACACGCACACGCACACGCACATGCGCACACATATGTTCATGAGATTATTGATAATAAATTCAATTAATACTAATGAAAATTTAACTAGTACAAAATACAAGGACGGACATATATATATATATATATATATATATATATATATATATATATATCAGATATATATTCTATAAATTAATTGAATTTAATATAATTTGCATGAGCATAGGATCATGTATGTTTTGTCATATAAATTAAACAGTATTGTTGTTGCAATATTATTATTGCTATTATTATACACATTGGTCTTATTGGACTTATTGTATTTAATATTCTTATCATTGTTATTATTCTTATTATTATTCTACCGCTTCTGATTACGATGTTAGCAAAGAGCGGCATGACAGTACGCATTGGAATGAGTTACTAAAGGGTCTCACCACAACAGTCGTCGCGACTAGTTATTCTAATTGTGTGCACGACGTGGGACTCTTCCAAGTCGAGCCTCCACCACGGGTGAGGAGACCAGGAGTAAGCAGCTCGAGTAGTTTGGGAACAGGTGTGGCGATTACCGTCGACCGCCCATTTTGCACCTGAGTTCTTATTGGCTGTAATCGACTGCTTCGTCTTCTTATTTAACGCCAAATTGGTAATCACTACAACATTGTTACAACGTAAGCTGAAACGTTGTTCAAAACAGTCGATATCGTATTAGTGATGTGATTGCAGCGTGAACTTCACCGCGTACGTATCGTTTCTATTTGTTGTGGTGCCCACATGGTGCACGTGTATTTGATAATACTATTTGACCAGGTGGGCAGAGCAACTAATAGAAACGATTGTACATTTTATCTCAAAACGCCACCTACGGTATTCAGGCTTTCAACAATAGAACATACCGACTGACATCTCCTTCCTCGCTTTTTCCCACTAGATCTCCAGAATGTTTTGTCCTGGGCACCTTGAGGGGTGATCCGCAGTTCTTACATGTTCATTCAGATGCAATCTATTCATTTCCGTCTTGGTCTGCCTCTTGGTCTTTTTCCCGGCAATACCTTGTTAACAATTGCTCTCACTTCGTTTTCTCTTGTATTCTCTGCATATGTCCATACCAGCGTAGTCTTATCTCTCTTGACCTTTTCTTTGATGCTATTCATTCCTAGCTCATTCCTGATATCCACACTCATTTCTCTGTCTCTCAATGCTACAACTTTAATTATTCTCAACATTCTCATCTCTGTTTTCTCGAGAATCTGTTCTTTCTTCTTTCCAACTGTCCAACATTCTGCTCCATACAGAAGTACTGGTCTAATGACAGTCATGCAGAGCGTGCCCTTTAGTTTCCTTGGCATTTCCCCCGGAAAGGTGTCTCAACTTCGCCCACGCTGCACTAACTCTTGCTGCCCTAACTTACATATGAGGCTAATAATCTTGTATTTATATAAGGTTCTCATTGCATTTATTTGTCTGTCTGCAGGCCTATATATTGTAAACATGTGATACCATTGCATAATCAATAGTCTTATGTGTGAAATGATTGTTTTAACCCGTTTCCTATTTCCGCTATACCTATTTTTCCTATGGAAATTGCTGAACGCCTGGTCACATATAACCAATCCACAATTCTCAAGATATCACGGTAATGTTGATACTCGTATAAGCCAATACAAATGTATGAACCATACACAATTTACATTCATCTTGCTCAAACAATACTTAATTTACAATGGTTTGTGTCCGATCACTCTTCAGTAATTTCTATAGAAAAAACAGTTACCCAGAAATGCGAAACGGCTAAACCAGAGCGATTACACATAGAATACCGAGTGTTTTGCAGTGATATAAATCTTTTCCATATCTAAACATGTAGACCACTGTCTTAGTGCAATGGGAGTCTTCAAATGTCCTCAAAATATTGAAGTGGTTTTGATAGTGTTGTAAAACATGACTTGATTGCCACATTTTATACGTATTTCATACACCTAGGCAACCCCTAGTTTTGGCCACCCCTTCAGAAATTTTGATAAAAAAACAGCTACTGCGGAAATGAGAAAAATATTACAAAATAGTTATTTCTCACAGAGAATACTGAGTGCTTCACAACACTATCACAGTTCTTTCCATATTTATAGATGCAGACAAACATACTAGTGCAATAATTACGTGAACATGTGTGAACATTTCATATTTCTAAGTTGTGTACTCATTATTTTGCTGGTATTGCTTATACAACTCCAGCAACACCGGTTTCTCTACGTCGGAAAAATAATATTTACACTCTCGCTTTCTGATATTACTCAGCGCAACATGACTCGGCATACACTACTCGGCATTCGCTAGCGGTAATTCGCGTACTACATAGTTTATTCAATAATGGCAGCATTTCACTGCAAGTAACAATGTATACATTTCTTATGAACAGCAACACTTACAAATTAAATATACATTCGATCGAAATTGCAATATATTAACCGTCACGGTCATTATTATGTCCTGCGTGCTTAAATACGTTTTACTGCGGTTAAATTCATCACTATGACATAACTAGGTAAATTCAACGACGATGTAGTTATGCGAACGTTAATTTGTTCTCATGAATCCGGTCATTGGTTGCACCAGCTAGTTGCACTTAATTACGACCGATATAACATCTAGTTGGTCGTACAGTTATGTCGCTTTATAAAGCCGCCCCCCAAGAAGAAGAAGAAGGAGTTGTCGACCTAAGACCAACTCAAAAGCCTTGCAGAAGAGATACGGAAACCATGGCTTCTGCGTGGCGATGAGGTGATGGATAACCAGCATGGAGAAAGCAAAACTACAAGTCATACCAACAACCCCAGAGGACGAGACGAGTCAGAGACTGACCATTTATAAAGGATATTAATTTGGTAATATAATACTCACTATCGCAATTATGGATGGAATACTTCATCTTGCAGACGCACTCGTAGGAATCAGCATCTTTCTTCCGGCATATGGCTCCTTCGGCACACGTGTGGTTCAGGCAGGGGTTGGACACTGTAATGTTTAATGCATGTGTTAAAAATGTTTGTTTTAACCGAAATGTCTTCCCGCATACAGAAGTAAGCGGAAGTTGTGTCGGTGAACATACGACTCACGTTTAGTACGTGCAGCGAATAGACAACTGATACTCTTCCTGCAGGTAAGACTAACAGCTAACTAAGTAACTAAGTAACTAAGTAACTAAGTAACCAAGTAACCAAGTAACCAAGTAACCAAGTAACTAAGTAACTAAGGAACCAAGTAACCAAGGAACTAAGTAACTATGTGTCTAAGTAACCAAGTAACCAAGTAACTAAGTAACTAAGTATCTAAGTAACTAAGTAACTAAGCAACTAACTAAGTAACTAAATAGCTAAGTAACAAAATAACTAAATAACTAACTAACTAACTAACTATCAAGCGGAAATACATGTGTCACACAATATTCTAAAGACATGCATCAAACAAAACCTAGACGACGCGTCAAAACACCATTATACATGAGTTAAAATCAACAGTCATATGACGTTTTCAAAATGAAACTCGATGTTTTCGGAGCAGTATTGGTAGACCTAGGGAGTATGGGTAATAATGATTTTCCAAAGTATACTTAGATATGGTTAATACTATAATTTGAACGAGCTATGTTAGCAGTATTACAAAATAGCGATTATGTTTTATGATTTTATGAGAAATGATGAGATACATTGTTCGACCAACGTATTGATGTACTGGTCTAGTCCGTGTTTGCCTTCCGCATGTAATCATGACATGACGTGTTTCTTCATCAATTTTAGAAACAAATCTCCAGCGCATCGCTTGTATCAATGATATCCACGTATTTAATCAACGGGGTGCAAAAAGGCCCGGAAGGATACATCGGCGTATTGGTCATAACTGAAATGTTCATTATTTTATGTTACTGATTTAAATCTGTTAAAGACGTAGACAGTTCGTTTTTATGTCATTTTGACTTTCGTCTGATATTTGTTCAACGCCAAACAGTGGAATCTAGTAACGACGCGTTACAAAACGCTGCGAGCAAATCGTTAACTCCTTAATTCGCTATAATGTAATTAGTGTTTCATTTGATCAGTCTGTAGTCTACGTGTGCAGTATGTCACTCCCTGGGACTCCACTCGAACTCTACACCACAGTTAGAAACATACATACACAATTACGTCATTGTCATAATAAATAAACGAATGTTTTACTGTTGTTGTGCCATTCTAGACAATGTCCCCCGAATCACGATAAGTGTTTTATCCTGACCTATTAATACTATGTATAGTACTACGAAGTTGCGCTTTGTTCTGGCCCTAGGTGCATCACATTGGTTGCATTTAGTGAAATATACGCAATCATTTTAAGAGGAAATAACTTCTCGTGAAGCACTCGATAAAAAGGTCGTGACAAAACATTCACCACGTGCTGTTCAATGACGTTCCTGTGGCGGTTACTGTGAACGGTTGCATAAAATATCATCCGATAAGTTGAACCATCACGGTCCGTGTATATACCGTTTTTTCCTTTTTCGTTTTCAAATTTGCGAACGAAAAACGGATAACGAATTCCTTTTTCGTTTTTCGTGTTCAAATTTGCGAACGAAAAACGAATTCCTTTTTCGTTTTTCGTTTTCAAAAGTGAAGTAAGAAAAACGAAAAACGAATTCGTTTTTCGTTTTTCGTTTTCAAAGGTGAAGTAAGAAAAACGAAAAACGAATTCGTTTTTCGTTTTTGCATTTAGGATGCTTCGGTCGCACTGCCACTTCGGGTGGCCGGTAAACATTGGTAGTTTCGGCGGGATACTTCGGTCGCTGGCGGCGTTTTGAAAACAAACTCGCAGAAATTGCATCGGCGAAGTGGTATATCTAAGTATCTACAGGTAAATATTGATCGTTTCGGCGCTGTTCTTTATGTTTCGACAATTTAATAAACTTTACTCAACCTTATACATAATAGATCGAAAGATGGATAAATCGAGAGTAGATGTTTTTATTTTGTAACTGCAACTATGCGATAGTTATTTTAAATTTAATTTGTAAAATATTTGACTTGCCCCTATTATGACTAATGAATAGTTACTATCTTAGGGGCCACTTTGGGTTTTTAAATTAGCAAATTTTTATGTAATTATTGAATTCCATTGACGGACCATTACGGATAGCCCAATTTTATTTAGGAGCATGTATATTCATGAGTATTGTTTATTAACATTTGCTACTTTACGCATATTGTAAGTAGAGGATATGTGGTAAAAATATAATATGTTTATGGCTTAATGTGTTGCTAAAGTTAGTGTTAATTCATTATTATTTTGCATATGTAGTCATTTATAACAGCAGAAGTATGTTTGCATCCGTGTGTAATATGCTGCTTTACATAATATATCAGCCGAAACTACCAATTTTTACCGGCCACCCGAAGTGTCAGTGCGACCGAAGCATCCTAAATGCAAAAACGAAAAACTAATTCGTTTTTCGTTTTTCTTACTTCTCTTTTGAAAACGAAAAACGAAAAACCAATTTGTTTTTCGTTTTTCTTACTTCACTTTTGAAAACGAAACACGAAAAAGGAATTCGTTATCCGTTTTTCGTTCGCAAATTTGAAAACGAAAAAGGAAAAAACGGTATATACACGGACCACGGACCCATCACAATATGCTGCAATATAGTTTCGTTCGCTCTCTGTCAAACTGTTAAAAACGTGTTTGTCTCATTTTAATTTTAGACAAATGCTGTTTCTTCCGAATTTGTAGACGCCGTAAACAATGTCAGATATAATATATATTTATTATGTGCTAAAGCTATATACCGTAATGAGAGCGATACTAAGATGTGGCAAACACCGAGAAATACATGTTGACAATATCGTACCGTTTCCCATAATTCGTGGCACAGACACAGGTCTGCTTGCAGCTGGATCATCAGGTTCTGGGGCGACTAACATATAACCTGAAATATCCAACAGGAATTATTTGTCAGCAAATACATAATGACGAGGCACTGATATAAAACATTAATATAAAAGAGCTTGTAATGTTAGACTTAGTTGTTAATTGAACGCGCAGCTTGAATACCGATTGAGATATTGAACAGGGAAAACAGTTTGATACACTAGCAGAACTAAACAACATCGATATATTTAGCGAAAACACAACACACATGGTCCAACAAAATGCGATAAGCGAAGCCACATACATCAACAGGCAAGAAAGGCACAGGATACCGTCACCAAAGATTTCCGAGAAACGATACAATGGGCACCAACAAAGCAATACAAAATCATGAGTGGCATATTTAAGAAGAAAGAGGGGGTAGGATATATACTACTGTTACAAACATACATACGCAATTATGTAGTTGTCACAATAACGAACGAGTGATTTACTGTTGTTGTGACTTTCTAGACAATGCAATCTGCATTGAGATACCTACTGTCTCCAACCTTCATCAAACGAACCGTATCGCCAGATTGTCCATTGTATTGCACTTTCGTCCCTAGATGGAAGCAAAGCATTAAATAAGTTGTTTTTAGTGAAATATATACAATCTTTTTATTATAATAATACGATTTTTCTCTAGCGATAACTATTGCATAGCGGATTGTTGCGCTGTAGTAGGGAAGTAATAATTGTATGTTATTAAATAGATAAAGTAAACTTATATATATATATATATATATATATATATATATATAATATATATATATATATATATAATATTATATATATACTAAAACGGTATATGTAAATTATATAAATTAAAATAACAATTAAACGCTGAATTGTCTAAAATTAATGTATAACACTAACAACAAGACAATCTTAAACAATATATACATCGTGTCAAAACAAGTTGAATTAATAAAAATATATAATAAAATAAAAATAAATATAAACATTGTTCCAGTTGCATGAATGTTCACAAACAGTTTATTCCAAGTCTGGATCTGCTGGGTCAAATGCCGAATCACCAATACAGTTTCTTAAACGAAATCACTTCATGCGCCAAAAGGAAGCACTACATTTCTGCTGAATAGTGATAAAAATCACCATGTGCTTTACGATTACGTTCGTGTGGTGATTGTCGTCAAAACGTTGACACATTAATATGTTGCAATATTGTCAAGTTGTATGTGTTCACTTTCTAATAAACTAATAACAAATATGTTTGTTTAACTCGTATTAATTTGAAATAAATACTTTTATTACGAGTATACAGTTCCCTCAAGCTAACAGTATGACACACATCTGACTGAAGATATTATACTATGACACGAAGCGATATATCGTAATGAGGCAGATGCTAGGATCGGGCAGATAGACATTCCAAAACTACTTTTGTAGTATCGTTTTTATGTGAGGCAAATTGAATTTAAGGCCTTTTTTAAAGCAAAATTCATGTCTTGTCATAGATGTATATTTGTTGTTTTGAGAGTATTATGACCGTGCATATTATAATTCGGGATAATATTCCAATTTATTAAATAAACTGGCAAATTACCATGCCTTTATTCATAGAAACAAATAACGTACTTGCAATATTAATTGTTCGCCTATTTTCAATATTTCAAGTGTTTTAAGAAGTGGTTATGTACGTGAATCGTACCTGTTCAATGTTATTATTCGGACTGCCTTTTTTAATTCTCAATATTTGACTACCTTTGTATCCTGAAACTGTAATACCATAACGAATATGTAATAGGATTAGAGAATGGTATAAAAGTGTTTTATGTCTAGCGGGTGTAAAATGGCGCCGATCTAAGGCGACAGGATGTTGGGCATCGTGTTTTTAGTGTATGTTGTGACGATATTTCTTGTCGGTCGGACATTGTGCTTGCATCAATATGATCGGGATATCAAGAGTGAGTGTGACATGCAACTAAACTATCTTTTAATGA